>JAECWU010000244.1:262500-862500 GCA_018150985.1 Chymomyza costata | reverse complement strand
TAATAATATTAAGCGTTTTGAAGAAGAATTCCAATGCGAGAGTATATAATTGAGAGCAAACAATTATTTTTTAAGCAAAAATTCTAAACTTGAGAATGTTTAGGAAAATTTTAAAAACAATTGCACTTGATTGTGGATAGATAGTGCTCTAAAAGAACATTTAAGGAAAACCAAGAACGAAAAGGTCTTTTAAATTCTAGAATCAAAAAACCCTTTATTTTTGTTTAGTAAATTCAAGCTTCAATTACGATCATCTTTTTTTTCTGAGTGTAGTTCCCTATAAACTGAAAAGAATAATATTTTCGCGCACGCCTAAACTAATCTGTGATATTAAAGGACGCGGTGACTACATGGTCCTGGATGCCCATGAAGATACGGAGAAAAATGTCTAGAATTATGTTCTTCTACATAAGCGTCCCTCGATGTATCTCTGCTTGGCGCACGCCGAATCTACTCTATGGTTCTCTCGATGGAGAAAAGGTCTAACCCTTTAAAAACAGCCACATTAAAAATTTTGCTCGACATATACATATACAATATGGAGAATCTGATGTAGCCAGCAGAACCCCTCCATCGCGTTATGTCACGCGTCTTTTTCTCTTAAACAGTCAAAAAACAAATCGGTTAGGATTACTGTCCTATACAGTAATATCTCGTCTTGCGAAAAAGTCACTACCTAAAGGACTTCTACCACTGTTTCTTCGCAAGTGTGCGGCGTATGATCCTAGGTAGACAACACTGTTTTGTTGTAGCGATGTTTCCTAGGTAGACAAAGTCCATAGTATCGACTCACTCTACTTAAAATTAACTAGGTATGCATATATTTCTTCTTGTTTCCATCTACTCACAATGGAAGACTCTTTTAGAGACTTCGATAACTTCTCGTTCAGTACGCCCAATGTGAGATATGATAGAGTTATGTACCTTGCTACCATTATATATTATACATAAATGTACATATTTTTCAATCCCATCCTTTGCAAGAACTTCAGATTATTGAAAAAATGCATAAGAAAAGTTTTTTCTTTTATGTGAACATGTTCAACCCATTATTGCAGTTATTTACATTGAAATTTAGTGGCTTACTTTTTTGTGCTTTGTCAGTTTTCAGTATTTGTTTGCTTTTTGGTGCAAAATGATGAAAAATATGACAACATGACTGTCATTTCCGATAACAGGATGTCACACACATACATATAAACACACACATACCGCACCGTATGACAAAAATGATAGCGCAAATTTCTATACACATTGCGTTGGTTTGTGGCGTAGCCGCCATTTTATTTTTTTTATATAAGTGTAGGTATATATACTTTTTTTCTAAGCTATTTGGTAGATATTTATTTTGCTTGTTGGCTGCTTGGTATTCCGAGGTTCAGCATTCGGCTTGCTTTTCTTATATGCTTTATATATACTATACTAAGTAGAGTGGCATTTACATTTGGCATTTTTTTGTAAATGGCAGACATATTTTATGCTAGGTAAAATACCTTTGCCCAAGCATGAGCGACATATTCCTCTTGGGTTTATGTAGTATTTCCATTGCCGAAAGGCGTATACTAAAAGCTAAAAACCTTTCCCAGCTTTTGTTGTTGCCGAGAGTGTTGTTGCGTAATGTGCACGGCCTATTGAAGCCGTTGATGAGCAGGCGGTTCTTGAATATTGATGGAGAAATTTATGCCAATGACTTTGTTTTGATTCAAACAATTTACTACTTTACTTTGACAGCAAATTGTTTGCCTTGAGTGCTACACGGGTTGTTTCATTTGCAATTCAGACAAAATCAAATTGAATATAAAAAAAAACTTGGTTATATATAATAAGAGCTTAAATGTAGGTAACATACTTTAAGACAAGTACTTGCAAATATTGTAATTGAGAAAAATTTAACTGAAAGAGTTTTGAGAGCTTAAATCTGGTGTGCCAAAAGTTGTCTTCCACCTTAATCCTTTGCTGAGCTGGATATCTTCAGACAAAAAGAATGTGCGTAACATCTTGAAATTCTTTCAACGATTTCTCCATTTCTTAATTTATTTATCACTGATCAGCACCAGCTGAATCAGGCATTCATTGGTGTGATAGAAATTTCCTTCAACTGATTTTTAACCAAACAGCAATTCTTCGCTCACTGGGATATCTTATATCCTTTTGAACTTGTTACGAAGATTAAAAGGAAATTTCAGCAAATTATTGCTTACTCCTTTTAAAACAAGCGTTAGGTAAAGTAGGCTTCTTGGTAACGAACGAGATCACCCAGAGATTTTTGATGAAAATTGACGCGTCAAAATTTCTCTCATTGTTATAATCCTATGAAAAGGCACACCATTGTACGGACGGGTCTCTGATCAAAGAAGACTGGGAGACGCGGGATCAAGAACGCGACTGTCAGAAGCTTTGGGTATATACACCAGCATATTTCAAGCAGAAGTATTTGCCATAGGTCGATGTGTGGACATCAACCTAGATAGGAAATTAAGAGACAGATACATTGCTTTACTGTCAGACAGTCAAGCCGCGATTTATGGGCCTTGAAGATAAACTTGAAGTTGGCTCGGAAAACTAGATCCAAGCTCATCCATCTAGGACAATGAAACAGAGTCTTCCTTAGATGGATCCCGTGACACAAAAATATTTCGCAGCTGCTGATGAACTGACGAGGAATGGAGCTGCAAACCAAAATTACGGCCTGAGCTTTATTGTGGCATTGGCAGACACAACACCAGACAGCTGCTAAGAGAAGAGGAAAGGTCCAGACTAGAAAAGGACTGGACCGGCACGGCTGGCCAAACAACTCCTCGGTTCCTATGACTTAAATAGGTCCAATTGCCAATTGGGCAAGAATTTTTGAAACTAAGGAGGAAACCTTCCTACATATACATACTTGCAGAGTGTGACGCCCTTGCAAGAAGAAGGATATCATATCGATGTATGATATCACCCGACTAGACCCATCTCAAATAATTAAGCTTGTCTCTGATTTTAGACTAGTTGAGAAGCTCTAGGTCTAGAAGTGAGCACAATAGATCCTACGGGTCACAGTGAGCATCCCCAATAATATGTATTATTATTTATGTAAGCACTATATTACTTTAGTAATTTAGTTTCGGACCGCAGTCTACTCCACTCTGGGTGCATCAGTATCCAGGGTCCTTCCAGACTAGTCATGGTCCTAGTATATGAAAGTGCGTGCTACAGTGGAAAGTTACGTTTATATTTCTTGTGTTACGGTACATCTATACATTCTTCTTTTTGAAACATCTTTGAAATCTACGAAAAGTCCTTTTTCCTCTAAAGGTAAGCTTACTCAACTGCCTAGATCTTCGAACTAAAAGCAATAGGTTTAGTTTAAAACAAAAAACAACTCTCGTAGAATGGATTTTGCAGGTTCTGAGTTTCCTTAAATCAGTCTTCTCTTCTATCTATTTCTATGTATACGGCTTGCCAAGTGTCGAATGGAGCAGTCTCCCGATCTACTTTTAAAGAAATGTAGGAGTCCGGATGTTTGAATCGATTTTTATCTGAACCAGAAAGCTCGGAGGACGCGTCAGTCAAATGATTTTTTTCTTTGGTACATTATCTTTATGCTCTTGGGCATAGTGGATGCCTTTCAAGAAATTCCATTCGTTTAAAGTAAAAAGACTTACAATAACATCCATTAAAACTTTTTAAAGTGCTTCCTAAAAAACCCTAAAAAATCTCCCCCCCATCTTTACTTGACTGCCTTCTCTGAACGAAACAGACTTTTAACCCTTCTGAAAGCAATGTATCTCATAAGTAGTTCTTCATTCGCTTCAATCTTGAAGATTCGACTGCAGACACAAAATCTCTGAGGCAGTATTGGGTAACACCAAAAGCTGTTGGTAAAAATTGTATTTCACAATAAAAGTTTCTTTGCGATGAGATATATTACGTTATGTTAGAACGTCTATCTGACCAAATGCTTGGAAGACTTAAGTTGAGTGCGTTGTGGAACCGTGAAATCTTATTCATTAAATATTTCTAAGCTGCCACTAACAATGGTAATCATTTATAAATACCTTTTGATACTAAATTTACGAATTTTTTATGGTTAGCGCTATGGTCCATTTAATACCTAATTACCTCATAAATATATTATGAGCCAATTAATTTTTAAGTACCCAACAAATGCATTTTTGCTAAACGCCTTGTATCATAAATATCAAACATAACAACTTATGAACGAATTTCAAGATATATAAAATTTTATTTACAACTTAAAAATTACGTGGTATTTTTCTGAATCCCTTAAGCACTTAAGATTGTTACTAAAATCCAACAATATTGTTTAATTTAAGTGCAAAAGGCACAATAAAGATTTTAAAAATGTATTGTAAATCGCGTAAAAGTTAACCTACACATAGACAATATGCCTGGGCCGTTGCACACATAGAAATTCATAGCTCATACGCCCCGTTTGTCGTAATATTTTTTCCCTGTTTATTTTTTTTTTCTTTTACTTTTTGTTTTTATTATTGCTAGTTTCATAGCGAAAATTTAATAATTCATATTTTTGCAACGTGTAATTTCCGCTCATTTGAAATATCAACGGCTGGCGGTGTTTTTTTCTTCTATTGCTCTGCATACAAACGTTGTTCTACGTGATGTATGTGTGTATGCGCCATTTTTATTTGAATTGAAACGAAATAATATTTACTACTCAGAGTTGCTTGCAGCGTGAAGAGCAACAGCAGCAGCAGCAGCGAACAGCAGCGACCAAAACATGCAACCAAACGTGGCAGCGAGTCAGCCATGGCATAGAGAAGTCAGCTATCCTGCCACAGACTGCAAATCAAAAAGGATAAACTGTGCTTTAGCTAACATGGCTTTGGGATAGTCTGTGTATGTTCATATGTGCACTAAAAAAATATATGAAGAATTATAGAAAGCATTATTAAGCGATTGTGAATCAAACGTAAAGCTTTCGGTGTGCCAGATACTCTTTCAAACCATTTGAAACTCAAATTAATGCGTCGATGTGGCAAAGTTGTGGATCGAAAGTTTAAAATATTTATTTTTTTAACTCACTTGAAGGACGCGTCTTCTAAAGAATTTGCAATTGTTTATTAATAAAAAAAAGTATTTTGGGGATTTCAGATGGTAATTTCCTTTTTGTCTGAAAAGATGAAATTTTCAATTCGCTAGCCCGCAGATGGTGGCCAGAAAGTAACGAACTAGGAGTTTGTGCCGTAAGTGAAAAGAAGAGATGACCTACAGTCTTTACTTTTTTTGGACCAAGTTGAAAAATGCGTCAACACGCACCTTTACTCTGAAGGAGAAAGCAGTTGGTCTGGAACGTTAGCGTCTAGGCAGTTTTCTTTAATATCTTGATGATTCTTAAAAAATAGAAGCCTAATACCGAAATCGTGAGCTATCTTTAAAATTTGCGATATTTTGTTTCCCAAAGATCCGGAACTTGTGTTAATATAACCTCTGTTGTACCTTCTGATATAACTTTGACTTTAGCTCGGTTGATTACTATGGAGATGTCCGCCACGATATAGCTGCTAAGTATCCCACCCTATCCATCCTTAGGGATGATATTTTTTTCAATACGCTACTTTTTGGGAGAATACGACAATAATTTCGAGACCTGCGGTAACCAATTTTCAAATTCTTTGTTTTTCGTGCGGATTTATCGACTCAATTTCAACTCTATTTTATGTTCGATTTTTTTTGCAGTGTACGTCTGTGTTTATGTGTGAAAGAGAGGCAGAGGTTTAGTTGGTGCTCGTACGTTTCCAACATGATTATGAATTCGTTGCGAAAATGCAAACTTCCGCCATTGAGTTGAGTTTGCTGCCGTTTGCGCTTTGATTTTGGGTTGAGTTGTGCCCCCGAAACTCCTTGCGCCCCATCTCCGGCTGTTGCCTGCTTCCTGCTGAATGCGTTGAACTTTTGTGTAAAGTGCAATTGCATTTTATTTCTCTCTCTTTCGTACTGCCAATTTTTTTTTTTCAGTTTTGTATGAGCCGCGTTCATCGTCAATTTTGTGTGTGCAGATTTTTACTTTTTTTTTCATGTTTTTTTTTTTTGTTTTTGCTTTTATTTCCTTGCGCCCTTTGCCCATATTTGTGGCCTCTCTACTCACTGCTGACTCATGCAGGCTCTCGTCCTTACCCGCACTTTATTTTTTTTTTCTTTGCTAATGAAAAGGACTCGCTTAGAATTTTAAGCAAATAGAACGTGAGTAGCAGCAATATACTATATAGTATGTATTTACGTATGTATGAAGAGAGCACAGCTGCAGATGGAGCATAGTTCTGCTGAGGGGTTGCAGCGGCATGTTAGGGGTAGAAATAGGTTGCTATATTGCTGGAATGCCAGTTTGCCAGGGCTCATAATGTATGCGTGTTTTGTATAATCCTGTTATATACAGCCGGCTTACCGACACTCACACATAGATACACACACACACACAGATACTTATACACACATACACATGTAACTGTGCACAGTTATTGCATTTTGTCGTGAATTTTTGCCCAACATTTTAATGCTCATTATGCATTTTGTTGCCATGGTCGTTACTGCATATTACACGTACATGCACACACAGATACTCACTCACGCACACACATGTGAACATGTTCGCTTGTTTATTATGTTTATTACTATTAAATAATTTGTATGCAATTAATTTACAAAGCACACACACACACATACATACATACGGTAGTGTAACTTTTATGGCACGGCCGAGTTTTTCATTGCACATAAAATGCTCGAAACTTTAAGTTAAATTGAAGTTAAAAATTCAGACAACTATTGAAAATGTTTTTTTATGGTAAATAAAACGAAATTAATTTCAAAAGCTTATTAAATTGGGTTATAATGTTTGGATATATAATGATGAGAAAACAGCAGTTGCTACAAAGCTTACGAGCTCAATTTTTATGTATTTAATTCAAAGAATAAAATTGAGTTGAAAATGTGGAATGGAATTATTTGCAGTAAAAACCTTGTGATAGTGCAGTAATTTTTTTTCAAAATTCAAATTTGGCTGAACTTATTTCACCTCTAAGGCTTTGTAGAGTTACAAAATGGTATTGAAAAGAGCCAGCTCTTTAAATTAAAAAAAAAAAAACTGGCTTATTTAAGAATTTTGGTCTTTTTTTTTTTTTAGCGCATTTTTTCATGATTTAAAATTTTTTTTAGAAAGAAGAAAAAAAATTTTTTTTCGAGAAAAATCCAAAATCGTAAGCAAAACGATTTTTGTGGATTTATTTTAAATATTATTTTCGTTTCTAAGCCGAAGGCCTTTTGCTGCCAGCGCTTTCCCATTAGTTAAGCTAGTTTTATAAATTCGCTTAATCTATATTAAATAAATAAATAAATAAATTATTTTCGTTTCTAGACTGAAAGCAGGAAATCTTAAAGAAAACATTAAAAAAAAAACTCGGATAAGTCGTTTTCAAAATCTTATTTTTGGCTCTGGAAATATGCTCTGCAATTCTGGGAAACAACGATCACATCAATTATTGGAATTTCAACAATCTAAAAAAAAAAATACTTTTTTGGCTTATTTGAAGATGATATGTATTTATTTAGGACCAAAAAACTTAAAGATATAATCTCTATTTAGAGTTTAAGCTATCTTGAAATAAAAGTTTTATGGCTCATTTTAATAAATAAAATTAATTTCTTGACTGAAACAAAAAAAAAATTTGTAATCTTGTTTTAAAAGTTTTGTTTTGTTTAATTTTGCTTTTTTTTAATTGACATTTAATTATAGTTTTTATTTAATTTTTTAAATTTTAATATTGATTGGACTTACTGGAGCACAATCAATCCTGCCATTATTATTTTATCTAGAAAATTTGCTGATTGTTTAATTGTTTGGTTGAAAAAAAAAAAAAAAAAAAAAAACTAAAAAAAATATAAAAAAAAAACATTTTTTTTTTTTTAATTATTGTTGAAAATTTGATTTAATTTGAAATTTTATATATTTTTTAAATTAACAAATTTAATTATGAACTTTATTTATTATTTTAAACTTTACAAAATTTTTTGGAATTTAGTATATTGAGCATTTTTTGTCTTGCTATAAGAATTTTTTGTCTCTGATTTTCTTTCTGTGTTTAAGATTATTAATCATATTTGAAGATATTTTGTCTTATTTTAAGAATTTTATCCTTGAATCCATGATCGCATTCTATGAAATAACTAAATTTAACTTTAACGATTTTTTTTAAAATTATTATTTTTTAAGTAGTTTTGTAATATCATTGAAAACGTATTTGCGAATTTCATCCTTGAATCTATAATCTCATTTTATTAATGAACTTAATTCAACTTTAAAGTTTTTTTTTTTTTATTTTTTTTTTTTTAAGTAGTTTTGTAATACCATTGAAAACTTCTAGTACGCATAATTTATCTGCTGTATTTTTTTTTAAGATTAATCATTTTTTTGAACAGAAAATTGAATTGTTTTTTAAATAATAAAAATAAATTAGCTTAGGAGTTGAAATAATTATTGTCAAAATTTCAAATATCAGTATATCTTTAAATTATGAGTTAAGTTTTGTTTACAGAGCACTTTTTATTCTAGGCCACATGCTTAAAAGTGGTATATATTTTTTCAATATTTTTATAAATAAACATGGGAAAATATATTTAATTCAACTATCGTTACTATTTCGAAGCTACAATTAATCTACAATTAGAATTATCCAGCTTCCAAAAATTTGTTTTTGAAAATTGTTGCACGGAGTATGCATGTTCTACAATTTCTTGCCTCCCAGTAGAACAATCTAATGGGCTATTAAGAGTTTCCTTAACTTCTTGTGGTCACTAAATATTGACAATTTCTTTATTAAGCTCATGTTCCACTCAAAATTTTCAAATTTATATTAAGCACAGACGAACATTCCTATAACAAACTCCTCTAAAATGAATTTTTACATTTTACGAATATTTGTCCAGTACACTTCTTATTTGACCATTTCAATGAATTTGTATGCTACAAATTTTCACATATGTATATCGAACTAATTTTCTGCTTCACTGCGCATACGCTACATGGAAGCTTGACTGTACCTTATGAGCTCTTGCTGTGCTGGAGTGCGCCCATACTTCAGAAAGAACTTTTGTTTTAAGTAATATCTGCATAGACTGCGTATCTTCTTACGCAGAACTTTTTAACAGGATGAAAACATTAAATATATATCATTCCTTGCAAAAGCTTTGTTTAATTTTAAATTGAAAAAAATGTGTTCCGTCGAAATATCCTGCACATGGTATACAAGTACCACCATAGATAATCGCCTAATTTGAGCCAACAAATTACTAATTCAAACTTTTCTTTGCACAGGTAAATTATATGACAGCTCAAATGGCGATTTCTTGTTATTTATGCATTATTTATTTTTTAATTAGCAAAAAATAAAATAAAAAAACCCAAATACCATTTAGAAAGTGCGCAAAAGCAACAAAAGAAAATATAATATATATGAACAAAAACAAAAAAAAATAAGTACACACAGTAATAAAAGAAATTTACATAAATGACTAAATAATGCGAAAATCGCTTCTGCACAATGAAAGCAAAAAAATATGGCGAACGTTTAGAAGGCCGTAGCCGACTTTGAGATACCCTTTTTAGCAGGCAAATTTATACCATGGCTATAGCACCAAAAAAACAAAAGACTAATTAAAGAAAAGGGGAAAAAATATTATACTCGTCTGGCAGTGGAAACAAGTACTCCAGCTGACTTTAAGTCTTAAGGTCAACATTCTGCCAACTCAGCTGCCCTTATTGCAGAAGAAGCGATTCAAACTCTGGTCCATAAAATGCCATGTTGCGATTATCTTCCAAATTTATAGCCTTAACTTGAAAATTGAAAAAGACAGACAGAACATTTTTTTTTAGTTTGAAGATGTCGTTCAAACTACAAGCCGACCACAACCCAAATTTGGTTCTTCCATCTCGTACAATCGAAGTTCTAGGCGTTCATACAGATGCATATGTTAATACACCCATACCTCGCTTTACGGCCTAGATACGTTCCACGAAACTTGGCCGCAAAGCGAAAAGCCGTATAAGGAATCAATTATTCTAATACAAATTCATACAAATTCAATGGGATCGGTTCCAAATTTGTTAAATATGTAATATGGTTTATCATTCAAAATTAATTTTATCTTTTTATTTCATTCAAATCAAAAATACATACATAAAGATGGCGTACGTTAAAGTCGGGCGCAGACGACTTTGGGATACCCTGTACCACCACATTGCAATTAAGTCAGAAATATTGCTTAAAACCTCCAAAAGATACGATATTTTCATAAACAAACAGAAATCAGTCGAATTTTGCACCAAAAAATTTTTTTGACCGATCGGTCCTATGGGGACTATACGACTATATCAACCGATCTTGATCAAATTTAGTACACTAATTGGAAACTTTAAAAAACTTCCGACTGCCAAATTTGGTTCCGATATCTTCAAAACCAAACGAAACACAACGAATTTTGTAAAAAAAAGCGTTGTTTTGACCGATCGTTCCTTTGGGAGCTACATGATATAGTCAACCGATTTTGATCAAATTTGGTACAGTGCTTGGGAACTCTAAAAAACTTCTTAATGCCAAATTTGGTTACAATATCTTCACAAACAAACGAAACGCAACTAATTTTGTACAAAACACGATTTTTTGACCGATTGGTCCTATGGGAGCTATATGATATAGTCAACCGATTTTGATCAAATTTGGTACAGTCCTTGGGAACTCTAAAAAACTTCTTAATGCCAAATTTGGTTACAATATCTTCACAAACAAACGAAACACAACGAATTTTGTACAAAAAACAAATTTTCGACCGATCGATCCTATGGGACCTATATGATATAGTCAACCGATTTCGATAAAATTTGGTACAGTGCTGAGGGTTTCTAAAAAACTTCCGATTGCCAAATTTGGTTATGATATCTTCATAAACAAACGAATTATCCATCTAAAACTTTTGCTTTTTTTCGAGGTCCTCTGAAACACCCCTATGGGAGCTATATAATGTAGTCCCGATATCAAAAAAATAAAATAAACTTGTCTCCTATGGATTAATAAGGGATCTTATCTGAAAGTTTGGTTGCTCTAGCTCTTACCATCTCTGAGATCTAGGCGTTCATACGGACAGACGGACAGACGGACATGGGTATATCGACTTTTCTAGTCACTCTGATCATACTTTAGGTAACTTTGGGGGGTCTCCGACTTCTCCTTCTGTACGTTACATACATTTTCGGCTTGCACAAACACAATATACCCTTTGTACCATACGGTACAGGGTATAAAAAGTACATAAATTGTACTTAAAACTATAACAGACTCCAAAAACCAAAAATAAAACTAGTTTACACAAAAAATGAACCTTTTTAAAAAAGTTTTTTAGGGTAATTTTGGGTCGAGAAACTCGAAAATGATAGATAACCTTTTTTTTTCTTAAGCACCGCTTTCGAGATATTTTCGAAAAACATGTTTTTGGGCACTTATTTCAGTTATCCGCAACCAAAGTCAAAAAAGAGTCTACTTTTCGACCATTTCTCAAAATTACCAATTTACTGATTGCTTTTTATAAACAAAATAAAATTTTTGAAAATTATGTCAAACTTTAAGCTGATAGATAATTCTTTTACGAACATTTCGAGTCCATGATCTTTAAAAACGGGTAGGAGCTGTAGATGTTATGGAACCATGAACGAAAAATCAAGGCTACAGTTGCATACCAATTCGTGAAGACGTAACTCAACGCAAATGAAAAATTTTGAGTGAAACATTTTTTTTTCATACAAAAGTGTGAATGAGTGAAGATTGGAACTTTCGTATATGGTTCCATAACATCTACAATTCTTACCCTATTTTAAAAATCTTAGACTCGAAATGTTCGTAAAAGAATTCTCTTTCAGTTTAAAGCTTAACATAATTTTAAAAATTTGTTTTTCGTTAATAAAAAGCAATCTGGTAATTGGTAATTTTGAGAAATGGTCGAAAATGACACTCTTTTTGGACTTTGATTGCTTGTAACTTCTATAATTTTTACTTAAACTGTACATAATTATATATTGCTGTAAAGAGCACATCAATTCCTTTCGATCTAACCGTTTATGTCGATAAATAATTTTGTTCACGAGATATTGACGGATAACTGAAAAAAGTGCTCAAAAACATGTTTTTCCAAAAAATCTCGAAAACGGTGCTTAAAAAAAAAGGTTATCATTTTCGTGTTCCTCGACCCAAAATTACCCTAAAAAACAATTTTAATAGAAGGTTCACTCGATGACCCTTAAATTTGTAAGCAAGTGTAATCTATAAACAAAAATGAAACAACTTCATGTTACATAAAATATGTGTATGTATACAGACATAATTTTTTTTAAAATGGCTTTAATCTGAAGACGATAAAGAAATGGTAACCTGCAGATCACTGTCGTCATTTTTCGCAGGTAAGGATGGGCCTGGTCTAAAAAAATTGTCCAACGTTGTTTGTCTATTTCATTCTTCAGTGATTTATAACAGCTAATGGCTGAGTTAATTCCTTGAGAAACTTTAGCGCTACGATCGACGTCAGGATCGTTTTCAAGGAGGATGTTTATTCCTTTTTAGAAATATGAAAAAGCTTTCGACAAATTTTTTGATGTTAGCTGCTTGGACACAACAGGCTCTGTCTCATCAAATGCCGGTTCTGCTTGCAACTGAATGAGTTCCTCATATGAAAGGGGTTCCTTACCAGCTTCAAGTAGATCAAGCACAATACGTTCGTTCAAACCTTTAAAGCCGAGATCATGTGCTAGATCCAAAATGTTTTGCCTTATTTCAGGAAGGAAATTAACTTCTGCATTAGTTTTTTTTATACATTCTGGCCATATTTTTTCCAAACATGGTTCATTGTTGTTAATTTTAATTCCTTCCATGATTCACTGATGCTGTCAACAGCATCCTTGATGTTACAGTTTTTCCAAAATGTTTTAATTGAAGATTTACCATCGGTTTCCCTTATAAGTTGACGGAAAGTTCGGCGTGGGTAATATGCCTCAAAAGTGGCTATTGCATCCTGATGCATTGGTTGGATCAGAGCTGTTGTATTTTTCGGAAGGTACTCAATCATGAGATCTACAGATAGTCCGGATCGAAAAAAAAGTTTTTTTTTTTTTTTTTTTTTTTGCCTTTATAGCGAAACACATTTTGGGCCGTAAATCGAAAACGTGCCTTAATTGAAGAGGGCCGTTATAGCGAAATGCCGTATAAAGAGCGGCCGTATAGCGAGGTATGGGTGTATTACATTCTTTTATACCCCTGTCTATATAGAAGGTCACTTTAGGCAGTCTTCCGTACCTCCTTTTCTACGTTACATACATTTGCACAAATAATATGTACCTACTACCCTAAGCTATAGGGTATAAAAAAAGTATTTCGCGCTGGAAATTAAAACACCCAAAAGAACAACAAAAGTAGTCAAAGTTGTTCACTTTTTTTGTTGTTGTTATGGTACTTTGAGCGTGTACAAAACAATAAAAAAATGGCGAGAAATGTGCGCCAAGTACTTTGTTCTCTCTTTCTCTACTTCTATATATATATATATATACTTTTTTTTTTCTTGATATTTCCACTTGCCGCTGGAAAAGCCATAAAAAAAAGTTCGAAATGCCTAGGCGGCCATAAGGAAAACAAATTTTCGGCATGTTGCCATAATTTAGGCTCAGAGCTGACAAAAGAATAAGACCAAAAAGGAAAAAAATAAATACATACAAAGCACAATAGACAATAAGGCTGCCATATAAAAGTCAAAGCGAATTGGAAATAAATATATGGCATATATATATATATATATTGACAATCAGCAGCCATTAAAATGCCACCGGGGAGAGCTGATGATGAGAGAGCGCCACAGACATAAGAACAGAAAGAGAGCGAGAAGGTTACTAAGAGATTGGAGTGCCTAAAGTACTCCAGGGAGGGTTAGATTGTGCTGCATGTCAGCTAAATAGCATTAGCCTTTGAGCATTTTTTATGGACAACCGCGACGAAGTTCAAGGTAACGACGAATACAGGCCATAAAATTGATAAAAATGATTATAACATGAGTTTTACTTTTTGATGAGGGCAACCTGGAAGCTAAATGATATAGAACGAATATAAAACACGCTTTAATGTTGTCTTAAATCTTAATATAGGGTGTTTCGTTAAGCGCATATGTAAATTAAGCTTACGTAAGTAGATTTGTGTGTTAAATAATGCCTTAGATGCTAGTTGGAGCATAATGTGTTGAAAATAATAACATTAAGGGGTTATATACAAAGTGATTTTTTAAAAGGGTTTAATGCAAATTTAATTTGAAAAAACTAGTAGTACTATCGAAGAAATAAAAACACTTTGAATTTCGAAAATTTTTGAAAATTGTTGGAGCTATGGCCCACGCCCCGCAGAGCTTTTTTTTGCAGAGGCTTGCGGTGAACGTTCTCCAAGTCGAACCGCTCAACTGAAATCAAAAAAGTAAAAAAAATTATTTAAGAAAAATGTATTCTAGTGTACTTGAACGATTCGCTTTCCCAAAAAATTTTATTTTTTCAATAAAAAAAACCACGTTGACAGAAAAAATCGATTTATTGGTCAAAATTTCAAAAAAAATTTATTGCAAAAAATTAAAAGTTTTCGAATGAAAAATTAATCGTTCAAGTACACGAGATCGTAAATACGAATATTTAAAAGAAAAAAAATATTTTTTAAATCGGTTGAAAAGTTTTATTTATTTGTTTAAATATTAATTATAATACAATAACAATACTATAACTAATAAACATTAGGGTAACAAGTAACTAGACCTTAGACCCTCGGTTGAAAAGTTTTTTGAGATATCACGTTCACCGCAAAAGTATTTTGAAAAGTTTTGTGTCAACTATGCCTATGTATAGGACCGGCGCGCTGCAAACGGCGATCCGATCTGGATGAAATTTTGCGCAGATATTTTCGAAAGTATGTACCTACTTTCAGAATATGTAAACAAATTTTTTGACCAAGTGCTTAGCATCTGATTCGAGAAGTTTTTCATGACTTTTTTGCATGTCGTGCTGGATCTATGCAATGATCTGAACGGTAATGCCCTACAGTTGACCTTGACCAACTGCAACATATAGCAAAGTCGTTTTAAAAGCACGTCGCGACGTTTATATCATACCATTGCGTTCTAAAAAAGGCCCAATGGCGTCGCTTCAACAAAAGACAGTGAACAAAATATATTCCTTTTAAGAACTTTCCAATTGGACTTTTTTTACGATATTTATAAATCCGTAAATTTTTACCGATGAGAATCGAAAGTTACTTTAAAGAAGTTATTTATAGTGTATGGGGTAAGTTTCAAGTGCATATGTTGAGAGGTGTGGAAGAAAACATGGTATATTGATTACGGTGGGTAGGGTGGTCGGAAAATATTTCGTCAATCAGCACTAGTTCTTTTGAGTCATCATTAGCTTTGAATCATAAGTAAAATTTGATGCTGTTTAAGAACTAGTTCCTTGCCGCTCTTAATCATGTTACCCATTTGCATCAAATTTGCAGAGTATATTCATGGTATTGCTATTGAGTAAGTTTTCTGCTCGCCTTTGAGTGCCGCCGGAATCACTTTCCGTAGAAATTACAAAATAATACAAAGAGAACTGACCCCTTATACATAATACATAACTTTGCTCATTAGTTGCTGTTGTGACTTTTATTATTGTAGCTGGGTTTTATTTTTCGCCATGTCAGCGGAATTAAAGACAAGTGTAGCTACACCTTTGACCTTACCCCTCGCACATTTGCTAAGTGTTTTCTTTGTTTATGATGATGATGATGTTGATGATGATTATGTTGATTAAGTTTAAGACCCGAGTGAATAAACAGAGTTAAATAATTATTTCGTGTACAAGAAAACAAAGCAAAAATTTAACTCAATGTTGGCAAATACAAAATAATTCAAGGTAGTAGCTAGTCAGCGGCGACACCACCTACAAGTTGCAACAATGAAAAAAAAGCAACCCATGTGTATCCATATAGATCGTAAAACGACTTGGCCTCATGCTAAAAAAAAACCAGTTGGCCCAGTAGCACAGTGGCGTTAATTACCTTTTTATTTAAATTTTGTTTAATTAATACAAGAAAATTTCATTTGCGAAATCATTAAATCATTATAAAATGAAAAGAATATATGAAATATAAATAAGCTTATGCCACAATAAAGTAGTAGAAGCAGCGGAGTAAGCTGAAGCCAACCAAGTGGCCAACATCAGTGGAGACGGAGTCTGACATACAACCAGCTGATGGGTTTCAGAGAGCTGCATAATGGAGCGATTCATTCAAATGAAGCCACAGCTACCGCAATAGTCTGCATATATACATACATATGTACTCTTATATGGAAGTTCTATGGCATTGGTCTGTGGTTGTGTGTGCGGGTTTAAGAACTACAGTGGCTTTTTCGGATGTCTATGGGAATTTAAATTTTATTGCAATGAAATAGAGTTTTGAAGCGCTTTAATAGGTTTCATATGCTAGAAATTTGGAACAGCATCAAGTTTCAGCTTATCATTAATGGAAATATTTAACGACAAGAACTCGTTTTGGGAAAAACAAATATTATAGTTCATCTGGTAACTCTAGCTTCTATGAACTTTAATAATCGTATCAAAAGTAAAGCTGGATGTACTGAAAGCCAGACATAGCTCAATCGCTACCCATTATCGTAATACCCTAGATCCTATGAGTACGGAGCATAAAGATGAATTCTTGGATTGCATTCTCAAAAACAAATTATATTTGTGGTGCGACAAACTCAAAGCAAAAGCAGGCAAGTAATGTGCTGGCATCTGGGATCCCTATTTTGATGGGTGGGCAAATCCAATATCATTAAAAATTTGATCGATATTGTATAGGGTTTTCCAACAAGAGGTGTTATTTTGAATCACCCGGTGTTTCGGAAGCTGTCACTTTTGAAGCTTTTATTCTTTGACATTTGACAAGTAGA
The DNA here is from genome assembly GCA_018150985.1 of Chymomyza costata. Lineage (NCBI taxonomy): Eukaryota > Metazoa > Arthropoda > Insecta > Diptera > Drosophilidae > Chymomyza > Chymomyza costata. The sequence continues at coordinate 845,481 of JAECWU010000244.1, read as the reverse complement.
AACTACGCCATTACTAAAAATGGAACGATACACGCTTCAACAACGCATTGAAATTATTAAAATTCACTACAAAAATGGTGAAAATCTTCCATCGAAAAATCATCTTGACTGATGAGGCCCATTTCCACCTCGGTGGCTACGTTAACAAGCAAAATTGTCGCATCTGGGTCTCGGAAAACCCAAGAGTTATTGTTGAAAAGCCTCTCCATCCTCAACGTGTGACTGTTTGGTGCGGTTTATGGTCCGGCGGGGTCATTCGACCTATCGAGGACATAGGGCAGCCACTTTGCGATTTGGTTATGGAAAATTTCATGAAAAGAATATGGTCCTGTAGGCGTGGTCGTGGTGGGCATTAGGCTGATGTTGTTTTTCATTATTAACGGCATACCTTCCTCTTTATTATGAAATAAACATCTGATCATTCGTCTCAAAAAATGGCATTTTTCTTTGAATACCAAAATAACACCTCTTATTGGAAAACCCTATATAATAAATTTTACTTATGTTATTAAAGATTTTCAAGAAACTCTTTTTCGGTTTTCATCTTAAAAAAACTTAAGGTTTTAAGATAAAACATAGTATGCAATATGAGAAAAAATTTGATATTCTTTTTCAAGAATATATCTCAACTTTAGAAAGTTCTGTTCTTCCGTACAAAAAATAACTTGATGAAATAAGAATGCTTCTGTATGTTTGCTTCTTAACACGTGCGAAAGTAGTTTCCAGTAGTATCTTATTTTGTTGTTATTGTAACAAAATTTTTTAGCATACCAACACAAAAAATATCAGAAAAAAAAACACATTTTGTTAAAAGGCACACACTGTTCGTACCTAAAAACAATTATGCTGCAGTTCTTGTTTGGAAGCGTTTCGGACTGCTGCATACCGGCCTTAAAGTATATGCTGCAAAATTGACCACCACAGTTTTAATTCTTTTTCTACAAATTTAAGTTAAATTTCAATTCTCAAAATCTTCTCAGTATTGATTCAAATCAGTGAAAATCTTTTGCGCTTGACCTAATCGAATTTTTTCCATATAAGCCTGTAAATTAATCGCTACCAGGTATACAAATACATGCTATACAGCTGAAGAATGTTGGTATCTGAATTTTTTGCCTTCGAGCGCATTTTTGCCATTTAGGGACACACTGCTTGAGCTTTTGACCAGAGACTTGGCCACGGTTAAGCATAGTCTTCACTTCGCTCTTGACCCGCTTCCAAGTGCTGGCTATGCGTCTACTTGATTGCTTTATATAAATTTCTAACAACACATACTATTTAAAACTAATGCAATATTTTATTTTGTTTCTTTACAGGTAAACATGATGCTAAATGAAACATCACATTCCGAATATGGAAAATAAAGAATGTTAATTAAATTCCATACGCTCGAATACATTTTCAAATCAGTTGCTAGATGCTATGGTCCGCTCGTGTGGAATACAAAACCACGATGGGAAAATTGAATTCACATTCTTAATAACTTTTTATTGTAACAGACTATTTTTTATCTATAGGTTTTATACACTTGAGTAATTAGACTCTCATGGTCAAGGGTGTTGGCATACTTAGAAGAAGGGAAAGTAAGTAAGTTAAAGATGACAAGCTTTGACTGAGATGTCGATATAGCCTTCTTCTCCTTTTCGATATTTTATTAGTAAAATTTCAAGCAGCCCAATAACTTCAAAATTTATGCCGACAGATTTTAGATAGCAATTATACTGTACAAACCAGATTAACTAACAACCTTACCTTAGGTGGGGCAAATCCGACCTAGTAATTGGTTTTGGCTATAAAATGATTATTTGACATCGTATCAACTTTTCCGATATACCAAATTAAAGCTAACACTTTGGCGCAACCTCCCACTGATTTCTTTTGACCGTTATTAGTTTTTGAGATCTCACATCACATCATTTAAAAAAAAGTAATTTTTTGTTATTTTTAAAAATGGTGTGGTATGATATGATATATGATATGATCTAAATTTGCATGTTATTGTTTTACAAACCAGAATGTATTTATTTAAAAATATGGAAATGTTTAAAACATATAAATCGAAATGAAGGTTGAATGAATGTCAATAAAGGATGATTGGATTGAATAGCTTAGTAACTAATCGGAATTATTTGATTTGCTGCCCAAATAGCTTTCTGTCGTATTTTTAGTTCGAGCTGGCTGTCTGGTTGGCTCCACCATTTATATATATATATATTTAATCTATTAAATTCCCACAAGGAACATAGGGCTGATACAAACAGGTTCCATTGAACTCTATCTAATGGTAGTTGCTTTGCTTCACTCCAATTTATCTGCATTTTCTTAATTCTGATATAACTTGTCTTTTCCAAGTATTTCGCGGGCGACCTGGTCTCCGACTGCCTTGGGGACTCAGATCCAAAATTATCAGGTCGCTGAGCTTATTCTGAAGCCCAAAAGTGATGTCTTGCGCTGCTCCAATAGCTTCAGACCCCACCATTTAGTGGTCGGACTTGCCCCACTGTGTTATTTTTCATGACGAGCATCTAAGCGTAGACTGATCGTCAACTTGTATGCTACCATTTTGGGTATTTTTAATGCTCATTGCCGTTTTTGAGAAACATTGGGAGTTCGGGTTTACCCACACTGTCGGGTTACATCCTACGAGGTGTCTTTATAACAAAAACGCATGCTTCTAACTCTCTTGGTTCCCAAGAATAAGTGGCTTAATCGACTGCTTTTGTCTTGCCAATTTTGGTTAAAGATTTCTTTAGTTCCTCCCCGATTTTTTCTAAGTGTTACACAACAAATATTTGGCATCACTTTTGTACAACCCAAACTTTATGGATACGGGGTGTAAAAACAAATCATGGAATGCGAGCACCCAGAGCTCGTTTTGTTAATTGAATGACCAAGCACTAGTGCTATGTACATACCATATACGCACTTATATATTTATGCTAGTATAGTATAGTCAGAACTGGTTCCACGTTGCGTCAGCGACATGCACTCATACAAACGCTTATGAATATTTGTGCAGGGGGAGGACAAGCGTCTTGTTGTTTATAATGACAATAATAATAAACAGGCGACTAAGCACCAGAGAGAAAGAGAGCGGTATCTGGAATCGCAGCCGAGTGCAGGAAATGGTCCAAATGCAATGACTATGGTGACAGCGACAGCGATGACAATGACAATCAAACGTCCAGCAACAACAACAAGAGCACAAGTGAAGCTTGTAGAGCGATGCCTCGGCCAGGGCCTGGTACAGTGTCATGGTTGGGTACTACGAGCGGCACTAAGATAGTAGATAGTTCTGCTGATGATGACGATGGCATTGGAACTGCTGCGGCGTGTGTTGTCTATTCTACATGTTGTCATTCTTGTCCATGTTGTTGTCTTATGGCATATTGTTGTAGTTGTGGTTGTTGTTGTTGGGTTGTTACAGTTTATATAATCAAATCTCATGCTTCGTTAATTCGAAATGTCGTTATGTGTTAGCTGCTGTTGCTGCGATGCCAACAGACACACAAAACATGACAAGCGACAGACAAGAGCCACCTAAGTGTTACGGGTTGGTGTCAACATCTGTTTGGAAGGTGTGAGTGTGCGGGGGAGAGCGTTTTCTGGCGATGGAAAGAAATGCTACAACTCATCATGATGTTGTTCTTGTTCTTGTTGTTGATCATCATAACTAAGCAAGTGAAACGTTAATAATATTGAGGCGAAATATGAATCGAAACGAATGAGTACAAAGAGCACAAGAACAACAACAACAAGGATTACAACAACCACGAGGGAGACAGACGCAACAACAACAGAGAGAAACAAAAAGAAGAGAAGCTTTGCTGTCATCAACCGCAGCATCATTGTAGCTCTGCGCTTTGTTTATATGTCCACTGTTTGTGTATGTGTGTTTGTGAGTATCTGTGTGTGCGTAGTTGCATCTGTGTGCGGTAGCCATTGCTTTCTTATCGGCTCTGCGCCATGCGCTCCCGTATGTATGCTATACTTTTTGACGCTGTCGCTGACGCCTTATTGTTGTTGGCACAAGGAAAACAAGTTGTGCCCTGGCGTGTTGGTTTGATTGGATGTACATCAACGTACTTCCTTTAAATAATATTTTGTTGTCAGTTCGTGCAACGGGGATAAATATTTCTGTCATATAAATACAATTTTTTGTTTTGTGTCTGTAAGCGATTTTTTTGTTGTTTTGTTCAAGGAGTATATTAATTTTGTTATGAAGTTTGCGACCCGTTTGGCAGGAATAAATAGTATCTTTCACAAAGAATGAAAATCAAAAAACAAAAATTCCATATATATGAAAAAAAAACAACGTTCTAATATTAACTTTCTGTTTGTGCTGCAAAGTGTTTATTTTTTCCCGCCGTTTTTAAAATTTTTTTCACATGCTTGGCAATCTACTAAGGAAAACTCTTAAGTCTACACTGAGAGTACAACTTGCTAACATTATTAGTTTGTGCGTTAAAGTTTGCTAGCTATTTAGAAAAAAATTACAACTAAAAACAACTGTTTATACTACCATACGTTTTTAGTTAAAAATTACGTTATTTTCAGCTCATTTTTTTTCTTCAAATTTTGTGATATATGTACTTAGGAAAAAATAAACGAAAAATCTAGTACTTCACTGGAAAAAACCACGTACTAATATTTTTATGCAAGCATATTATAAATTTGTTTTCATGAATTTTGCGACCTATTTGAGTAACTATCAAAATCTATTTTTACTACACTATGAAAAAATTACGTAAGTTACTAATATGCAAGACCTAAGCGAACGAATTAGGAAAACTGTCGAAAACTCTTAAACACTGAGAAAAACGGCTTATTAATATAATTTGTTTGTTCGTTGTCCCTTTCCAAATTATTTTCATAGCAGCTTAAGAATTTACTTATGTATGTATTTTTTCACGGTTTTTTCTGTAACGTATTTAAAATTTAAAATAAAAATTTTGAGCTTAATTGAAGAAGTAGCCTCTGAGTAGAAATTAAGTATACGTTACTCATAAGGAGTAATTTCAAGTTTAACTGATTTTTACAATCGTTTTTGAAAACGTTGAACTAAAATTTTAACTTTTTTCCCAGAATTGTTTCAAATTCTATAGAATCTTAGGTATTATAAAACTAATCTGAGTCAGGTCGTTTTTTGAATGAGTCGTTCTTATAAAAATGTCTTATATATTTTGTATCTCCAAAATGCTATGTGTAGCCTTTAAATATTCGTACTTTTAAAGGATGATCTGGTTTTCAGTAGAAAATCGTGGGTTTTTAAAAGTGTATGGAAATCCTCATTTTTTTTAATTTTTTCTCTTGTTACTTTATTTAGTGCTGTGTACCAGGTGAAGACATCCTTTAGAATGACATATTCGCTCACAATAAACAGCTTCTACAATTTAGTGTGTGGTTCCATTGCTCTAAACTAACTTAACCTGAAGCACATTTGTTTATAGCGTTGAACCAGTCGGAAAGCTGTCTTTGGTTAAAGTTTATTTGGGTTAAGCATTCGTGTCATCAAATTCAAATAAACTTTATAGACACTCCAGTCATTCAGTGTTATTTTTATCTTAAAAAAAATAATAAAAATTGAAGTCTTAAGCCGCAGCACAAGTGCAAGTAGAACAGCTCTTGAACACAAGTTTTTGTGGGTTTTTTACTGGAGGTAAGGTGCTGCAACTACAAAGATAAATACAAGTTTGATAGTTTTTGTTTTTTTTTTGAATGCAAAAAAAAAGTTGCTTATTATATAGCTTTCAGTAAGAATTTAACAGAGAATGCAGAGCGCACTTTCCCAAGCAACACTCACACTGCTCAACAAAATATTTAATTTTGTTTTAAGGCCCATACGCAGCATGCAAAAATTACGCACGAAATGTCAAAACTTCATATAAAAAAAATATCCAGCCGTTTGGATTTTTTTTTATATAAGTTTTGACTTTGCGTGCGTAATTTTTGCATGCTGCGTATGGGCATTTATAAGCAAGTTCTCTAACTTAATGAAAAAAAAGAAGAAGAAGAATCATTTCTTTGTTTTTGTACAACCTTACGGCTGCCTCATTCTTAAGATGAAGGAACACTGAATAAGTTATCCTAAGACAGTTCCGCCAATCATTTAGAGTATGTGCAGTTTTCGAACCCAAAATGTACTTCTTTTTGACCTCATATTGTTTGCCTTTCACTTCCGCCTGCGGTGTTTTAAGATTGTCACAAGCAGCAGCAGCAGCAGCTGTGATCATAATGATGCTGCTAAGGATGACGATAATGATGATGAGCAATGTTTTGTGGAAGATTTTTAAAGTGACTCGGCTTGGGTTTACTTAAACATACATACATACTAGACTGTATAAATATGTGTACGTATGTACATTGTCCGGCGGCCATACTAAAAGACAGTTTATGTTGTCCTGGCTGCCAGGCGATTTCAATGGCGTTAGTAAAAATGGCCTGTAATCTATATAGTCTCCATTGTTGTTGTTGCTCCTGTTAGCTTGACTTGTTCTACTGTCCGGTTCGTCCGGCTCCCCGTCCGCCAGTTTAGCGCTGCCATAAACTTTATTTGCGTTTATTGTTATTGGCATTGTCTGCCGAACCGCTCTCGTCCTTTTATGCTACCTATAAATTTGTTTGTGGGGTTTTCTTGATTCTACTATTATTTTTTTTATTTTTTTAAGGTCTTGTCTACTCTCGAGGGGTGCTAACAGGAATTTGCTTTATTTATTTTGGTAATTTGATGTTAATGGTGTTGCCAGGGCTAGTTGCTAGGGTTTTCATAGTGCCAGTGAAAACAACAAAAACAAGAAAAAGGTCAAGTTATGTGCAATGTAGTATATGGAATTGGTTGCTGTCAGGAGAAGATTTTTACTCAACTTGCCAATTAAGTTGATGACACTTTTGAAAAGTAGGTGAATTTATGCATGTAATAATGATTTATGTGCAAGATGAAAGAAAGTCAGTGCGAAAATAAATGCCATTAAGGCAAAAGTTTTTAGGAAATATGCCAAAAATATAAGAAATTGCGAGGGTTGTATAATAACATGAAATAATGTGATTTGACGTGCACCTTCATAATGCAGCGGAAATAGCATACTAAACTTAAATAAAAATATTCGTAGTTATACAATAAACTTGATTTTTATGTTTTAAATAAAAAGCAGGTAATGTTGATATTTATTTCAACGAACTTTACTTATTACTTCAAGCATCGTTGCGCTTAGTTTATAAAAGACTCTAAAAATGTGTAAATAAAACTTCCATTTACTTTATAGTTTTACTGAACGGGGCACTCAAATCTGCATTGACAGAGGTATCAAGTTTTTAAAAATCCTGCGTTTTTCAAGCTCACTTTAGTCGTATTTTTATACTTAAAAATGTCCACAACTTCTTATAAAATGTGTTTTTTTTTCAATTAACAAGTGTTGTAAGCATCTTGAAAATTTTAATTAAATGGCGCATTTTTCATCATCTCTACTAACTTTGTTATTTCTATGATTTTCCTTCCCGTTTGCTTTAATCAGTGTTGGAAAGTTCTCAAAGTATCCGTTTACTAATATATTTACTTATTCCTTTTAACCTTAATATACAAAATATCTTAAGCTAAGCTAATGATTGATCAGTATCAATACCCAATATTTTAATATGTATACCCTGTACCTTGTGGTGCAAAGGGTATATTAAGTTTGTGCAAGCCGAATATGAATGTAACATATAGAAGGAGACGTCGGAGACCCCGAAGTTGCCTAAAGTATAATCAGGGTGACTAGAGAAGTCGATGTACCGTTGTCCGTCTGTCTGTCCGTTCATATGAACTCCTAGATATCAGAGATGGAAAAAGCTAGAGCAACCCAACTTTCAGTTTTTTTTTGCTTATGAAAATATCGTAACCAAGTTTGGTAAATAAATATCTTTTAGAGTACTGAAGCAATATTCCGGACTTGATTGCAATGTGGTGGTACAGGGTATCCCAAAGTCGTTCGCGCCCGAATTTAACATACGTCATCTTTTACAAATCGATTCCTTTGCACCCTTCCCTGGTTTCGATTAGTAGTTTTTGCCTATAACTTCGAAGTTCCCAACCGATTGGGAATAAATTAGCTTAGAAGCCTGTAAGTCTGTTACTGCTTAGAAAACCTGTTTGTAGCTTCTTTAAAAAAGTATCACAAAATGACTTAAAAATAGAAAAAAAATTTTTTTGCTCCAATTATTGATAGCCAAAATATCGATATTGAATGCTCAGTATCGATATACAATTTTTACATTTTTTAAATGTCGTATCAGTAGTTCCCATCTCCAGTTTTAATATTTGAGTCTTTGTCTCAAATCCTGAATTTCCCAGCCGTTACTTAAAGGGACTTAAAGACATAAAAAAAAATTTCATGGCTGGGTTTATCGATAGTCCAGACATATACAACGATTCTTCAGCATCATTCCCAAAATGTTGAATTTTGTATATATCGCCTTTTTTGGACAATTGTTGAAGATTCGATTTTCTTAGCTCTAGTTTGGATCTGTTGAGTTTCCTAAGCATTTTTCGGTTTCATAAATTTTTGACTCTCGATTAAACATACTCTCCATTTTTCGAGATAATGGGTTGGAACTAGTATGTGAAGGAGCTAAAACTCGGATTCCTTTTTAAAAATTTTCTTTGTTAGCGAAAAAAAAATCAATTTGTGATTTCATAATTTATAATCTTTTTTTTATAAATTTATATTATAAAGAGCTCTTTACAAATGCAAATAATCAAATGCCTGCTGCTTAAACTTTATTGTAGTTGATTAAATGGTTGAAAGAATTTTTGTGTTCAAGAATCAAGAGATTGAAGATCTAGGTTTATAGGCCTATTTTTGGAGATTATGAATAACGCTGACATGAGGAGGTTGAGAGGATTTTGGCTAATTCTCCACCCCAAAAATTAGAACTGCTCTACTCATATAAACCGAATAATTTTTATGCAAACGAATATTTAAAAATTCCCTTTAAGTCAACCTTCGAATGTCATGATACCTGCGTGCCAATTTATGCTTAATAAGTTTCATTCCCCCTCCCCTTATTTTTAGATTAAAGCGGCAAGCGCCAACTGTTCTAAGAAAACAAAAATAAATCAAATAATTCAAAAATTAGCCAATCTCAGCTACGTACTTGTCTAGAGGATTTCATTTACTCTGCGTTAAATAAATCAAATCTTGCATACTCTTATTATAGTCAGTAAATCATGAATTCACCCTCCAATTATGTTTTAATACGAATTCATGCATTTAGCTTGTTTGCCAGGTAAAATTGCTCCAGACAGACTTCTGCGAATCTTCTTCATACATTTATCTCACAACTCTCTGTATGTCTTTCGTCTGTATGTTGGGAGCATTATAAATGGTTTGTCGTTTTGTAGCTTAATTTCAATTTTAAATTAAGAAAATTTCTTTGCCAAAATAACAAAAATAACAAACGATGCGACGAATAACAGGCGGCCCCCCAGTATACCATGCCTAAATTTTTTGGAAACAACTTTATAGTCTTGGCACTTGCCTTTCCCGGGATCTTACGTTTCATTTTGTTCCCTGTGTGCCGGCTGTATGTATGCTTGGCTGTGGGCTGCCATTTTTGGCAAACAATCAGCAGCAATTATGGCAAGCTTTTGGCGCTGCATGTCCTGCCCAGTGCCAGTTCCTCAACCCATTTCAAAGTATAAAAAAGAAAGCACCACCCTTATAACTACTGCGACAGCCTCGGTTTCCAATTAACGTGAAAGAAAAGTAACACAAACGTCTCTTAATGATGCTGAAGCTTGATTGTAGGCGGTTTGTGCCACTCTGACTGTGTGCCAGACCCAGATCCAGACTGAGACTTTTCTCTGTTTTTTATTTTTATTTTGTATCTTTGCTAACCGCAAATTAATTGGCGCACTCACAATTTATTTTATAATTGTAAAATTAATAAGTTTGTGGTTTTTGACTGCCAAAAGTGTGGGGATGTGGGGCTTCCACTTTGTGCAACCGTCAAAATCAGAGGAACTTAAAAAAAAATGTTTAATTGCTGGTGTCGTTTGCCAACTTTCAAAACTTCCAGACGACGCGAACGACAACAACAATTACAACCAAAACTAGCAACTACATTTCATAGTTAATGCAGACTTAAAGAGAAGGCAGTGAAAGGCGGGTCTTCCCCTGTCTCCAATCTTTGGTAGTTGCAGCAGTTGGCAGCACCTGTAGCATACCATCAGGCGCACACAGGCCGCGTCCCCATGGGCCATCAGCATAATGAAAAGTCTCGAACTGACAGTGGAACAATATGGTTAAATATTGTAATAAAAGGAAACTATTGAATATATTTTAGAAATAAACTATTATAGGATTTAAGCTGTAATATATACATAAGGTGCTAAACTATAAAAGGATTGGCCATTGCTATTGTTGGAAGAAACAGCATAACTGAAAAAATATGAGCTAGAAGGATGCGCGTCAACTTCGTGTTTTGTATCTAAGCCGTCATATTTACCTTTTTATACCCTGTATCAAATGGTACAAAGGGCATATAAAGTTTGTGCAAGCCGAAAATGTATATAACATACAGAAGGAGACGTCGAAGACCCCCAAAGTTATTCAAAGTATGATCAGGGTGACTAGAGAAGTCGATATACCGATGGCTGTCTGACCGTGTGTCCGCCTGTCTGTCGGTATGAACGCCTAGATCTCAGAGATGGTAAGAGCTAGAGTAAACAATATTTTCTTATTAGACGATTAGATTATGTCTTTTTATACCCTGTACCTATAGGTACAAAGGGTATACTAGATTTGTGCAATGTATGTAACGGCAAGAAGGAGGCGTGGCAGACCCCAAGTCCTTTAGACCAAAATGCTTATCATAACCTCGGGTAGCGATTGAGCCATGTCCGTCTGTCCGTCCGTCTGTCCGTCTGTATGAATACCTAGATCTCGGAGACTATAAGAGCTAGAGATACGAAACTTTACCAGCTGATGCGCATATTTCCTGAGAAGATCAAGTTTGTTGAATCATTTCCATATCTTTCCCCGTTTCCCCGTAGCAGAGTTTCGCGGTTTTTAGCTAAACCGTTTAATATTTTGATCTGAAACTTAACAGAGCGATGCGTTGTGGTTACATGCATCTGTGTGTCAAAAATAAACAAAATCGGACAATTACAACAAAAGTTATAGTCTAAAATGTAAAAATTTCACCACCCCTTGCCCATAAACTGCGTCAATATTTGACTCTACGTAATTATAGTAACATATGAACTAGAATCACCAATTTTGCTAAGCTGATTCATGTGTTCTAATAAACAAATCCACATCCAAATTTTATCAATGCGGTCCCCCCACCCCCCGCAATCGATTTACCGTGTTTTCTCCCACATCCCTCAACATATCCCCTTGAAACTTGTATACTTTAAATAAATCCTTTGACGTAAATTTCGATTTTCATCAAAATCGGTTAAAATTTGCGGAACTTATAGGTATAAATATCGTTTTGCACCAACAAAAAAAATTTTCCAATTGGAAAGTTCTTAGAAGGAATATTCAGGAATAAAACTTTTTTCGAGAAAAAAGGTACAGGGTATTACACTGTCGGGCACCGCCTCGACGGTATTACATTTTTATTTTATATTTTTGATATCGGGGCTATAATATATAGCTCCCAAAGGGGTGTTTCAGAGGACCTCGAAAAAACCTAAAACCTTATATGAGCTATTCGTTTTTGAAGCTGAGTAATCACCTTCACAAAATCGGTAGTCAGGGCTACTATTGTTCGCCAACTTCAACTGCTCGTTGTTCTCTAGGTTGGACGGCCCAATCACACACTTCATGAAAACACCATAGCAAATGGTCACTTACTGATCATAGATAGGCTATACTTTCCTATTAATTATGGGTTTTCAGAGTCGTTCGTATAAACAGCAATTTTCTTGGTTCCCACTCCATTCAGCGCGATATACATGATATACTCACATTGAGCGACCAAGATAGGGATACCCTCTTTCGGAGGGTTATTTTAAAATTGAACAAAGAGTTTGCTTGAAATTTTGTGGTTCCAATAGAATACCGGCAACCGAATCATTCAAAATGTGACAAAGGTGTGTTGGGGATTCTACTCTATCGAGGACGCAAGTATTTGAGTGAAATAAAGCATTCACTGAGGGTCGTGAAATCGTAGAAAACTTGCCTCATGCAATTTGTCCATCCACCTCTGTTAACGACGATAACATCGAAAAGCTGATGGAAATTGTGCTCGAACATCGTCGTGTTTGCATTAGAGAAATTGCAGAGACATTCAACATCTCTTATTGATCGACTCATCACATTTTGATTAATGTTTTGGCGTTGCCGCCAGACTCATACCAAGAGACATAAATGTTTTGCAAAAACGGACGGAGTTTTTGGCCAAATATGAAACAAAAATTATCGCACAACCACCGTATCCACCAGATCTGGCACCCTTTGACTTTTTTCTGTTCCGAAACGCGCATAAGTCAATTTAATGTCCCTGGTTTTATTAACTAAATATTGATTTAAGGGCATTATTTTTATTTAACACAAATTTTTTTTTTTTTTTGAGCTTAAAAATTTAAAAATGAAAAATATTTTTTTCCACGTTTCCGTTTATTTGTAATAGGTTAATAGTTTGTGAAACGTCCATAAGAGCTAATCTGTCTTCATTCTAAAAAACCGAAAAAAGAAGTACTTTTACTCCTCAATTTAATATGGGAGGCTAATCAGAAATATTTGATGGATAACCGGAGTAGCTAGAATTTTTAATTTATTCGTCGAGCACCTCTGGATAGAAATATTTATTTGTATTATATTTTATTTACAATTGGTAGTCCTTCAATAATTTTAGCGAAAAAAGAGACATACCTGGTCTTATTGATTCCAACAAACTTTCTAAAAACTTGTTTTTGTTGTGTCTTCTACAGTTGCGCGTAAGCCCTTATCCTTACAATTTTCTAGATCCTTGCGTGATTCCTTCATGGCTTATGCTCAAACTGCAATAGCTTGTATAATTATCTCTCTTACGAGCTGTCTCTGACCTCTATCACCTGTTCAATTTTTCGTCAGCTTGAGCAATTTGGGCATTTAAAATTGGGAGTCACCAATTTGGCCAATTGTGTTCACTTGGCTTCTTTATGAATATAATGTTTAGTTTGGTAATTGTACTTTCTTTAACAACTTTGTTTTGTGAATCCGAGTCGGTACTTATCGTTATAAAATTCAGCCATCGGGCATGAGTCGCTGCTGAGTTCATAGCTATTTTCCCATACATCTTTCCTTGCAATATTTTTACTTTTTATATTCTAAAGTCAACTGGACATTGTTATATTACTTAAAAAAATAAATAAATAAAGTGCCTTGTGAATACCCTTTACAGATTTTTGTCGTCTTCGCAGATTCATGCGCCTTGATCCCAGATTATTCGCTCGCAAATAAATTTGGAAAAAGTTCTCCCATCAACATGATTCATGCTTTGGCTTTTGTCTATAAACAAATCAATTGATTTCTTTTTTTCTTTTCAGCTTGGGCTCGCTTAGTCGATAGAGCATGAGACTCTTAATCTCAGGGTCGTGGGTTCGAGCCCCACGTTGGGCGCTTATATGAAAAATTGAATTGAACTCAATTGAATGACATTTTTCGAATTGATTTTATATTGAAAAATATTAATAGTAGGCTCTTTGATCGAAATCGAAATCTAAAATTATAGGAGGCAAATTTTTTTTTATTTTATAGACTATCAAAAAATAACAAACCTTTTTTACAAAAGTTGGCAAAGTATTAAACAAATTCGTTTAGAAGCCCAACTATTTTGTCTCAACTTTTCTGTTTGCGTCCCACTGTGCGTACTATTCTTACCATACACATTTCTTTGCGTTTTGCAAATATGCTCATTATAAATGTACCAAGCGATGTTGTACTACTCCTAACTCTGTCTGCCCTTCTTATCTAGATCTATGAAAAATATTTTACCGAAGTCAGTCGCTTGCAAAAAGAACGCAAAACTTTTTTTTTGTTAATGCTTGGCGCGCATTGTTCAAATTGTCTTTTTATGTCTTTTTTTTTTACAAAAGTATTTCTAATGTTGTTGTTGTTGTATTTTTTTGTTGTTGTATACAACATAGACATAGTTTGTTTATTGTTGTTGTTTTTGTTTCTGCGCTGCCATTTGATAATGGGTTCTTTATTTATGTATGAGTGAAATCTCTATACCATGTACCATAGTATACACTCACTCACTCAATGACTGACTGAATATCTGACTGAATGTCTGCCCGGTTCGGTTCTATTCTGTTCGGTCTGGTTTTGGTTTGCTTTGACTGTCACGGCGGAGCAAACGCGCCCAGCCAAGCGCTGGAAACGTGCTAAACGCTTAGCCTCATTAACAATTTAAAGTGAATTCTTAGGAAAATTGAAAGCGGCAATGGAAATCTCGCAGTCGACGTTGGAGGCGCTCTCTTGGCAGATAAACCAAAATTAAAATTATCGAATTTTGTGCTTTGAGCAGTGTAAATGAGTTTTTTTGTAGATGCTGTTGTTGTTGAGTTCTCTCAAGTTAATTATTTTTACATAATTGCATATTTAATTAATTTTTTTTTGTTTTCTAAATCTGATGGGTGTAATGCTTGATGAATTAGCATGATTAGCTGCTTGGTTGGAGCTCGTGTAACATCATATATAGATGGAAGTTATAAGGCTTGAAGCGGTTTTGTACAATTTTTGATTAAATATTTAAATCATTTTTAGCAGCGGATGAATGATGGGGATTTTAATTAAATATTTAGTATTTGAAATATAATATACAATAAATAATAAAAGGTCTGTTTATAAATGTTTCACAAGGATTTTTTGCCAACCGCCAACTATTGTGCTTAAAATAACTTACTGCACATTTACTCTTTGTTCAAAGCACTAAACAGCTGTTGTTACTGCTAGCGCCATCTATCAGTAAATTTGGCAAATAAAAATGGCAGCACTGTTCGCTCACAAACGAATTTCATTTTTATTTTTTTATAACGACAGCTTTTATATTCATTTACATTTTATGAAACATATTCTCTCTATTTTTAATGAATTATTGATCACCTGAGCTAGTTCTTAAAACCAGGTTAGTCCCAAAACAAATATACTTCCTTTTAAATCACTGTTTGTTATTTACAAATTGTTGCATAATTTAATTGTAAAAATTTTAAAATACTAAAAATAGTTACTTTTGTGTTTGTTCCTTTGAGCGAACGAAAAATGTAAATTTCTGCCAAACAAAAATGAAATTTTTACTTTGCACAACAAATCAAAAAAAAGAACCATAGAGTTCCGAGTTCAGTGGAGGTAAACGAAACATGCAATTTGGAGGCATATTTTGTTTTTACTATAAATGGGATTTTTGGCAACTTCCAACAACAACAACAGCAAGAGCGACAACAATTTTACATAACTGTAAAGCAGTTGCTTGTTGTTTTGCAAAAAACTCGAAAAATGTTTGTACACATTTAGGTGCTCAAATATGCGAGCCCAACGAAATGGAACAAAATATGCACATGAACATATTTTCAAATGGATTTTGTAAATAGAAATAGGTACACACACACACGCACACAGAGAGAGCAGTGACATAGAAACACACACTTGTATATTTGTGTATATAGAGCACAACCTAGTTTTATATTGCCTGAGTTTGGAAAACCTATTGATATTTCATTTTACATTTCTTTTTTGGGGAATTTGCATATTACATTCATACGCAGGCAATACATTTGCCTGCTATTCGATTATTCATTGCATTTGGGCTATCAAAAATGCTGCGGACCGGACCTTGGCTTTTTGGTATTTTTGTGATTGCAAAATGGCGGCCTTCGCGCTATATGTAATGGCCATTTTTTAGCATTTCGGCGCTTAAGCATAAACAAAGTAAAATAATATAGTTATGAAAAAATATGTTATGCTGGAAAAGAACTTTTAATTGAGCGGTAGCAACAAATTCGGACTAAAACATATTTAAAAAAATATAGAGGAATGTTCTTGAGCGCTGCCTCCATCAGAAGACTGTTCAAGTGTGGCTGCAGTAACTTTGCAACAGTTTGCAAGACCAAGGGGTGCTCACGAGCTTTTTTTTACAGCGTTTGCTGCTTGCAACACTTGAAAGAACAAATAAATTCGCTTTAAATAATCGAATAACGTCGAAATTTAATGTACGCCCGAAGTAACATTTTAATATGAAAAATTCGCTTGGCCGTTGAAGATATCTAGAAAACTTTCTAGCCGAAAAAATTTATACAAAAAGTTTTCAACAGCTTGCAAGACAAAGGGGTGTTACACTGACTCCTAATAAGAACTGCTAGAACAAATGAATGCGGATAATGTCAAGCATCGAGATTTATTGAGCTCAAAAGCTGCATGTACTTTTTCTACAATAAAATTAAAAAAAAAAAATTTATTAAATATCTTAACCGACGAAGGAAACCAAGGAAGGAAGGACACCAAACCAAATGGCTTATAAAAAAGTTTCCAATGTGCTTGACCATGGGCTACTCAAATGCTTGGACTTACAACACTTGCTCGTTGCAACACTTCTTAAACAAAATTTCTCAACTCTAAGGTTGTAATTAAAATAAAAACATTGGTTTACAAATTTTATGTTTATCGAGTAAAAACCTTTGTAAAAAAGTGTTTTTTGGGGTAATTTTGGGCCGGGAAACAAGAAAATGAGATTCTTTTTTTTTCGAGATTTTTTCGAAAATATTTTTGGGATCTTTTTTCAGTTATTCGTCAATATTTCGTGAACAAAACATGGTTCCATAACATCTACCGTTCCTATCCAATTTCGAAGATCTTAGGGCCGAAATGTTCTTAACAGAATTCGCTTTTAGCCTAATGGCCTATACGCAGAATGGAAAAACAAATTCGCACGGAATGACAAAACCATATTAAAAAAAACAAAATCCCATTTGGGATATCCCATTTAAACAAATTTTTTTTTTTCGTCAATAAAAAGAGAACCGAAAATTTGTAATTTTGAAAAATGGGCGAAAATTACACTAATCTGCTCTAATACCTTTCGTCTATTCGGCTTTCTTGTCGATACAAAATTTTGTTCACGAGGCGAATAACTGAAAAAAGTGCCCAAAAACATGTTTATCGAAAAAAATCTCGAAAACGATGTTTAAGAAAAAAAAAAAAAAATGGTTGTCATTTTCGTGTTTCTTGACCCAAGTCTAAGAAACACTTTTTTACGTAGGTTAATTTTTTGTGTAAACTAGTGTAATAGTATAATTATTTTTAGCTGCCACTTAAATTTACTAACTGCTAAGATTTACTTAAGATTCTCTTATTTACCTTTTTTTGTTTTGTAGTTTCATGTCATCTCGCATTACGCAAAAAATTGCGATAATTTTTTGTTGTCTTAAGGCCGTCATCTAACTCTTGCTTTTTTTTTATCACGTTTTCAAGTTTTGTAGACAATGTCAACTTAAATGTCGCTCTATGACGCCAAACGAATTAAATAAACATTAGGCATATTTAGTAAGTCTTTTGTCTGTACTAACATTTTTTTGATACGCCTGAAATGCGACAGCTTTTTGCTTATGTTTTTAATATGACTCATTAAAAAGTACCATAAAAAAGCAGGCTAGATGAGTAATGTCAGTATGTAATTTTTAAAGCTTGTCTGTCAAGTAAGCGCTGTTGTTAGGTCTTATCAGTATCTAAATTATATTTTCACAAAGACCTTGAACGAGTTGCTTTTTTATAACCGCTGTAAATTTAAGATGGAAAATTTTTTTTAAACCCGCTTGGGGCATACGTTTGTTTTAGGATTTCATAATCTTATTGCGGCATAGGCTAAAAGATTATGTGTTTTTTTTTAAGTGGTGTATTTAGAGCTTAAGTACTCTACTCAACTCAGCTCATCTTAATATAGTTGATATTATTTATTTGGTTGAAAAAGTATCGTTTAGTATGGTATAGTTCTTTGGCAGCGTTTTAGCCAGAGTTGCAAAGTTTTGAAACTTAATACTATATCTTTCTATTCGAAAGTTTTTCGCAATTTGCTTTTTGAAGCTATACCAAATGAAACAACTAATGTACGAGTGAAAAAGTTTTGAACCAAGAAACTAGCAAAATAATTTCAAGTTTGACGTCAAATTGCATAAGTTTTAAAAACGATTTAAATTCTATGTGGCCCCCCTAATTTGCATATCCTTACAGCAAGTTTTTAACTCTGTGAAACGTGAAATTAAAAGCATTTTTTATATATATAAGTACTCGGAAATCATGACAGGTATGCAAACTTAAGTTTAATATTAAATCCTTTAACAAGTTGCCACGACTACAACAAGTACTTTGGCTAGTCAACCGAACTTAATGCGTTCTTCTCACAGCTCAAGAGTTAATTGTTCGCTTGGAAAATACGCGTAATAGCTGCAAAATATGAGACAAACCCTAGCAATATACTACAACCCACTACAACTAAAACTTCAAATACGCACATACTACATTTCGTAGTATGTATATGTATGCATTGTATACAGGGTCTTTCATAAAGACTAAGTATGAAATAGAAGTTACACTAAAAATAGCGAAATATGTTGTGAAATATGACTTCATATGGCTTTTGCTTGTGCGCATTGACGGGCAGAAATGCAGAAGTGCACGACTTACAAAGTGAAACATACCTAACAACGATGTGTAAGTGCAAAAGTGACCGACTAGCAAAGTGAGCAACCATAATCAGCTGTTTGTAAAAATGCCATATATAATCACTAAAAAATACTAAAAACAAAAAAAATTTTCACACTGCTAGATATTGGCGCTTTTGACGACACATTTTTGGGCAGAAGTGCCTTACTTTTCGCAGTCAATTTTCTAGGGCTTGCAGAACTTTTGTGTAAGAACGACAATAAAAAGCAGAAAATGCTTATAAGGTTGTCTTGGACTTCTAGAAAATTGTTCTCAAATTGTTAATCAGCATTATCAGCTGTCAAAGTTGTAATATAGCTGAAGAAAGACCCTTTATTACGTATATACTAAGTATATATGTCGAATATATAGAAAGTGCAAGCAGCGTTAAAAATAAAACTGAGTTTACACTATGTAAGAACTCGCGTATGTATTCGGATGGCAATTTGTATGGCATATTGTATATGTAAGTGTGTCTGTGTAGTAAAAAAAAAATGTAAATAAATACTTAAGCGAGTTTTCTTCCTTTTTTTTTTTTCGTTTTTCTCGTGCATTTTCATTTTGCTTTTTGTACACGCGAGCCGACAACGTGTTTAAACAGTAGAAGCTTTGTGTTGGGGATTTTTTTTTTATTTTATTTATTTTTATTTTTTTTTAGTCTTACTTCTTTTATTTTGATAATAATGTTGACTCCAAAGGCAAGGCGTTGACTGTTGAAGTGCTTTGGAGCGATGTAACACTAGAAACAGCTTTTCCCTGGCTGCCACATGCAACAGCGACACTTTGGTAGTAGGGGTAGGGTGGTGTGGGTTGTGAGAAGGTGTTGCTGCTGCTGTACTTGTTATTGTTGTTGCGTTGCAGTTGTATTTGTTACCAGCTTAACACCAACCAACAACAGGCAACAACGATATAATAAGAAGCATGTGAAGCGAAAAATAAACAACTAAAAAAAAATCAACAGCAAAAACAAGTGAAAAGCTGATTTAGAGTAAAACAGCTTCAACTCTAAGATACTCTATAAATCAGGGCTGCAGGGCATTAAAAATTTCTTGTAAGTTTCAGTTTGCGGCCTGGAACTTGTGGATTGCTTAGAAACTAAGTTCAGCTTTGAGATACTCTAATATTTAGAGGTTTGCAGCTCTTCAACAATTTTCTTTAAGTTTCTGTTCGCTTACTTGAACAAATGGAGTGCTTCGAATTAGGTTCAACTCTAACTGACAATAAATCAGGGCTGCTTGAAATCTCTTATGACAAAAATCATCTCGCAAACAAGAATGTGTGATTCGCAGTCTGAAACTTATGGCTTGCTTGGATTTAAGTTTAATTCTTAGATATAGTTAAAAGCAGTGCTGCAAGCCGTTAACAATTTCTTGTAAGTTTAAGTTGGCGGTCTGGAACTTTTGGTTCAAAATAAGTTCAGCCTTTAAAACTATCCTTTACATTTTTGTCAACTTACTCGAACTTGGAATTAGGTTGAACTTAAAGAGACAATAAATCAGGGCTGGAAACGTTTGAAATTTCTTACGACAGGAATCTTCTAGCAGACAAGAATCTATGACTTGCTTTTTAGTTTCGATTCGCAGTCTTAGACCTATAGCTTGCTTGGATTTTAATTCAACTTTAAGATAATTTTTGTGTCAGGGCTGCAAACTTTTCAAAATTGTTAAAAGCTGAGTTTCGCAGACATGAACTTATGGATTGCTTGGTTTAAGACTCTAAGAAGCTCTATGAATCATGGTCAATACAGTTCGTAGACTTGAACCTATGCATTGCTAAGGATATCGTTGAACTTCTATAGTCTCTTTAAAGCAGGGCTGCAAAGCTGTTTGTGTATTTCGTTTGCAACTTATGGATTACTTTCGTACAGGTTCAAGTACCGAAAACTATTACAAAAAAACAAAAATTCCTTACACTGGCGGTAAAAAGTTAACGGACTCTTGAAGAAGCGATATTAATTTTTTGGGGAAACTCGATAAAGTTTGCTTATGCAACAAGCCTGGCAATCCCCAAAACTAATCGGATTTTCGGACGAATTTAAACATCAAGAAACACTTTTTTAGTTTTATAAAACGAGATTTGCAACTTTATATATTGTTTCTTAAAAAACAAAATGTCGAGTAGAAGCACCCAGCAGATATGGCTGGTGAAATCAGGTTTGCTTTTAAATAGAACTGAAGATTAACTCTGTAAGTGTCAACTTATAATTAAAATTAATTGAATTCAAAAAAAAAAAAAAAAAAAAATCGTTTTAATTACTGTAGAAAAGTTTAACACATTTATTATTCTGCATCGAAATTTTCAACATTAAATATAAAGTGTATGGGAACTATTAGCCAGCAGTGTGTTAAAAAATAATACGGGCACCCACATTTTTCCAAATATTCTATAAAAGCTAAATTTTTTTATACGTGTTGTTGTTGAAATGGAAAAAAGTATTCAAGTTAACGTAATTTTTTTTATCCAAAAATTAGAGCAGCTTCGGTTTTTTGTCCGGCTCGGTTCCAGAAATATTAGAAAGATAATACTCTCTTTTCGTGATATTTTCAATAAAATACAAAACAAATGTTCATTCAGTTCTTTTAAGGAACTTGATCCTATTTGCGGGCATCTAGGCATGCTCCCATAATGAGAAACAAACTTACACCGAATCTATTTTTATACACCTATCTACCAAAACACATTATTTAAGCAACTTAACCCATTGGCTAATAAGTCCGTAGGATAACTTATAGAAACATTTTTTTGTCAAAATTTTACTTTATTCGAGTTTCCTTCGAGAGCGATATAATCTGGGAAATGGTATAGCTAACATTCGAATACCTTTTTGGTAGATAGGTATTAGATCCTATGGATTTTTCTGCCGATTTGTTACTTCGCCGTCAATATAAACCCTTTTTACTTCCTACATGGTTGTAGTCGCAGTGCAAACATAGCATAACATTTGATCTTAGTATTTTGTTAATAAATTTTTTACATTATGTAAAATGTCGCAGACCAGATAGCGAGGCCAAGACTGCATGACTAGAAAGAGAGTCAAAGTATTCCCAAGTCCAAGTGCTGGTATAGCAAATACTATCACGCTACTTGGACACATTTCTCCTGATATTTGGAGCACTTGTTTTCGAGCGAGTTGCTAGTCTGTCCTTGTCTCCATTGGATTTCTTAAGGATTCATAGTTTTAGTGGCTTTAAAGATGCCTTGTAAATGTTAAAACATGAAAGGGTATAGGAAAACCAAACAACAAATTTGCTGTTGTTGTTGCTACTAAGTTGTTGTGGTTGTTGGGTGTCGAAGCGTATGATGTGTGGGTGTCTCTATCTTCTCCGCTCTATGTGCATGTGTGCATTGTGCTTAAAGTACGAAAAACTGGGTTAATAATGTCATTTACTGCAACTGGAGGGCAGCCAGCAACAACAACAACAAACGACTCCAACGCAGACAACAACTTGGCAACATCAATGACAACATGGCCACATGAGCTGACGTTGCCAGGCTGAGCATTAGAATTTAAAACTACCCAACACTACTTCTATGTATTTAACAGTTTGCCATAAAAGTAAATGCTAAATTTTAATTGCAGGAAGTTGTTGTCGTTGGGTTCGAGTCGCTGACGCTTTAGAGTAAGCTGTTGACAAAAGCTAATGCGATTGACATTTTACGTTGTTTTGCCCTCCCTAGCAGCCCTGGTTCGCTGGTTCTCCACTTACTTACGGATTTTGTTGCATCATTAGACACGCAGCATTAAGCTTGTTTAGTTCCAAATGTGTACAAATGCATTTGCGACTTTGTTGTACCTCGGAACAGCAACAAAAGTCATAGATCTCGTTGGCAGTTTCGAATGTGACCATGCATCGTGCCAAATCGCATGTAATGCGAAACGTTTTTACCAGGGTCCTACAGTTTACAGTCAACAACCATTTGACAGAGTTTTGTTCAATTTGACTTAAGAGTCGCTGGGTTTGAAAAGTTTACGCTCAGCTATACACAGAGAGAAAAAATTGGGAAATATGGGACTGGGGATTGAGTAGCTGAATCCAAGAGCTGTAAATACTCAACCAAGTATAATTATGAAATATAATAGTTTTGTAGGGTTAGGTAAGCTTAAGCAATGCGCAGGGCCGTGGAGAAAAGAGTATCTAGAGAGAGGCCCGGTGGTGACTGTCCAGGCTCCCTCAGCGCGCTTCTTTTTCCGAAGAATTTAATTGTCAATGTTCTTTTTTTTCAAATCTACGGTCTCCTTTAAAATGTATCGACCCGGAAGGAATCCACTCGTAATGACCTCTTGTTGACAGACCATGCTTTTACCAGCCAGAAAACAATTTAAAAAGCTTCACAGAGTGAATAGCCCGGACTCCGAGCAAAACAACTTGATGAAAATAGATTATTCTCCAACCCAGTAAAATTTTCTTATTTTAAAAAAAACTCCGGAAATCTATTGTAGTTGCTATACTAGCTTCACGGTATGGTCTCCCGTTTCATTTCGATGGACGCGAGTGGGTTATGTTATGACGTCATAGATCAACGCTTTGTCGTTTTTAGTCCATTTTTCTGTTTTGTTTATGTTAAGATGGTTGAAACCTTCAGGAAAAATTACCAAAATTGAACTCTACTCAATGGAAATTTGAGATTTTCCATCACATTTTTTAACATAAAATATTAAATTTAAATATAGATATATTTTCGTTAAAAATCTGTGATTGGAAGTTTTTATTTAGATATCAGCTGGAACCTTCGGAAGTAAAATTTCCAAAAACAATCTATTTTAAAGTTACAGTTGTCAAAATCGGTTTTCAGAAAAAATCTTAAAATCTTTTTTTTTGACATCTACTTTCCAGAGTTTCTCACTCTTTACCTGCAAATATTTCTAAGCAGAAAGTGACTTGTCGAGCATTCTTTTTTAACCACACTTTCATTTTATTAAAATCGCTTAGAATGCTCGAAAGTTTTTGTTAGAAATGATCAAATTTAATCCCCTTCTTTCTATATATAAACACCCAATGGTTAGTTACCAAAAACTATAGGGTATCTTATTTATCTATTAGGGATGACCTGACTGTAAGCAGCCTATATTTCAAGTAAAGATTAGTTCCAATTTATCTCTTTAAAATTTTTGGGAACCAATTTCTGTCTTATAATTTCCGTTCGTATTATTCAAAGATTTAATTTCGAAATTCTCACTGTGTAATAAATTGTAATCAATTTAATATGCGATCAATCTTTGTTGTTACGAAAAAAAAAATCTCTGCCCAGATGATTTTATAAATTAATTGTTGCTGTTGCTTTTCTCTCTCTCTTTACTTTATTAAATAATTTCAACATGACAAATGCCCAAGTGATTAATTTATAACTAGGGCAACACTTTTATATGTAGCACATAGAACTGAATGAGGACAAATCATAAAGTGGTTTACTTAGAGTTTGTTAAAGTTTGCTTACACTCTCGAAGGTATTTTATATTATGTTCTATACAATCAGGCAACTAGCCAAAGTATTATCATGGGTTTTGTTAATACAAAGAGTAGTTTCATAAAGAGCTTAACATTTTTAGTTTCGTTAAGTTAGCTTAAATGTAAGTCCGCGTTTCGAAGCTTAAGTCTTTAAATAAATTACTTAAAAATGCATTTCAACTTATGCAAATTTTGTTTCTTTTTTCTTTTTAGGTAAAATACTAAGGACGTTGAACATGACGCTGAATGCAAGAGCTATCGGATTAATCGTATTTATCGGTCATGAAAGTCAAGGAATGATTACTAAACCTTATAACATTCATGAATAAACTTTTCAAATATCGATACTATGTGTTGTAGGCTTGTTTAAATTCAAGATAAAATCGGCTTGGAATAGTTGAATTCACTTGAAAAATTTGGATTGGCTGAAAAATGTTTTTTTTTCGAGGGGATGTAGAAAATTAGTATTTAGGAGAAAATTTTTGAGAAGTATATCAGGAATATTTGGAATTCCATTGCGACTTGTCGACATGCGGGCTTGAACTGAACAACATCCGGAACAGGATCTTTTCTAAACAGCAATTTGTTGTTTAAAGATTAAAGTGCAATAAACTTATATAGTTACATAAACTAATATTCCCATATTGAAGGTACATGGTTGGATCTCGCTTATGTTTATAAGTTTTCAATTATTAGCAACTAGTAAGCTATTGTAGCATTGGATTGTAAAGAGAATATATATATATATCAGAATATGGTTGCACACTAACAATATTCAAAGCTTTTAAGGATGAATAAAAGTGCTGCGTTTTAACAAAATGAAGGTAAAATTTTAATTAAGTTTTGTAAAAAGCAGAAAAACTATTTTGAAAGTTATCAGAATATGATTTTACAGACTACCGGAAAATAAGAGTTTCTGGATTAACAAAAGTTCAGCTTATTAAAAATAGTTATATAAAAGTGTTAATATTCAATAAAAGGTGCTATCTAATAGTTCAGTGATTTAATTTATTTACATTTGTTTAAAAGCTTCTGCAATTGAAAAAAGAAAATTTATCAAAAAAATATTTGAAGTCTCTTTAAAAAATCATTGGTAGATGTTGTTTGGTAGATTCCTAAGTCTCTTAAAGAAAAATGTAGATTACATAGCCACACAAACAAAGTCTAATTCCAGAGATCACAGCATGTACTATAAATTTTTGGGGCGCTCCAAAGCGAAGGTCCAAAATGCCACAGCAAGTCAGAATCGGACATAACCTTAAACAATTCTATAGAATTTGAGGCCGGGTGACCGACAATCTTTCCTGTATGTTTTGGAAGTTTGATTTCCAATCCAATGCACAAAAAAACCCAACAAGTCAGGTTTCTGACATAACCTTCAAAATTATTAGTTTTATGGCATTTTTTGGGGTTATGTCCGAACTAAACTTTTTTGATCGTCAATTCGGACTTAGCTTATACAAGAACTTGCGTAATAGTAACCATGATCTGATCCCAAATGTAACTGTGGTATCGTAAAGATGTTGTTTTTAAGATTTCCAAATCCTTAATCGATAATTGCAGTTTTCGATACATTGCTATTGGGTTGAATTAAGGTGTAACTCAATGTTTTACGCTGGAATAAAGGATGCGGCTGAACTTCAGGAATCTCTTAATGTTCAAATAGATCTTTAGAATGCACCTTAGTTGTCGAATTATGCCATGAATTCTTGAATATTTTCTTGATTTGAACACTAAATAGTTTGGTAAAAGTTCGTATTGTTTAACTTTATTCAATTCTTAAAAGTCTATAACATATTAATTTTTTATTTTAATTTAAAATCAGACAAAAGATTATATATTTCCTAGCAGTTGTCCTTTAAAAACATGGTACTAAATACGTTCTACGTCACTGGTTCCATTTGTGAAGCAGCATTAAATTTATTGCTTTCTATCTAAAGACTTTCATTTTACAATAGGCTGTCACTGTTTTATTTAATAGACTTACAAGAGTTTTCCTACCAAATTAAGGGGCTCTCGTTTAAAAAATTTTCGAATTTTTTTTGTAATTTTTAGGAAGCAAAGTCTACCTTCCAGTGTTTTTTTGTTCTTGATATTCATTGCTTGAACAGTAACAGTGTGCTAATTTTGGACATATTATAGGATGAGTGTCAAGTGCAAAATTCCTCAAGTAGAAAAGTGGCTCAAACGTCAACATGATTCAACAAGCTTTAGCAGAGCCGAAATTTGTATCTCTTAATAAAATTAAGGTACCCTGCTCTTATGGTTTCCAGAAACGAGGTGTTCTTACAGCTCTGACACGCAACCTTCAGCGAGCTTTATACATTTAAAAAAATTTTAGTACCTCTTTTGATGCTGTAGGGTATACAAGTGTTACTTTCTACGAAAGAGTATTTGAGCTATGATAAGCCTCACAGCGTTGCATGCAGCTTGTTGCGCAATTTCCGTTTCCGTTGCATTAACAACGACGCTGACAAAGACACTCTCAATGCAATTGCAATGACCATTAAACAAGCTCAACGTATATAGACGGTGGCTACTTACAATAGTTATGTCAACCCGTCGAACAGTAGATTGCTTATGTCGATAGATACAAAGATAGTTAGTTAGTTAGTTGGGTAGTTTCGTAAGCTTACTTTGTTCTAGGTAGCTTGGGCTGCCCATTTGACATTGTTGTGGGTTGGCGCTGGTTTTGTCGTTGTTGTCTGCTCATAAATCCAATTATAAGTTGTAAAGTGACGTTGTTGGATATTTTTCCCCAGTGCCAGCAGCTGACTATACTACGAATAGAATAAACACAAGCAAACCTAGCCAGATATATTATGGCGCAAGAAAAATGTGATAAAGTCGAGGTGGTGCCGGACACCATGCCCTGTAGCCTTTTTTTTGTAAACAAAATTTATTCCTGTAGAATGGTATTTAAGTCCAAACTGCTTGTTGCAGCATTCAAGCAGTTGTCAATTTGAAATTATATTAAGGGGGACAGAATTAAGCTTATACATAAATTTTAGCTAACTTGGATGTCGCTCGAAAGGCAATTTTATATATCCGACAAAGGAATACCAGGTACGCATACTGGCAAGCAGTTTCAAGCAGTTTTCAATTGAGAATTTATATTTTACCTTATGTCGGATTTTCAGCCCTTGTGGTCTTCGAGATGAGCTGTTCATACAGACGGAAGAACTGAAGCATTTTGGCCAAGGAACGCCCCCTTCTGCTTGTTACATATAGATTGCACAAATCTGTCATACCCTCGACGCCCAGTAGAGTATAAGAAACTGAAAAGCAAACAAAGTTACGGTTGGGGCCCAAGTCACCCACATAGATGTTATACCTACCGAAACAGGAGGGTTTCATTTATATTAAGCTTGCATCCTTGTACTTGACATCTAGCTGCAAAGTTGTTGGTGTTGTTCTAAGTCCTGGGTAACACAGATTTTGTGCGCTACAGCAAAAAGCTTGTACTTTGAAATTAATTAAAAACTAATTTACGTATTATGTTGCCACCAACAGTTGCTGGTTTATTACTTGGGATAGTCTTTGGTTGCACCCACTTGGTGGCAGCTGTAGTAGTAGATTGCACTACTGGTAACTAATTTCCGAAGTACTTTGCCTTATTGCAGCCGTCAGCAGCGGCGCAGATGTTCTACTCTCTCATTAAATGGAAAAGTTTCTACGCACAAAAAATTTCTACGATTAGTTCAAGTGGTCTATTCTAAATTAGGCGTAGGATACTACATAAACATACATATACATATGTATAGCCTAGAAGATTTCATATATTTTCATGTTGATTTTTTTTGGCATGACTTTTAATTACATAGAAAACTTCGAAGTTGAGTGCAATTTATGTCATGCTTGAAGTAAATGTGCGCAAAAGTTTTCAAGTGTTGGTTAGTTTGAAATTTTGTATGTGTAGTGACTGCAAAAAAGCAAAAGAATTAATAGAGATGGAGTATGATGGCTATGGTATGCCCTGTAGGCGCGAGTACTTATTAAATCTCTATTTATAAAACTTTTGTGTCCGACAGAAATCCAAACAGAACGTACGCTGGTTTGCCAACTGCTTAGTCACGATTTTTTGGTTTTCGAAATTTCGATAAACTATAAATTATATATATAGAGCCTTTGTTGTTTTCAATAGTTTCGCTGCGCATTCAATAATCGATTGTGCATTACGATTTCTTGTTCCGATATTGAATCTTTGGATTGGATGCAATTTAATTAAATACTGTAAGAAAAGTGTTAAAAAGTTGTATAATAAACGCTAATTGAAAGATAAATGTTGTGGGACTCGAACAATTCGGTTTTTCACTTCAGCAAAATATGAACATTTCAAAATAATATTAAAAATACATCGTTCCTTAAAAAAAATGCATCAATATTTACTGTCAAGATATAATCAAAAAATTGTTTTTCGTGAATTTTTACTTTTTTTAAAAGGATTTCTTGAGTTAGTTAGTATAAATTTGGAAAATTGGCATAGTTCCCATTTTTCATAATTTTATAATTTGGTGTGGTCTCTTCTTAAAACAGTATTGCTGAGCAAGCGCTAAAAGCAAAAAAACAAACGAAGAGTTCGAGATTTATTGTCAAATTTAAAAATAATAAAAATTTGTTTTTTATCCTCAACAACAAAAACTGATGTTAGGCTTGTAAATTTCGGGACAAAGGATAAAAGACCGGGCCATAGAGTGCTGAGCCCTCCTGTTTTATTGTATATAATCTATATAGTTTTTATTTGAGTTATTTATGTGACACCAAGAAAACTAGTCGAGTATTCGTTCCATTTTCAACGCATTAGTTGTGTGAAACGTGCCACTGTAAAACTCATATGTGCAGTGTGAACACAGCATTATGTTTGTTTGCATCAACCTGATACGGCCTTTACTTACATGGTATTATGACGACCTTGATAAATTTCACTTAAAAGATCAGGCTGTTCTACAGGTAAAATTATTATACACCGACTTATAAAAAGTTTTTAACAAAATTTAATTCGTGAAGGTATCTGCTATTAACAGAAACGTTTTTATGAGAATTTCTAGATAGTTAAATTGCTTAGCTTTTGCTCTTTCTTGGTATTAAAACAAATAAGTCTCAAAGTTATAATGAAATCCTTTTTCAAGAAGATTCCTAAGCAACAAGCAACTATTATCAGTAATTAGAAGTAGCTTGATTACTAAATTATTATCGCTAACTAAATTCAAATCTTTTTTTAGGAAGCTTCTTAAGCAACAATCAACTATTCTTATTAATCGATTACTAAACTTTCGTCGTTTTCATATGTCATATAAAATTTGTTCAATCCATCAGTAGTACATCCGATACCGAAAAAATTCGTATAAACCCCTGAAGATTCGTTTTGGAATGGTCAGTTCCGAAGTCATATTTTTGAATTTCAATTAATTTTGCGCTTACACGTATATTATATTTATCTAAAATTCGATCTCCAGAACTGCAATTTCTATGTTAATTTATACCTTGAAGTTGTTCTTTGTAGTACTTGAAGGTTAGATAAACAGACGCCGGAGATCCTCTAGGCTACCACCAAGATGGTCATTTTATCAGAGTGTCGACAAAAATTGATTTGTAAATCACATCTAAATCTTGGAGGTTAATAGAGCAAGAATAACCAAACCTGAAATTTGAACCTCTTATATGCCCAACCAGATGAAGTTTATGCTTTTGCACCTGGCACGCCTACTTCCACCCTTTACCAGTTTCATAAAGCTTTTATTTTTTACGATTTTAAATCAAAAATTCTTTCGTTTGTTATCTGACCTCAAATATTGGAAATATTTATATATATAATATAGCCCAACTGCAAATCGCTTCAGTTGTAAAAGGATACAAAAGTGTAGCTAAGAGACTTGGAACAGTGTTGCCAGCGAGTTGGAAGTCATATAGAGATCAAGGTTACCTGTATTATTTCGGTCGGCCTTTATTACTTCTTTGAATATCCAATGAAACGTTTGGATGCCACTAAAAATTTACTTGTGGGTTTTATAATGAATAAAAATACATGGATAATCGAATGAGCATTATATATTAAATATATAACACTGGAGACATAAAAATTCCCTGCGTAGTAGTTCATTTTTATTAGAACTAGTTCTTTATACTCGAATTTATCCATTGTCAACCAGCTTCGATCGATAACAAGCTTAAAGAAAAGGTTTCATTAAGCACTGCACTATGAAAAAAAACGGTGTTTTATTTTTGAATAAATTTGAAAAAATAAATAATTACTTAATTCTACAAATTAGGCAACCTTGATAATAGTTATGATATTTATAGAAACTTTATTTGGCATTTCCTATTAGATTCTTTTTTAAAGGATAAAGAAAGTTTATTTCTTTAGGCGTTTATTTAAAAGCTTTGATTAGAATTCTTAAATAAAAAAGTAGCAACAAACTGTTCGGCTCTAAAATTTTCAAAAATTTAACACTGTGTTATGCTAAGTTTCAAAATTCTATTAAAAGTTAATTGATGATAACCTTAAAAAAAAACACAAACCAATTATTTGTTGTCAATAACCAAATTAAAAGTCATGCAAAATATTATACTGAAAAACTTCAGAGTCATTAAACATATTTTCTTTGGCATTGTAAAAGTTGAAAGAGGCCCGCATATGGATCTAACCATTCGTTCTTGGCTTTATGATATTTCAAAGCTTATTAGTTTTAATAAAAGTTTTGCTTTCAATAGCCAACTCCTCAGTATCATATGGTTGTCCATGTTTTATGCCCAACAGGCATAGTATATAGTAGTTGGTAATCATCAGCATCGTCAACGTCGTCATCAACTGTGGCACCAAAGGACAAAGTTTTGACTAGAGTTGCAGGAGTCTGAGTTACTGGTGTACCCGCTGCAGCAACTACTCAACTTTCTGCCATATATTCATTCAAATTGTTTTGTGT
Organism: Chymomyza costata; assembly: GCA_018150985.1. Taxonomy (NCBI): domain Eukaryota; kingdom Metazoa; phylum Arthropoda; class Insecta; order Diptera; family Drosophilidae; genus Chymomyza; species Chymomyza costata. The sequence goes on along the minus strand of JAECWU010000244.1, from coordinate 814,446 downwards.
TTCGACTTGCTGTTTCTATACACTCTACAGAAAGAGTTGAGAGTATTATAGATAAACACAGACTATACAACAGGAAGCAGGAGGAGTGGTAGAGCTTAAGTTCTTTATACCAAATGGCTAAGCCATATCTCGGCGAGCTTTTGAAAGCTAGGTCTGAAAGACCAAAGTGGCAGAGACACCAAATATTTTCTAAAAGATGCTCACTATCCATGACTTTTTCTAGAACCATTAGAGATTTAATGGTTATATTTCAACATAGACTTAAGCCGAATTGTTTGGGAAATGAAGAAGAAATTAGAGATTATTAAGAAATCTCAAAATTCAGCAAAGAAGAAGCACAAACTCAACAACGCAACTCATTTACTGACAAAAAGGGCGTTCACGCTTTAGCCAGTTGCATCTTTGCGCAACCCTAAACCTCCTTATTTGCTCGCGGAAGCATAACTTGATTTATATGCACCCTATAAAATCAAACCGGATGAAATCTTCCGGAGATACTGGGACAAAATCAATAAATTTTAGACTACCTTCCCTATAAAAGGCAACAATATGCCTCTTTCTTTCAATAATAAAGAAGAAGAGGCTTTATATTTATTTTTTATATTCATGTGAGCCTAACAAAGAAGCAAACGTTGACTTTTTCAAAACACCCCCGTAATTTCTGCTCCTTTATTAAACAATTTTCTTTGCACACGCCCATAATCCCTAGACATCAATTCAAAATTATATTATTATTATTTTTTTAAATGGATGTAGTGTATCCCATTTTCCGGATTACCACCAACTGATTTAGATTTTGTTTTATATATTATATTTCAGTCGTTTTTTCATGTTTTTGTTTGTTTTCTCAAACGGTGGCATCGGGTTCTACAATATGTTGGCGCTGCTGGCACAAAACCCAAAGTTTTTCGTCAACATTCATTCAAAATGCCAACGCTCTTGCCCCCCCAATATGCCGCATTGCTCTCACGGCTCCACTATGTTGCAAGTAAACCATTTGCACAGAGTTAACAATAGTTTTGCTTGTTGTTCTTAGTTGGAGAAGTTTTGTGCCAGAGGGCAGAGTTCGGTTCATGGCCTAAGTTTTCAGATGAGTTACTAATATGATAATAATATTTGCTATAAATCGCGCATGTTTTATTAACAGCGTGGAAGCGAAAACGGGCACAAATTAAATGAAGTTGATCGAAACTTAAATACAAAAGTTTTTTAATTGAGAAAAGTCAGTCAGAAACTGCAAGTTCTTCAAGTGGGAGTTGGGTTAAATTTTGGTACGGGCCAAGTATGCGCTTTATAGCAACCCGTACTAAACAGGTAAAAGGTTGAGAGTACAAGTAAATTTCAATTAAAAAACTTTGACAGCTGCACCTTTTGTATGGAACTGAACTGGAACTAGAGCAATTGAAGCCATGTTGAAACTCGTAATTAGACGTTTTTTTTGTTTTTAAGTAGCTAGCCTAAGTAGCTAAGGAAATGTTGATAAAGTTGCAAATTTTTCACTTTTATTTTTATTTTCTGGATAAGCACTTGTTGTTAAAGGAGCATTTATATGCAAAGTTTTATATTTATTAGTAAAGTGGTAATTAATTTTGAGAAAAATAAGGTGCTGCAACTTTTTAATAATTGGTCTATAGAGGGCTAAGGAAAATACAAATTTTCAATAAAAACTGTTTTTGATGAAGTTAACCAAGTTCCATATAACAAACTGCTCTACAAAGAAATTTTTCTTAGTACCGTATTTTTTTTAAATGAAACGAATTTCTGTATAACGATTCAAAATTCTGCACACGGACGAATTCGGTAAAGGGACTGTATACACTATGTTTAATTTGTTCTGTTGAAAGGTTTGAGTGTAAGCGCATAAAATGTCCGAAAGGAACTGAGGATTTTATCATTAAAATCTGAAAAAAAAGCATGACTTTTTATTTCTTAAGTTCTTGCGAAGAAAGGGTAAAAAAAGAAATAAAATAATTTAAAAAAGTATTAATATAATAATGTAATATAATAATAATATTTAATCAAAAATTAAAGATTAAAAACCAAAAATTTCAAATTAATAAAAAAAAATAAAAATTTTAAGATTAAAAATTTAAACCTAAAAGTTTAAAATCAATAAAAAAAAAAATTTTAAAATAAAACAAGAAAATGAAATGATTAATAAAAATAATTATAAGAACAATTTATTCCCATTTTGGTAACTGTAACGTTTTACAGACAGTGTTTCGATTAGGAGAATTTCAAAGGAACTTTCCAGCTAAAGAACTTAAAATTGCAAAATTGGGCATATCAAAAACTGTCAGGCGATTTATGTTAAATATTTTCTATAAATATAAAAAATTTGTTATAAGATTTTTGAAGATTTTAAAGGAATGATTGTCTTGGGAAACAAAAAACAAAAGTAAAAAACTAATTGCAAGTGAGAAGGTATATTATCAATCATCATAGTTAGTTCTTATGATCTTGAAGAAACAGCGCCTTGGATAAACACTTCAATACTGTTGTTGACCAGAATATTTATTGCCATTAAAAGTACTTTTTGTAAGTTTATCAAAAATCCCTTTAAATCCAAAACCAATCCGTCAATATGCCTGAAATATTTTTAAGAAGGCTTATAACAGCTAAGACAGCTTTTAATCGATTACTTTATAAACCAATAACAAATACGAATCTCTTTGTGATATCTGGAACCCACCTGATTTTACATAAACATATAAAGGGTGTTTTTTTTTTGAGTTACACAAGTTTAACTCATAAGGTAATATATGTACAATATATATATATATTGTTTATTTATCATCATCATAATTATGGGTACAAATTACAAATTATAGAGTTACACAAGTTTAAATCATAATAAAACAAATAAATATATTTTTAATAGCAATGAAACGGGCTTTTTTCCATAGAAAATTTTATGGCATTAATGTTTAAATATGATTTCGGCCATGTGGCCGCCACGTCCGGCACGTACAAGGCGCAATCCCAACTCCCCAATTTTCGAATTGCTGATTTACAGGTTGATTAACGCTGGTTTATCGACGTAGACAAGTGACAGTAATTTTCTGTGGATGTAATGATGTTTCGACAAAAGCTTGTAGATTATCGTCACTTCAAATGCGAAAATTCTGTTTATTTATGTACCCATTCAACAAAACATGGGCTTTATCGGAGAGCAAAATTTTGAATCTTGAATTTTGAATAAGTTTGATTGACATTTGATTGATTATTTCGATAAAAAATTTCAACAATTTGCAAGCGTTGCTCTGGTGTGAGTCTATCCATAATGAAATGTCAAACCAAACTTAACAAAATGCAACTATCAGCTGTTAAATGGGTTGTCAGATAAAGCAGTGTTGCCAACTCAAAAATGTGAACCTCAAAAAAAAAACGCTGTATAAGAACCATTCAAAGTTTTTTAAGAGTTTTAATCGATCGAATATTCAAAGTCAAGTTATGCTTTATCCAATTTTTCGCTGTTTTCTTCTTTAACAAAAATGGGCTACTTGTTTTGAAATATGGTCTTTTCTTAAATGTATTTGCCTCTTTTTGGTTTCAATTCCGACTTATCGATTTAAAAATACAGTTTATCGTTATCGAAAAATATCTAAATAAGAATTTTAGAAAAAAATCTGAAACTAAACATAAACACAAGCTGCATTCTAAATCGACAAATAGGAATCGAAATGCAGAACAAATGATGTTTTCAATTTTACTCAAATATTATGTGGCATAACAGGCCAATGTTAAACCAAGCCATACACGATGCAATTGGCATGTACAACTCTTTCGTTCTATCGAAAAATTAAAACAAAATTATACAACCATACAAAATTTCATACAACAAACAACCTACACACGATACAATCGACTGTACAAACTGATCGATAGACAGCAAAGTTGTACAAGCAATCGCTGCCTATAGGTTACACTAGCTGTCGGCTTGATTACTAGTTAAACTAAATTGATCTATTGTATGAGAAACAGATGGATATTGGAACCAAAGCTTCAAAAACTGAAAGAATTCTAAAATTTACAAGAAGAAGTCAAAATACTGAGATATAATTTGCTAAATTTTATACAAAATTTATTTTAGCAGTTGTTATTGTATTGCTTATAAAGTATCAAAAATTTATAAACATTGCTCCTAATTCAAAATGGACTGAGTACAGTCTGCAAAAGCAAGAAACAGCAGATCAAAGGATCTTCTATAAAGAATGAGGGTAAAGGCAAGGACTTCACTTTTAAGCTTCTTATTGGATTGGCGTTAACGAGACATTTTGGAAATCTGTTCTTCTGAAGTAGCAAACATTCGTTGTAACTGATTTGTTCAAGGAAAAAGGAATTTATATTGTTTAGCTATAATTTAATTAAGTAAATTATAGCTAATTTAAAATTAACAGCAGGCTTGAGTAGTTGTTGTGAGGCCTAGTGTGACCAGCGCTTGAAAACCCTACAATTCTTGAGTGTTGTGTAAGTGCTCTTTAAACAGATTATTAGCTTTAGTTGAAATTAAAACTACTTTTATGTATTGATTATTTTTTAGGACCCTTTGGAAAAAACGTTTAATTCAGCTATTTAATTTCACCATGGCCTTATATTTTGGCATTTGCCCAGTAATTTATCATCGCTACCATGGCAAATAAACCGCAATACACACTCGCACACACCCAAAACCATAACTGCCATATAGCAAAAATCCAAAGAAAATAGCTTTTCACGTAATTGAAAAGCCCCAGCTGCCGCCTCCAAGTTCCTGCCACATACTCCATTTAATGCGTTGGCAAAGCAACCACAAAAACATATTCGCCTCGAATTTCTTGTATTACTTCGCTACTCTATCTAATTTAAGTGATTTGCGCTTTAATGATTTAAAACCTCCAGTTCCAAAACTCTTTTACACCTCCAGGCAAGAAATATCGCCCACACATAAGAGACAATTAGGTTGGTATCATGGCATGTCTGGGTGCTGTGTTTGGTTTGGCGGAAGGGACGCTGAGTCGAGTCTGTGTGTAATTTATTAGATTTTGGCAAATATTTTGCCAAAAGCATTTCACTGTCAGAGAAACTGGCGGCGGCAGGTTCGTCCGTCCCTATGTCAGTCTGCCCTTCGTTCTGCCCAGCTCCAGCTCAGACAGCCTTTGAGACATTTGGCGCTGGGAATCGCAATGCTGCATCTTGGTTCCACGTTTTTGACTGCTTATGATGTAATGTTTTCATAAGCCACTCGTTCTTTCTTTCTTTTCCGAACTTTGGAGACTGCTGCTGCTGCTCTCATATTTATGCTACCAAGTTTTATGGAAGGCTGCCCTTTTTTTTTTCTCATTTTTGCATTCCTTTTTTTGCTCTTTTTTTTCCAATTCCCTTGCATCATCCAAGTATTTCGGTTGCACGAACATTTTTACCCCATTGTTTTCGTTGTTTGAAAAGCGTTTTCCCTTGCAGCTGACAGCTGCCTGCCAATAGTTGATTTTCACAATATACGTTTTCCACTTGATTTTCTTCTTCGCTGACTGTTTTTTTTTTTTCTTTGTTTTTCGAAGTTCCTTCGAAGTTTCCTTAAGACCTTCGTGTCTAGTCAGAAGCTGCTTCCTGCCTTCCTTGCAACAGCAAGAAATCAAGCCAAATTTAATTTGTGCCAAAGTAACTGCATTTCGCTGGATGCCAGGGTTGCCATCGTTTGATACTGCTGCAGTTGAAACAATTACTTTATTGCTAGTTAAAATTGGCTTCCAGCTTTCTGACTTTGGGAATAGACTGTTAATAAAAGTTGGAGTAATCACAGTCATTGTTAAGAAGACTGCTGGGCTCGGATAAGTAAATCCGTAATCTTTATGGTTCTTAGTGGAAATTATTTTCACAAAATATTTTGACATTATTTTATATGCCGTAAGCAAACGAGAAGGGGATAATAGCATACGTAGAACGAAACGTCTAAAATCCCATAAACTAAAAACGAAATCATCGGGACGACAAAAAATTACGTATAACGTCTGTTCCCGAAAGAAGTTGCACCTTATGGTTTAGTTCTTCACCAACACTTGCTTTTTTTTTATGTTGGCCACTCTTTTTCAAATATTTTTGCGACTTACATCCAGCACTAAAATTCATCTACGTACGAATAAACAACTTAAAGATACAATGCTGTTAGAAGTCAAAGATACAGTGTGTTTTATGGTCGGCATGTTTCTTCATACTTATTTTTATTTTTGTGCTTACATAGACCAAATCAGATAAAAAGATTAGGAAAAGCAAATCCTTACATATAAGGAGCTATTCTTTAAACTTTACTTTAAAGAGTATCGATTTTAACAGCTCTTCTTTGATGTATATCGATGTATAGTCGAACTTCCCGATCTGTAATCGTGCATATTTGCAAGGGAATTTTGGTTCGATATGTAGAAAATTCATTATATTTTATAGCGTAGCACCAAAAAAATAGTTCCGTAATGTGGAAAAATTAATTTTAGTAAATTCATTTCAGGAAAATTCTGTATTTGCAACACTTTAGAATTAAAATCTAATTCCGTCTTATTATGCACTTTTGAACTGGTTTTAAAATATTCGTTTTTATACCCTGTACCGTATGGTACAAAGAGTATATTAAGTTTATGCAAGCCGTTGTCAGTCCGCCCGGCCGTCTGTATGAACGCCTAGATTTCAGAGATGGTAAGATTTTATACATTATTATCCAAGTTAATTTAGTTTTTTGATATCGGGGTTCTATTATGCATATATGAAGCTCCCATAGGGGTGTTTCAGAGGACCTCGAAAAAAAATCGAAAGTTTTAGATTCGTTTGTTTTTGAATATATTGTGTTCAAATTTGGCATTCGGCAGTTTTTTATAGTTCCCAAGCACTATACCAAAGATCAAAATCGGTTGACTATATCATATGGCTCCCATAGGACGGATCGCTCAAAAAAACGTTTGAATAAAATTCCTATTGTTTCGTTTGTTTATGAAGAAATCGTAACCAAATTTGGTGTTTCTCAGTTTTTTAGGGTTACCCAGCACTGTACCAAATTTTATCAAAGTCGTTTGACTATATCATATGGCCCCATAAGCAATATATTGGAATTGATAGGGTGGTACAGAGTATCCCAAAGTCACGAGACATTGACGAATAACTGAAATAAATGCCAAAAAGCATGTTTTTCGAAAATATCTCGAAAACGGTGCTTAAGAAAAAAAAGGTTGCCATTTTCGTGTCTCTCGACCACAAATAACCCTAAAAAACACTTTTTTACGAAGGTTCATTTTTCGTGTAAACTAGTGTAATCAGAATTTTGGAAAAGAATATGTTCTTTTGTTCGGTTTTGATCAAAATGTCGTAATTTAATAATGAATCTTTTTTTAATCGCATATAACATTTAGCTTGACTTTCTCTAAAAATCCTTTTTCTATGCAGTTTGAAAGACACGCTTATAAAGCCAAGGTTTCATTTTAAGATTAACACAAGACGTAATATACATAAAGTTTTCTCATATTATATATTATCCTAAAAGAACATTATTTCCTTGCATCGATCTATATTCGGTAAGAAAACACTAGTCGACAAATTTAACACTTTTTTTTTCTCCAGAGATGAGACTTATATTTTATGTTAGGGTAATGTTTCAGCGTTAAAAAACCGTTTTTTTTTTTATCCTCCCATAGCTTGTTTTTTTTTTATGACTATTTTAGTGAAAAATGCCATTTTTCAAAATACGGTTGCACATATGAGGTCATAAAAACTGAACTAATTCGAATTTTTTCATTATTATTTTTTTTTTCAAAAGTAGAGAGCACTACCTTTCCAAAATGCCCCAAATCATAAAAATTGGAAACCTTCAGAAAAAACTACAGCCGAAAGAGTGTGCCCAAAACCCCAAAAAACACAACATTTTGGTGACTTTTTGCACGAATATCGCTATTTCTTTCAGAAAAACTCTTAGACACTTGAAAAGTTAGCTATTTTATGTTATTGGTCATGATATGTAGATTTCTGTATAGTGTCGATTTTTTATGATACAAAATGACTGATTTATTCAATTTTTAGTAAAAATGAAAAAAATAAAATTTTTTTCGATAGAATTTTTTTTTGTCACTTTCAACTGCATTTAAGCTCTTGAAAGTGGTTGATTTTTCTATATTGGGAACTTTTACATAAAGTAGTAGTCATTACCTTTCAAATAAGTCCTTTTTCATGAAATTCGGACTATCCATTGAACACCAGCAGTTGAATGAATCATCATGAGTACACGAAACCTCATGATTTCAACAAAAAATATACGAATTTTTCTTTATAATGGTGCTTGCGTTGACAATAATCGGCATTATTGTTTGGATACATAGACATAATCTACTACACCTTCAATTATTAAGATTCCTTAATAAAAACACAAACAAAACTCTCAAATTTAAAACTAAAATCCAACATAAAATGCAAACGGCTTTGATCATCAATTTTTTGGTTCAGTTTCTATGGGCCATAGATGCTTATGATTTATATCATATTTTTCTTATCCAATATCTCCTAATGCTTTAATTAAACAATAATTACTGATAATAATACTTTTTATTATATATAAAGCTAAGAAATCAACCAACCATCTTTGGACAAAAATTGTTACTTAAAATGCATTTTTTTTTATTTTATTTTTTTTTTTTTATCTGATTCTGGAACTAAAAACCAGCAATATTCACCCAAAATTTTCTGTGTGACAAGTCCTCTAAACTGACCCTCCATACTTCTAATGTCTCAATGAAATCTTTTACCTTGTTGGTCGCTCATCGTACCTAAATTTTCAGAAAAAATGTGAAAATGTGATTTTAAATGATGCATTTTTAGACTCAATGTCGAGCCAATTTTTTCATACCTATAAAGCATTTCAATAATTTACTTAGCATTCGGGCTTTTCATCTTTCTAAGAAATTTTCTGCAACTTCTTCGAAGGAAATCCACGCATACAGTTGATCAGGTTGTAATGTTCTTCAAAATTCGTTACTTTTCATTTAATTTGAGGATCTACGAATATTCCTTTCTTAACTTACAGTTTGCCTTATTTGGGGTCCCATGATCTAAGTGAGCGATTGCCATATCGTTTCTATTTTTTCCAATTGCCTTAAGTCCGTTTGTTTCAAGGCAAGCACCATTATAAAGAAAAATTCGTATATTTTTGGTGAAATCATGAGATTTCTTGTACTCATGATGATTCCTTCAACTGCTGGTGTTCAATGGAAAGTCAGAATTTCATGAAATAGGACTTATTTGAAAGGTTATGACTACTACTTTATGTAAAAGTTCCCAATATAGAAAAATCAACCACTTTCAAGAGCTTAAATGCAGTTGAAAGTGACAAAAAAAAAATTCTATCGAAAAAAATTGTATTTTTTTCATTTTTACTAAAAATTGAATAAATCAGTCATTTTGTATCATAAAAAATCGACACTATACAGAAATCGCATCTACATATCATGACCAATAACATAAAATAGCTAACTTTTCAAGTGTCTAAGAGTTTTTCTGAAAGAAATAGCGATATTCGTGCAAAAAGTCACCAAAATGTTGTGTTTTTTGGGGTTTTGGGCACACTCTTTCGGCTGTAGTTTTTTCTGAAGGTTTCCAATTTTTATGATTTGGGGCATTTTGAAAAGGTAGTGCTCTCTACTTTTGAAAAAAAAATAATAATGAAAAAATTCGAATTAGTTCAGTTTTTATGACCTCATATGTGCAACCGTATTTTGAAAAATGGCATTTTTCACTAAAATAGTCATAAAAAAAAAACAAGCTATGGGAGGATAAAAAAAAAAACGGGTTTTTAACGCTGAAACATTACCCTAACATAAAATATAAGTCTCATCTCTGGAGATTTTTCATCGTCGACTAGTGAAATTGAAAAATTTCTACAAGAAAAAACCGGCGTGCTTCTATTACAACATCCGCATTTAAAATTTGTTTCAAGATAATGTATTTTATAATTTATATTTTATTTAGTAAACAATTTAATACAAACTCGTATCAAAAAAAAATAGTTTTTTTCAAAAAACCTTTAGTCAGATTATCAGACTTTTTGTTCGATTTTCTTAAAACTTAAAAAAAAAAAACAATCCTTTAAAAACACACTGCTCTGGAAATTCAATTCATAAGTAAAACCCGATGAGCTTTTATAGCCATGTCCGCTCTTAAAGATATTTCGCTTGTTCGATCCGTTGCTTTATTTTAAAAAGATCACCTGCAGTTGACCACAGCGTCTTCATTTTAAACAACTTCCAAGTGAATCCCCTTTTTGTTTCAACAAAGTTTTACCTATAAATGCCAACACTTGTTTTACATAGCTTCGATTCCCTTGAGCGCAAAACTGATATGATAATCCCAAGGCGGTCGGTCGGTCTGCTGCTCAACTTTAACATGTAACACTTTATTTTTTGGTCTAAATGCTGCCAAACCTATATATCGACGACTCTTTGGGGTGTAAATATTGATTACGCGCATATCACGTACACCACTTGAGTGCTAAGATTTTGCCCATCCGTTCGTCTGGGATGGAGGCAGAGACGGCAAGACAGACGCACTAACATGCACACGTGCTCCCAATCTCGGTGAAGCGCGCTGCGGCAGTGGAACGCGTATGTGTCTATATCTATAGCACACACGACCACGTCCTTGTGCTAGTTTCCTACTTCTCTACTACTTGGGTCCCAAATCGTTTTGGAGCCTTGAGCCTGCTTGCCATTTTGCTGACGACTGGCTTTTTGGCTGGTTGTCTGTGTCTTGGTGCCTTGGAAATGGAAAGTCTACTTTTCTGCACTGGCTGGTTTTTTGGTCTTTGCCAGCACTAACATTTAACGTAATGCCGGCGCTCATTTTGCGCTTTGAGACACGTGCTCCAACCATCAATTGAGCTTTTGTTACCATTATTTACCTAGTCCCTGTTGTTTTTGTTGTTGTTACTCCACCATGTGTTAAGTGCTAATTGGGTTAGCAATACTTTGTAGAAGAAGGAAGGCCTTGCCTCTTATATAGCAAACGTACATGGTTCGTTTGCCAGAGCAAGCTTGTTGTTGCTGTTTGCCAATAATTGGCACTAGGTACAATTTGCTGTCAGTTTGCTGCTGGCTGGCTTGGTGATTAATTTTTAAAATTACTTAATGGCTAATGCCGCTAATTATATCAAAGTGTATCCAAGTGCTGCCAAGAGCCTAAACTAAACCAAACCAAACCAAGGCAAACTTTTTTCCAAACAATACTTGGAATGCTCTGTAAGTGTTTCTCTGTGTGCTTAAGCTACGGCACGAACTCATTTGCTCCTATTTTTTGGGGGTAGTATGGGCTAATTAAAGTTTTAAGTGCTTAGCTAAAACATCTAAGAGCCCAAGTCAAACATTGGCTTATGCAGCTTGGGACCAACGCTTTTGTGCTCTATTGGTTGGTGCATGGAAGGGGGGACTATGTGGCTTCAAGCTGTTTGGCCATATTTTTAACATTATAGCAACAAAAGTTTTTTTTTCAGCAAGTACGTTGAATATCAAGCTAATTAGATTGTTTTAATGGATGCTTTGGTTGTTTGAGCTGAGCTTTAAAGCAGCCAATCACTTTAAAATGGGAAAATAACGAAACAACTTTGCTATAAGTGGAGAAAATTAGGTGGACTTTAAGTGTAATTAAATGTGATAGTATTTTTGAAGAGCAGGACATTAAGCTCGACATTTAAGAAAATTTATTATAAAGAATCTTACATTTTTTTTATAGTTTAATAGATAGACAGCAAAGAATCGAGAATGTCGAGAATTAGAACTTAAATAATTTTTAAATTTAGAAACAAAAACAAAAAGCAAAGCTATAAATAGCAGAGTCAAGAATATTTTAGAAATTTCACATATTTTTAAAATTACCTACAACAAAATATAGGGTGCGTCATCTTCTATGAGAAAAATATCTGATTGATGGATTTTTATCATTAAGATTTTTTTGTCTTAAGAGCCGTACTTAAATTGTAGAAATCAAGCAAGTAATTCTTCAATTGAGTTCAGTATAATCTTATTACAAAATTTTTCCAAATGTGAATTAAGACTTTTGTCATGATTAAGGATTTTTGCGCAGATTATTTTAAGCTTCCTCAGGCATTCTCAGTGAAACTAAAAATACTAGCAAGCCTTACAGATGACTATTTCATCTTAGGAACCGTATATATAATATAACACCCAGAAACCACCCAGAAATATCTACCTAAATTCTAGACAGAGTCCCTAAAGCATTGACTAGTTTTAAACCCAATCACACTGTGTTTGGAATACAGAACACCCCGCTTTTTTCCGTCTATAGTAACTAGCTCAGCAATTGAGCCACCAATCAAATGTATATAATCACATCTATAACCACATCATTTATTTTAATAAACACCCATTAACCTCATTACGAGAGGCGCATAAATTTCTGCCTAATTAACAAGAATATTTAAACATACAGATTGCATAATGCTAATGATAAACACATCAGCAACAATATGCAACCAGGCCATTAGGGACACAATAAGAGTGCAGCAGCATAGCGCCTCGATCTGCTTGCCCCATGCCACAGTCCGTGGGGCATAGACAACGTCAAATAACGTTCAAGTTCAGCGTGGAGACAACAGGAGCAGTGGAAACAACAACATGAAACCCATTGCAAAATTTAATGCTCTTGCGACACATGCAGCAAACAAATGGACATAAATTTTAATGCCACACACACACACAAATCAAAACAAATGTTTGCTAGGGAAAATGTTGCAATGTTACAGCTGCAATTGTCGCTGCTGCTGGTGCTGAGTGACAGTGCCTATGTTGCAGGTTGGTTGCAACAACCACAAGTGTAGCGTGTGGCCCGCTTTTGCAACAGTTGCAGCAGCGGCACACTTTACACACTGGCACGCCATAATCAGGACAAGTGTCCTGGCACACATGCACACACACACTCACGGAGGAACCACATATGCATTATTATTATTATTTTATGCAAAACGACAGTAGCAGAAGTTGCAGCAGCAGCAGAAGTAGATCCGTATCCGAAGCTGCTTTTGCTTTGGCTTTGGTATTTGGCACAGGGCTCAGCTGCATTGCATATGCGTCTGTCCTGAATGTGCAACGTTTTAGCAACCAGGTGACTCTCAAACCATGATGCAACTGCGATGCAACGTTGCAAAAATATTGTGAAACAATCCAAGTGGTGGTTGACTTTGGCATACTCTGTAGCATATTTGACGAAAAGTAAATTTTTGTATACTTAAATATGACATTTTTAGGCCTAATGCCTAAGTTTGCTACAGAAGTCCAAATTGCTAGTGTGACCATCTCCAGCATTTAATCGGAACATGTTCCCGAAATTCGTGTCTTCGAACCAAGCTAAATGTCACAGAAATCTGCGTATATGAAGTGTCTCTGGAGGTATCTCCGAATTTCAATGCTTGTTGCGGTATCCCAGAAATTAACAGATTTTTTCAAGAATTAACATGCTTTTCGAAAGGACTTTTACTAACAGTGATAGCGATAAGTACATCTGGAACACGCGTCAAATTTGTGAAATGAAACATTGTACTCAAAATAATTTTTCAACTTGTTTCAAAAAACGCCGTAAATAATGAAAAAGATTTCTACTTCCGATATATGCCAGTAATAAATGAAAAGCCCGAAGAAAGAAATCCACAATGGCTGAATATCTCCGAATGTCTTAAAAATGAGACAGTCTTCCACGCATTTTTAATCTCTTGGTTTCTGCATATGGAAAAAAGGTCTCCGACTTTGTGGTTGAATATCTCCGAATGTCTCAAAAATAAGACGGTCACACTAAAAGCAATATCTAATATGAAAATTAAACTCGCGCTCAGGCTTGTAACGTCTGAGTTAACAAGTTAAGATGCAAAAGTTGATGATGCTCTTTGATTTGCATGGACATCAGCCAGCTTGAACAGCATGGGAGAAAGCTTCAAACCGCACAGAGCTAAAAGCGCCGGCAATGGAAGATTCTTTACCTATCTTTGGGTGTCTTCGTACAAGGTCACAAAATAATCTCTATCTATCATCGTTGTCCTGTTTTCTCGGCAATAATAATAATTTTCATGACTGACTATTTTGTCAGTCGCCCCAAGGTGAAGCATGGGGATCTCTATTAATAACTGTTCGAAGAAAATAGAGACCTACAGTTAAAAATCGAATACAAACGGCGGTGCCTTGAAATAATAGAGATTTTCATGGGCAAAATAGCGTCTTTTTGCTAGCGATGCCAGTGCTAGGCAAATGCACCAGTGCTTCTTCTTGACCCGAATGTATTGACCTATCAGTGGGCAGCAATTTCCATACGAAAGATTTTAAGATATTCGAAGTCTAAACCTTTTCCATTACGAAACCATTTTCAAGATTAGATAAAGCGAGCCAAGACCGCCAAACAAGTCTGCCAGAAAACCCACGTCTTAAAAAAAGATCTTTCTAGGTGTTAATGCAGACGTTCATAGTTCCATCGCTACCCGATCTTAGAATAAGCATTTTGAGGCAAAATGTCACGCCTACTGCTGCTTGTTACATACATTGCATAAAATCAGGCATACCCTTGAGTCACAGGGAAACCGTGCACAAAAATATAAGAGTAAGAGAAATATGCATACTTTGTACCTAGCCTAAATGAAAGAGAAAGAAGCTAAAAAAAAGTCACATGAATCTGTTGCCAGGAACTTAGCCTTGAGCTAAAGTTGAGCCTGTGCCTCATGATTTATGCACGTGTTTAGTGTGAAAAATTTACATTAAAAGCCTGCACATAGTTACTGCTGCTGCCTGCAGTCGGAGTACCTGGCTTTGGCCGCACTGCTAGCTGCCTGTGACAGTGCGGCCAAGCGAAAGTGTTGCCAATGCTGTTGCTGTTGTTGCGGCTAGTAACAAGAACATTTCATATACATATGTATACGACGTACGTGTATTCGTTGTTGTTGTTGTTATATGGCGCATTGCCAGCTTGGAAAAAAAATCACACCAACGCACTCGCATAGAGCAGCAACAGCACAGGAAGTGAAAGTGTGTTAGGCAGCGCGCACACGTGTTGATGTGGATGAGGACGTGGTTGTGGTGGATGTGAATGTTGGTTCGTTGCTGTTGCGCTGCTATATTGAGGTCACTGGTCATTATCAAGATGTTGCAAAAGGAGAAAAAAAAGAACACTAAAGTGTCAGCAACAGCAACATCAAGAACGATGTTTTTGTTAGTATTCTTGGCCATTTGATATGCAAGGCAGATAAAGGCCAACGCGCATTCAACATGGCTATAAGGTAAAGAACACACAGCAAAAACTAGACAGTCTTGAAAGGACATCCAAGGGAAGTTGGGAAGAAAGCAAGCAAGCAGGCATACATATAGACAACAAGCCCAGTCAAAGCAGTGGACGGTAATAGTTTAATGCCAAGAGGCTGTCATAGTAAACTGTTGAGTAAACAAAAGTTATAAGCCAAGAAAGAGGCAGCGAGGCACACAGATTGACACAGTGAGAAGATGATGTCTATATCTGGGTAAGAAAAGAACAAGCAAAGCAATTGATGGTATATGACAGCTTTTTTAGGGTTTGGGCAAATGGGAGCAAAAGACGTTTGGTAGCAAGATATTAAAAGGCGGGTCTCTTGCATAACATTAATAGAACTTGCTACAGCTTATAATAAAGTTATACGATACACCAAAGGCTTTTGAATTAACCCTTGCCAATACTATGTGTATTTGGGTAGATCTTGGGGATCTTTAGGTAGGACAGCTTTTTTCAATCGCAAATATATAATTTTTTGTTTAGACATAACACTACCAAGAAGTCATAAAAAATTAGGATGCTAGAAAGATTTTCTTTTTAGAACTTTGTAAAAATAAAATAGGTAAATATCCGACAGTACCAAAAGTAAAGAAATTTACTGAAATGTGCCCTTTGTTAAAAGAAGAATTGCTAGCCCGCCGTAATCGAGAATAATATGAGCTGAATTTTGTTAAAACATTTTTTTTTGGTACTCGGCCCAAAATTTTGGTTATTTGGCTTATATTCTCAATCACAAAATATTAATATTTAATATTAAAATGTGACATCTACAAAAATGTTTAGGTCTCAGATATTTTGTATTAAATCCATTCTTTTGGCAAATATAAAGATTTGTTCCATATTGAAAATTGAAAGTTAAATTAACATAAGGCCGTCCTTATGTTGAAGTTGTGACGTCAAGTTAGTACTTTTAAGGCGAATATAACCAGCTGAATTTTTGGTCAATATCTTGTTACTGTTTTCTTGCTTGATAACTAACAATTAGATATTTGAAAATATTTGCTGCACCTATCTTTTAAAGCTGGCAACTTTGTACAAAGTGCTGCGCAACATGTTTGTATTATAATCAGATCATTATCTTCAGATTTTTCAAATGTTTTCGCAATTTCTGTAATCTCTCTCCGCCGTTGATTTTTGAAAATGAGTCACTTCTAAACTAAAATTGTAAACTTTTAGATATTTAGAATATTGCTATCAACTGGTGTAGACCATTCTCAAAAAATACATAAATCTCTAACCCGCTGTAAAGACTATAATAATGAACTGCTTGAAGCAGTTCCATAATTTTGTTATTAACAATTTTCTTAGATTGCATAGAATTCTTTAAAATCGTAAATAAACTTTTTGGGGCTCGAAATCTCTCGAAAACGTTGCTGAAGAAAAAAAAGTAGAATGTTACTTTCGTGTTTCTCGATCCAGAATTACCCTACAAAACATTTTTTTACGAAGGTTCATTTTTCGTGTAAACTAGTGTAATACTAGATGACTCAAAATATGGTTTGTGGAGATACCACCACCCTTCCCCCTGCTCTTTTTTTTCAAATTATTCAATGGCAAATTGTTATACCCTGTACCGTGTGGTACAAAGGGTATATTAAATTTGTGTATGTCCGTCTGTCTGTCTGTATGAACGCCTAGATCTTAGAGATGGTAAGAGCTAGAGCAACCAAATTTTCAGATTGGATGCGTTTTTATGTCAGGAGAGACAAGCTTGTCTTATGTTTTTGATATATTCAGAGGATTTCGAAAAACCCGAAAAGTTTCAGATGGATGTTTCGCTTGTGTATGAAGATATCTTAGCCAAATTTGGCACTCGGAAGTTTTTTATAGTTCCCAAACACTGTACCTAATTTGATCCAAATCTTTTGACTATACAATATAGCTCCCATAGGACAGTTTGGACAAAAAAACTTTTTTTTGCACAAAATTCGTTGTGTTTCGTTTGTTTATCGTAACTAAATTTGGTACTTGAAAGTCTTTTAGAGTTTCCCATCACTGTAACAAATTTTATCAACATCAGTTGACTATATCATATAGTCCCCATAAAATATCTTAACGTCTGAGGTCTTCAGCAATATATCGGATTTAATTGCAATGTTGTGGTACATGGTATCCCAAAGTCGTATTATAGCCAAAAATTATCAAATAAACACTCCTTTGCTAAGAATATCCTTTGAAAACAGGGTATTTAAGAGTCGGGTATCATTACGGGGGTTGGAGAATTACTTTCGTGACATTTTGTAGCTTTATAGCGTTGCTCTTTTACAGCAAAAAAGCCCAAGCTAATGACATCTAGAATATTGAAAAAGATTTTAAAATTTCCAAGGATTTCTACTCTTCAATCCGCATTCAGTTCATCTATCCAATCTGTTATACTTGCTAAGCGTACTTATGTATTCACTTTGTATGAATATTCAACTTGATTGCCTGATGACCATTTGGCCAACTGAGTTGTGTCTGTATGTCCCAATAGATCACACGCCAATTGTGTGTGTATGGAACTGACTTATTGCTGAAATCTTTGGCTTAGACCTACAAAAAAAAAAAAATCACAAAAAAAATCTAAATTTTCTCTCTGACTTGGCATTGCGGGCACATACACATCCTCCTCAGCCCGCTGCTGATGATGATGCTCCATTTAACTCATTCCCCAATTGACTTATTTGCAGTTTGGCATTTCACTGGCGAACATCGAGCGCATAATTCTTCTGTTGGCACGATTTTTTTTTGTACTTCTAGAAATCTACGCCCAGAGCACAAAATAAAATGCCTGCCATGGCGTTGTGAGTGTAGGAACCACGCCCATGCGCCCACATTTCCATTTAGTTTTTTATAGAGCGTCGTTGTTCAACACTTTGCATTGCATACTTTTGCGCACTGGCAGCGGCAGCAAGCTGCAATTGTTTGGCCCTTTTTTCACAGGCCTCCTGCCTTTGGGCGCTTTGGGCTGCAATTTTTACGCGCAGAGTTTTCTTTGTCCAGGAGATGAGGAAAAAAAAATGTACAACCAGCTGTAAATACGCCTTGGGGGCACGTCGTTTTACTTTGTGCATCATGTGTAGCGCAAATTTTCACTTTTCTTGACTGAGTCTGAGACTTTTAGGGCCAACATATATTACTTTTGGCCCGCTTGCCTTTAAAACAAATTACACAAACATTTGTTATTTTGACTAAGGCACCTTTGAGCTATGTACTGCACGTTAGGTACATAGTATACCATATACCATGTAGTGTAAATATTTATTTCATGCATGTTATTTTAACAACAAACCTTGCACATTGGATTTTGTTTCTTAAAGGAAATTGCATTTTTATAGCCTCGCGTCTGCTTTTGAGTTTCTTTTTAAGTCCGTTTTATACCTGTTGTTTATTTATGGGTTTTTGTATGTGTTTAAGCCAGAACCCACACACTTCTGCCATGGGGGTTATGCGCTTCCAGCTTGATTTTCTTTGTTTTTCCATCCAGCGCCTTGGGTTTTCCCCAGTTACAATTTGCATTTGTATTTGTGCCGTTTGTGGTGCATTTTCTTTGAAAATGAATTTTTCAATATGCCATGTGCTATGCTCTTAACGATGTCAGTGTCCTTTGTAGCTTGCAAAAAATAACAATTTTTATTGTATTTTATTTTTGACAGACTATTTGAGTGATATGTTGCAACGTATATGTATAACACTGAGAAAAATTGTTGTTTTTAAAAGTATTGCTTAAAAATTCAAAATTTTGAAAAATTTAAAAAATTGACTGTCACCATTTGTTTTTGCATTTTGTTTTTTTTTTTTTTCTCGATTTTACAACCTGAAATAAGTATTTATGAGTAAATCATTGCAATATAAAAGCGAAGAATTGAGATTTTATTTAATCTCTAGCATTTCCAAAAATAATTTAACTTTTTCCAATTTTCATAACAATAATTTAATCTAAGTAATACAAAAAAAAATTAAGGAATATAGAAAGAAATTGAATTGAATTGTAGAAAAAATTTGCGAAGGTCAATGTTATAAAAATATGTTTGCCAGAAAGCGATAATATGAATAAATTTGAAGATAAACAAGACTTTAAAGAGTTCTTGGAACAACAAAAATACTTTAAAATAAAGGGTCATCAATCTTGAGGTGTTTTTTTTAAATGCAAAAAAATACAAAAATTTAAAGTGAATCGGAAAAACTTTATTATCAATAGAAAGAACCATTCTTGCCATTCACTTTTTAAAGATAATCCCTTTCAAATGTTGGCCGCAACTGCGCCGTAGCTCGTCCATGCGGAGCTTCCCACTTTCAATGACGTGTTCGAGCATCTGCGGTATCTCGCGAATAACACAGGTAATGCTTCAATCGTAGCTGGCTTATCCACAAAAACTTTAGATTTCACATAGCCCCAAAGGAATAAGTCTCACGGTGTGATATTACACGATCTTGATGGCCAATTCACCGGTCCGGAGCGTGAAATTAATTGTTCACCGAATTGGTTCCATAAAATGGCCTAAGCGCGCGAAAAACATTCTTTACAGAACGCGAATTTTCGTTATATAATTGTACGATTTGTAAACGTTGTTCGGGTGTAAGCCTTTCCATGATGAATGCATTGAAAACTGAATAAAAAACACATGGCAACTCGACAGTACTCACGCGTGATTTATAAAAAAAACACAATTGAAAAAAAAACCTCAAGATTGATGACCCTTTATAAAGTCTACCGATATCAGAATGAACTTGACTGATAAAGGTGAAAAATAAAACATAGATAAAAGACAATATTTTTTTTTATTAAAAGTCTCATAACTCAGCGATAGAAACCTTAATACAGCAAATGGAAGAACCTGCAATGCCCGTAGTCGTGTCTCTCTGAAAAAGAGAGCGCAGGTTCAATTTGTGTATAGTACCTATTGGAAATAGTGGTCCGATTTTTACCAAATTTATGCGTTGTATTTTATTTTAGACATAACATTTGTGCGAAGTTTGATCAAAATTGGGCCACTATTTCGTATAGCTATCATACTAATATTGAACCAGTTTTTTATGCAACAAACTTATGAAACTCATTGCACCATGGATTTTTTTTTTTATTTTTTTTTTTTTTATATATGTTTATTTTTAACAAACGAGTTGGTAGATACATAAATAAACAAATGTAGCAGTATAACATAGAAAAAAAACTAATCACAGTCTCTAGTCGAGCACTCGTGACAAAAAATCTTATTTATAATTCTAATTTTTAAAGATATATAACAATGAAAATAAAATGATTAAAGTGTACATGAGTGACATTGCACCATGGATAAAAATCTTAAAAAGATAAATTAAAAACGAGCATAATGTTTCAAAATTAAAATTTTTTTTTTTACTTGTATGCCAAGTTTTTAAATGAACGTTGGTCTGACCAGGGCTAGTTAAAGATTTTTCCATCGACCTAAATGATCAAATTTGAAGCGGAGTTCCTTAAGCTCCTGCAGCTGCCGTAATTGCAGCCTCAGTATCTACGACATACCCACATTGTTAACTTGTATACGCAAACTTTAGTTTGGAGTATACTGGAATGTATGCCTATGGATTCTGTAAATCGCGTTCTCGGTTTAACAATTTTTAGAAAAACAAACCAAACCATGGTGTTGCCAATTTTGTCTGTAGCTCTGAATAGATTCCTTGTGAAAATGTTTTGCAGTTGCAATCTCATCTCTGAGCTGCAAAACAGTCCCAGCCTTTAATATTATATATATCAGACATTATGGTAAAATATACCAAAATTTTGTATTAAAGATTGATTAAAGAAGTTAATATTTTAGTTTCACTTGAATTTACTTGTATTTGTCAACTGGATAAGTTTTTTATAACCATTTTCTAACCATATTTTCATCTTTCTTTCATTTCAGGTAAGATTTTTGAAAAAAACTTATGATTCTACATCGATTCTGAATAAAACCTTTAACTAAAACAAAGTAAATAACTGAGTAAGAACTTAATCTGTTACAAAAATAAAGTGTTGTGGGGTGTACCAGAAATTCGATTTTAAATCTTTTATATGTAAAAGACAATTTTCTAAAGGACCCATTTATATGAGTTCAAAATGAAATGGAGAAATTATCTGTATTGCTGTTGTTTTAGACAAAGAAACATAGCTGACAAGATATTAGGCATATTGATACTATTTCTTTTCAAGAAATTCCTTCTTGATTTAAGGATTTTTCAAAATAAGCCGTACATCATAATTATCTTTAAACAAACGCCACAAGCCACAACATGCAGCTCATATCAAATTGAACTGGTTCCAGTCTCATTTACTATTTAGCTTCCAATTAAAGTCATCTTCATAATTATGCTCATAATCACTTGTCTCTAAGTTTTGCTTAGGCAGGCAGGCTCATTTCTAAATCTGTTCTTAATTATTTTGCTATTCCAAAATTCATATTGAATCTTTTCTAACACTGTCACTCGCTTGTAAGCTTTCATAAATTTAAACAAATATCTTTACTGCCATTTGACAGGCTGAATTTCATGTTTGTTATAATGAAACTTTTGCCCTTAAGTCAACTACATCATCAAAATAATTTCAATTTAACCAACCAAACCACACACAGATACACACACACACACACACATCATTCACACTCACTCCGGACTGAGTAGTTTCAATTAACCGAGAGACACACATATCTATAAGCAAATGAATGAAAAGAGGAGGACCAAGTGTGACCGACCGACCGACTCCATTCATTTAAAAAGACATCATAATCAACTCCCAAAAGACAAAGAGTCGGGCAAATAGCAATCTATCATAGCAGACTATATACCATATACATAAATGAATGTGTATATATAGGCATATACACAAACACACACACACATGCAACCAAAAAAATTATTTATTAATTACTCATGCCAAGTGCTGCACAGCACGGCAATTAAATCAATATAAAGAGTTACCAAACAAACTACTTCATTCGTTGTACTCACTATAAAATGAATGCATAAATAATTGATTAAATGTTCATGTAGCTACAAAAAGCCAAAGGAGTGTGGGCTTGGGCGAGGGTAAATGAATGATAGTCCTTTCAATATAAGGTATACAATATATGTACATATGTAATATATTATACAGTTCGCTAAAATTCATGTAACTGAAAACAAACTTAGCCTGAGGCTAAAAAATGTATTTAAAATCATATATGTACTATAGCATGTACTATATAATAGACCCAATTTTTGTCAGAGCAGGAGGGGCGGGGAGGATGAGCGCATTGTGTGTTCGTGGGTGTTTGAAAATGTAGTTCACTTTTTGTAACAATTCAAATATGTAAATATAAATTATAAATTTATGTTTAAAATTTCACTGGACTTTTCGCTATATATGTAGTATATAGTATGTGTATAGTATATATGTATTACATTGTTTTATTTGATGCTGTTGGCATTCATTTTAAAAATTATTATGAATTTATGTTTTGTGTTCATGTTGCGCCATTGTGATGTATATTAAGCGAGGGTAGGTTGAAAAGTGGTTGTTTGTATTTTCGAGCAGAAGTCGCAAAAAAAATTAAAGCGAAAAAAGTGTTTTATATCTACGCGCCATATATAATACTTTGAAAATAATCAAAAAAATTAAAAATTTATATATCTAATTTATTAAAAAAATAATTTATTATTTTGAATTCGTAGTTTTTGACGTAAAAAAAGAAATATAAAACTAGTATTTTTTTATTTTTATAATGAAAATTATTTGTTAATTCTTATTTTGTAAAAGTTATTGCGCAATTTGTATTTTTAAATAATAAAAAGTAATAAAATTAAATTTAAATATGTTTGAACCAAGGTGTTTATACCCAGGGTCAGCTGCGGATTCTGGATTTGGTCTTGGGGGGGTTCTTTACTTCGAAGAACAAAAAAAATAAAATTAAAATTGAATTTAAATATGTTTGAACCAAGGTGTTTATACCTACGGTCAGCTGTGGATCCAGGATTTGGTCTTGGGGGGCTCTTTACTTCGAAGTGTATCAGACCTCGCAAAAGACTTTTAACCCATTTTTCAAACTTTTGGGGATGTCCGCCACTGTCTACGGAATACGGAAAATAAAAGTTATACCTCAATTTGTATTTGTTTAATAAATAAATAAAATGAGAATTTAAATCAAAATTCTAATATCTTAGGGAGCAAGATATTTATCTTTAACGTATCTAAACTTCAAATATCAATGACAAATATATCCTAGAAAGAACAACATTTTTATTGGAAATTATGATTGTTATTATAAGAAGAATTATTTGTTTTATCGAAAATCGTCTACAGGTTTATATGTGGACGATTCAGATTTCTTTCAAGTTTCATCCTAGAAGGTGTTTAAGATTAGTGTACAATGATCTCCAATGTCGGTTTATATGTTACCGTATATAATATTCGCTTCCAAATTTTCAACGAATATTTGCGAAAGAATTGCACAAAATTGTGTAAAGAAAAAAAAAATTCGAAAGGCCTATATGCAGTCAGTTCAAGTTTGTAGAAATTTCTTTAGATTCAATCTATAATGATTGCCAAAATCAGGTTTTGGCTGTGTAAATTATTGCTAGACTAAAAAAGCCTTGGTATAATTCGGATAAATTAGCTTGAGCAACAGGAAGTACGATTATTCGGAGTTATGAAACTATTTTAATTTTAAAAATAATAGGTATGACAAAAAAAATGGTATTTTGCACCAGATCGGCATGAGATGATTCTACGCAGCAAGTTACTTCGGAAATTACCCTAAACTTTCCAACAACTAAACCATGTTGACCTGTTTAATGAATGACCCTAAAAACCGTATCTATCAGTGAAAAGAGATTTCCTTTTAAAGATATTTATGAAACGAATGGCTTAAGGAGAACCATAAAATACTAGACAAGCACAAAAAAGGGTTATGTCGAGCCACAAAATATGTTTTATTTTGATGCGCTAAGGGGCTATTAATTTATGGCCACACTAGTTTGGTCACTATAAACATGTATATATCTATGATCCAGCGGCTAGAAATGATATTATTAATTTTTAGTATTAAACCAAACGGACACACTAACTAGAAAAATAAATGATGACGATGATCACGACGACGATTTTTTTATACCCTGTACCTATAGGTACAAAGGGTATACTAGATTTGTGCAATGTATGTAACGGCAAGAAGGAGGCGTGGCAGACCCCAAGTCCTTTATACCAAAATGCTTATCATAACCTCGGGTAGCGATTGAGCCATGTCCGTCTGTCCGTCCGTCTGTCCGTCTGTCCGTCCGTCCGTCTGTCCGTCTGTCCGTCTGTATGAACACCTAGATCTCGGAGACTATAAGAGCTAGAGATACGAAACTTTACCAGCTGATGCGCATATTTCCTCAGAAGATCAAGTTTGTTGAATCATGTCAATATCTTTCCCCGTTCCCCCAGTAGCGTTTTTAGTTACTAAGCCACTAATATTTTAATTTAAAACTTAACAGAGCGATGCGTTGCAGTAACATGCATCTGTGCAAAAATAAACAAAATGGACAATTACAACAAAGTTATAGTCTAAAATTAAAATTTCACCCCCCTTGCCTATAAATTGCGTCAATTTTGACTCTACGTAATAATAGTAACAAATACCTAGAACCACCAATTTGGCAGCTGATTCATGTGCCTCTAATGAACAAATCCACATCCAAATTTTATTAATGCAGCCCCCCACCCCCCGCAATCGATTTACCGTGTTTTCTCCCAAACCCTTCAACATATCCCCTTGAAACTTACCCCATATACTTGAAATAACTCCTTTGACTTAAATTTCGATTTTCATCAAAATCGGTTAAAATTTGCGGAACTTATAGGTAATATCAATATCGTTTGCACCAACAAAAAAATGTTCCAATTGGAAATTCTTAGTAAGAATATGCAGGAATAAATCTTTTTTTGCGAAAAAAGGTACAGGGTATTACACTGTCGGGCACCGCCTCGACTGTATTACATTTTTTATTATTATAAAGAGAATTGGAGCCAATTTTTGAGAGTTCGATTATTTTTCAGCCTACCCACGTATTTGTGTTGTCTTATATGTTTGTACTTGTGCTACAAACACATTTTCAGTTGTGGCTACCACAAATCAACACACACCAAATACACACACACATTAGTAGATGGGTTGGTTGGTTATTTTTTTGTGCTGGAGATATACTGTCATATAGCATGCGAGATATATGGCCTGTCAGTTTGCTAGTGAGTCATACTGGCAGGGCAGTCACTTGCTCCTATCTGACACTGCGTCACTTTAGTCAATGCCTTTGTACTGCCTTCCCCCACTGCCTGAACTTTTGCTGACCCATCAGCCTCTTATGAATACTTTTCGTATGATTGACATAAAGTTTGACACTTTTGCTCATATGCGGTAACAGTGGTTTGCATCGATTTGGTGGTGAGTATATGAGAATTTTATTCGATTGCTCATTTGATTAATGTGTATTTGCCAATCGATAACAGAGTGAATATTGCGTAATGCACATGGTTTTCTGAGATGTTTACCAGTAAAATTATTTTAGAAGAATTCATAATTTTTTAAGTACAATATAAGATATAATTCTTTTTTTTTTTTTTTTGAATTTTGAATATAACTTTTACAACTCTCATGCGTTAATAATGAAATGTTTTAGAAAAAAAGGGGGTCTGTCAAATTGTAGAAATTATTTGTGGAAGCATCATAAAACCAAAAACATAATATGAACTTCGCCAAAAAAAAGACGCTTCGTACTTAAGCACTGCTTGGCAGAGGTCATTCTGATCATTTGTTAAACACTTTCTAGGGTATTGCTCGTTTCCTTCTATTTAGCTTTAACCGCTTGGGTATAGGCTATAAAAATATGAATATGACTGAATTGTATTTGTGTTGAGTGAAAGTGGACACAGGAAGAGCTGCTTAACCTAATTTTCCATAATAAGGCTTAGGAGGTTTTGTACAAAAGCCAAAGCGGAGTACATTATATGAAAAAAGGTCTGTGAGAAGGATGAACGCAAACACATAAAAGTAAAAAATAAATAAATAAGAAAAAAGCAGATAAACAATAGAAGGTGAAAACGTTTTCAAGCCTTTTTTCTGCTCCTTTAAATTATTTTCATTATCAACGAGTTGTTGTTAGGCTTAGGTTACAACAATTGATTGAAGCTTAGTTTTTTATATTCTTTTTAAATTGAGATTTTCCGAGTTAAATATGGTAAATTAAGTTAATTTTAATTAATTAGTCAATTTTACGAGTTGATAACACAAAAAAAAACGAATAAGTTTCATCCTCAGCTATAAACAGTAACTTAATACTTTCACAAAACTCATTCTTAACCAGGTTCATCAGCTGCCAACTTAGTTAGGTGTAAACGATAACAATTGAGAAACCTTAAACTTAGGTAGTGAATACAGGTAGAACTATGTCTAAGTTGAAGATACTTAGTTAAAGATATTCATTATATTTTCGAAAGAAATTTAAATCAGATGTTTTCTGATTTTCTGTCATGATGCAAAAAAATCATAGCATACTTAGCAGGGCTTTTGAAAAACATTGCCCAAGCTGTTTATGGATTATAGATTATATAATATGTGGTACTTCAGCTACAAAATAAATCATCTGCAGTTTTTTCTATGTGACCCAGAAAATCTATAGCATACTTAGCAGGGATTTGTCTTTAAATTCAAGGAGATGGAAATGAACAACATGGACTTGAGATAAATCGGTTGGGGAGGCAACTCATTTTTTTTTTTTAAAACTCAAGGAGGTATGTGGCTTAAATTTCTTTTGACTAATACTTAATCAACTTAAGGTTGCATCACTTTTAATAAACCACTACATAAAGTACATACCACTGTGCCTTCAATTGTAACAAGGTTATGGGAGTAGCTTATTTATTTGTTTACTTGACAAGCAAGACGTACTCAAACTCCTCTCCTGTACATCGATTTGCTATTCTTGGAATACTGGGCCAAGCTGCTCATAACAATTACATTTCGAGCACAATTTATGTATGTTTTTCAACCTTTTCTTGGTGGTCCCTCGAAGTAGCTTCGATATAGTCTCAGAAGCTATTGTTTTGAATGTGCGGCGGCGACACAAGCGGCGGCGCCGTCAGTCATATGTGTGTGTTGGGTTGGGTTGGCTGGGTAGGAGTAACGGCTGCTTGGGCTGCTCAGGAGTGTACCCAGTTGTGGTTAGGCATTTTGACTATAAGGCCCATTTGCTCATTGGCTTGACAACCGCAGGCATTGGGTACTGTGGTGAGCACTGCTCGCTCTTGGCTGCCACTTGGCTTCCATTTTCATCATCATAAAGTCTGTTGAAAGGAAATCGATATGGGGCAACTTAATCATGAAATGAAGTCGACGTCAAGTTGTCTTTCATTTTCAATTCCATTTTGTTGTTTGCTCGGAATATGCCACCTATTGCTCCAACTTCTAGAGCAGCAACAACAACAACAATAAGTACGGTAGCACATATGCTACCCCAAAAGCAGCGCCATAAGGAGCAGTATCGGAACACGTGCGTTTCCAACTACTTTTCCAGCTCTGAGCTTTGTTTACCTATCAGCAGAGTCAAGCAGCAAAAGTTGAGTTGAGTTTGGTTTGTTTTGTTTGTTTCCATCTCTAGGTTAGCTCACTTTTGTGCAAAAAAAAAAGTTTTCTTTTTTTTTTGGAATAGTCTTCTTCTTTTTTTTTTGCTCAACCCACAAATACAAGTAGAGGGCTGCCTTCAATCTTTGGCCTGGCCCATTGTGTTCCGTGCGGTTCGCTCGAGTTTATTTGGGCGCTGCTACGATTTTTGTTCATTTCCGTTTCGGCTCCATTTTGTATACTATGTACTATATATGTATATACAAGTTTTCAAATATGCAGGTCAGTGCAGTATAGTTTTATATTACATATACTATGTAGGTATATTCATTTTTTAAGCCCCACGGCTTCCAGGGTTTGTTGCGGGGGTCAAACGCCTGTTTAGTGCAGCTGGTAAGTTTAGGTATCAACAATTGGTGGGCATGTGCTTGGCATGAGCCCAAGGCTCAAGCTGTTGTTAGGGTAGAAGATTTCTTTTTTGAAATCATTCCTTTGCATTGTTTCATTATGCAAACGCTTCTCGAACTTGGCAGGCCAACTTGGACTGGTTGTTATGGCTTCCGTAGCACTTGGTTAACTGCACGTGCTTGAAAATGACACAGTTTTAGAGTGAGCCTTTGGGGGCAGCTGGTTTGTTCGGTTGCACGGTTGAGTTTGTTGTTGTACATCAACCTGGATATCATGAGGAAATGGGCTCCAGTTGCGTAATGGCAAATTAAAAAGAACATTTACCAACAGTAATGATTAATATGCAGCTTGCGTGTATATATACGTAAATCAGTTTATGGGATGTCAGTCTTAAGAATTATTAAGTGCACTTCCTAATAGGTTGCCATTTAGTAATATAAGTAAGCGTAGATGCTTAGAAGAACCTAGGCTAGACTTCGTAATGGGGTTTTTATACCCTGTATCTTATGGTACAAAGGGTATACTAAGTTTGTGCAAGCCG
The DNA here is from genome assembly GCA_018150985.1 of Chymomyza costata. Lineage (NCBI taxonomy): Eukaryota > Metazoa > Arthropoda > Insecta > Diptera > Drosophilidae > Chymomyza > Chymomyza costata. The sequence goes on along the minus strand of JAECWU010000244.1, from coordinate 785,625 downwards.
AAAATGTATGAAGAAGGAGAAGTCGGAGACCCCCTGACTAGAGAAGTCGATATACCAATGTCCGTCTGTCTGTTCGTATATTCGTCCGTATGATCGCCTAGATCTCAGAGATGGTAAGAGCTAGAGCAACCAAACTTTCAGATTGAATCTCTTATTATTCCATAGGAGACAAGTTTATTTTATTTTGTAGATATCGGGGCTCTATTCTATAGCTACAATACGGGTGTTTCAGAGTACCTCGAAAAAAAACCGAAAGTTTTAGCTAGACAATTTGTTTGTTTATGAAGATATCTATACATAATCTGGCATTTGGAAGTTCCTCAGTACTGTACTAAATTTGATAAAAATCGATTGACTATATCATAAAGCTCCCATAGGACCGATCAGTCAAAAATACGTGTTTGGTGGCAAATTCGTTTTGTTTTGTGTGTTTATGAAGATATAGTGTAACCAAATTTGGCAAATGAATATCTTTTAGAGTTCTGCAGCAATATACCGGAATTTGATTGCAATGTGGTGGTACAGGGCATCCCAAAGTCGTCCGTGCCCGACTTTAACGTACGCCAACTTTTTTCCTTACAATGGCAAGCCATATTTTTCACGGGAGCGGAAGCGAGGTCGAAACGTCGCCTTTCTATATTTCTTTAAAGAGAATCTGCAAACCTCAGAAATGAAAAGTTTGGTGGTTTGGGTGGTTCGTTGTAAAACGGTTCTTGACCTCACAACACAGGCGTTAATATGCTTCAAAACTTTACGAGTGAAAACCTAAAAGTGTATTTTTCGGTTTTTACGATTGTTGGGCAGAAATGCAAAAAGGCAAAAGTGCGTAACTCTAATAACGATGCAGAAATGCAGAAGCGCCAGACTAACAAAAAAAAACATCTTTACCAGAAATCATGAACAAAAAAAATGTCATGTGACTTTCTTGGAGATGGAGGCAAGTTTCAAAATTTTCTGCAAGAGGAAGCTGGAAATAAAAATTAAGAATGGGTGAAGTATGTAAAAGTTTAAATAATATAGAGTTTTCCAATAAGAGGTGTTATTTTGGTATTCAAAGAAAACTGTCATTTTTTGAGATAAATGATCGGATGTTTATTTCATGATAAAGAGGAAGGTATGCTGTTAATAATGAAAAACAACATCAGCCAAATGGCCACCACGACCACGCTTACAGGCCCATATCCTTTTCATGAAATTTCCATAACCAAATCGCAAAGTGGCTACCCTATGTCCTCGATAGCCTCACGAATTCTATCTTTGAGGTCTTGAATCGACGCTGGGCTGTTGGCGTAGACCTTATCTTTCACGTGGCCCCAAAGGAAGAAGTCGCAAGTTGTTAAATCACAGGATCTCGGTGGCCAATTGTGATCACCTCTTCGAGAGATAACACGGTCCGGAAACTTTTCCCGTAAAAGAGCAATGGTTTCGTTGCTTGTGTGGCACGTAACGCCGTCTTGTTGTAAGCAATCGTTGTCCAGATCAATACCATCCAACTCCGACCATAAAAAATCATTAATCATCTCTCGATAGCGCAATCCATTTACCGTAACTGTTGATCCAACCTCATTTTCGAAAAAGTAAAGTCCAATGACCCCGCTGAGCTACAGCAGCAATATTCTCAGTGGTTCTTGAGCGACGTGCACGGGTTTTATTCTTCAAATCACTAACTTGTCCCAACAGCTCGAGTTTTTCCACCAATTTTTGTATTGCGGTCCGACACGGTGCTTCACGACGACCCAAAAATGCTTTAGTTTTGCGAACTGTGACTGCAAGATTTTCGCCATTTTTGTAGTGAATTTTAATTATTTCAATGCGTTGTTGAAGCGTGTATCGTTCCATTTTTAGTAATGGCGTAGTTTCTACTTTTCAAATGTCAAAAAATAAAGGCTTCAAAAGTGACAGCTACCGTAATACCTGGTGATTTAAAATAACACCTCTTGTTGGAAAACCCTTTATTCAGTTGAACAAATGATCACAACTAAAGCCATCCATATACGTTTGTTTTCTCTTATAAACACCCAAATCTTGGAGGACAAAAGAGTTCATCATCAAGATCATTTCCTGTATCTCACTGGGCATAGGCACATAAGAGCTAGACACACGGAATTGAACCAAAAGACGTCACATCAAATGAGACAAATGCTTAAAAACAGAATGACGAATGATTACCAGCGTTTATTTGAATTTCAAATACGAGAGATTTACGTTGTTCTTACCAAATTTTAAATAATTCTAAAAATATAAAACAACTTCAATCCCTGCTCCCTACCTCCCTTTATATAGCTTATATACCTGCGGCATTCTAAAAGTAATTTATATGTGTTGCGTCCATTCCTCTAGAAATACAAAATATCCTCACACCTTTTTTCACTACTATTAATAAATTTTAATTATTTCTATTGAAAATATGAAATTCCTATTTCCCATAGTTATTGCGTCATATTGAAAAACTGCTATTCATTATGTTGAAAGCTTCGTTAAGCATTGTAAAGCAAATTGTCATAGAGACGATAAATCAATATTGGTCTTATATTTAAATATATATATTGTTCATAATGAATGAATTCTTTACACCTTTGACCTATGTGCACTCAACTCAAACCAAAGACCAAAACAATCCAGTCCATTTTATTTCGTTCTATATACACATAATCTCTATGTATTTTGTTGTTTCCATTGTGCAATTAAAAAGTGCTCTTAAAATACGAGAATTTGTGACATTTTCATTTTTTTTTTTTTTTTTTTGTGATTTTTCCTTCTCTGACAGTTGTTTGGCTGCCTATGTTGATTTTACATAGATTTGTATGTACCTAGGTTTATCTATCTCGGTAAATTGTATATTCACAGTGTAACCAGAAATTATTCGCACACTTATAAATTTCCGGTGCTGTTTAGCAACCATTGCAAGCAACTTAATATTGTTTTTCCAATCGATTGAATACAGAAAAAGGAAGAAGCCAATAAAATCTAAAGAATCATTCAGAACTGTTGTGAACTGGAATGGTAGGGTATTAAACCCAAAGCGACCAATAATTTCTAAAGTGTATGAGAGGTCTTTGAGCAACGTTTTTTAATGCCAAAGCCACACCAATCATTTAAAATGTAATAGCCTATAATTAAAAATATTATATAATTATAATACAATCAAATCCAAATTTCGCTGGCAAAAAATTGTTTTTTAAGTCGAAGGAAGGAACTAATTTTTAACCACTAAAACTAATATGCTATTTTTTAAGATTACTCTAAAAAAAGAATTCTTTTTCAATCAATTCTAATCATGACTAAAATTTTCGCTTAAAATATAGTATATCAAAAATAAATTTAATTGTAGAAAATTCATTTGACGACGTATTTCAGGATTTTGGATGATGCATATGCAAAAATACAATTTTTTTGAAACTTCAAATTTTAAATGTAAATAGAACTGTAAAATTTTGATTAAAATGAAATTAAAAAAAAAACATTAAGTTTTTGAAACTAATTTTTTTAATTTGTTTATTTATTTATATATCGATTACTTATTATACATACAAAAAAATATTATAATATAAAAACTAAAGAGAAATGAGTGCTAGCTGCTTGTGCCATCGTCTCTTTTGAAATTGATTTTATTTTTTTGACGCGTTTTACAATTGGGGATGAAACCTTTTTCTTTAATTGTTGCATTTATTTCAAGTTTTTTTACTAATATTATTTAAGTAGTGCTCCAAAATTGATTGTTTATGATAAAAACGACGAACTTTTTAAAGTTATTTCTTATGCCGAATATTTATTTTATTTTAAAAACATACATTGCATATGTAACTTTTTCAATTCTTCTTTCAATAAACATTGCTTTTTTAAATCAAATACTAATTACAACTTCAAAACTCCTCATAAAATTTCGAAAAAAATGTTTAATTGTAGAAAATTCACTTTAACGTATTTCAGGATTTTAAGTGCAAAATTTTTTCTAAATGTGCATTTATTTGAAGTTTTCGAAAAATTGAATAAATTTATGGAACATCAGAAAAACGATACTTCCATTCTTTGTCAGGTTGTAATGCTAAGTTCATAGATACATTTTTTCAATTTAGGATACAAATATTATTTTTTCATGTCAAAAATTCGAGCACAAATTATGACTTAAGAATTTGGGTTTGCATGAAATATGTCCGCAGAATTATTTTTCATGATACTCACAATTTTGGATGACTTTTTTTTTCGTAGCGCTACATTTATTTGAAAAGGAAAAAATTAAAGAAGCTGACGTATAAAAATTATATTTCCGGTTCCCTTAATTCAATATTTTAAATTTTCTTTCTTTGCCAGGTTACAAGGCTGATTTTAAGAAAAGATTTTCTATATTATATATTATTATAAATGAATTTTAGCTTTATAACAAGTAATAATTTTTTGAAACAGTTTTAAAAACTTAATTTTTATTAAATTTCTTAACAATTTATTTAAAAAAAATGTGAAAATCTGTTCGATTTGTCAACGAATTGCCCACCAAGCAAAATCACACTGAAAACTGCTGTCTTTCTTAAAAATAAAACTCAAAAGCTTGCGAATAATTTCTGCTGCCACTGTACATTTGTGCTAGCTTTGTTACGGCTATTTATTTTTGTTGTATATATATTTTTATACTATACATAGCTTTATTTCCTTGTTGAAACAGATTTTATTTTTTAGCATGTCGCGTTAAGTCAAAATGTCAATAGGATCGTTGTCGACGTGGCTGAAATTTGTTTTACATATTGCACACAATACAATGACCCACATTGAGCTTCATTTTTCAGCTGCCCTAAAATGAAAAAAATGTCCTTCAATTATTTTGTGCCTGCCCCGCGGTCATTTTTCCAGGCTCAGGTAAAATAATACAAAAAAATATAAAAATAAAACGTTCGCTGTTGTTAAACAAGGTTGTTGGAACTGCCAAATGTGAGAAAAGCCAAGAAATATTTTATGGGGCTGCATAAATTTTGCATGTTATTTAAACTTCATTAAAAATTGAAGGTAATGGCAAGAGCAGAAGAAGAAGAAACAGCAGCTGCCTAAAGGCACTTATGTACCTAAAACAGTTTACGGCTTTTATTTTTCTTTTTTTGTTTTATATGTATTTTGCCAAAGTTTTGTTTATATCATTGTTATTTTTGTCATAGACCCCTCTCTGCAGGCTTGCAAGCAATTAGCAAAGTTTTTGCAGTTCAATTGACCCGCAAATGTATGCTATACAAATGTGTATCTTTTTTTTTGTTTTATTTTAGTTTTGACCAGTTGGCAACACTTGAAATGACAGCAGCGTATGCGGCAACAATGGCAACTAAATTAACTTTTTATTTTTGGGGTTTTTTTTCGAAATTTTAAAACACAGCTGTTGATACTTTTTGATTGCTATCTGCACAGAAAATATGTTTTTGGGGAGAAACTGAATGTCTGTATGTGGGGGCGTAGAACAAAAAAAAAACTAAATTTGCATTTCTATGCAACTGCGAATGCAGTTGGCAACTCTGTGCAGTCAACATGCCAAACATAGTTGGCAACAACTTTTCTAATTTTGCTTCTGCCTCTTGGTTGCTTGTTGAAATAGTTTTTTACTTTTGCTTCGAGTTTTTATAATGACAAGTCAGCTGCATGCTCACTTATTTATATAGTTATTTTTTTCCATAAAAACAAATGCTTAGAGACAAGTATATACTGGTATTATATATGTACTATCTACAAGTTTGATGAAGTTGCTGCTAGCACATAAAACTATAAGGGCAAGCAGGGCGTAAGGGTTTTACTGATTTTTAGTTTTTTCAAACTGTAAACATAACTTTGTTATAAAGTCATAAATTGATGTTGGAAGATGCTTCTTTTTTTAAATAAAAAATCAGCATTTATTTTGCTTGTTAGGATGTCATTAGCAGACTTTGAAATAAAGAAAACATAAATGTTTGCCATTTTAAAATTTACATTATTCGGTCTTGCTTCGGAAAGCGAACCCGAATATTTTACTCGAATATTTTATTCGGATTCGTTTTGAAACCGAATGTTTAGTGCACCAAATTCACAAACCGCATTTTTCGCGTGGTTTGAAACCGAATGTTTTGTTTAAAAATGTACGCATTTTATTCTGAAATAATTTTTTAATATACTTTGATATTCTTAGATTATATTTAAACCAACTCCAAGTAACTTATTTATTGACAATTATTTTTTATTACTTATTTTCTGACTCAACCCTAAAACCTAAACGAATTGTTTTTTTGTGTTCGTTTATGTGCACATATCATACACGAACACATGACGATAAGTGCGACAGGGTTCCCACGTTACACAAAGAAAATTTCCCTTGTAACACAAATAGCTAAGTCATATTTAATTTCAATAAATATTGCTGGTAAGGCATTATATTTGTTTAATTTTATTTAAAATAAAGAATAAAAAAAAGTACTAGCAATATTTTAATAAAAATTAAAAGGTGCAAAGCTGCGGCAACCATGTCAGCTGTTTTGTATCAAACAAAAATAGTTTCGTGCTAACACAACACAAGAATGTATCGGAAAAATAAGGGAAATATAAGAATTTATCGAAAATAAAAAGGGAAATATCGACAAAAAAAATTCGGTATCGGGAGCAAGCAAAAACGAATCCGAATCAAATTGTTCGGTTTAGTTTTTTTTGTTTTCCGGAGCACTGCTGATTATTTTTTTTTTTCAAAACGTTTATTTGAGGTAAAAGTATTAAGCTTGTTTAATAGTTTAGCTAAATATTTGACTTATTAAAATTTTAATTGAATTTTAAATCAAAGTTATAATTAAAAAATTTGATAAAATTTTGACTAAAGGCCCGTACGCAGCATACAAAAATTTTGCACGAAATGTCAAAACTGCATATAAAAAAATCCCAAATGGTGGGAAATGAAAACAATTTTATTTTGACTTTTTAAGAACTTAAATTAAAAATATTGCTTCCAAAATTATTACTTTTTCGTCACAATTAAAGAAATAGTGAAAAAAAAAACTCTTTTTTCATTAAGCAGTCACGCGATAAATTTAAAATTTTGTAAAACATATTTTTTTTTCTTTTACTTATGGTCGATCTGCATAATTTGTTTATAATAATAGTTGTGGGCAGTTTTTTGTTCTTTATCCAGGCGGACTCTTTACAGAATTTGTTGGAGTTTAAATACCATGATTGGATTTTCTATGAAAAATTACTGTCAAAAGGTCAAGAAATCGTATGGAACAAAATGTAAGCAAAACACCGAGAAGAACGATCAAAATAATAACAATAAGCTTAAGAAATTATTCTGAATTTATAAATATAATTTTTTTTTTTTTAATATAATTTATTTACAATCTATCCCTAAGACAATAAGTAAATGATTTGGAAATTATAAATTAACAGTAGAAAAAGTTAAACTCCAATGAGTAGTAACTATTGCTTTGTAATAAATATAAAAAAAAAATATTATATCTATGATAGGTTTATCGACTAATTTAATTAATTGAATTTAATTAATTTAATTGAATTTATGTTAAAAAAACTCATAAAAATTAAAAAAAAATATATAAAAATACCCTCGCACCTTGTCTTTTTATACCCTGTACCTATAGGTACAAAGGGTATACTAGATTTGTGCAATGTATGTAACGGCAAGAAGGAGGCGTGGCAGACCCCAAGTCCTTTATACCAAAATGCTTATCATAACCTCGGGTAGCGATTGAGCCATGTCCGTCTGTCCGTCTGTATGAACACCTAGATCTCGGAGACTATAAGAGCTAGAGATACGAAACTTTACCAGCTGATGCGCATATTTCCTCAGAAGATCAAGTTCGTTGAATCATTTCAATATCTTTCCCCGTTCCCCCGTAGCAGAGTTTCGCGGTTTTTAGCTAAACCGTTTAATATTTTAATCTGAAACTTAACAGAGCGATGCGTTGTGGTTACATGCATCTGTGTGTCAAAAATAAACAAAATCGGACAATTATAACAAAAGTTATACAGGCATGTTCTAGATTTCGATTCCGACAAAATCTGTCGGAATCGAAATGAAAGGTGTTCTAGATTTCGATTCCGACAAGAGTCGACTCGTTTTGAAAAGTTTGGCTCGCAGCTGTCGAAATGAAAAGTATTTTGCTTTGTTTACTTAAATAAACGCATTAATGCCACTAAAATTCATTTTGTATTATTTTTTAATGCTTTAAGAAAATTTAGATGTGCTCACTTGAACGAAACAAGGTTAATTTTCATTATATATTTTATTAAAAAATGTCTATGGAAATTGTTGACAAAACCAAAAAGGAAGAAAGTAAGGTGTTCTGGATTTAGACAAAACAGAACTTCGAAAAGTTATGTTTGTCGTGTTCACAATTTAATTCGAAGATAATTTTATTAATGGATGCTTAAAATATATATATAAAATAAATTGTACAAAATTTGTAAATAAATAAAAAATATTTCTCGCTCAGAAAAATGTTGGCAAAAGAAAAATAAGTTATTTAGTTAGTTGTTCGAAAACTTGTGGCAACTCTACAATGGAACTTATCGATATCACACAGCTGTTCAATACAAAAGGTTATCGATAGCACTCGAAATGAAAACGATTCGAAATCGATTCGAACTCAGTCGAAATCCAGAACACCATTTGTCGGAATGCACTTGTTATGACTTTTCAAAACGAGTCGAAATCTAGAACAGGCCTGATAGTCTAAAATGTAAAAATTTCACCTCCCCTTGCCTATAAACTGCGTCAATATTTGACTCAGTAATAAGAGTAACAAATACCAGAACCACCAATTTGGTAAGCTGATTCATGTCCTCTAATAAACAAATCCACATCCAAATTTTATCAATGCAGACCCCCCACCCCCCGCAATCGATTTACCGTGTTTTCTCCCACACCCTTCAACATATCGCCTTGAAACTTACCCCATATACTTTAAATAACTCCTTTGACGTTAATTTCGATTTTCATCAAAATCGGTTAAAATTTGCGGAACTTATAGGTATCAATATCGTTTTGCACCAATAAAAAAATGTTCCAATTGGAAATTCTTAGTAAGAATATGCAGGAATAAATCTTTTTTTGAGAAAAAAAGGTACAGGGTATTACACTGTCGGGCACCGCCTCGACTGTATTACATTTTTTTAATTAATTGTATTATTGTAAACACAAAGACATAGAAACTTGCTAGCGCCATCTAACGGTCATATATGAAAGAAAAATAAATGATGACGGGAACGACGAAAACTTGTCAATCCAAAGAAAAGCAAAAGGATAGAACAAATTAAACCAACCGATTTTGCATGTTTACCATAGGGTTTTTAAAAATAATATGAATAAAAAGATATACATTTTTATGTTATAACTTATTTTTTTTTTTTTAGTTATTTCTTAAAAAATTGCTTCCAGTATAATCAACATAATAAAAGGAACGGATTATAAAGAAAGGCTATAATTATTATATTTTCAGGTTTATTTTTGGGATTTTATGAATACATAATATGAATAATAAAAAATTTTAAACAATAACTAATTTTAAAGTTACAATCATACTAACATCCAAATATTTTTTCGTTTCAAAAATGCTTCAAGCTACAGACTCCATGCAGAGTAACAACTTCAAGAAACTAGCTACAAGTGCACTTTGTTCCCACAAAACTCGCCGAAAAAAAAAGAACATGTTGCACTGCAAACTTGCTGCATTTTTCAACACTGTCAACCCAGTTCATTTAGTAACTTTGGTGAAAACATGCAACATCGCAGCATAGTTTTAAAATAAACAAAAGTTTTCTTGCCATGCAATGAACCAGCGCCATTTTTAAGTTTATTCACGTGCATGCCTGTGTTTTTTTGTTGTTGTCTTCTTTGTACTTCTTTGCTCTGTTTCGTCATTTTGTTGTTTATTTGAAAATAGACAAAGTTTTTCCTTCTTTCTTATTTTTGCTGATATCTCCTTGGGTTTGTTTCTTCTGTTCATTTTTTTTTGCTGCTTCCTTTTGTGCACTGTTTACTGCTGAATGAATATTTGTGCTTTTTAATATTTCCGCTGGAAAATGCTTGCGCTCTTTGTTCATTCAAGGCCCCATCTTTGGAGGAAGTTTACGGGATGCTGCAAATATTCTGCATGCCATTCGCACGCTTAACAGTGATTGAAAGCCATTCGGAACTGGGAACTAGGTCGCTCTGCATCTTTTATATGCGTATGTTAAGCAATTGTTGCATGTCACATTGTTGCTAACTCACACATTGATATGCCTTCAACATAGTTGCTACTTGGCAGTTGGCATGTTTGTTGTTGTTGGTGTTGTTTTGCTCAGCTTGCAATTCTCTAAGGTTCTGTACTCACTCACTAGTACGGTTCGGTTCGGTACGGTTCAGTTACAAATGTTGCAGCCGTACAACTATTTAAATAGTTTTCTTGTTGCTGCTGCCATTTTGAAACTTGTTTTGGCATGTATTTTGCGTTCGCATGTTGGAAAAAAGTTTGAATGTCTTGCTCCATTTACTTTGAGTAAAATAAAAATAAAAGCAAAGAAAAGTTTTCCGTGTCTTTTGTTAGTATGCTTGATTGAACTCGGCAAAGTAATCGAAAGTGTAGCATACTTCTCAGCGCTGTCAGACTACATACACAAACATACATTGCATTATATTATATAGGCGTTGTTCCTATGAAAAGTATTAGCATTAGCAGTGCAAAGTCGATTTTTACCAAGCTGCTTTCAAAACTCATTAAAATTTGGTGTGTTCCGGAAATCAAACACTGCTTAAAGCAACAAACTTCTTAAAGCTCATGAAGGGTTTTTCGTTAGCTCTTACGTCACTATCTGAGTTACTCAGCTAAGTTTTTATATGCTGAGGTTAATGCTGAGCAATACAGATGAATATCAAGAAGAAGTGTATTCACTCTTTTCATTCGATTTTGTTGATATTTTTCATTTATCGATGCATACATCTTTGTTCTTTTCTGTATACAATACAAGATGCATTTTGTAGGACTCCAATAAATGTACACTAGTAATTGCATTCCTGACAATCTTTGACAATCGCGCCATCGTTTAAAAACTAAGATGCATTCCTGGCTAAATTGTGAATTCTTAATTTTATCTAAAAAAAAATTTTTTTTATTTGTTAATAACAAAAATTTCATTTTGGAAGTATTTTTAAATGGCAACAGTCATGGCAATGTTTTCTGAAATGTCCTCAATTTTAACTTCCCAAGTTTACAAGACATTTTCCTTACAAGATGTTTGTTAAACGCTTTCTTAAAAAATTGTATTCACTCCAGAATGAGACTTACCTCACAGTATGTTTTCTCGTCACTTTGGCATCTGTCGTTATACTTTTCTTGAGCTTATTTAAAATATCGTTTTGCAAAAAGGAAAGTTTAAAACATATTATTAGCTCAAGAACAGAAATTTATTTCCAAAGTATAATCCACTGTATTTTGGCTATATAGACACAATTTATGTGCAAAAAATCTGTAAAAGATTTGTGGAACAGCGCCAAACATAGCAAACCTTCAAGTCTTTATAAGTTTTAAAATTTTTTTGCATACACAAGTACCTAAAATTATGTGACACTCAAGCCCCCCTCGACATAGACAGCCAAACAGACAGACGGAGAGACAAGACAGACATTAAATATATGCAAATCCCATGCTCTAAGCTTTTGACTGATAGACAGCAGTAGCAGCAGCAGTACGACCAAGTTGGCAGCCCTCTTTTCCAGGCACCTTAATGTCATGCTTCCTGCTCTTGTTTATATTGTTCGCATTACGCATACGCCGTGTTGCCAACGCAAAGATACATATTATTAGAGAGGCCTTCATTTTGACATTTTCTATGCATTGTGTCGTACGTGTTGTATGTATAGCCTATAGGCAAATGAGCTGGCATTTGAGTTTCAAACCATTTTCCATTTAAGGATTAGTTCGAATATGGCAAATAAACTTTATATTGCTTATTAATTGGGAAAAGCCCCAACTGACAACCGTGCCGGTACCCAATGCAACCAAAACTTCTATAGACAATATTTGCTTTTTGTGTACAGGCAATGTTTACCTTCAACGCTAAATTCACATGGAAACCAATCAATTGTGAATTATTTGCCTCGGTACGTATAGAGAGCAGGATTTACCATATCATCATGATATCTCTCATTAATAAATAATAAATTAGGTAAATAAGCAGGATGTGTGGCTCAATGAACCCCACCCTCGACTACCCACAATTACCAACTGATAATGTTGTTTGATTGATGCTGCCTGCTGTCATACCCATTGCTGTCAATATAGGTATATATGTATGTGTGTGTGTGTGTGTGACTGTGTATGTTTATGTATTTCACAGAAATTAACAAACATCATAATTGTTGCCAGATTGAAGTTTGTTTGTCAAAGTCTCGAGTTGATTTTGTAGAGTAAGTGCTTGGTCGCTCGTTTGTCTGTCTGTTTATAGAGTGTGTCTGTGGGTTTTTCGGGGTTCTGGTTTCGTTACCTGTCTATGTCTGCCTGTGGTTTTATAACTCATTAAAATTTTGGCTAAGCACTTGAAATTGTAGACAATGATGTGGTATGGAAATTGAGTGACAGTCGTTGGGGTGGTATATAAGTGGAGTTGGGCAAAATTGGAGTCAGGAAAACTTCAATTAAGAACTATTATGTGAAAAATGTAAAAAAAAGTTGCAACGCGGCTAGAGTTTTTTGACCATACTTCTAGAACATTGCCGACTTAGAACAGACCCGGTCATGACGGGCCTTATGGTCTCTACATAACTCCTAGATGTTGTGAAATTAAAAAGAAATTATCCTAAAATTTACTCACTATAAACCAAAATAAGGATTTCCCACTTTGGCAATCGTAGAATCTCGAAGCACGATTTTAACGATAATATCGATAGTCGGTGAATTCCTTGAGAATACTTGAGAGTACACTAGTATGCAGTCAGGAGAGATTCGAGTAAGATGGATTTAACAGATTCTACATGACACCTGTAGAATGTGTAAAATTTAAAGGAAGTGCTTCTCACACGTTCTTATTGAGTGTGTCGCTCTAGCCAGAATAAGAATATCTCTTTTCGGCAGTCATAGAATCTCGATGCAATGTGGATAGTCGATAGCAGTCTTGAATAATAATTGCAGACCACTGCAGACTTAGAAGGGAGCCGTGCAAAATGGCATAACACCTGCAGACTGTGTGAAATTGAAGGGAAACCCTCCTAACACGTGTTACTTAGTTGCTCTAGCCAGAATAAGGATATCCCTTATTGGTGGATCATAGAATCTCGTTACGATTTTATCGATAATATCGACAGTCGATAGAATTACTTGAGAACTTTTGCAGAACACTGCAGATTTAGGAGAGACTCGAGAAAGATGGGCTGTAGGTTGTGTGAAATTTACAGAAAATCGTTCTAACACGTGTATGAGTGTGTTGCTTAAGCCACAATAAGGATACCTCTCTTTGGCGGTCATAGAATCTCGATGCACGATTTTATCGATAATATCGATCGTTATTATCATACTACTACCTCATACTACTTTGCAACTGGTTTTAAATGGAAGCATTTTCTGCTGCAAAGATTCCCATGCATTTATAATAAAAACAATCGATTAACTAAAATAGTCGAATGTTGAAAAATTAGGCTAAAAAGTATCTTCGCTGTTTAATTGTGCTATGAAACATTAAAAAAGTTTGTAACTCAAGCTGAACTCATTAAATTGGAACAAAAGTCTCGTTACAACTTAAGAGCTACTTAAATACAATCGAACAAAAAAAAAATAAAATAACAAGCAATTTGTTCTACTCAATTTCCAATTAGTGTCCAAGCACCCAATAAACTATTTAAAGCCCTCTACTTACGTTGTTAATACAAAAATGCTTATATCGTAACCACTATCAATTGAATAGAGCCCCCAGAGCTTTACTCTTCAATATAGATATAAATGGTGTGGGCAACAGAGCTCCCAGCGCACACAGTGAATAGTTCTATAAACATCTCATTAGAGTTGGCCAAGTGCTTATTGCTTTTACCACATTTGGCAGCCATGCAGCTCGCAGTTGGTACAAAAATAACTCAATCAATATTTCAATTTAGTGCAAAAACTATGGTTAGTAGAAAGATGAAGCAAAGGGAAAAGCAGTTCACCCCAAAATGCTAACTAGTCAAGCAATTAGTGTGGACGTAACATGGATATGAAAAGAGCTTTATGGTTGGATGGTGGTCAGTGCGCTCGTCGTGGTGGTCTGCACGCGTTCCATAATTGTTACGCTCGCCCACATCCGGCTACAATGTTTCAAAGCAAAGGAAAAAGCAATCCAAACTCCAACTCGAACTCCTAACACGCCAAAGCCCCACTGTTCCACAATCCTCCAATCCCAGTGAGAGCCCAATTATTGCCACGCCACTTGTTATTGTCTTTTGTGTAGTTTGCTGCCATTGTCTTTAGTTGCGCTTTCTCTCTTCTTCTCTAACTCCCTTTTTTGGTTACACTCTTTACTGCCATCTAGTTTTTACATTGTGTACGGAAATAGCGTAACGGTAAAATCAAACTAATCAGTTGAATGATTGGCGTTGGCCAAGCGAAACGCAGAATGATGTCGACAACGGCAATCTCGCACAATGGACGCCATCTATTGCCCTTTTCCGCCATTGTGCTCTCTCTCTCTTCTGCTCCACGCGGTTCTCTTTTATCCCGACTGCACATTGCCTGCTTAGCCATACACCCACCTTACAGTGGGAAAAATTAGCTAACTGCCTTTAATAAATTTGTAATGAGTTTAGATCTCATTTTTCAACAGTAGGTGAAGTGATAGACTGATTAGTCCACTGCAGAGGCTTCGCAAAGAGAAACGTGCCAGTAATTAGACTCTAGAGGAGATGCATCAACTATCTCCTATCAACATCCATTCGATGAATACGCTTTAAAACAATGACTCCTCACTTACTTGCCCTTGGTGAATCCAAGACAAAGACAATAATTTTCTTTAAAGCCGCCCAGGCCTCAAAATTTTCAACATAAAAAGAAAAACAGTTGTTGTAAGAATTTTTTAAAGGGTGGGCCGCCTCGCATTACGAAAGAGTCCATTAAGTTGTTAAACCATGGGTATCTTAATTCGAAACATACCCATCCAAAGTGGATGCTCTTCGACGTATGTCAATTTCAAAACTAATCAATTTAAGTCATAGTCTATGGACAAGCGTCGCTCTGTAAAAAAAACATCGACGCGCCATCGTTCGCAGGATTGACGCCTTGCCAGGACTAGTTTGCGTCAAATTTTGCATGTGGATCTGTATTAACACGCTTAGAAGATTGAAATGACGCAATAATCAAAATTGATGGGAGAACAGGCAGATGATTATGATGCTCGCTTATAGATCTGTAAAGTCAGCCGATATTATTTTTCATGTATAGATAAGTAGTTTCAAACCTGCCTTTGGTGTACATATACCTTTGGCCTTTTGTTGGAAAATTTACGAATGAAATGCAATTAACAAACCAAAAGATGGCCCACCCTATAGTTTAGAAGTAATTAATTTATACTTTATAAATACATGCACAAAAAATGGTTCTGGCTGCAAATCAAAACAGCTGTTCTTATTTTTCCACAAAATAATTGGGGTAACACTATTTTGTTAAGTTTGCAACCAAAATGTTCGGTTGCATTTTGTTTCGTTTTTAAGCATTTTTTTGTGCTACGTACAGTGCCCTGACCTTAATTTTTCGATGGGCGCATTCTCTTCTATGGAAATACTCTTAAAAAACATATGTTTACATATTTTTAAAGCTCAACGATGTGAGAAACAGTGATAAAAAAGAACAAGCAATAACAAACAAAATTTCGATAAAAATATTGGTCATGGCTGAGTCCTAGTTATATTTGGCTCGTGGTTCGTAAATTTAATACCAAACTTTATCGATGACAGCTTGGCAGTTTCTCCCACTGTGCCTCTCTTGGGTGCTCTCAAATGAAAATTGTCCTTTTTTTGCGCTACTTTTTATAAAACTTTGCTACCTTTTCTTCTACTCTCACCCGCTCAGACTCTCTTGCCGCTCTCCACACTCTTTTCTGTTCAAAAACTCAACGCTGTTGAGTTCTTTATGTTCGCTGCTGTTAACGAGTTTTGCTCTCCGTTGTTGGTGTGTTTGTTGTTGTTGTCGCCTGGCGCTCATTAAATGTGTGTAAACCGCCATTTGAGGGTGTTGGGTGTTGACTCAGGGGCAGTTGGTTGATAGTGGGTGGGTGGCAAAGGGAACCAGCTATAGGTTAGTGCCGCGCTTGAATGGCTTTGCCCGTTGCCCGGCCGACATTTAAATTACTTTATAGCCAGCTTCATTTAGTTTATAATACGCGGATTTGCTTTGGCGCACTTTTCTTGCACACTTTTCCAGCTACTTTTTTTTTTGCTTTTTTGCTTTGGTTTTTCCTATGTCACCATTTGCTTTTATTGGCACATTTTTCTTGGTACTTTTAATTTGTCGTAATTTGAACTTGAGTTGCATTAATTAAACGCCATGTTTGTTGTTTTTATTACGTAAATCTTTGTTGGATGCTTCAGTTTTAGTTGTTTTTTGGAACAATTGTGGCTGCAGTTACTCTTAATTTGTTATGTAAAATGCTGAGGAGCTTAGCCTGTGTAAGTTGCTGCAGATTAGTGTCAACTTTTGTGGTGATAAGGTCAGACAAGGTTGTTATTATGAGTGGTACAAAACTTAGATGCGGAATTATGAGCGGAATATGAATAAGAGAGTAATGAACACAGTTGGGGATTAGTGATAGATGGTGATGAAGAGATGGCATGAGAATACTCGCAGCTAAGTTTGTTATGTAGCAGTTGAGGTTAGCAGTGATTTTTGCAGACGTACTATTGTACTTTAAGAGTAGCAAGTTAATGGTAAATGTGAAAGCAGCTGTCATTGAAAAGTTTCAGTAATTTTTGTTTACTAAAATGTATGAGGTCTCATTTACAGTGAGTACACCTTAGAGGAACGCATGGAATTTTTTTTGGGAATGTTAATCACTGTTGGAAACACTGAAAAATATGGGAAGTTGCATATTTAAAACCATTTCATTTTTAATTTTAAAATGTAAATTTAAAATCTTACTAAACAAAATTGGTTCTTTTTTGTATAGTCCTCTCAAAAACATGATATAGGTATAAATGGAAATGATGCGTCGAAAACCTTTTGGTTTTGCTTTAAATTTCATTTGGATACGATATTCATCGGTAAATTTTTAAAACTTAAAAACGCGGCATAAACATTAACCAAAAACTAAACTTCTATTAAAAATGAGAGACGAGAAATTGAAATCTAATTTCCTTATAAACAAATTAATAAAAAAAAGTAATAATGCCAAACTAAAAATAAATTAAAGCAGCGAAAATAAATGATCTACCTATTAAAAGCCATGTATCTAAAATAGATTCTAAATTGATAATGCTCTCTCTTATTTTTTTATTTGTATATCTCATTTTTACGGACAAACAAATTTGTAATCATTTCGATGAATTTTTCTTAAATTTGTGTTAGAAAAGGCCTTGTAAAAGGAGACATTAAAAAGTGACTTAATCAAGCAAAAGAAAAAAACATGAGAAAATCGGACGCAGACCTGAACAAACACAAGACCCAAAATAGTTACTTGATAAACAATAATAATTCCAAGCTGTACGAAAATGTGGAAAAGTAATTTTTTTGAAAGCAAAATATTTTTAGATATTTGCTATTTATTGCGGGCTTAAAGATTATAATAATAAATTTGATTACCATAGAGAGGTGAGCGACAGAATATAAATTTATGCAACTGGTGCACTCACTCTATACAAAAGAAAGAAAAGAAAAGCTCTCTTAATCAATATTTCAAGCCAAACAAAAGCACAAGAGAGAACAATAATACAAAGCGAAATTCTAGAAAACGAATTGGAATTTAATAAAAATTGAAATTGATGCAAGTAAAATAAAGTGTGGGAGCAAAATACAGAATGAATGCTCATAGAAATTCAAAAGATGTTTTAACAAAGCAGAAGTGAAAAAAGGCAGAGAAAGGAGCGAAGAATGTGTAGAGAGGGCACATACAAACTAAAGAAAAGACAAAAGGCAAATTAAAATGCTAAAGAAGGTAAGCAAAAAAGAAAGGGCATGGAATGCCATGCAAATCAATTTTAAGCCTTAAGCAAAATGCTGCCATTTAATATTTTTTCCAGAGAAACTCAAACTCAACAACTCTTATATAATATGCCATCAAATTGTAGAAAAGTAAAAAAAAAAAACAGAAAAGCCGTCATAAAAAACACATTCAATCGAAATGATTATGTTGAATTGCCCAAATTTTGGTAAATACAACGCACGTGGCGAATTCCAGCTCTAGAGCTATGCGACGTATACGCAATATTTTGTTGCGGCTTTTCCCAGTTTGCAGTCTCTTGTCTGTTGCTCTATTTCTGTTTTGGCTTATAATGCGCCTGGATTAGCACATCATCAGCAGGGGATGTTATAGAGAGCACAAAAAAACAAAAAGAAGAACAGGAAAAGTGTACACTGGGAAAAATTAATCTTGAAATACAGTTGGCTTAACATTTTTTCTTGTACTTCTGTTTTTTGTACTTGTGGTGAGATGATGATAAGAGAAAATATAAATCAAAATTTTGCTGGTATTACCCACCTGCATTTATATAAAGTATTGCAGCGTTTTACAAGAAATAACTTATAATTCACAACTGCTTAACAACATGGTTTCCTTTCTTTTGCAAACGTTTCAGTTGTGAACCAATCAAAAGTTTGTTATCAAAGTAATAATCGCACGAACAAATATAATGAGAAGATAGATAATTTATGAATCAAAACAGTACTGCATCATTTTACAAGCAACTATTTATAATTCACAACCGCTTAACAACATGGTTATAATTTTTTCAAACATTTTATTTTGACCCAATAAAGTAAGGACTTGACCATAAATTGAAAATGTGAAGGTTTTCTTGAACCTTTACGTCTTATTGAGTAGTTTTTTAACCAAACATGGAAAATATACTTTTTTAAATCAAAATGTTAATAATTGAAGGATTTCTAAAATAAGTTTTTATTGAGTCTCTTTATATGTTTAATAAAGGGTCATCAATCTTGAGGTGCTTTTTTTCAATAAGGGTTTTTTGATAACTCACGCCTGAGTACTGTCAAGTTGCCATGTGTTTTTTATTCAGTTTTCATTGCCATTTCATCATGGAAAGACTCGAAAGTCACTCGAACAACGTTTACAAATTGTACAATTATATTACGAAAATTCGCGTTCTATAAAGAATGTTTTCGCGCGCTTAGGATATTTTATGGAACCAATTTGGTGAACAATTAATTTCACGCTGAATTGGCCGCCAAGATCGTGTGACTTTTTCCTTTGGGGCTACGTGAAGTCTAAAGTGTTTGTGGATAAGCCAGCTACGATCGAACCCGTGTTATTCGCGAGATACCGCCGACAATGCTCAACAGTGTTCTCGAATATTGGAACCTCCGGATAGAAAGGGATTATCTTTAAAAAGTGAATGGCAACAATGGTTCTTTCTATTGATAATAAAGATTTTCCGATTCATTTAAATTTTTTAGTTTTTTTTGCATTTAAAAAAATAAACCTCAAGATTGATGAACCTTTAGTTATAGGATTGTAATTGTATTATAATTAATATATTAATAAATTAAATTAAATAAATCTTTATGGACCGAGCCCACTTTTGGGAAACTTCTTAAATTTTAACAAAATATCGAAAGTATCGAAAGAAAATATAATTTATTTACAGTACATTAAAATTTTTTTTTAAATTATGGATTTCTGAAAAATGTTGTTTGTTAACATCATTATTAAATGTCATAATTTGGCTACTTGCAGCTTTTCCACAAACATTTAGCAATAGGATTTTCTTAGGAGAGCTTTTAGTCACACGGGTTTCACAAACAGCTAGAAAATCGAATTTTGAAGTCTAATTTGTACAAAAGTTGGGCTAATTGAAAACTCTTACATGCCTCTTAGACAAAGAAAATTGTATTTTATTTTTTTTTTTATTCCTAAAGTTCTAGATGTAACCCGGTTTTTTAATTTATGCCACTTTTTACTTGCATTCGAGTTCTTTTGGACTTAAGGCGATCAAAAAATCAAGTTTTCCGATAAAAAAAACATTCCATTCTGATTGTACGTTATGTGATAAAATAATTGAATGGTATTTGAAGAGGCTAAAATTAATTCAAGCATTTTTTTACCGAAATGATGAGCATTAATTTCGGAAATCTATTGAACTTGTACCATATTAAGACAATACCCTACCCTAGTTCGGACTTTGCCATGACGTAGCGTGTTGAAGGAACTTGAAAGGGTTGCGGAGACGAACACTTACACTTTGCTACAGCTCAGATCCAAGTGACGTATTTTCGAGTTTTTCTTTAGACCCAAATCTTCCAATACAAAAGAATTAGCTCGACAACTTTTCCAACAGAATAGTATAGTTATAGATGCTACACCGAAAAACATTCTATATGCATTTACGTGAGCCTAATAAGATAAAGAATGACAAACCAGCAGACGTCTTCATTCTGCAGTGTTCATCAACATCGAGCACCTATCCAAATGAATCCTCTTTTTTTTTTTTGAGTGTAGTCCTTTGAGATGTGGCGATATTCTATTTATGCAAAATATAAGTATTTTGGTCGACCCACAAAACGATGCTTAACCTTTTGTGTTTGCTAGTAATTGTGAATGTCTTCTTGGTGTGTTTTTTTGTGTGTGTGTTTTTGAGTGTTTCCACAAAAAAGCAGGTCAGTAGTTGGCGAAAAAAACAAAAATAAAATATAATAATAAAAATAAAAGGGCGCCACACAAACAGAGTTATAAAGAGCGAAAACTGATGCCGGGGACAAGCTAAAATAATCATAAATTGCTTACAGAACACACGCCTACTTTGACATAGAGACAACCAAAGCCGGAGCAACCCGCTGCCACTTCATCAACTTAGCCGGTTTGGCCGCTTAGCAACTTTAACCCTTTAGTTTGAAGCGTGTGATTTGGGTTTTTTTGATTCTGATGCTGGTTCTGGTTTTTATCTGCACACGGCGGCTGCCCGGCGCGCGTTTTGTTTATTTGGCGGCGTCAAGAAACCGCCAAGCGCTTGGAACAGGGGGCAGCTGGCCAAAGAGAAAACCACATGCACACACACACAAAACACAGAACTGGGCTTAACTTATGGATTAGGGCGTACCAGCAAACATCGAAATACAAACAAACCAAAAAATTTTAGTCTACATTTAGGCGTTGCAAGTGGCATGATATTTGTGTTGAGAACAGAAATGCGCGTTAGGTGGCAACACCATATACTATTAGCAGCAGTAACTGTGTGGGTGACTGTGTATGGATTTGTGTAAATGTGGCTACATTCAGAGAGGCCAACAACATCTATGTTGCGGCTTGTGGCATGGTTTTGTATATAGGTACATATATGTAAGCTTCCATAGACCGCTGTTGGGTAGCGCACACTTTTCAGTTATGCCTGAGGCTAGTTGATTTGTAAATAGAGCTGTAAGGGCTCACAGAGAGTGTTAGAATTTCACAAAAAAGGTCGACTCATTAGGCCAAAAAGAAGACGAAGCCCTGGGCGGAACGTATTAAAGTGGAAATGGAACAAAAAGGATATTTTGAAGACAAGTGTTGGCAGCTCAAAAATATATTACTAGATTAATGAGCGGCTTAATGTTTGGGCACATAATTCCAATTTGAGGCAGTTGCCTGCTGTTTAACTTTAGATGTCTTGAACATTTTACGGGAAAGCTATGGTTTAGACAATCATATTTTTTAAGCATTTTTGGGAGTGAGCTGCATTTATGCTACTTAATTTCACCAAAATTAAGTGAATTGATATTAGCGCAATAAAAACTTGAAAGATCATTTTCAGTTAACAATAGTGTTGTATATGGGAACAAAATTGTTTTTAAAATTTGTTTAAAAATTTAATGATATTCAATTTCACTTAATTTAGGTGAATTTAATATAGACAAAGTACTAAATAATTACAAGTTTTAAATTATATGAAAAAAGTCATTATCAACATAATATAAAATAAAATAAAATAAAAAAAATAAAATAAAATAAAAAAAACTAAAATAAAATAAATAAAAAAAAAATACAATAAAATAAAATAAATAAATATAAAATAAAATAAAAAAAATAAATGTATTTCTTAAAAAAAAGTTGACTCATAAAGTTGCATTTTCTTTTCTTTGCAGGTATGTTACAAATACTGAAAAAAGTGTATGGAAACAGACAACAGGCACAAGTATTTATTGCTCTCACTGGGTCAAAGTTTTAAAAATCATTGAAGAGATAAATAAACAAAGAAGATGTATCGTATCAAATAAAATCAATTCTTTTATCTTTGTAACTTTCTATTGTTCTCACTTTTTAAAAAAAATAGCAAGAGATCTTTGCCATACTGAACAAAGTTGCAAATAAAGAAAGTTTACTTGAAAAAAAAAATATTAAGAAGAAACGAGAGTTTTGCTCTAAAACAAGAATTTACTGTGTCAAAAGAACGCCAAGAGCAATTTATTATTGTTGCAATAATTTTTATTTCAAGAGGATTTTTTTGTTTTTGTCGACAGATATTTGTAATTTAAACATTTTTAGGCTCGTAGATAGCTTCAAAGACAGGAATTCTTTATATGAGAATAGTAAAAATTATTTGAAGAAGTCATCTCAAAACACATTTCGTACTTTTTGTAATGTTCAGATCCAGATTATTTTATTCTTAATTAACGAAAAATTGAGTTAAATTTTTTTTTTTTTTTTAAATTTAGAGAAAATCCGACAAGTTATGAGAAAATTCGAAATAAAATAAAAGTGGCTGTTTTATCTAAGTGTGTAAATTTTGTTGTTTTATGCTGTTGCCCAATATGCTTTAAGATTTGATTTTAAGATCTAAGAAGAAGGCTGACTATGTAATATTTTTAACCAAAATGATATAGGTCGATTCGGGAATCAATTAAGCCACCTGCATACCTGAGGAACTGGAAACATCATTTTTTTGCCAAAAGAAGGGCATTATTTGCAGTTAAAAGTTTATCCTTTCGAACTTAACACACTCTTACAATTTTTTTCAAAGAATACTATGGTGAAATTTAAAGATCAATTAAAAACTTCAGAAGATATAGGCAATAATACACTTCCTTGTAAATAAGTTCTCTATAAAGATTATTCCCATATTCTGGTTGTTTTTGCTTATATCATTTCTTTATAATGAATTCCTTATGAAGAATTTGCTGTAATTTGCAATAAGAAAATAAATGGCAGTAAGGTCTGGAGACCTGGGGGACCAACGGATTATAGAGTTTCTTGAAATCAACTTATTGGGGAATTTTCCTTGCAATTCTGTCATAACAGACCTGGTGGTGTGAGGAGTTGCACCATCTTGTTAAAGCCACGCAGATTTGAAAGCGAATTTCTTTCGGCGGAGCTCTGGATAAAAAAACTCTTACAGTAACACCATTCTCTTCGAACAAGTAAGGCCCGACACTGCGACGCGAAGTGGATGCAATCCCGTCTCATGGAGTATCTGTGGGTTAGAATCAGTCCATATTCGTTATTTTTTTTTATTAACATTGCCGTTTAGATCGAAATGTGCCTCCTCGCCAGAAGAGTGCCGCCAAAAGTGCGCCTAAATCTCTTTGTATCAATTTTACGGACTCTAGGGCGCGATAACGCCGGACAATCAAAATTCTTGTCTCAGTATCCCAATTATTAATTCTCATTGAATCTTAAAATCAATTTTTAAAATAAAAAAAATTAAACAGATTAGATAAATAGAAAAAAAGTTATTAAATTTTCTTTTTGTAGCGGCTTTCCTCAGCCACCCTGTACTTTAATAAAATTCTATAAAAATATATTTTGTACTTTAATAAAATTCTATAAAAATATATTTTGTACTTTAATAAAATTCTATAAAAATATATTTTTTTCGCCCCAGCCAGTTGCATAAAATTTAAAGTTTAATTTTAAAAACTCTTTTTTGAATTTACAGGTTATTGCAACATGTACATACATATATAATGGAGTAGTTTGGGCTTACTTTAATTACATTTTAAAATCATAATAACTTTGCACAATATTCTATTTATTAAATTTAACCAACATTTCAAAATGCAACTAAACATTTTACACACTGACACGAAATATTTAATTAATTTATCTATGGAATTTAGTAAAACTGGAACAAGAAGAAGCTGCACAGTTTTCTATACTAATTTAAAATAGAATAATTATTTCTAAATTGCCAGGCAGACGTTGCCCTAAGGCAAAAATTCATTAAATATTGATTAAGGATAGATATGTGTGTGTGCGTGTATTGGAATAGTTTCCATCGAGTCTTTAGATGTCTCTGCCTTAGAAATTTTGTAGTTATGCCTTGTATATGGCAAGCAAGGATAATATTTCAAAGCAAGTATAATATGGCGGTCTTCTCGTGTTGCTTTTGTTGTCTTTTGCTACTGCAAATCAAGCAAATACCTTGAGCGCTTACAAGAATATGTACAAGAATGTCAGCATTCATCGTTTGCTATTTAAAATCCGAAATTCTCATATAAATTGCAGTTTTGGCTTTGACATTTTCTAAATTTTCCAACATTATATGAAACAAGCACAAACACACAGCATAGAGACTGCTGTCAATGACAGTTGGTTTGTTTTTGGCTTTTACACTTACCGATACAAATAACGATTTAGACACTGTAAAGGTAAATATTTTTCTTAGCTAAGAGAGAGCTGAATGCATATTATATATAAATTATCTTGTAAAGAAAATCTAACAAAGATAGTCTTTAATAATATGACATTTGCATTAGTTTATAGAAATATATAGTTAAGCTTCAACATTAAATGGAAATGGATTAAGAAACTTCAAATCGTGTATACAATTAATGCAATAATGCAAAATAAATAGAAATTTTTAAATTTTTTTGTTGGATTCTTATTTTTGGTTTTAAACGTATGTGAAAAATCATAAGAGTTTTTATGATATTAATATTATTTTTTATTGAAATAATGGAACGCGTTTAAATGTTAATAACTATAATTTATAACGAAAACGAAAGAACAAAAAACGAAAGTAATGAAAATGTGTGTGCGCTCGCATATAATGATAATCGACAACTAACTTATGCTAAATTCCAAACTTTATCTCTTAAGTCTAGCTTAAACTACCACGGCGAAGCGGGGCGAACTCGCAAAGAGCGACGAAAGCTTTATTGGCTCCCGCTCCGCCCTACTCTCACTTACACTAGACTTCATAAAAATTACAATATCTGATTACTTAAACCAAAACAAGCGATTTGCGCCAACAGTATGCCTTACAAAACTTACTAGCCTATAGCTAAGTGCATTAAAATTGCAAAAACTCGTCAAAAATGCATTGATCCCAAATCCTATTCAAATGAAGAATTGGTGCAGTACTCTATACTCCTTAAAATAATATGGCTTTAATTTTTGCATATAATGCAAAAATCTAAAAAATTTCTGTATAATAAATATAACACACACATTCACACTCCTGACAGCATAACAGTTGTTGCTGGTTGGAGCGGCTTTGTGTTGGAAACTGTTTTTCATATCATACAAATTGAAAAATCTCGGTCAATAAGCATAATGCGTTGTCAGTGCAGAGAGCAGAAAAACACACCCACAAACAAAGAGAGTACAAAAACCCAGTTGTACAGAAGAGAGTTAAAGAAAGAAAATAGACCCAAAAATTTTTTGCTGACAAAGCAAATGGCACACACATACGCTTTCACACATACGCACACACAAATGCAGGCCGCCATTTTCATTTCATTTACAGTCACAAAGCAGAACACGCACGCACACATAAATACTTTCATACGTCACATGCATACCAAAAACTAAACAACACAAATTCAATCCAACATGTAATCAAATATACACATATACATATTAATACATATGTACACTGGAAAAAAAAAAATCATTTTTACTAAAGCATTCGTTGTTAAAAACAGTACTTAATTAAGAGTTCTGTTGTTTCAGGACCTCCAGCTAGTGCTGGAGAAAACATCAATGTTGTATCGATGTATCGAAGTTCAAAACTCATAAAATGGGTGTTTAGTAGTGCTGAAAAATATCTATATACAGATATTTCAAACTTCGATACATCGATGCATCGATATAACATCGATGTTTTCTCCAGCACTACCTGCAGCTATTTGCGCCAAAAAATATGAGCAAAAAATAATTTAAAAAAATCATATAATTAAAATTTTACAAGTTTTTTAACTATTTTTATTTACTATCCCAATTACTATAATCAACTACTAACAAGCATTAGCCCCAAAATTTAAACCTCAACCTTAAGTTTTAAAAGGACTTTAAAATTTTTAGATTATTTAAAACTTAATTCGATTGCAATACTGACATATAAATGTTTGAAGATTAAAATTTTTTTTCGATTTTCAAATAAGAAGAAACTCTACAATTAAATAAATTACATATTTCATGAAAATACCTCAAGATGTTTTAATCGTTCCGTAGATATTTCGAAAAAAAAAAAAAAAATTTTTTCATGAAACAGATTTCGAGATATTTCGAAAAAAAAAAAAAACTTCGAAATTAAAAAAAAAGTGTGTCTACTTAAAAGCAAATTTCTCCGGTTATATTAAACTGATTTCGATAATCTTTTTTACCAAACTATAGATAATTGAATTAACTATCGATTATACTTGAAATATATTTTTGTCAAATTTACGGTTTGGTCGTTATATCATGTATATATATATCATATGAAACTTTTCGTATTTTTCAGCAACCTTTTGGAAAAATTCTATTTCGAATGTTAACTTAAAAATTAAAAAAAAATGATTTTTTCACGGCTCGTAAAGTTTGATCGATTGCAAAGAAAATTAGTGGTTGTTTATCGAAATCGGAGTAAAATTATGGAATGACGGTAGTAGGTTGCTTCAAAGCCATCTTGCTGACCAATTGTGGTACCATTTACAATTTCTTATATGTATACTCTTGTCAGACTCTCAAATAAGGCAACTGGAGAAAAAACCGTACCAAGACTTTTTAGGTAGATTTCCGTTTTTGATAGTATTGTTCTACATAAATTTTCAAAACATAACTCTAAAATTTTTCAATATTGGAAAAATTTGCAATTTTTCAGGCTTTAAGTTTCTTATACCGTTCCTTATTATCAGATATTAATTAACTCGCTTTTAAGTGTTACCATCAGCATATTATAAATTTCTAGTACCTCGCTTTTTGCTCAGTGCATATATTTATATGCAGCGACTTCTTACTGTGGGACCCCCCTTTGTGCGCCTAACAATTGCAATTGCTACCAAGAAGCCGAAGAGGAGGTGAACAAGGACGAGGCTAAGAGTGCAGAAAATGGCTAACAAAATCAAAAGCTAACATGTAAAGGCTTTTTGCCAGTTTACGCCCACAACAACGCACCACGCCCCCCTTCATATGCTTTGTAGTAGTAGTAGCTATTGTGCCACTTGTTAGACTAGAGGGAGGGGAGTGTCGGTGGCGGCTGCTGGTCGACCATGTTTTGACCCAGTTACCAGTTAACCCCCTTTTGAGTTGCAACTAACTGTAGCTAAAATACTTTTGTAACGAAACAAAATTTTCTTGTTATTTAGTTCATTGCGAAAATTTTCATTGTGGTCGCGCAGTCGGCATTCATCCGGTGCACGCCAAGGCCCAAAGTATTGGTAGTGTGATAGGGTGCTGGCTGCAGGGTCTGGAGCAGGGATTGTGTTTTGGTTACCGGTTTTAGCTTTGGCTTACAAAATGGCGCGACGTGGTGCGACGCATTTTTAGTTGACTTGGTTTAGTTTAAAAGTTTCAGACGTCTCCCAACTTAAGAACCATATGCGGGTGTGTGTGTGGGTGTGGGTGAGTGTGGTTTTTGCGTCTGTATGCCTTGGAAGTGAAATTACTTGTAATGCATTACATGAAAAACTTTTACTGGGCTCTAAACCGGTCTCTACCCCACACACTCTTTATTTATTGTTGCCTAGTTTAAGGCGCTTTTGGTCCGAAACTTTGTTGCGTCTTTGCTATCTTGTTGGCGTCGTCGTTGAAATCTTCATCGTACCTCTTCGAAGCCTTGTCAGTCTGCCTTATGTCGCCTTTACTTGAAGGACGCCATACTCTTAACCTACCCCGACTAAGCCATGCCTGCAGTTGTTGTCGTTGTTCGGTCGCTTGACCTAATTGGTTTGGGTGTTCTGGCCAGGATTATTGGCTAGTTTATGCAAGTTGCTTGTAGAACAGCTTTTGGCGCTATCTTCGATATGCATGCACATAGTTTTTGTTTGTGTCTGTGTGTGTTTGTCTGTAAGTGTGGTTAAGATATTCAAGTTTTTTGCTTGCACTGCTTCCTGGGCTTTAGTGGTCAGCTTCTGGCTGAGCCTGCCGGTAGTAGGATAAAGTTTTTTTGCTTCATCTTGAAAGGCAAGCATTTAATATGGTAATTATTTGTTGTCAACTAAATGACTTAATCCTGGGATTGCAAATTCTTATCGATTTGTAAACTAAACCCTGTCTTAAATAATGAATGTAGTTTAAGCCTTTCACAAGATAGAGTAAACTTTTCCAGCTTCATTTTTGAACTTTTAATATGATTTTTGAAAGGAAAGGAGCCGAAAAAATGCTTATGATATTCGACTTCTTAAAGAAAATATTTTTCGTATAAATTTTTAAAAAATTTTAAATTTACTATTTTAAATTTATTTTTTCACCAAATCATGCAAATCGCGATATTAAAGAAACCTGATTCAAAAATAAAGTATTATTTTTAAACAAACTAAAGTAAAAAAAATTTTTTTGTAAAAGCCGTATTGAAAATATAGACTATAAAAAGGGTTCAAAAATAATAAGCAGTTTAGTCACAATACAAAAGAAATTACCTAATTTTTTTTTAATTAAACTGTTACGCATTTAACTGAAATTTTTCGAAAATTTTTTTTAGCTTTAAATTTATCTGAAAAATTATTTTTTCAAATAATTTTTAGCAGTTATTTGAAACTTTCTAAGCCTTTAAGTCATTCCGCATTTTTTATGGTACTTTAATTATACTATAAAATACCATTAGCTCTCTTCTCTCGTTCTCGGTCGTTGTCAAAATAAATTAATTTTTCTTTTTTGATAAAATAATTTGAGTTCCGAGCTACAGGACATCCATTAGTAACACGAAATAATTTTCTTCTTTTTTAATAGCCAAACCACAAATACAAATATTAAAAAAAAAACTTGAAATAATAATTGATAATATGAAAGATATGCCAAATAAATTATCTGTATTTAACCGCATAAAATCAAACTTAAACCGACTGAAAAAAAATATATTAAAAATGCATATTTTTTTTTTATTATATTTTGTAAATTAATTTCTTTTATAGAGACATTAAGCGAATAAATTATAACAGCAGTATGACAAATTGCCATTTTGAAGAAAATAAAATGAAATATACTACTTGTGCTTTTAATTAATTTTTATCAAAGCAAGGCAAACGAAAATTATTTTTCAATTTTTGAGCACAGTAGCATTTAATTTTTCGCCCACGGCCCCAGCATCAGTGTGACCAGCCTTGAATGCGACAATAAGCAGCTTTAAGGCACATCAAACTATATACTTAAATCCCACACGCACACCTTTAAAAATAAATAAGCTTCAATGAAGCACAAAAACAACAACAAAAAATTGACAGTTAAAAAAAAAAAAATGTTTGCAAACTTTTTACGCTAACCGCAGCTAAATTAAAGCTTAAATATTTGTGTAAGCTTTTGGGCTTATGAGTGTGTGTGGGTGTGGCAAACACATAGACTTGCACAAACACACATATGCGTATATGTGTGTGATTCTGTGTGTTTGTCAGGCAACATATTTTTGCGTACTTGTGTCGCATTTTGGCTAGTATTTATGGCAGAAAATGTAGACCCCCAAGTCAAGCCCCAGCAGCAAACGTATCCACCCCTGAAATTCAGACAGCATCTCAGTGTTTAAGACTTGTTTATGATGTTGTTTTTGTTGTCATTGTTGTTGTTGTTGTTGTTGTTAAAGCTGCTGCTGTTTTAGCCCAAAATTCATTTCGATAATGTGTTTTGCTGCAGAGTTACAGCCGACTCCATAAAGTCTCACCCATAGACATGTTTCTCTCTCTGTGTGTAGCAGAAACCAGTGCAATATGGTTTTATTTTCTTTTTTTTTGTTCCTCTTCTTCTTTTTGGTGGCTGTGATAACAAAATTATAATTTAGCATTTTTACATGAAACCAAAAACTTTTACAAAGTGCATAAAAAATATGCTTAGCAATCAGCGGATTATGCGGCGTATGAGTAATAAAAGTGAGCAGGCATTAGTATGCCAAGCAATATGACGTATGTGTAATATTTGATGGCAAGGCTCATAATTGGGGATTTTAAAAGCATTTGCGTTTGACGAGTTTTTGGGGCGAAATTGCAAATTGAGATAGAGCTTATGGAAAAGTAGTGGGGTATTAGAATTTGTAATAGACTGCGGTAGGATTTGCGAGAAATGCAGCTTTTTGGAATTTGGAAATGTATTTTCGTTTTTGTGCTGCATAAAAGTCGCTGGCAACATTATTAAGCAACTTTAAAATCAAATTTGGTTAAAGATTGGGGCATGTATTGTTTATAGCTAACCAACAAAAAGGTTAGTTCAATAGAAATAAAATGAATTTAAAAATAAAAGGTCACATTGAAATGCAGTCAATATACAATTAGAAAATTTCAGTGTATCTTTTTTTGTCAAACTTGTAAACCTATAAACTTTAAAGAATCTGTAATAACTAAAAACATTAAGAAAATTTTTTATTTATTTCTTTGCTCAAAGTGGTACAACAAAGCACAGTTGACATTAGATTGTAAAAAATGCGTTTTTTGGAAAAACAGTACAATGAATAAACTTATTTGTTAATGAAAAAAATAACAATTTGTACTGAATGAATTAATCAAAAAAATGTCACGATCAATTCAGCGCTTTTAGGCCTTTTCGGAAAATAAAGTGCTTCTTGGTTTTACATAATTAAACACGCTTTAGAAAAAAACTTACGAATAGACCTTGACTGCAAATTTAACTTTTATCTGATAAATGCTACTGATAATAAAAAAATATGAAACTGGTATTTAATTCTACAATTAAGCCTGTCGGTTCCACTTGAATGAAATTTCATATAATTTTTTGTATTAGTTTCAATTTTACTTAATTTAAAACAAATTTAAAATTCTAAATGTTCTGCTGTGCATTTATAATTCAAAATGTAATTCGTTGTGAAACAAATTAATTTTCATTAAAATACAACAATTTTATGGCTAATGTTGCCATTAAATCCTTTGCTAAAACATGCAAAAACTCTCATAAATTAAATGATTATTTAACATGCCAATAAATTGTTAGCAATTAGACAATATTGTGTCTGAATTTATACCAAAAAAATTTAAAATTTAAAGTGCTCTAGAATAATTGATTTAGAAAAAAAAATTCAAAATTAATTAAATTCAAATTTATAGCCTTAACCTTTTCTGTGAGTAAATCATTTCCCCTCAAAACACTGACAGCTCTAAATAACTTAATGCTACATTTTTTGTAAAAGATGAATTTTTTTATGAAAAAACCTTAAGCCATATCTGATAGCAATCATGGAGCCTAATAAACAATGAAACGTTGATTGTTTCTAAAAACAAGTCAAAGTGAAAGTTTCTTCCCTACCACACTTAACCATTTTCCCTGCATATGCCAGAATCCTTAAAATTGCAAAATTCCATGCAAATAAAAAATTTCTTGGGAAAAGGGTGCAAGGTATTCCCGATTGATAAAAGTTTGTATAATTACTTTTGAGGCGCTTTGCTCCAACTAGAAACCTAATCAAGGACACTAATAACTTTGTTACCGATACCTTATGAAAAAAAGTATTCAAAAACATAACTACTTTAGTTCAATTTTTCACATAAGGTGGCATGGATTAAATTATGATTTGATACCTTTCTAAAAATAATCGATTGTTATCGAACTTCTTGCAACACTTTTATAAAGCTAAACTAAGTTTTATTTTAACAAAATCTTGAAAACCTTAACTCAAATGATTTCTCTTATTTAAAATATTGTAACTACGTATACGGAAAAATCCTTCATTTAATATTGTTGCATAATTTGGTTTAGGAGCCAAGCACGCGAAGAACTACTAAGCGTATTTTGACAGTACCATCCTAAGCCGCCTTAGTCAGCGAGATAGTCGGGAAAAGCCATTGACTAACCAGGCATGCAACCATTTTAGCCATTTCAGCCATTTTAGCCATCTCAGCTGCTGTCACATAGTAGGCCGGCTTAGGTATTTGGGGGTTTTGTGTCTAAGCTGCGTACAAATTGGTGGAGTGAGGAGGTGTTAGCACACAGTCAAATACAAATACACATGAGACTCACTCACATGGACGCGTCGTCACTAGTATGGGTAATCTGCGGCATTTCTCTCGCTATTTAAGTTTGTTGGCCTGCCAACTTCAAAAATGTTTTACAAAGCAGCAGGCAGGATGGTAGAACGACACAGCTGTTAATGTATCTTGTGCTTTGCTTTTGTTCTCAACCCTGGCTATCTGCTTCATGTTATTTGCTTTGTTGTTGCACATACATACATATACGCACGCATACATAAACATGTGCATAATGCTGGGTTTACATTGCGTCACGGCGTAGCGCCGCAGTGTAAACAGCATATGTGCAATATATCACAGCAATGATTAGTGTATGTAAGCAGCTTTGCCACTCTCATGGTTTCGTGGTTTCGAAAACGATTTTACTTCTAATTGGAACTTAAGGTTTATGTAAACAAGTTAACAATTTAAAACTTGACGCAGAACTTAATTTTTCTTATTGCCCACTTAATGGGTTTGTATTTCATAAAAATATAATCGTATTATATAAATTTTGAAGCTCTTGTAGCAAAAAGCAAAAGTTTATTTGTGAAAAACTTTTTTTTACATTTAAAAGCATAAAAGAAATATGTCTTTATAAAATCATTGAAAGAATTTTAAAGTTGTTAAAAAATCTTAAAAATCTATCAAAATGAAATAGATCGATTTTAATAGTGATCCGTTCCGCCCAAATATATGTAAATTGGCACTTAAAAAAAAAAAAAAAAAAAAAAAAAAAAAAAAAAAAAAAAAAAAAAAATTTTTATTTTAAAATTTTTAATTTTATTTTATTTATTAATTTTTTTTTTTTTTTTTTTTTTTTTTTTTTTTTTTTTTTTTTTTTTTTTTTTTTTTTTTTTTTTTTTTTTTTTTTTTTTTTTTTTTTAATTTTTTTTTTTTTTTTTTTTTTTTTTTTTTTTTTTTTTTTTTTTTTTTTTTTTTTTTTTTTTTTTTTTTTTTTTTTTTTTTTTTTTTTTTTTTTTTTTTTTTTTTTTTTTTTTTTAAAATTTTTTTTTTTTTTTTTTTTTTTTTTTTTAATAAATTTTTTTTTTTTTTTTTTTTTTTTTTTTTTTTTTTTTTTTTTTTTTTTTTTTTTTTTTTTTTTTTTTTTTTTTTTTTTTTTTTTTTTTTTTTTTTTTTTTTTTTTTTTTTTTTTTTTTTTTTTTTTTTTTTTTTTTTTTTTTTTTTTTTTTTTTTTTTTTTTTTTTTTTTTTTTTTTTTTTTTTTTTTTTTTTTTTTTTTTTTTTTTTTTTTTTTTTTTTTTTTTTTTTTTTTTTTTTTTTTTTTTTTTTTTTTTTTTTTTTTTTTTTTTTTTTTTTTTTTTTTTTTTTTTTTTTTTTTTTTTTTTTTATTTTTTTTTTTTTTTTTTTTTTTTTTTTTTTTTTTTTTTTTTTTTTTTTTTTTTTTTTTTTTTTTTTTTTTTTTTTTTTTTATTAATGATTTTTTAAAAAAAATTTTTTTTTTTTGGGAAACTTTTTTTTTTTATAAATTTTTTTATTTATTACTTTGATTTTTAGTTTTTCTATGAGCACTTATGACAAGTGAAATCCTTTTGCACGGTTGGGCAGTGTAAACATGCCATGAGGGTCTTAAGATGTGTGTGTGTGTGTGTTTTTGCGCCTATGTGTATGCAATGTTTTGCTGCAGTAATTGTTGCTATTACAGCTGCTTGTCGTCATCTGTATAAGAGAGCCAAAGACCCTGTTTGTTTGTTTGTATTGGTGTCTTTAAGCTAAAGACTTAATGCGCTTTGGACACCCAACAGCAATTCCTGCACTTACCTGCGAGCTATACAACCAAAAGCCGCTCTCTCTTCCCCTTTACACAACAAATTATGCACAAAAAAAAGCAAAGAAAAGGAAAGTTGAATCAGTAAAAGTAGATGATGATGGCTCCTGCCTGCGAAAGTGGAAGAAAATGAACATGTGTGGGAAAAATAATGTGCACGTGACGAATGGGGAATACACTGTATCCATATTAAGCAAAAAACAAATATTAACTGTTGAGGTGTTCGCTTGGGGAAAGCTCAAGGGGAGTGCCTAAAGTTTTTCGAAAAAAAAGTTTGAACGAATTATGAAGAAATTTTTCAAAACTAATATGATTCTTTCTTTCAGTAATAGACTATAAATGTAAAAAGTAACCAACTTTATCTAAAACCTGCGTAAAAATAAAGCGTATCTTATGGTAAAATTTAATATCTCTAGTTTTTATATTCTTAGAGATCTAAATGTTCATACCGACAGACTGGCAAAAGCACATGACTTCATCTTTGCTTGAGATGATGCATAGAATTTGTTTAAACAGCCTAGAACAGAACTCCGTTCGCCTATTACTTACTTTGCATAAATCTATAACAACCTTGATCTAATGATTGCAGGGTATCAAAAGTAAAGCACTACCCTCACACACAGTAACTTACTCACACACTCAAATACATGAACCTTTTGTCACTTGGTATTGCAAGTTCTTTTTGCCTTTTAACTTTGTGTGTTGCCTCTTCTACTTCTCTCTTTACGGTGACTTTGCAATTTTCTTCTTGCTTTTCGCTTTTCAAGAGCTTTTCAAATTATGCACTTCATGTACACACTCACACTTCCATACACATAAACATATATGTAAATGCATACATAGTATATAAATGAAAAAGTCTACTGATGTCTGTGTATGGATGTAGCTACCTATGTGTGTTTTCATTGTGACTTTTAACTTTTCTTTTTTCTCCTTTGCCTTTGGCAATGCTCAAAGAATGTCAACATGTATTCTAATTGTGTTGCAAATTTCTAGTTTATTTTTAGGCATATTAAAATTGAAATTCTGCAAAGGAATTCGCTACATTTAGGGAATTTTGTGCTTTAATGATCAAAGCTGCGGGCTTCGAAAAGTATTTGTCGATAGTCTTTATGTTAATGGAAGTAAATGCAGACTTACTGTATACATATGAGTTATTCGTTTAGCAAGTCTTTGGGATTTTAGGCACATTATATGCAAGATTTAAAATTTTGAAAATTTATCTTTAAGAGATTATTTTGAAAATACTAAGTGCAATTGGGATTCTGCATTTTTAAGGTATAAAAATGTATTCTTTTAATTTTTTATTTTAACTCTCACCAATATTTTGTGAATTTATAATTATAATAAATCTATACATACAAAAAACGAACCATAGCAAACTAAGTACAAACGAATTTATGTATATTAACAAATCGTTAACAAAAGTTTTAAAATTGAATGAAATTAAATTTCACAAAATTAAGGTGAAAACAATAACGAAAAATATGGCGTATCTTAAGTTTTTCGCAGTGAGAAAATGCACGATTTGTTTATGTAGCATAAATATATAATATATATAAATAATTTCTAAAAAAATGGAAACTTATAAATTGTATTTTCTTTTCTTTACAGGTATGTCTCAAAAAGTACTTAAAAGCCCCTGTAAGCGTAAGTTTTACATATTTCTTTTGGTAAAGAAAAATCTTGTAAAAGATAGAAGTTTAAATTTTGATCTATCCCATAAATAAAATATTTATGTAGTATTCGACTTATTAAATCAACAGCTCTGCGGTTTAGCTTTTTTAAAAAATGGAAAAAACTTTATCTAGCCGGTTACTGATCTAATCTTATAATCTTAACACCGTGCGGTATTTGTTTAGTTTTAAAAGTTGAAGCATTTATTCAAATTTTTCAAATTTATTGTTTAGTCGAATTCGATATCCAAACCTAATCTCATATTGCTTACCACAGCTTATCCAAAACATCAATAAATTTCTAAGTATCTGAAAAGTTTATATTGCGTCCAACTGCAGAAGATAAAATCATATAACTGATGTACTTTATTAAATTTAAAAAACGAAAGAATATGGTTTATTATATAGGGTGGGCCATCTGTTGGTTTGTTTATTAATTGCATTTTATTCGTATGTTTTTCAAGACTGCAGGCCCATATGCGAACATCGTAAATTTCGATGACTTTTCTTTTGTTCGTTTTTTAAACTATCGATGACTAAAAGCAAGTAGTTTTGATCTTGACATACAGTTGCTATATATAGCTAAAAATAATCATCATATTTTTGTTCCTTGAAAGAAGAAAAAGGAAATCATGAATTGTGTATAAGAAATTAGCTCACAGCTTACTTGAAAAACCGTTTTTCATTTCACATTTCCTTGCCTTTATCGAGTCATAAATTAATAATTCTCTTTGCTTTGTCAACTTTCGTATGTTCTCGAATTTTTATACGGAAATTCGTTTGCGATTTAGAATGATATCTCTAGTCAAATGTGTAACATAATGCTTGGGCCGCCGTACTAGTAAAGAGCAGCGTGGGCTTATTATTACGCATTTTAAGAATGGTCATGCACGCCGAAAAATGGCGGAAATGGTTATCTTATTGTATTGTTTAGCATATTATAATACGTTTTGTTCATGACAAGAGAGTGCATAATTAAGGCCAAAGGGCCACAAACAAAATTTTAACGCAAGCGGATGATAGGAGTTTTGTTCGCAAATTTAAGCTTAACCAAAAAGTATGGCTAAAGAGCTGAAAAAGGATTTGGGAATACAGTGCAGCCCAAAGTCAGTACCCAGAGTCCTTATAACTTATGAGTACTATGGATGAGTATGACATATGCTTCTAGAAAGCCCAACACTGATCTGCAAAAATAGAATTTAAAACCAAGTTTTAAACACGAAGATGGCAGTGTGATAGTTTGGGGTCGTATGTCTGCAGCAGGTGTAGAAAATCTTGTTTTATCGAAGGAAACATGGATTAGACTTTGACCCTCGATAAGTTAAACTATAATTTGCTACAAAATGCGGATAAATTTGGAGTAAAGGATAGTTTAAGATTTTACCAAGACAAATAAGCAATAGTGCAGTCCCTGGTTGATCTGGAATAAATCCAACGTTATGGCACTACCCTCTATTTTGAAAGCAATATTAGACATCATAATATTACGTCCATAAACGACCTCAAATACAGAAAGGGAAAAATAACACCTTAAGTCACCTCTAAATTAGTAAATTCCATACCAAAACGGCTTAATGGTTGTTTGGGTCAAAAGGGGGCCACACTAAATATTAATGGGTGAAAAAAAATAAAAAAAATTGTATTTTTTTAAGTTTTTGGTTCAAATAAGCTGTGACATGAAAAAAGGTCAGGGTTGTTTTTTTTTTTTTAATTGTTAAAAATTTTTGACAAAAAAATAATTAAGTTGATAATTTATATATTGGACTATTATTATGTATTTAAAATTTTTTTTTTTAAATATTTTTGTTAGCACATGATTGCAATTACAAATACCTCTTCTGGTTTGGGTTCATTTAAGCTTTGAGCCACTGTATGTCAAAGTGCATCCACTCTGGACGGGTATGTTGCGAACTAAGAATGTTTCTGTTAGATTTCAATATTTCATCAATTCACCCTCAATTCACCCTTTTATATGATTTTTTCACTAAAGCCTTTAGAATTCCCGCCCGTAAAGTTTAATCTTTTGCGATTATATTCGATATTTATGTTCCGATTATAATCATGATCCAACAATTAGAAGGTCACGCTATGCGTAATTTCGTTATTCGTGTGTAACACGAACACTTTATAATAGATAAAACATGTAAATATTTTGTGTACTTTTCCATGGCAACATTTCCATTACTGAGAACGCCAACACGTAATATCTTTCGCTTTTAACATAATCTGAGTGAGCAGCTGTCAAAGTACGGATATATAGTAGCTACTGAAACCCTCACCATTAGTTATTATAAATATTACGACTCATTCCATTTTATTTTTATAATCTATACTGTACTTTCATTTTGTTTTGACAAATTGTTGAATTTTAATTCAATTTATGCAATTTGTGTGCTACCCCAGAGCGCTTCTAAGCAAATTATGTATTCTTAAGTTTTCGCGAAAGCTTCCAGCTGACTTTTTATTATTTTTCTACCATTAAAATCTGCATACAACCGGTTTAAAATATTGACATTTATTTGCTGTCGCTCTCATCTTTTATAATTTTACAAGCTTTAAAGCTGCTGCATTGCCTCAGAGCATTCCAATTATTGGGCACGTGCGTAAGTCTCTCTCAAACCTCTTCAATTTGCATTTAAATCGTCTCAAGTTGAAAAGCAATAAAATGGAAAAATGAAGAAAAACGCCGAAATCATTACATTCATTTTTATTCAGATGCAGACGCTCTCTCTCCGCCGGTTGAAGTAAATTTTCTGATTGTATGGCTTTTGCTTTATATGTATGGTGGTATGTATAGTATTATGCCGCAACAACAACAAAAAAAAACAACAAGAGAGCGGAAAAAAAGGAAAATCGAAAATAAACCGCAATTCAAATTGAAAACGTAGCAAATAAGAAAATGAAATACGCTTGCACATATTCGGTCTTAAATTTACAGTGAGAACAGAAATTATTTGTACATCTTTAAGTATATGTGGTTGTCATAATATCAAGGAAAAATTGTGCCCTAGCAATAACCTAGAATTTAGTTACACTTTTTTTTGAATAAAATATAAAATATTTAAACAAGTGTTCGTAAAAAAGGCTTTTGATTTATATAATAAAATATAACTTATGCCAAAAATAAAAAAAATTCTTAAATTTTACAAAATTTTATTAGCATGCAAAGGGTGTTTTTTTAAGCGCGTCTGGATTTTAAACTTAAATTAATTAAAGAAAAATTAATGTAATGACCCCAAATATGGTTTTATGAGATAGATAACTTCGTATCATTTAATATTTGAAAAAAAAAAAACTCTTGCATGTTACCACCAGACTACGAGTTACAAAGTGCATCCTGTGGGTCCAATTTTTGACCACACTATCGAGCATTCGGGGCCATATTTCAGTGATGTCACGATTAATGTTGTTGCTGGCTTGTCTACATAAATCAACGACTTGACGTATCCCCAAAGAAAAAATCTAAAGGGGTCAAATCACACGACCACGGCTGAAAGTTGATAGGCGCATTACTTGAAATAACTTTTTCACCGAATTGAGTTTTCAGTAAATCAATGGTTGCCGCCGCCCTATGGCTCGTAGCGCCATCCTGTTAAAACCAGAACTCTTCGACATCGATGTCACGTAAATTTGGATACAAATATTCATTGATCATCGCTCTGTATCGATCACCATTGACGGTAACATGTTGCGAATCGATAAATTTGCATTTTCCTCTACACTGGCCTTTACAATAGCGATATGTTCTTCGGACCGTGCTGTTCTCATTCTGGTTGGTGGTCGGACATCGTGGAGTATTAAATGAGTTCGAACATGATCAAGAACACAACGCATAGCACGTTCTTATGGACGATTATTCGGTCCAAAAATTGTTCGAAGAGCTCTATAAGCTTTTACAACAGAACACTGATTATGATTGTAAATCTCGAAGATTTGAAGACGTTGTTGTGGTGTAAATCTTACCATGATGAATTGTTAGTCCTTACTGAATAAAATGAAATAAATTTGTCAAAAGTAACAACTGGGATATCCCTTTCGGAAATCCGGACGCTGTTAAAAAAAACCCTTTTTTTTTTTTAGTTTAACGAATGATTTAGTTGCAAGCGTTACGCTGCCTTTACGGGTTCCAATCTAGGACTGATCGTGCAATGTCACCGGCAGGCCGGCGTAAAACATGACCAATCCATGTCCATTTGCGCTTCCGTATCTCTAGCTGGACTGGGATGGCGTTCGATCGCGAAAGGAGGTCTTCGTTTGTTATTTGGTTTGGCCAAAATATACGCCGGATTTTTCTTAAACAGCGGTTTATGAAAGTCTGCAACTTTCCAATGGCAAGCTGCGTGAGGCTTCAGGTTGTACAACCGTACAAAAGTACGGAATTAACGCTGCTGTTAAAGATTCGCAATTTGGTCCGGTGAAATGGAGCGCGATCGCCATATCTTGTGCAATGCGAGGAATACAACTCGTGCTTTGTTAATACGGTCACCAATGTCTGCATCAGAGCCGCCGTTTTTGGTAATTTTGCTCCCAAGATATTCAAAACTTTCCACGTTTTCGATGACTTCGCCTTCGACAACCAGTGGAGTGGTGTTAACTTTACCAATGCGGATAAGCTTGGATTTTTTACATTTATGCGCAGGCCAACGCTATTTACGTTTAGGACTTATCTTTCCAGCTTGGCTTTAATATGATCAAAGCTGTGCGCCATGAAGCATATATCGTCTGCATAATCGATGTCACCAAGATATTCATATAAGCCCCAGCGGATGCCTATCGGCGCTTCAAGGCTAGTCGCCTCCAAGACGGTGTCCAGGATGATAAGGAACAAGGTTGGTGATAATACGCAACCCTGCCTCACCCCAGCTGTTGTTGTAAACGGTTGGCTTTCTTTTTCACAAAAATGGACTGTGCACTCAGAGTTTGTGTAAAGTTCGCGTATGAGACCGGTATGATAATGTATTTTTAATATTATATCATTTATTCTATACCAAAGAAAATTTCAATTGTCTTTTGACT
This sequence comes from Chymomyza costata, assembly GCA_018150985.1. Lineage (NCBI taxonomy): Eukaryota > Metazoa > Arthropoda > Insecta > Diptera > Drosophilidae > Chymomyza > Chymomyza costata. The sequence goes on along the minus strand of JAECWU010000244.1, from coordinate 744,698 downwards.
ATTACGAACTTTTTTCAAATCAAACTCCAATTATGACTTTAAAATTTGTATTTATTTGTCTTTATTTTATTGTTTAATTTTTTTATTTTATTTTATTTTGAATGAATTGTTTTTTTATTTATTACTTATTCGATACCATACAAAAAATTTCAGATTCAGAATCTCGAAAGAAAAATTTTTATTCTAGAAATTCATTCTTTCTTTCTTGACGTCCTATGACTTTTTTTATTGTTATATTTATTTGAAGTTAAACAAAATTTAACAAAATGTTGAATGATAATTTACCTAAAATAATATACCATATAAATTTAAATCCATTTGATAGTTTTTTTTTGCAATATGTGCGATTTTCCAATCAAACTCCAATTGTAATTTCAGAATTTTTATTCACATGCAATTAATTTGCAAACGTTTTATGATTTTGGAATCTTTATTCGAAAAAAATGTTTTGTAATTGTACGAATAAAATGCATTACAATGCGTTTCAGGATTTTTATTTCAATTTAATTTAATAAAAGTTTTTATTAAAATTTCATTCCATTCCACCATCTTTACCAACAAAATATTGGAGATAATTAAATTGTTTTTTAATATGAGCATTTTTTTTAAATTAAACTCCAATTATGATCTTAGAAATTAAGGAAGTTAATTTCATACATTTCAATTTCAAATATATTATAAATTTTTTTTAAAGCAGTTCATCATAGCACTATTTTTTTAGATACTTTTTTGAATTTTATTTATTTATTTATGTATTAATTTGGAAATGCTTTTAAGAATGTTTACAAAAAAATGTCCAAATACGTTCGAATTCAAAAAAATCGCCTCTATGCAAAAAAATATTTTTCACTAAGCGCTAGGAAACCGAACATTAAACTCAAAGATTACAAGTGTCTAAATAATTCCTGTTCTCACTGTATATGCAGAAAAGTTGTTAAGTAACAATTCCCGGGGCACTTTTTACTCGCTCAAATGCATTTGAATGAAAGTGAAATTATTAAAGCGCTTATGTTGATAAAAATTTCTTTTATGCAAAACAAATATTTATGCATAATTATAAGTTAAGCTTTTTTTTGTGAAACTTTCTTAGAAAATGAGTAATTTTAATCATTTTTCTGCTACACTCCACACCATTCCACTCACTTGTCAACTTTGCCAGCAATCAAGGCCACCAAGGAGCATAATGCAGGTTATTTGTTTTTGGAGTGGTTTTTGGAGGTCGTTGTTTTGCTTTGGTTGACTCCCTAGTCGTCTTATGCTCCTGCTCAAGAACTCTGTGCTGATAAAATGATTGCAGTGGTACGTGATTTATTGCAGTTTTCTTGGATTTTATTTGACAACCTTTCGTGTGGTTTTTACCCGAGCTGAAGTTGTGGCTGCCACTGCGGCTGTGGTCGTTTCTACTGCCACAGTTGCCGCACCAGTTGCTGCAACTGTTCTGCCACTACACTGCACTGATGTTGATATAAAAGTTATGCTGCCGGGTTGCCGAGGACCATGACGTGCGTCCCATTAAGTTAGAAAATTGCATCAAAATACAGTAGATTTCGCAAAAAGAAGATGAAAACATTTGCAAACTTTAAAAGAAGTTTTCGCTGGCATCAAGAAACCAAAACCAAAAAAAAAGTATGCCAAACGAACGCGTATAATGTGCTGGAACTAACACCAGGCCATAGTCAACGGGGGAAGGACTATTTTTATGGGAAGATCGGAAACGTGGCGGCTGTTTATGGTTATGTTAACGTTTTGATGAGTTTAGTTAACGTTTGCTAGACTAAGCTGAAAAATGCTATAGAGTAATAAAAAAACATTTTTATTTTAAGGATTTATGAGTAAGTTAGGAGCTCAAAAAAAAAAAAAATATTACTTTAAGTAGTTGGTTTTTTTTAATGTGGTTTTTAACACTTAATTTTTAACAATTGCTTATTTTTATTAATGCTGATTTTGATAAATTTTATGAGTGTATTTGTTTGTATAATAAAAACTCGACTTTTTAATTTAAAATTTTACGACTGACATACGAATTATAAGAAGTGAACATTTTTTTTAGTATCTTCAGCTACTATTTTGAAAAACTAAGAAATTAATAAGTGAGAACAAAAGTGCAAAGAGATAAGGGCTAAGCGAATACTCTGCAGCCATAATTCGCCAAAAAAGTTAATATCTGCTGGTGTTTTCAAGGAAATGGTAGCGTTTTGAAGGAGCTGAAGTAGGTTCAGCTTTTTGACTATTATGTTCACATGATTCTACATAAAGGCAAAAATAATTGAAGCGGATCTCTTATAAAATATAAAACAGTGTGACCACAAAATTTTTTATTTTTTTTAAACTTTGATTATTTATCGAGTTTCCGATAACTGAATATTTCAATTAAATTCACTTAATCTTAAACAACACGAAGCACAAGTGGCTTGTGAAATTTTAATTCTAAAGAGTTTGGGGTTTATTTTTCAACGTTTACCTTGTCTGCTTAGTTATGAAATTATACAGATTATATACAGTCACATGAGGCTGGGAAAAACTGAATACTAAGATCAACATATCTCGAAAAAAAAAAAAAAATTAATAAATTTTTTCTATTTTCAATGAAAGATTAAACTTAAAATTTAAAAAAGAGTCACTTTTTTTTTCTTCTATTTAAAAAAAATTAAAATAATAATAAGAATAAATAATTTTGAGTATTTTGTCAGTTGCTCCTGGGCAACTGTTCGAAGAGAACAGGGCCTACAGTTAATAGTCGAGCGGCGGTGCCTTGAATTACTAGAGATTTGCTTGGGCAAAATAAGAATAATCACATATTATGAACTCAATGCGAAGGAAAAAAAAGAAGTAACTCCTATAAACAATAAGCATAAGGCTTATTTTAACGATACACCTTCAAATAATCCCCATAGTTATTTATAGTGATGAATAAGAATAAATCTTTGGAAGGAAAATTCTCCGTAAATGCTACATTTGAATTTATAATTATATCATTACTGCGTCTCAAGATGTTTAAAATCAAAGGAGACAAAAAACGGCTTTTTGTAAACACAATTTTTTCCTTGTAGTGGCTTAAAGACATTCCTAGGTAGGTAGGTAAAATTCTACACATTATCAGTTATTTTTTATTTTATTTCCACATATTAGTAAAATAAAATTTTTATGAATTTTGTGGGGATTGATTGATTGATTTAAATAATTATAATTGATTATTACTTAATCTTAATCTAAATTTAGTCAGCATAATTATTAATTAGGTGCTTAACTTGCTCAATTTAGACAAAAACACTTTTATTGTACGACAAGAGACTCCTACGGTGAGAGATGTTTCTTTAAAGAGAAGGACGGATGATCATGAGTTCTTCTTTCGATTACACTAGCTTACAAATTTTAGGATCTTCGAGTGAACCTTCGTATAAAAGTATTTTTAAGGGTAATTTTGGGTCTAGAAACATGAAAAGACATTCGTTTTTTTCCCCAAGAACCGTTTTCGAAATTTAAAAAAAAAATGTTTTTGGGTACTGTTTTCAGTTATTCGTGAATATCTCGTGAACAGAATGTTTTACAGACATAAAACCAGAACATTAGATCGAAAGGTATTGATGTAGCCTTTACGGTGGCATACGATATATGAAGATTGAGTCAAAATTTTTGAAGTTACACAAGCAACCACAATCGAAAAAAAAGGGACATTTTCGACCATTTTTCAAAATTACAAATATTCAGTTTAATTTTTTTCAAACTTTGATTTGAAATAGAATTATTTTACGAACATCTCGAATCTAAGATCTGAAGATGCTATGGAACCATTGTAATTTTCGTATTTCTCGACCCAAAATCTCCATAAAAAACACTTTTACGAAGGCTCATTTTTTGTATAAACTAGTTTTATATGCCTTGAACAAATCCTTAATACCCTTGTCCTGCCCGGTCAAGCTACTGTATTGACTGTTTGGTCTATCGGCCGAACGGCATTTACTTCTATGAAAGAGACTAACTATATAAAATATAAAAAGTCTTTTCCGTCATTTTCATTTATTTATTTAATTTTCTTGCTTTTTTTGCGCGTGCAATTTCGGAACTTGGCGGAGTTTCCATTTTTGACTTGATTCTTTTTGCAAAAAATTTTGAAACTTGGCTTGGTTCCTATTTTTTGCTTTCTCTCTCCAGCGATTAATTTTAAAAATAGTTTTTTCTTCTTTATTTGAAATGCACGGTAGCGGTATGGCAAGTATAGTGAGCAGGTGAGGCAGCCCCCTAGTGTGCTTTGAAAACATTTTGCTTTTCGCAAATATTGGATTAAATCCTTTCACCAAATCACAGCACATATGAAAACACATCAATTACCAAACTCTAAAATATTTAATCTAAAATCGATCCATTTTGAGATTTCAATGACCTTTGCAAAAGTGTGTACACACCGGCGCACATTGATTTTGAAAATTGAAAATAAAAATCAAAATTAAACAAAGTAAAATGTTTAAACTGTCAAAAGCCCTTGCCATCCAAACACAATGCTATATATATAAATGTGTATAGTATGTATACATATGCTATATGTAACATCATCCATCAACTTCAAGCGCAAAACCAAAACGAATCTCAATGCAGGCAACAGCCGGATATGGAAACCTTATCTAAGCCAAGCCTTGTCCCAAATGTGCTTCATGGAAATTGCAGCAAACAAGGGCATTGGACAGCAAAGTAGCGTCAAAGAAAAAGTCAGCTTAACGAGTCGCTCGCATCGCAGGGATACACACAGGGAAACCACTCTCATACACACACTTAAGCCTATCAATCAAAATGAGCATATAACAAGCCAAAATGCTGACCAAAAAGCTTAAAATATTCAAGTTGAACGCATTTAAGCCATTTTTATGCTCAATCGCTGCTATTGCAGTAGCACAACACACTCACTGTACATAATTGTCAGTAAATTGAATCATCATTGTAAGCACCCAAAACACACCCACACCACACATTCACTCACTCATACACACTCACACACGGCTGTGAGCAAGACAACAAGTGTATATGGCCAGTGAATATGACACATGCAGTTAAAAATGAATAACGCAAAATGGCTGGCTTGGGTTCTTGGGCGGAGAAGAAGGAGAAGCAGAAGGAGCAGCAGCAGATTCAACTGGAATTGGTTGAATTGAACGGATGGTTAACTGGATGGACAGTCTGTACTCTTCAGTTCTCATCTATGCAGCACATTAAACGCTCGTTTGTTTGACGAGCTCGACGTGGATCGATGAGGCACAGAGCAGAGCACACAAAACATGGAAAAAGACAAAATTTAGGTTAATGGAATATAAGTGAGACCCTCCAAAAAAACGTAACGAAGTTGAAGTAGTTTCAGCATATCAGCTATGTGAGGAAGTACGCTTTTATATAGGCTGTGGGTTGAAAAGCTCAGATACCAAAAAATCTCTGATGGATAAAGAATTGTAGAAGTTTTCAAACTATTTAAAAATAATAAAATTTTAAAATTCCCAAACAAATGTGCGGATCTCTATTGAAGTATTCTACAAAAACGATATTTAAGAATATATTCGGAAAATCATTTAGATTGGAAAATATGACTTAACTAAAGAATTAAGTCATTATTGTATGGAAACCAAGCTCGCAATGGTAGATATCGCCCGTCTTGTGGGCCATAGCCGGAAAACTTCTTGACAGCCATGTTTTGCTGTCCAAAAACCAAAACTTTGAATGTGAAATTCTTTTAGCACTGAGGTCTTTTGCTCTAGGTCTTAACTTTCATTTATATTGATATATTTTATTAAAATCGCTTGAAAATTTCAGGAGCTATTTTCAAAAATTAAAATCCATCTTAATACAGTAGAAATCAATTTCTTTACTAATTGATACTTACTTGTAAGTGCCACCTTTAAGGTTCCAGCAATCCATTTCCATTCATTACCCATCAACGTAGAAACTTCAACATTTAGTAAAAAATATTATATATGTATATTTAACTGCATTTTGGGATACACTAGTCTAATATAATAACAGAGGGGAGGATCAAAAAGTAGAATTACTGAATTAATTGAAATTTGTTTACTGATGTAATCGGTACAAATCCTTTTTAGTCCTCGAAAAAGGACCGATACAACGCGTATAATGTGAATCCAACGGCGCATGCGCCTTCTAGAACTTTCTTTACAGGATCCCTTCAGAGATACCACCACGGACCCTTGGTCGTTTTCTACAGAGCAGCATCGGTTTCCCTTGAGATTCTGGCTTAGAGAAAAAATATCCGGTGGTTCTTGATCTGGGCTGTAGAGTGGGCTAAGGCATCGTGATAACCCTGTGCATTTTGCTCATCACTCCGGACTCTTCGCACAAACTTGGCCCACACTTTTCGCATGGTCAAACCTTCAGTAATAATTTTCTTGACATTACCGGCCGAAATTACTAACTTATCAACAATCAGATTCCAGTAACCGAATTTACAACAATCCTGGTCGTTTTCGGCGAGCTTCCGGCATTCCCGTAGGCGTCCTTAATCATTCTGTGTTCTTGGTTTCTTCTTCTTACTAGAAAGAAGAAAACAAAAAAAATGTATTTATGACAACAAATTGGTATTTCGACCACTGTGCGATGTGTTGCAATTTAGTTCTTTTATCGACAATATTTTAGCTATCCCTATAGAAAAAGTGTGACCAAATATGTTGAAAAAAAAAAATTGATTTGGGAAGCAATAACAATAACATACAAAAACGTTAGGCCTCAGAGCGCCAAATTTTTTTGGGTTTAAGTGTACTATGGTCTACAGGCACTAGACTGTTTTTTTGTTCCAAAACTCTCTTAAGGATTTAAAATTTCCGAAATATAGTACAAAATTTTCAGCAAATCCACACCTTTTAGAAAACGAACAAATAACATCAAACATATATCTCTAGGAGGCTTCATGCCCTTCAGTGGTAATAATTTCGAAAGTTTTTAGAAAATAGCATTATTAACAAATAAAATTCAAAAACATCCAACATTATAAGATGTTCCTGATAAGGAATATATGCACGCTTAGAAATTATTTTTAAAGTATATTTCGAGAAGGCTTAAAAGTGTATGTGTATCCTTGGAAAACTTTAGCGAATTACTAAAGCTAAAAAACAGCATTGTTGGTAGAAGAAACGGCTATTCTCCATAAAGATATTAAGCAATTGAGACACGTTCGTTCCAGAAACTATTTTTAAAGTGTATCTTAACTGTGTCACCTCGAAGTTTGCACTTTTTTCTCGTGATTTTTTCTTGGGCTGCAATTTTGTAATGCCAACTACAACGATTGGCGAACATTTTTCAATAAAGTTGCAAGTTGTGTCAAATGGGGAGAGAGGGTAAGTGGCAAACGGATTGGGATTGAGTTTTGGAAGTAAGTGCAGCAACAGCCGGCGCACAAAGTGCCAGTCCTACGACTAATTTTGGATCAATTTTTTTTTTTTTTGGCAAAAGAGCAAATATACTCACACACATGTGAACACTTTCAATTGCTTGTTTGACCAGTTTTGCCATTTTTACTTTTCTCGCTAACAAGTTTTGGTTTCTGCAGCCATTTGTCGACTTTTAGTATTTTTTTTGCTTTAATTGGTTTTTTTTCGGAAGAAAGAAAAACAACTTAGCGTTGGCTATAACTTGTTGTTGCTATTGGCCATCGATTGGAAAAACTTGCCAAACGTGTATCTCTGTAGCGGTGTGTCTGTATCTGTGTATCTATGTATCTGCTGCTCTCATTGAGGAAATGGCCAAGCTTGGAAGCGTTCAAGCGTCGAAGCGTCGCAATCAACGCCGCGCATAGCAAAATGAAAAAGAAAAGTTGTTTGCTTATTTCTAAAGGCAAAGTCGGCCAATTCATAGTTCCGTTGACTTGTTTTTCATTTTTTTCTATTTTATTTTTTGTTTTGTTGTATCTTGTATCTTTGAGTACGTGTTGGTCAGCTTCTTGGGGTGTTTAATTTAAGTATTTCTTCTTTCTGCAACATTGAAACAGCGAAAGTCGCTTTTAGCTGGTTTTTGTTTATTTTTGTTATGTGTGCCAAATCGCCCCAGCTGCTCAAGAAGCTTGGCAGCCAAATGTGAGGCAGGTCGCGACTATAAAATCAAAACTTGCAATCAACCGTTTCTAATTGGCTTAAAAGGGAACAATATCTTTGATTTCAAATGGATTTTCTATGCCAGAGCTAACGAAACAATGGAAATTATTATTTCCAATCTCAATTTGGTATACTAAACAAAAGAAGAAGCTTTTATGTCCTTTACTCATACTTTAAAATAGTGGAGACTAATCCATTAAAGTTGACCCCATTTAATCTTAAAAACGAAACAGTGCTTGAATCTTCGTCATATTTGCTAGCCTCTTACATATAACATTAAAATTAAAACCCTTCGATTTATTTATTTTATAAAAAAATTTTCTTATCGTCGTAGCCATCGTCATCATTTATGTTAAAATAGGAACTTACTTCTATCTTCCTCCACTGGCTTCTTTTTAAAGAGAGTATGCCCCATTTAAATTTAAACCATTTGAATTCTCTCTTAAATAAACTTATTTTTATATTTTTTGTTTAGTTCGTCATCATCACGACGGTGAAAATCAGAATTTACCAGATCTACAGTCGTCCGCTGAGTTCCTTTCATAGACAGGATCTCATTTTTTATCTGAAAAGTAAAGACTTTTTATTTCGCTTATATTCTGAAGCGTTTTTGATCAATGGATTTAGTGAAATAAAAATTTTTACGCAAGTGGTGTTAATTTTTCGGAAAAAATTAATCTTTGAAGGTTTCATAAAACACAAAAAAAAATTCTTTTACGAACAAGATTTTTAGATTATAAAGTTTCCTGCAAAATTAAATCGATAGATCCAATGTTTCTTTAGAAGTCTTGACGCCTGCAACATTACTTTTTAATAAGATTCATTTTGAGATATTCGCTTTTGAAGTAATGAAGCGGACGATATAGGTTACATAGTCCGATCTTTATAAATTTTTTTTGAATATTCTCCAGAGTTTGTACTCCTAAATAAAAATCACAAATGTACCTGTATAACCCTTTAATTTGACAGAGGGTCTTTGGTTAAAACTTCTATTACATAGAGGTGCCTTATTTTTTAAACCAGAAGTGATCCATACCAACTTTATCATGAACGATCGAAAAGTCGGTTATTATAGTCTCCCAATGATGTTGCTATTTGAACCGAATCTTTTTCAATTCGATTCGATCATCGTGACGGGACAGGAACCTCTATAAACAGCATAGAATACATATCTATGCCAATGCCTGTAAGGCCTTTTGTATTAACTTCGGAACATGCCAAGCACTTTCCTTAGTTTTTAAGAATTTCAGAATGCTACAGTTGTGCTTACTTGCCAGACTATAAAGACCCTGTACGAACGCTGATCACGCTGTTTTTAAAGGATCTTCTCAAAAAAGGAGTGTTAATTTGGTAAAATTTCAGTTCCATAGCTTTATAGTCTCTGAGATACTTTTTTCACAAGGGCAGACAAAAAGACAGACATGGCTATATTGACTCGGTTGTTGATGCTGATAAAGAATATACATATAAACTTTATGGGGTCTGCCACGCCTCTTTCTGCCCTTCACATACATTTGCGCAAACGTATTTAGCCTTTGTACCTTTGGTTGAAGAAAAAAAAAGAAGCTTTTTCAGTGCGGAATACACATCAATAAAAATGTTTGTATTAAAGTAATCGATATTACCGAGAATAATCTATCTGAAGCAAAAACTAAGGGCAGTTACGGATATACAAATTTAATAAAATTTTTTGTTGGCCACAAATCAGTCCGCGAAACTGCTCAGAGAAACCCCTCAGAAAAGCACTTAAGCTCCAATGCTTCAAATAAATAACAGTCGAACAGAATAATGTAGTATGTATCAAGCCATTAGTAAATAGTTAATTAGTTAATCGTTAGTTAGTTGTTTTGCTAAGGTCATAGGAAAAGTAAATGTAGGCCATTAAGATAGTAAGAGCTGTTAATTTGTATGGTTGTTATTGCTTGCGAAACACCAAAATGGCTATAAAAAGTAATATAAATAATTTGGAATAATGTTGTTTTACCGGGCTGTGTTATTTAGTAAACATGTTACCAAAAGTTTTATCTAAAGACAAGCAACAATAAATTTGTCGTTCTGTGATCTCCAACACAGACAAATTATGTGCAGTTAAGGGCACTACGGTTCTCATCACATTGTTGGTCTGGCACTTTTGCATTTCTGCATCGTTGTTGGGTTTGCCCCCGTCATCAGAAATTCATTCATTTGCTAATCTTTTAGATTGAGAAATCTTACCTTTTGCGTACTAATGAACTTTTTATATAAACACACCGTTGCTTTCAAAGGCATTCCCCCAACTTTAATCTTATTTTACTTATTAATAATTTACCTTCAACTCAAATCCGCTTTAAGCGCGCACACTTTCTACGAAAAATGTATACAAGTCTTATCCACAGGTAGCTAAAATTAATGCGACCAAGTTTTCATTTACACTAAAATCCATTCAAATATTAACCAAACACTACTTCACCTCATGCCATGCCATATTGTCGTGTTCTGGTTCTGGCTGTCCTAATCACAGCTGCCCGCTCTGAACTAGCGTCTTGTTTCCCGCTCTCCAAACTCTTTCTCTCATTCGAGCTCTTGCTGCCATCATTCTGCCTTTCAACTTTGTTTAATCAGTCACTCAAATATATCACCGCCAGCATGCTCCTTATTGTTGCCATTGCAGTAACCCGGCTCTTTTTCCACTCTCTGGGTCAACTGCTGTCCACTGAGCGTACTTGAAGCTGACGCGCTCAAGCTGGTGCTGAAGCTGAAGCTGGAGGCCATGCATCAGTGGTGTAGTTAGATTTTTGTGAAGGGGGGGTAACAATAAATGTAATAGCCGAATATATCTTTCCTGAGGTACAAAATTATGAAGATAGAACTATTTAAAGGTAATACCTAAGGTTCTTGACAAATTTTTGCAGGTACTATATATATTATACATATTATAGTTATAGTATTTATATAACAAACTCTTTAAAGTTACAAAAAAAAAAATAATTTTAATTGGTATTGATTCAATAAATAAAATTGTAAAAAAGCAATTATTTTAGCATTTAAAAAATGTTCCTGTACTCATGGGGTGATTGATTTACTCAGTATCCCCCATCTACACCACTGCTACTGTATGGTTCAGAGCATTTGCTACAACCCACAAAAAAAAAAAAATATAGAAGGAATTAAACACAAAAAAATCGTAATGTTTGCCTGAGCATTCAGTTTAATTACCCCTTTTATAACCTTTGCAGTTTGTTTTAACATTTTACGTTTTTCAGTGAAATTTTCTTAATTTCACTCTCTCAGACACACACACACACACATACATACTGAATTCCGTCCGTTTTGATAGAGCCGCAGAACTCCGGCTGATGCTTTGGCGTGCTTTTCATTATTTTGGCGCATTTTAAGTAATTAAAATTCCTCACTCATGCCAAATGCAATGTAAGAATGTAACTGTGTGTGTGTGTGGTAGATTTTGTATCTGTGTGTCAGATTTTATAACTTCGTGTGTGGGCGTAAGAGAGAGAGAGAGTACGTTTGTATATATTTGTGTGGTCTGTTAGTTATTTAAACTTTATTTTCATTTTACTATCGATTTTTGTGGTTTTTTGAACGCAATTAACCTTCTGCTTCTTTCTCTTGTTGTCTCTTCCCAACATTTCTCTCTCTCTCTCTTTATTTTACTTAGTTTTCATCTTCATCTGGCTTCGACTTGGTTTTTTTGAGTTGTACATTGAATATTCAAGTACTGCGACTTGATGAGAAAATTTCTGTTGCCGTTTTTCGTTCGTTGTTGTTGATATTTGTTTATTTGTTTGCTCTGATGTGTTTTCCTGCTTAACTTTATTCCACTATTTGCATCTGCCTCTGTCCCACTTTTGTCAGCCTACTCCAACAGTTTTTCATTTGTGTTTTCTGTGCTAATCCTTGCCGATAATTTCGTGCGGCTCTGTGGCACTCGTTATTGAGGCATTTCTAGATTGCTGCAAATATTTGTGGCATTAAGATTAGATATTTGGTACAAGTTGTTGCTGTTGTTATTGTTGTTGCTTAAGCTCCCATTTTCGAAGAATTTAGTGGTTTTGAATAACAAAGCTGTCTCGTTGGCTTTTGACAATAGAATCGATAATGAATTTGAGGGCGAAATGTAAAAATGTTTAGTATATCTGTAAAAACAAAAACTTTAAAAAAAAATTTCATAAAATTATACAAAAATTTGCATAACAAAAAAAATTTATTTTGAAAATTTTCTAATTAGAAAAGGGAGGTTATTTGCTGTTTTTAAAGGCTATGACATTTCGAATGGGTACTTCGTTGAGTAAGGCTTATACGGAAAAGACTGGATGCTGGGCGTGCTTTTATGAAACGTTTCCAAAAAAGTTTATACTATATATGAATTTATGGAATCATAGTGCCCTAATCACAAAAAAATATTTTTTCTCCTCATGCACACTGAAACAGAAAAATCTATTGCTTAATGCAAAGACTATACACTGAGAAAAAAATAATTGATATTGACGCAAATTTTTTTTTCCATGATAGATGATAAAATATTAAATTAAAAAAAAATTTTTTTGAAAGAGATCTTAAAATGTCCAAAAGAACATCAATGTAAGTTTTCAACTTATTATCTTTCAATTCCGAGGAGCTATGCGTATTTGTCATTTTTCGAAGTTTACTATGGCGAACATGCGAGGTGCCGTCACTAAAATAAGTAAAACTTTTACAATTCTAAGAGTTACAAACTTTAATTTTTTTGTTTTTCGCACTGAATTTACACACATAAAATGACATTATCACTTTTTTTTAAGTGGGAGATCGCTTTTGAATTTTAAAATTTAAAAAAAAAAAGATGGCGTACGTTAAGTCGGGCGCAGACGACTTTGGGATACCCTGTACCACCACATTGCAATTAATTCCGACAAATTGCTTAAAACCTCCAAAAGAAATTATATTCGGCAAATTTGGTTACGATGTTTTCATAACAAAAAAATGGCGTACGTTAAAGTCGGGCGCAGACGACTTTGGGATACCCTGTACCAACTCATTGCAATTAATTCCGACAAATTGCTTAAAACCTCAAAAAGATATTATATTCGGCAAATTTGGTTACGATGTTTTCATAAAAAAAAAAAAAAATCAGTCGAATTTTGCCCCAAAAAATTTTTTTGACCGATCGGTCCTATGGGGACTATATGATATAGTCAACCGATTATGATCAAATTTAGTACACTGATTGGGAACTATAAAAGACTTCCGACTGCCAAATTTGGTTCCGATATCTTCAAAACCAAACGAAACACAACGAATTTTGTAAAAACAGCGTTTTTTTGACCGATCGTTCCTATGGGAGCTATATGATATAGTCAACCGATTTTGATCAAACTTAGTGCAGTGCTTGGATACTCTAAAAAACTTCTTAATGCCAAATTTGCTAACAATATCTCTACAAACAAACGAAAGGCAACGAACTTTGTACAAAAAACGATTTTTTGACCGATTGGTCCTATGGGAGCTATAGATATAGTCAACCGATTTTGATCAAATTTGGAACAGTGCTTGGCAACTCTAAAAAACTCTTAATGCCAAATTTGGTTACGGTATCTTCACAAATAAACAAATCACAACGAATTTCGCACAAAACACGTTTTTTTGACCGATTGGTCCTATGGGAGCTATATGATTTAGTCAACCGATTTTGATCAAATTTGGAACAGTGCTTGGCAACTCTAAAAAACTTTTTAATGCCAAATTTGGTTACGGTATCTTCACAAATAAACAAATTACAACGAATTTCGCACAAAACACGTTTTTGACCGATTGGTCCTATGGGAGCTATATGATATAGTCAACCGATTTTGATCAAATTTGAAACAGTGCTTGGGTACTCTAAAAAACTTCCTCATGCCAAATTTGGTTACGGTATCTTCACAAACAAAAGAAACACAACGAATTTTGTACAAAAAACATTTTTTCGACCGATCGATCCTATGGGAGCTATATGATATAGTCAACCGATTTTGATAAAATTTGGTACAGTGCTGGGGGTCTCTAAAAAACTTCCGATTGCCAAATTTGGTTATGATATCTTTATAAACAAACGAATTATCCATCTAAAACTTTTGCATTTTTTCGAGGTCCTCTGAAACACCCCTATGGGAGCTATATAATGTAACACCGATATCAAAAAAATAAAATAAACTTGTCTCCTATGGATTAATAAGGGATCTTATCTGAAAGTTTGGTTGCTCTAGCTCTTACCATCTCTGAGATCTAGGCGTTCATACGGACAGACGGACAGACGGACATGGGTATATCGACTTCTCGAGTCACACTGATCATACTTTAAGTAACTTTGGGGGGTCTCCGACGTCTCCTTCTGTACGTTACATACATTTTCGGCTTACACAAACACAATATACCCTTTGTACCATACGGTACAGGGTATAAAAATCTTAAAAATAAATAAAAAATTTGTTTTTCTAATTTGCGTCAATATCTTTATTCGTTTAGGAGATATGGCTTCTTAAAGAATAGTTTAAAAATGAAAAACCCAATTTTCAGTTATCGATAACTCGATAAATAATCGGAATTTCGCAATAAAATTTGACGAGGATTTCATTGGCTAGTAGCTCTACCAAATATGTAAAAATCATCGAAATGAAATCGGAGAAAGTTCGGCAAAAGTGGCCCGCTTCACTTATTTTCGCCGATATTAATTCTAGCGTGAAACAATCTTGTTTTTTTTCCAATTTGCTTATAACTTAAAAAATAAACGTTTATTTTTATTACTTTCAATTCTCTTTTTTTAAGCAAATTCGAGCTTAAATTAAAATCGGTTCTTTTCACTGAGTGTACAGAGACAGTTTTAAGCATAGTCGAGGAGAGATAAGAAAAAGGTAGTTAGGAATGCAACATAAGTTACTAATCCAAAATGTCACGCAATTTAGTCATTAATTTTTAAAGGAAACAACAAATTTTTTGACAATTATAAGTTCTGCTCCGAGTTAAATGTCGAAGATTTTAAGATCTGCGACATTAATTTACCGAATACTGTTTTTACACTGACAAAAATTACACTTTTTGAATAGAGAACATTTTTTGGTGGAAACCTTTATTCCTTAACAAAGTACACACAGATACTAAATGTTTTCAAGTTAAGAATATTTGTACATTTCAAATTTAAGAAAATCTGTACTACTTTCCTAGGTTGGTCTTTATTTTTAGAACCATATTTAATTTTATTTTTTTTTTTGTATTATGAATGCTACACGAATTGAGATCAACTTTATTTAACTAAGGAAATAATAATAACACTTGAAACTAGTATACATACTTGATCTCACGATTTTTCACTTTTTTTCGCGTGTAAATGGATTTATTTTAATTTCACGCCTATTTTTTTCTTATTTGAAATATTTTTGTAATTATTATCAGGTTTTTCAAATTCAATTCAGTTTCTTTGTACTTGCTTTTCGAACTTAAACATAGATTTTTCATTTTTATTGTAGGTAAAAAATAATTTTTCTTAATTAAAAAAAAAAAAAAAAAAGTTTTTACACTTATTATTAGTATTTTTGAACTTTTTTTAAGATAAAAATTCATATTTAAAAACTGGCTTTACAAGATTGCGATAGCTTTCGGCAGACTTTTTCCTCTCAGTGTATATTTTCGTAATTTTCAATTGTTTGCTTGAGTAAAATGGCTGAAATTATAATACTTTTTCACAAACTATTCTTAACATTAATTTCTTTTACAAATCGGATGTCATTATTAAAACTTTTTACATGTTTATATATGTATGTTTAAAGTCAGTATTCCACACTTTTAATGCTCAGCATTTAAAACTGATAAAGCTGATTGCGAAATCTACGAAAATCCCAAATCAGAAACCGCCAATTTCGGTTTGCCACACATTCGCAAATTAATTGAAGTCCGGAAATTAAGAAACTACGCAACGTAAATTTGTCGATAAACCCTATAACCATATAGTTATTGGCCCATTTCTGTATAGGTTAATAACCCAGCGAAGGGTAAGGCGAATCACAGAGTATGAAGAGTATGAGAGTATGAGAGAGAGCGGGTTCACATTCAAAGGCTGTTTGCTGCTGTTTTTTATTGCTGTTTCGTGTGCTCCGTTCTTGATTCGCTTAATACTTTTAACGTTTGATTGCATTTAATGCTTTCAGTCGAGCAATGTTTGTGCTCTTTGGTCTGGCAAAATGAGTGTGCTCAAGAGAGGAGTGATAAAGAGAGAGGGTAAGCCTGAGAGCGGCAATTGCACTGCTACTGGCCTTAACACATATTATATGCGCCTGCATGTATGCTATGCATTTTTATACACTGTAAAGATAAGGTTTTGGGTACTATAGACTGGTGCAGTCAGAAGTATATTATCAACAAATTTAATAAAAAGATTTCGCATATACCGAATAAACATGATGGGGACTTTTTGTCCGGTTCGCTTTAAAAACATTGTATAGCTTACTATCCAAACTATCATCTTATTTTAGGCAAACTTATTAAAAAAATTATTGATATCGGATAATAAATTTAAAACATGCATCAATTGTTGTAGTGTATTCAAAAGTCGGTTAAAGATCCAACTTATTAACATTTTCTTTTTATGCACTTACTGTTTGTTGCCTTCTGCTGTTGATGCACTTGCTGAAAGTTGAGAAATGTGTAGAGCACAGAGAGGAGACGAATGAGGGACATGGGTACAGATGTGTAAGGACAAGCCGAGCGACATGCTCAAAAGAGCGTGGGGCATGCAACATTGTGTTGGTGTCGAAGTTGAAGTGCAAGTGGCAGCAGGGAGCACAAGAGTTGGGTTCGAGGAGAAACATATTTATTTTGGCAGATGGACTGGAAAAATGGAAAACGAAATGAAGAAATGACGTGCAGAACTAGTGAGGCAAGTAGGCACTTAGAGAGAGAGAGAGAAAGTAAGCGGGCGGTTTGTTGCAAGTGGTTCGTTTGATGGTTCTCATTGCTTGGTTCTCCGAATTGGAGCAGCCTTGTAGCCTTTTCTTTTATGCAGACACAAGTTGCACACAATTTTTAATGCACTTGCATACATATAAATACAGAGGCACACATCAACACACAACCATATATGAATTATGTATATGAAAATTTTGGTCTGCCTAATGGAATGTTGTTTGTGTGTGGCTTATATAAGTATATATAACTAAAAGCATAGCTTAAATTTATGCTTTATTAAGTGTTTGCATTTAGGATTTTATAATTTATATACATTTGTCCAATATATTCATGCTATATGTTCTTCCTCTTCTTCTTTTACTTGCAGGTCATGAACGACTCAACGAATACATATCCCACTATGAAACACTCAAGTATGATCATGAGCACATTAGAGCTAGTCACCATAGAGCGCGACGATCAGTGACCAAAGATCATTATGTACATTTAAAATTTGGAGCACATGGAAGAGACTTCCATCTTAGATTAAAACGTGATTTAAAAACATTTAGTGATAAGTTAGAGGTAAGTCAAAAAAATTTAAAAAAAACTGATTGCTTTTATGTTTGACTACAGAGAGGTTCTTTTTTTTGGCGCAGTAACTATAGAAGAAGAGCTTAGTGGTTCACTAGTTGGATTAAAAAATCACTGGTCTATAAAACACAACAAATTTAAAAAAAAATATAATTTGTTACTTAATCTTTTTGAAGCCTAGTTTCTTATAATAAAATTATTTTAAAACTATTCCCCACAAACAAACTAAATTTATATTTTCGAATAACCATCCATTTTTAGTCTCGTGTAAAAAATTTAGAGTCATCGGACTATAAGTAATCAAATTACAAGTATCCGCAAAAAAAACTTGATAAATATACGTCAGGGTCTCGTTTGCCATTTTTATTCGAGCAAAGTCCGTTTAAGACGAGCCATTTGCCAGCAATGGGGCGAGATGGTAATATCAAAAGGCGACATCTTTCGAATTTGAAAATAATAATTATATTTTTGTGGAAAAGCTGTAATCTACATGAGTTTTAGATGACTCTCGTTGAGAGCTAAGCTATATAATCTAGCCAAGCGCCAAGTTGGGCGCCAATTTATCAATTTATGCTATCTGCAGGAGCTTCACATGACGCTCGTTGGTTTCTTTATTCTTGGTACCTTATATAACTTGGCAGTCAATCCTTATTTCAGTAGATTACATAATTTTTACTGGCCAGCTCAGTCGGTAGAGCATGATACTCTCAATCTAAGGGTTGTGTGTTTGAGCCCTACGCTGGGCGCCATATTCTGTAGATTACAAAGCCGCACTGAAGAATCACTACTAGCGCTAGAAATTGTCAGCAAATTTGATTTCCGAAACAAACTAATTATAAAATGGAAGGGTAACCATCTTCGGGTATTGTATTTCCGCCAAAGGTGGATATGCTATTTTCCTTCTCAATTTTACACAACATACATATTCTTAAATTGACGTAAAAAGTAGATCATATAAAGTCCATAGACCTAATTTTGCGTTTGGCCATGTCTTTTTAACGTTTTACTGTTTATCGGAACGAAAGCTCATCCCATTACATCAAGAAAACACTTTTGTTTTTGTACTCCTGAGATGGATTTTAAGCCCATATAGACCGTTCTCACCAAATCGCCTGAAAGACCCACTCCATGAGTAAATTTTATGAAAATCGGTAGGGTACATTATATAAAGATGACTACATCTTCTTAAAGCTCCACAGTTTGTAAAAATTCTTATCCCTTTCCATGAAGATTTTTTTTTTCTAAACTTTGGGATCCTGAAAGCCCACTAGGCTCGGTTCGTAAGAATTATTTTTACTTTATGAGTATACTTGTTTTGTTATTACGCCTTCATTAGTCAATTTTATTAAAATCAGTAGGAAACTGTCCCCACTAAAGTCTTTTGGTTAAAAATCTTCTGCTTCGAGTTTTCACCGTTTAACGAAAAGTTTAAACTGGAAACTGCTCTAATGAAATAATGCTACCAGCTTTTTAAAAAACATTCGAAAGACATTAGAGTTCGAAGCCAGATATAAACCTGCAATTTTTTTTAATTTATTACTTAGCCATACAACTTGACTAATTTTCTCTATTTCTTTTTATCCTAGTTTTATGATAGCAATGGCCCCATTGATGTTTCCACGGATCACATCTACGAGGGCGAAGTGATAGGGGATCGTAATAGTTATGTATTTGGTTCCATACGCAATGGGGTTTTCGAGGGTAAAATTATAACGGAACGTGATGCCTATTATGTTGAACATGCCAAACATTATTTTCCCACAAATCGTACGACAACGTCGACGACAAAAACAAAAACAACATCCACATCAACGCCCCAGGGCTCTAACAGCAACACAAACTCACCAGCAGCAAGGCCCATGTACATGGCCCTGCGCAGCAACAGAACTGCCGTCGATAATAAGACAGAAAACTCCATAAACAAAAATGCTGAAACCACCACAACAACAACAACAAAATCGACCTCAACGCCATCTTCGTCCTCGTCGTCGTCGTCGTCAACGCTTTCAAGTCTTAGAGAAGAGTTGGAGTCTGAGTTAGATGCTACCACGTCAACACCAACGTTAGAAGATGACGTGCAGGTGGATGAGGACAAACTTGATTTTCACTCCATTATCTACAAGGAGTCACATGTCGAGGATGCCTATGAGAATGTGCGCGAAGGTGAGTCCTCGCATTATCAAATTTTTCTTTTATTTTGCTACTTTTTTTTCTCTACATTGAAAAACAAGTACATGGCCCTAGGGTGAAAAAATATTTGCTGATGCAGAAATGAAAAATATGCGCGCATATTGTTAAAAACAGGACCAGGACCTGGGCAACGGCTGTTGTTGTTGATGATTTATTTGGCGTGCGTCTCCAAACTTGAGAGCTTTATTTTTCACACAAGTCAACCTTGAAATTGTTTGATAACATTTCGGTTTTGTTTTGACAGCTGAGTTATGGCTGTCGTTGAGCTTGCTAATAATTTCGGTTGTACATGTTATCGTTTTTTTTTTTTTTGGGAAGAAGATGCGGAAGATTCCAAAGTTTTTCTCATTTTGGCAGCTAAATAGCTTGTTTACTTTAAAATTGTTGGTTTTAAAAAGTTTCTCTAGTCAAATAATGGGAATGCAATAACCTACGCGTTACGCTTAACCTTCATCTCTGTATTGCCACTGAGTTGGCAGAAATATTTAAAAGAAAAAAATTGAAGAAGTATATGGCGACAGTGGATACTGGATAGCTAAGGTCACAATTGCTCTGCTCGGAACAAGAGTTAGAAGAAGTTTTGGAGTACTCAATATATATTTTAGAATTGGTTTCAGTGGCAGCGAAAGCCTTCTTGCCAAAGATTAACCTTAGCCCCTTTGTTTTAAATTTAAAAATATTATTACAAATAATATAATATTTATAGATATGCTTCAATCTTCATCCAGGGAACGAAAGCTAAGTAAGAGATAGAGTGTCTTTATACAAAATGTTCTTGAGCAACTAGAGAACTATCTTACTGGGAGTAAGACAAGTTTCGGATAAAAAGATTAGAAATAGCATCAACAAATGCAATAAAAATTTAAACAAAGAAAATTCGTAAGCAAAGACGTACAATTGTGCTTCTTTCTTAACTTGAAGACGGTAATATTTATCTCAAAGCAGTATTGTTTTGACTTTCCAAGATGAAATTAAAAAGTACCCTTGCCAACAGATTATTTTAAGCCTCAACAAAGGACTAGAAGAGTGGTGTTCAGTCAAACATCAACCGGAGGAGCAAGGGGGGTTTATATCAATAATTCGTTTGTTTATGAAGATATCGTAACCAAATTTTTAGTTTTTTCAGGGGCCCGGTATAATTACTGTCGTACTTACAGAGCACAATGATTCAAACTAAAGGTGTAATAGAGGGGCTGGTACATTTTCTCCCCCAGGCCCGGATTTTCTCTATACGGCCCTGCCTTAGCAATAGCATACCTCAGCGGTTTTGATAAAGTGCTTGTGGAATGTCAGTCGCTAGTCCGGAGCAATGACGTCATCTGCCGTATTGGCTCGTCTGTTATATGAAACATAGATTGACAGACTTGCTTCTATTGAGTGCAATATTCCAATTGATTGAATTCCATCCGCGGCATTGTTATCACAAGGATATGCGTACAGTTCACAGACATTTGCGGCAAGAAGCAGCTTCTCCGTGGTTATGCGCATATTGCGTGTTGGCACAGGAATGTTGGTCGCAAATATGCTATGTAAGGCTAGTCCCAGGACTGAGACGGTATATACGGGGTTGGTCCGATAAGTACTTAGCCTACAAAAGAAAAACGAAAATTTTGGAAAAGTGACGATTTATTTTTTAATATAGTCCCAACGATGTTCCAACTTCTTTAACCCGTCTGAAAAATACGTTTTCTCGAAGTGTGAAAAGTAGGCCTCCGTGTCGGCGATGACTCAAATTTCTGCCCAGCGAGTGACTTTTTGAAGTTTGGATACAAAAGAAGTCGCACGGGGCCAAATCAGGAGATTACGGTCGATGATGCGATCATTTCATAGCTCAATTCGACGCATTTGCCCGTGGCAAGGGCTGATTCTGCTCTTTTTCCATTTTTCTAAAATCCGGGGACACTCCCGCGGTCAAACCAAAACGACAAGTCCGATTCAGCTGAAATTTCGACACGAGACACGTGCGGTGAGGCTAAGAACTTATCGGACCACCCTCGTATCTTTCTGAACGGTGCTTCGATTATAAGTACTTTAAGGCTGCCTAACCTTGAGTACAAAATCATCTGCGAGGTCATATACCGTGCCCTATTTACAATTATATAAATTCTTTTACATCAATTTGGAAATACTACGAACTATAAGCTGCTTAAAACCTGTCAGTGTTTCATTTTATTAAATTGTGTTTTACAATCTAACGCTTTCAATTAACCTTATTTTCTTGACATGAGCGAACTGTGTCCATTAACACAAGCGTGTAAATCCATAAACAATGCCAATTAAATCTTTCAAATCGGTCACACGCAACCGCACCCCCTGACATATCCATCAACTAGTTTATATACAATAAGAGCTGAAAAAAACTGAACTAAACTAAGTTAAACTATCAATTTAATAAAGCGCGCATTGTGTGAAAAATGCATCAATCAAATGTGCCAGTCAGTTCCACTAGTTGCAACAACTAAAAATTTGCAACAACAACAACAATTTGCAACAACAACAACAACAAGAGCAGCAACTAAAACAAATGTCATCTAACTAAACAACAATTTAAACTAGCTAAACGTAGGTGGCTTTTGTGTGAGCTCATTAAAATGATTACACCCAATGCACACGCCCAACAAACTAACACACAGATACACGAGCATACACACAGATACACACACCCTACTAAATACGCCCATGACAATTGTGAAAGTGTGTGTGTGTAAGTTTGGCTTTGTATGCGTGTGCAAGTCAAATTGCACACAATTTTTGCATGCAACAACAATGGCAAATTGTCGAAAAAGAGAAAAAAAGAACAAAAAACTAAGTAAAACCCCTGAGAAGAAGGGGGCCAGAAAGCAAACAAAGCTTCTCTCACAGCTCTTGTTGTTGTTGTTGGATTGTTGTATTGTTACAGTTGTAGCTTTGGCACTGCTCTCATTTCAACCTATCGTAACAGTTGTTTAGCTATGCATTAGATTTTTAATGCTCTTTGCAAAAGTATCTTAAATTTGAAAAGCATTTAAAAACTTGAAGATCTAAATACTAAAGATGTTAATAGTACAAAAATAAAACAAATAGTGTGCGGCCTTTTTTTCGTTTTATTTTGACGATAAAATGAACACAGTAAGGATAATCCGATTTGGATCAAATATGCCCCGTTTTGTTTGATAAATTTTTTCCCATCTAGCAGGCAATTTCATAGTTCCCCGATTGAAGAAGTCCTAGTCCCTATCGATAAAAAACCTAATCAACTCATTTTCACAAGCCTCTCTTGAGGCTTTGTGTCCTCTTCTGGTCAATCGCTTGCTTCAATCCGGTTTGTCGTTTAGTAGAGGTCCTATGGGTGAAGCTCATAGTGAATGATTCCCTCCCAATGCCACCAAACACACAGCAAAACCTTCTTGGCCGTTAATCCAGGCCTGGCGATCGTTTAAGCCCACTTCTCATCGCCAGTCATTATCCGCTTCAAAACTGGGTCGATTTCGTTACGTTTCAGCAAAAAATCACAAGCATCAATTCGGTATTAAAGGTTCTTTTGCACGAAATGCCATGGACTCAATGATTTTCATAATTTTATCAACATTTTCGACGATTGGTCTATTGAAGCATGACCTATCTTCGAAGTTCACATTACTAGAATGGAATCGTTGGAACCACAGCTTTGCTATTATATTCCATATTGTATTGGGTCCATAAACATACAAAAATTTTTGGACGCCAGCTCCGCCTTTTCACCTTGGTCATAGTGGTTCTGAAGAATGTATCGATTTTTTACCTCCATTTTGAATTGCTGTTCCACAAAACTGGCTTCAACTAACAGACCACGATCTTTTTGTTAAGCGTAATTTCACCATCAAATCGATGGTATAACCCGATATGCCTATTTTGTTGCAGAACAAAACGCCCAGTATGACCATCTCATACTGTTGAGTACAGTTATGAAGCAAAGATAACAAAAGTGTTCGAATTAACTATCCTTAAGTCTTCCAAAGAGAAAAAATTACACAAAAGATACTGATACGTCTCTGCGACGTACCGCAATAGAACAACTACCAGCAACAAGCTTCTGTTCCTGACTAAGCAAGCTATTCAACAACTTTGAAGAAAATGTGAAAGTAAACATTATTTTAATTGTAGACAAAAAAAAGTATGTACTACGATTTTCATCTGTTTAATGTTATAATCTTTCAAATTAACATCGTTTTTGTTCAACCATGGATTGATCTCAAACAGTCGTTTATCTTTCCAGTTTACATTATTGTTTTAACCGAACCCTTAAGTTTTAGAGATCCATTCTCAACAATTCCATAATTTCCAATATTTACTAAAACTGGTTTAGATAAGCTTCAAGCGATAGAGCACCTTCTCCGTTTTGGGCCATAAATACATATCCATAAATATATCGACTACAACTCGACTCCTTAAAGTAGTTTTTTTTACAAGTCCGGGAAGTATACATACTTTTATCCAAAAACCCTAAAGAGTATTCAAATTTAAGTTAAATCAAAATGAAATTTTACTCCCCAACTCAGTTTTTGCAGGGAACATTCTTTTCTTTTGTTGCAACAACTTTATATATGAGGGTGAGGCGTGTACACGGAGCTTGCTGCACTAGGCAAGACTTTTGTCATGCCCAACACTGTTCGTGAGAGAGGTGTATATCTACATGTATATTTGCGCTCCTTTTTATGTTGCAGCTGTGCAGCTGATGTCGTCATAGTTGCTGCTGGTTGCACAATAACAAGAGAGCGCTGTGCATCCGCTGCTCCATGTTGTTGCAAGTTTCATTGCCAGTGTCATTGTTGCAATGATACAGCAGCCATGTTGCTATTGTATTGGTTTTTTGTAGTAGAGTAGTGTGAGAGTGTATCATTGTATTGTGCACCTCAGTGTCTTATGTTAGTTCATTTTGTATTGCAATTCTCCCAGGGAGTCATATAAAAAATTGACCATTGAAGCGGCAACTGATGAATTTTTTTTTTTTCATCTCTAAAGTTGATGAAGTTTTTCGAGCTGACAGATTGAGAGACACTATAATATACACATACGTGAAACTTGGCTCTCAACTTTGTATGTTTAAGCGTCGTTCACTCATGTTGCATAGACAATTGACAGTTTTCATGAATTGGTACAGTTTGCCTTATAGCAGCAGGTTTGTAAAACAATGTTTATTTCACAAAAAGATTAGTTTTCTTAGGAAAACTTTGATGGAGTAGAGTCTATTGAAAAGCTGCTAAATGTTTGCTGTCAATTGAAAAACCTTGATAACTGTAGCCAATTTTAATCAAGTGGAAAGACATTGACAGACTGGTATTAAATCTTCGAGTCAAGTGACTCCATTTAAAACAGATAAATAGTATTGTGGGAAGACTTTTTTATCGTGCGTTTAGGTTTGCCTTGATGCTAGCCAAGGTTATAGACTTTCCTTATTTTTGTTTGCCAGCTGGCCAAAGATGTATGGAGATGAAAGGATACTAGGATCCCAAATAAGGCTATTTTCCAAACTGCGTTGAAGATATAATATAAGACTGGATAGTCTAACAATAGGGTACAATGTAAAAAAACAACATAATCCGTCGACAAGGATGGATCCAGAATACAAATTTTGTTGGAACGCAAATTCGTTTGCAATATTATATCTAACTCAACATTATGAAAATGAGATTCTGGACACCCTTAGAATCTCCCAACGGTGCAATCCCCCTGAAAGTCTTAATTTTGAGAAAATTTTATTCAAATATTTCATTACCCAAATTTTTTGATCTCACAAATTTTTTTTTTTTTTAAATTGTTGCAGTGAATCGATTTGATTCATATTTAAATAAAGATGGGATTAAAATGCGTGTTTTAAAAAAAATGTTCATTGACATACTTAAAAAAAGGACATTTTTATATTTTAGGAAAATGTGTTTGTTAAAAAAAAATAAAAATATTTTTTTAAATAGTCTCTATTGACAACTAAATTTAAAAAAATATTTTAAAAATATTAAGTAGCTTGGTCACAATTAAATGAAAAGTGAAAACTCAATTTTTTAACATAACGCGTTAAGTTTTAAAAAACCGAAATTTGGAGAATTTTTTTAACCTATGATTAAATTGCCTAATTAATTTTTAAAAATCTTTGACGTAGTTATTGGTACCTTATCCAGCTGGATCCTTGATAATATTCACTTAAAAAAGTTCTTTGGTGATATGAAAAATTTTTATAAAACTAACTTTTAAAAACAATTATAATATTTAAAAAAAAAAAAATGCAACAATTTTAGTATCATATAAACACAAATTTATTCTGAATAATATTCCAAAAATTAATTTTAATTTTTAACAATGTATGAAAAATTTTTTTTTTTTTAATATACATAAATAAAAAAAAATAAGAAAACAAAATTTTTAAAAAGTTTTTAAGTATTTTATATTAAAATAAACATTAAAAAATTTTCGTATTTTTAAACTGATTTATTGTATTAAACAAAAAAAAGTAACTTCTCAGAGTTTAGCACAATTGTTTCAAACGAAACATCGTTTTAATGAATGCGTTACGCTTAAAAATAAAATTTTTGTGTATATTTTTTTGCACCTTTGGACTGAACTGCATCATTAATTTTTTTAAATTTATATTTAGCTTATATAGCAAGAACCTTTCCAATTTGTGTTCCCAATATTGATTTTTATTTCAGATTCGGTCTAAATCAAATCGAAAAAAAGGTTTGGACAACCAAGCCGCTATATATATATTTTTTTCAAAGTACTAAAAGAAGGATACTTTTTTTTTTAAATTTGTGCCAGCCCTATAAAAGATATTTCGAAAAACTCAAAAATTAAATTCTTGGTACGTTCTTAGCTTTACTGCCGTGAGCAAATCAGAGCCAAAAGAATATAATTGGTCAATCATGTTTAACCCTAGACCTGTCTTTGGGGCACTGAGTGCTCTAGATGAATTTCAACTTTAATTATTTTTCCCAATACAAAATACACTACCAGACACTGAGTGACGGGAAAGATAAAGGACAGAATGAGGAAGGATAGGGTAAAACTATGAAATAATAGTTAAATATCTATTATTTTTAAGCACTGAAAACCCCAGGCACATATAGTAGTTTATGGAAAAAATGCGTAAACCAAATTACTAAAAAAGTCTTTTATTCGTTTATATACACCTTAGGACTTTTTAAATGCATAGCGTCTATAAAAACTAACGAATAAGAATGCTTTCCAGCATATTTTCCAAAGTAACGCTCATAAAAGTGCACTTTATTTCATATGAAGGAGGGCAACAAATAATTTCAAATTTTTCAAAATTCCCGTCACGTAAGTTAAATTAACCATTTTTCGCCAAGCACTTACACATAGCTGCCATATTATATACTTGAAGAAGTAAAATTAATGGTTCAACTTTTATAACATACTATTTTCTGTTTATACTTTTCTGACCTGCTCTCAATTTTTCCCCCTAATGCGGTGGAAAACTTTTTTCTCGTCACCCTTTTCATATATATATATTTTTTTTTTTGAAGTCAATGGGTCTGTCCAACTTTATTAGCAGCTGAAAAGCACGCACGCAACTATGTCGGAGGTGTTTACGCTTCTGGACTTATCAAAAACGTAATGCACACACACAAACTTGTACACATAAGGATATCCTTATATACATACTCATTTAAGCCCTTTTACACCCCAATAGCTGCTACTTTTTAATGCCATTTAGCAGCATATTAACTTGTGTGCTAGTAGAAAAAAGGATAAAAAAAAAGAGAAAAAAGGAGCAGTCGGTTAGAATGCCGCCAGATGGCAACCCTCTCTTAGATTACAATGTTGCTAAGCGGGAGTGTTGGTGAAGGACAGTATGTGTGTGTGCTAAGTGCGTGTTAAAACCAAGCCAGTAGCAAACCAGCACACGCACATTGCTCCACATTCATTGTGCTGGGTGTTGCAGGGGGGAGCTAACGCCATTGTTGCAATGTGACACACTGACTGCAAGAAGTAAACGCACATGCTTGCGCATAGCATGCGCTTACCACCACTCGACATTGCTTCAAAATAACCAAGCGTGGATAAGAGAGAGTGATGGAGTGAGGTCCCCGGCTCCTCTGTGCGTTAAGGGTTCAACAGATCCCTGAGACTACATCATACACACTGACTCAATTACGCGCGCTGCAAGCTGCACTTGCCACTTGTGAGTTGGAGGATAGGGTATAGCACTGCATGGAAATCGCAATTTATATACAATGTTGTAAAATACATTTTTTTTTTTATTCCCACAAACAGAATGCAGTGAAGTGCCTTGGCGTACCGCCATTGCCACATTGTTTGCCGGCGCCGCGTCTGTCTACCCTGCACCTAGACGACAAAACTGCTTGAAGTGCAGCAATCCTAGCAAGCGCCTACCCTCTTGCTACTAGAAACGGCATCTTTACCCCCTTAGGTTTGTGTGTCCCTAGTTGAGAGTGCAATGTGGCAGTGGCAGTGGCCATGGTAACTCTGCCATAAATGGCTCGTTGTTGTAATGCTCATTTTATTTATGACCATTTTATTGCACTTGTTAATGTTATGCAAATTTATTGTAGGGAACTTTCAAGCTAAAACGGAATTGAAAATTTTATTTATCGTTTGAAACTATCGAATATTAAATGCACTTTTCGACAAGAGAGCGCTTATTAATGTTGGCAGAGTCTTCTGCACAGGCCGCTGGTGACTATCGTTGGGCAATAAGTGCGCTTCCAAAGAGTTCTAAAGGAGAATGCTGGGCCCGGGGGATTTTCTCATATTTATAACTCTGCAACAGATTATGAGGGCACCTTGATACGGGGGATTTTCCCATATTTATAACCCTGCAACTGATTATGAAGGCACTTTGATAAGTTAGTGATTTTTTTGAATAAGAGACTAAACTGGAAAACACTCAGTCCAAAGTTTTTTCGATTTTTTTATCCCTTTCACATGGGCATTCTTAAGGCACTCGAAATACAAGTTTTTTCCATGATGATCTCTTCATATGAGCCAAACTCTTACCATCCAGCCATTTCTTTAGGGTTTCTATGAGAAACTAGTCGCTAGGGGCCAGATCTGAAGAGTATGGTGGATGGGACTGAAATTCACAGGTCCATTCATAAACTATGTTGATAAGGTTGCGCTTATGGTCGAGTTTCCGCAAATAAATAAATATTGAAATGAAATATTCAAATAGTCAAATAATATAGGATATAAACGTTTAGTTAAGATCTATACAGCCTCAGCGACTTTTATTCTAATATGCGATTTCTGACGACCTCTTGTGGGAAACCTGAACTTTGGCAACACCTTTGTTGGAAAGACCATAACGGCCCTCAGTATACCACCTCTTAGCAATTGAAACTGGTGGTGTTGCGCCTCCGTAGTATTTATCCTCCGCTTCGTTGAAGGTGATGCAGAAAATCACTTTTTTCTATTTTTTGTTAATATTTTCGAGGCTGTCTACTTTACAATGGCTGTCAAGTACAAACTAAACGAGCAGTTTAATAACTTATGGCACCTGAAAGGAGCAGTACCGCATTCAAAATTACTACGGAGACAATCAAAAGAGTCACTGACTGTCGAAGTTTTGTATTCGAGAAGTTTTCAATTGACTTTTTTTTAGCTCTGATAGGAATACGGCAGGTAAGCCTTCTATCCATGCAACGTATTATGTAGTTAATTATGGATAAATTTTGACATCTTAGAAATACTTAATTATACCTTAATAGGTCGAACAAATATTTTAAAAGCATATTACTTTTGATTTATTCTAGCAAAATGTTACAATCAAAAGTTTCTTGGAGCACTTTATCGTTCACAATATTTTGTTACATAATAAAAGTAACTTACGCCTCTACATTTTAGATTTATCTATGAAAAAATGTGAACAGCAATTGTTTATTATTATTAAATATAATTTATCATGCCACTAGTACAACAGTTATGGATTTTTACAAAGCTAATCAGCTTCGTTTTGAAATATGAAATGTGGCTATTGATGGGAAAGTGTATTGGGGGTGTATGGGACAACTGAGGTCCACTGTTCAAACTCATTGGCCCAGAAATGTCAATGACACATGGCGCATTTTGCTTTATTTGCATAGTTTTTGGCGCGCTTATTTCCTATATTCGTCATTAATAATATCACTCTGATTGTTTCGCCTATTTATTATCAATATTGGGCAGCGAAGCATGAAATAAGCAACGAAAAAATAAACCGGATTTACGTAGAAACAGCGACAACGCAACAAACAACAATTTCCGGTATTTGATAACAACAAAGCCAATGACAGCTGATGAGTGTGACAGAGTGAGCAAGAATGAGAAAATGAGGGTAAAGTGGAGAAACCGAGAGAGAGAGAGAACATGAAGATAGCCAGACACTCACGAACAGAACGACAAACAGTGAGAACAGCAAACCAACAACTCGCAATTGTAAACAAACAAATTTCATGGTACGCCGAACAAGAAAGTTTTTCACAGAGGATGGGGGGGCAGTCTAGGGTGTCAGAAAATAAAAAAAAAATTTGTTATAGAGTAGTAGTCGAGGTAGTGTTGGTTTTTGTGATACTCTGTTGTCTTGGTTCCCGAGAAAAAAGGCAGTACTGGGTAACTGGGAGCTATCTTAACTACGTCTACGTCTCCTTTGACAAGGTCGTTATAGCAGCAAGAAATTTGTAATGGAAAATATTTTTATGGAGGTCAACAAATATCCATTACTTCCATAAGTATACACTGATTTTGCTGAGTCTTTGAAAAATGTCTGCGGCAAGTTTTAAACTTTAGCAATTACGCGTCGAGGTCTTTTTAAGACAGAACTGTTGCGGCGGGCAGAGGAAGTCATTTTTAAGGCTCACATGGGACTACACAAAAAAGTCGGCACCCTTGCTCATGTAAGGTATTTTCCCCGTTTTGTGCCTTGAAAAGTAATACTGTGTTATATCCAACTCTCAGTTCTGGCACTAACAGCTATCATTTAGGTCAACATCATTTTGATTATTAGGCTCACATGAGGCTACATGCCAAATTTTCCATCCATCCATTTCTTAGTCCAAATCATGTATAAGGTTAAAAGTTTTAAATAGTCGTTTGGTTCAGTCATATTTTTGTATAACAATGTCTTTTCATAAATAATTATTTGAAATTTTTAAAAATATCATAGTTTCTCTTGGAACTACCGTAAGTCACCTAAAATTGTTAAATAAGTCGCTCTATGACCCGCGTGTGACAGGTTGGCAGCCCCTGAAATAACTTTGCATCATACTTATGCCCGTTCTAGGCTGCATTATGGGCTACCGGAGGCATTGGCCCAAATTTTTTTGATAACGATCAAGGAGGTTGCTAAATATTCGCTTTAGTGGAACTGAAATTTTTAAACTGCACGACACGAGGCAAGGCCACATGCCATACAAAAATAAAAATTTTGTTGCAAAGGAAATTTCCAGAAGAGTTGCTTCGAGATTTTTAAGATTTCACTTCTTTTTTTTGGGTTCAACAAAACTACCCGTGCTCTTCAGAATCTAAAAATCAACATTTGTGAAGATTCGAACGACAGTATGAGCTAAATATTTTCCGAACGAGTTATTTTGAAATTGGGAAATGTCAAATACTAGCTTGCCAGATCTGAAGATAAGTCTTTTTTGGAGTTAACAAAATATAGATCTTAAAAGGCGAGTTCCCTGACTTTAACAACAAAGTAACAAGGTCAACCAGTTTTTATGGGTGGATCATTGGGATCATTTGCTTGTAGGGCCTGGCATTCTTAAGCCGAATCTTACGAGTATATTGTTAAAAACGCACAACAAGAGTTAAGTGGTTACAGCAATAAAAACCCACTTAAAAACAAAAACAACAAACAAACTGACAAACAAATATAAACCACAAAGGAAAAAAAAACAGAACAAAAAAACAACAACACAACGCGGGCTCAGCCCTTAGAACAAACATGCACGAACCACCAGACATAAATAAATACAACTACAAATCATACAACCACTACTAGGCGAACCAAAATTTATTGTAATCACAAGAAAAGACAACAACACATTCGAAAAATATCACCGTTCATCATAAAAAACAATCGACTAGCATGCGGGGAGAAGTGAGACATGCAAAAAAACAAGAAATGGCAGCCTTTGTCAAAACAAAAAACAATCACAAGCCACAAAACTACTAAACTAACCAAAATCAGATATGGAAGTTACACCAACCGAACATGGAACATTAAACTTCAAAAGGTGTTATTTATTGCAACGAGTTACGATGCATCGACGAAAATATAATCCTCCAAGAACTCAAGTCACAAAACGTAAGTGAAGTTAGGAAAATTATGAAAAAACAAAAAGCAACACCGACCCCGAAGCTAACCACACCACTCTGGTAGAAACAGGCCTTATTATTATAACTTTCGCATCACACAAATACCCGAAATATTAAGAATTGGGTACGAAACGGTCCGCGTTCGCCCAACATCCCACTTCCACTCCAGTGCAAAAAGTGCTTTCGATTCGGACACCCAACCCCGTCTGCAAGAGCCAGAAAAAGCAACAATTGCTCAGGAGAACACACCAATGAAAGAGAACCCCAAAAATGAAAAAGCTGCCTTAATTGCAAAAACAACCCAGAAATCGATTCCCAACACATCCCCATTGACCGCAAATGCCCCACATTTATGAAACAGCAAAATTAACAGCAATAAAAACCACCAAAAAGTCGACCAAAAACTGCTCGGGTATATACTTGATCGACATGGCCATCAAATGAGAACCTCCTATGCTAAAACACTCACAAACACCAAACCTCAGGAAACAACAAGCACCCAATCAACAAATACACGAACACCAACAAGTACATCACCCAAAACACAACAAACACCCATACCAAACACTAAATTGCAACAACCACCAAACCCCAACCTGCATCTACATCCCTTGCATACACCTCTTCTAAGATAGCAACAAACTCAACTGGATCAACCGAAACAACACCATTACCAAAACAGCCTCATCAACACCAGCCCCACCAAAGAACAACGAACCAGAAGAAATGGAAACCGACTACGCCACTGGCGTAAAAAACCAACACCTCACAGCATACTGAAACCAAAAATAAGAATTTACCATAAAGATAAGTCCAACACTCTCCGCCAACTTCAAACCTTCCAAAACCAAAACCAAAACCTTAAACAAAAACAAACGCACAAATAATAGCGACAGTGATTCCATATAGTATAAAACCAAACTTTAAGACTAAAACTTAAACTTATATTCAAACTTAAGCCCTTAACACCACCTTAAAGTCAATCAACTCCAAAAATACACCTATTCTTAAAATGTCCCTTATTATAATCCAATGGAATATTAAAGGTTACACAAATAACTATAACCAACTCCTCACTCTAATTAAAAGATACCCCACATGTTCTCTCACCCAAGAAACACACATACAACACGCCAAAAATATACCAATCCCAACTAACTACACACTACAAACAAATATCGCTGCTAACAGATTTGGCGGTGTAGCACTACTAGTGCATAAATCAATCCAGCATACCAACCTTAACATTCCAAACGATATAGAAGCATTAGCAATCAATTTACAATCCAAACTTAACTTAAACATATTTTCAACATACATTTCCCCAAACAGTACCGTCAATGAACAGATTCTTCAAAACACACTAAATACCCAACAAACTCCTTCACTAATAACGGGAGATTTTAATGGATGGCACCCATCCTGGGGCCCCAGCAACAAACAGACGAGGAAAAATAGTGCAAAAATTCATTGATAATGCACAACTTATATTGCTAAATGACAAATCACCCACACACTTCTCACACACAATACATACACACACATCGACCTTCATTTTGCTCCCCAGCATTAGCCCCATTCACCAACTGGCAAATACTGGACGATCTCTATGGCACGACCACTTCCGATATTCATTTCCCTGTTTCCACGACACAACCATACACAAAAGTTCTACAGACCTTTTTCAAACTGAAAGAGGCCAATTGGGAACAATTCAACGTACTTACCCACAACGCAAACGCGAATTTCCCTATTTCTCAAAATGTAAACAAAGAAGCCGCCCAAATCAACAAAATAATCTTACACAGCGCTAATCTCTCAATCCCACAAACCTCTCCTAACACACAATCGTATAAAGTTCCTTGGTGGAACAAAAATCTCACCCAATTACGACAGAAAAACAAATAGCCTTGAAAAACCAACAACAACATTACTTAGAAAATATTATAAACTATAGACGCAAAAATGCAAAGTTTAGATTTGAAATTAAAAAAAGTAAAAAGAAGCTCCTATTCATTCACTTCAACCATTCAACCCTCAACCCCTTCATTTAAAATATGGTCCAACATAAGACGCTTCTGTGGACTTAACCCAATTAAACAAATACACACCATTTCCATCCCAGAAACCAACCATACAACAACAGCTAGCAACGAAATAGCCGATATCTTCGCCGAACACTGGTCGGACCTCTCAAACGACAGGAACTTCTCAGAAGAATTCCGAAACAATAAATACAAAAACAACACAGTAAACTACACACCTTCCCCAACAGCCCAAACAATAAAAAAATATAACAAACCTCGAATTAGCTTCATCACTACAAACATTAAAAGGATCCACCCCAGGACTAAATAGAATATCCTACCAAATGATCAAAAATAGCTCTCTCACTACAAAAAATAGAATTACAGCCTTATTCAACAAAGTTTTTGACAGTCACATACCACAAGCTTACAAAACAAGTCTAGTCATCCCAATCCTTAAACCAAAAACCGACAAAACAAAAACCACTTCCTACAGACCCATTTCCTAAATTGTTGCCTAGCGAAAACCCTAGATAAAATTATGGCCAAAAGAATCTGGTGGTTTGTTACCCACAATAACCTATTAAACCCAAATCAATTCGGCTTTAAAAAAGGCAAATCGACCTCGGACAGTCTACTCTACGTAGACTATCTTATAACGAAGTCACACAAACACACCTCACTCATCACTCTTGATTTCTCAAGAGCCTTTGATCGAGTAGGCGTGCACACCATAATCGACCAGCTCCAGGAATGGCAAACTGGTCCCAAAATAATTAACTACGTAAAAACTTCATGCTCAATAGAAAAATAATTGTCCGCGTCGGTCCACACATATCAAATCCACTGCCTTTACATAACGGAATCCCCCAAGGGTCACCCATATCAGTAATTCTGTTCCTCATAGCTTACAATAAATTATCAGACATCATAACCCTACACAAAGAAATCAACTTTAACGCATATGCCGACGACTTCTTCTTATAATTAATTTCAATAAAAACAAAAACAAAACTACAACCTAGACAACCTTTACACAACATAACCAACTGGGGCTCGTACTCAGGTGCATACTTATCCCTATCAAAATGCCAACACCTTCACATCTGTCAAAAACACAACTGCACTTGCACCATAAGCTGCAACAACATCAATATTTCTACTGTGACTACATTGAAAATTTTAGGAATAACCATGAACAACAAATACAAATGGAACACACACATTAATACACTTCTACCATTGCTAAACCAAAAACTTAACATTATAAAATGCCTATCTAGCCTCAAATTTAATTGCAACACACACACACTGCTCAACATTGCGAAAGCAACTGTCATAGCTAAAATAGAATACGGTTTGTTCCTATACGGACACTCACCCAAAAGCACATTAAACAAATTAAAAACACCATTTAACTCCGCAATACGTTTAGCCCTTGGAGCCTTCCGCTCCACTCCAATAAACAACCTAATTTACGAAGCCAATATTCCCTCTATTGAACTTAAACGCGACCTGCAAACAGCAAAACTCTCCAAAATCTTATTAACTCTAACAACACACCTATCCACAAATTCATAAGACACCGGAAAACTCAAAAGAAAACCCCATCCATCATAGACCGTACAATAAATACATGCAAGGAACTTAATCTGCCCTACGAACCACAAAAACTCCTTAAGTATAAACCACACTGGGACCTCTCAAATCTCATAAACACAACGCTGCGAGTACACAAGAAACAAATAACACTCCCGAATCATATCGAAAGATGTATAAACACATTCAAGACAACTTAAAATCACACCAGTTTATATTCACAGACGGGTCAAAAATAAATTGCACAATATCATATGCCATCACAACCGAAACAAACATAATAAAATATGGTATTCTACCCCCTTACTCATCAGTTTTTACAGCCGAAACAATAGCCATTCTCGAAGCGATCGAATATTTTAAAAACAGAACAGGTAAATTCGTTATCTGTTCTGACTCTCTGGCAGCAATAGACTCTATTAAAAACATAAACAATAACAGCTTCTACCCAAACAAAATCAGATCGATAATAACACAACTAGCCCCTAAATTAAAAATATTGTGGATTCCTGGTCATGCCGGCATAACAGGAAATGAATTAGCCGACCAAGCTGCAAAGTTAGCAAATAAAATGCCACTTATTTTCACCCCAAACTTAAACTCAACAGACATAAACAGATACATAAAAATAGAATACACGACAAGACAAAAACAAAGCCTCAGACACTGCAGTCAATGGTACCGAAACATAAACATAAACTTGGACAACTCTCACATAAGCGACTTTTTCAGCTCCACCCAAAAATTTAATAGACTCGACCAAACCAAAATAATCCGACTTCGTCTAGGCCACACTAATCTTACCCACCTACATTACCTTAACCGAAATCAACCATCTTCTTGCCCATTTTGCCATGAAAACAACATTACCATAGCCCACCTACTAAATTCATGTCCAACTCTCATGCACATCAAACAGTCAATATTCAACAACACCAACCCCTTAAACCTCCTTAGCAACCTTAATCAAGATAACGTACAAAAAATCTTACTCTTCCTGAAAACATCCAAAATATACTACAAAATCTAAAAACGCCTGTAAATAAAATAATTCATAGCTCAAGAACAAAATAATATGTGTAAAAAAAAAATATACAAATTACTTAATTACTTATTATTAGGCTAGAAAAGTTAATATACTACCTCAAATTCTAAGACAACCAACATAGCCAAGGCCCCGCAGCCAGTGCTATACCACCTAAGTTAGTTTAGTTTTGTAAACTTCTCTATCTATAACAATAATAATAATAATAATAATAATATTGTTAAAAAACTTATATGGTAGTATAGCACTATAAAAGAATACATAACATATAGTTTCAATTAATGAAGAAGTGGGAATGTTGTCAAATTTTTGACTATAACTATGATTATGTAGCTCCGTCAAAGTTTAGCTTAAAGGCATGACTATAAAAAGGTGACGAAATCTGAAGTTTTAAGTGACGTCAACGACGTTTTAGATTTGGATATATTTTAATGATGTCGAAAATTTCTCAATTGTGGCGAAGAGAAAGGACAAGGCCAAATACGTCATGCCAAGATAATAAAAAAATTGAAAGTTCAATCGAGAAATCAAAAAAATGTATTTTTAGAATCCTTTCATATGAAATCCATTAAGCTGCCACAGGACTATGTGCCTATTTTGGTCAAGTTTAGTATCTCTAGCTTGTGTGGTTTCCAAGATCTAGACGATCATACAGACGCACAGACATCTAGTTGACTATTCGTGCTGGTCGAGCCTATTACAAACGTTTTGTCGAGTCTAATATACACTCTTCGAAAAGCTGGTATAAAAAGAGTAACCCAAAAAAAAAATACTAAACTCAGCGAGTTTGACAAGCGGCAGCCATGGCCGGAAGTTCTGTGCGTTTCGCTCTTTTTTTTTCTGTTATTATGAAAAGCAATTCAAATCTGCTGCCTGACAGATGACAGCAAAAAAAAATAGAGAGAGAGAAATGTTAATTGGCAGACGACATTTGTAGGCGATATTGAAATCAAGTGCGTTTGGATAATACAATAGAAATGCTCTTTACTTGTGTGCGTGAGTATCTGTGTGTGTCGCTTGGTTCGCTCTCTGCTGCGGTTAGTTGAATACATTTTGCATGCGTGGCGACATGTGTCAACTTCTATTAAGTTAACGTTGGTCATTCACCCGCAGCTGGCTGTGTGCTTGACCGCTGGGCACATGCCACATGGCAGTAGCAGCAGTCCCTCGTTGTGCAATACCCCCTACCCTTTTGATAAGGCAGGCATGGCCAAGTGTGGTCAGTCGCCAGCATGACGCTGTACACTGATGCGGGTAATGATATAAAGCAAGTGCCGCCTATGGAACAAGTTAAATGAATGAGTGAAGTTTGCAAAGAGATGTGTGCAAACGATATGAGAAGCTGGTGAACAACTTGCGTCATGCACTCAAAAGTTTATTGTTTTTTATGCAAAATGCTAAGAGCTTGAATTATGATGTGCTTAAAACGAAAGTTGTTAGAACTGCTATAAAAACAGCTGGGGACTGCAGAAAATAAAAGGATTATTGCCGACATTAGAGACTGACTAATGGACTTATGGTAGTCATGTGATGCTCATTTTTATTATAAGCAAAACTTTCGCTGAAGTCTCGGCTTACTAAATTTATGCAAAATTTTTTGCAGATATCTTCGCACAAGTTAAAATTTAATCGAAGGAATCACTGGACTGGACTAGAAAGTCAATAGAATAATATTTATGTAGGCTGAGGAAACGTTTTAAAACCTTCTTCCTTCTCTTCCAATTTCAAAATTTTTTTTTCAAGTTTTCTTTAAAATTTTCCTGTATAAAAATGTACCGAAATACTGTTAAATACTAAAAATTCTTTTTTCCATAAATGCGCCTATTACACCAATCTTTCCCAAATTTTGTACAAAATTGTTCGCTGTAAAAAATTACAAATTTATTGGCATATCATTAAAATGAAGTCGTTACTTCATTGAAATTTTTATTCCGCTCTCGGAAAAAAGCTTCCATATAGAACATATAAGAAATAAAATTTTTTTTTTTTTTTGAATTTTGCGGTTTTTTTGAGAGCTATTCTGCTTGACGCGGCGGAAACAAATGCAACAATTATTTGGACTCGATTTTTAAATGTTGTACACGTATTGGCTCGAGAATGCTTTATCCGGGTCACGAAATTCCTTTCGAAGGGCCCTATATGTAGGGTATTTTCGTAAAAAAAAAGTAATCTGAAAAGGATTTGATACTGTTAGTTGGATAGTACAAATCGATAAATGTTCTTTGATAGGTTCTAACTTTTGTATCTGGCAGTCCGAAACTAGTCCGCAATAGACTTTACGGGTCTCCGAAAACAGTCTTTTTAAAAATTATTAGTCATTATTACACCTGAATTCGAACATAATAATTCGAAAAAAAAGCTTAAGCGTTTAAAAGTCTTTTTTTTTGTCAGCCCTTTATGTATTACGGATAAGCAAAAGCCTAGATACTAAAATAAAGTGCACTGCACATAGTACCCAGATGCTTTTCTTAAAATTTTAAAGCTATTATATTTTCATGTTACTAAACCAACATAACGTATAAAGCCTTGGAAAACGTGCTTAATAAATTAATCTTTTTTATATACCATATCCAAACCATCAAAAGTTACAACAAAATCGAGTACAGTACAAAGCGCCAAAACAAAAGCTATTAAATTTGACAAATTATTATGAAAAGCAAAACGACAACAATAATGGTTAGTCAGAAGGCAGTCATTGGAAAAGCCGGCAATCACCGATGCATATGAATAGTCAAAAGCTATAATAATTATATTCATTTTTAGGAACTTTTTTTTAGTGTACCCTAAGAGTGTATATTTGGTTTGCTATGATATTGGTAACACAGAGAAGGTGACGTAGTAAAACATATTTTTAAGATATCAAAATCAATTAGAATGTAAAAATTATGAAGACAAATGGGACAGAGATATTTAGTTAATACTATTTAAAAATAGTTTCCTGATCCACAATATTTAATTTTGGTACATTATACTTTATTTTCGGAACTGAAGTGGGTCGCTTAGAAGTATCAAATGGGGCACTGGCTGTACCCCTGATTCATCCAGGAACTGTTTTCAAGAAAACTGACAAAAGACATTTGTTGATGTTTAATCAATGGTTCCAAGCTTAGCCAGCTTTTTCAAACTAATTCATTTGATTGCTAGTAATGCCAAATCCGTAG
Source organism: Chymomyza costata (assembly GCA_018150985.1). Classification (NCBI taxonomy): domain Eukaryota; kingdom Metazoa; phylum Arthropoda; class Insecta; order Diptera; family Drosophilidae; genus Chymomyza; species Chymomyza costata. The sequence goes on along the minus strand of JAECWU010000244.1, from coordinate 704,815 downwards.
TTGAATATCCAAAGATACACAAAATGGCCCTGGCCAGAATAACTCGTAGAACAAAAAGTTTTAGCTTTTGATTGACACGTCAACCTTGAAATGAAAGAAACTATGGTAACGTAAAAAAATAAGGCGAAAATGACGTCAATCTTAAAATAAAATGTTATACTTGTAGATTAAAAGTTTTCATTAACCTTTGTTGTGTCAAGAGTACCAAAAAATCCAATTGGAGCATATTCAGATAATGTAAGTCAAAGACCTCCATTTTCTTTGCTTCATATGATGTTTCGGACTCAGATATTATTACATAAATTCAAATAACAAATTATTGTTGAGAGATATAACTTCGCAAAGTTGAACAGTTTTTAAATTTTCATAATACTTTGAAATGTCATAAGTCCCAAAAAATCTCATGTGGATGCCATCAGATGTTCAAAGTTAAAGGACTCCAATTTTTTTGCTTCAAATGATGTTTGAAATTTAGGCATTCAAATAACGAATCATTATTGTGAAATAGAAATTCCAAAAATGGAAGCGTTCTTAAAAATGTAGCCCTGACAACTGCTTTACAGTCCCTAATGTGGTCACTCTTCTTAGTGCTGCAACTCTGCCAATAGTGAAGTATTTTATGCAAAAAACTTTAGAAAACGCCGGTAGATAATGACAGATAGTGACATCAAAAAATGCGGAATTGGGAGAAACGAAAATTAACAAAATTTATTTGTTTTCTGGAGCATGGCCGAATATATCTTATTTATCTTACAGAGCCTGTTGATGCATTTCTTTAGAAGGCACATTTTCATCTTATCATCTTTTGATTACTAGGTTAAGTCCTTGTCAGGTATATAAATCCCCCCCGGTGGTGAAGTTCTCCCAAGTTAAAATGCTTATCATCTGCGAGCTTTCTTACGAAATTTCTACATCGTATCGTCTCAGAGTATTCAACTTTCGGCGGCCTGTTGTTATGAGCGTCTATATCCTTTAAACAAAAAGGAATAAAAAACTTGACAGAATTTCTAGTTGTTAGTTGTTCTCTCTTGTTGTGTCCTTTATTGTTGTTGCTTTTGTTGTTGTTGACCAACCACAACAATTGCATTTCGATCTATAAAAGATAAGCTAAAATCCGCGGTACAGTTGCTGTGGTAGCAATATGGAAATTGTGGTTAATTGAATTCACTGAACGAAGTTTATACTTGTTTTTTTTTTTTTTTTGTAGATTGCTGTAGTTGTTGTAGATTGTTGTTTTTGTTGATGTTGGCTATTTTCCGTATGTGAAAATTAATTGAAGTTTTGCCAGTTTAATGGGACAACCAAAACACTCGCATGACTAACTTTTCATGTTATGCTTTACTTTGTGTGTGTGTGTGTGCGTAGTTTTATAGTGTTGGCAAATGTTTTATGACGTCAACATATAAAAGTTGTCCCCTGTTTATTTTCATACATTTTTCATACGCTTTACTTTTAATTGACAATTGTATAAGATAATTAAATGCTGATATGCAACATGCTAACAAGATATTTTTTATTGTTGTTTTATCTAAAAGTTCATGTTCATTGTCAGTGGAATAGTTTATGATAATTTCTAGCACTTTTTGTTACTCTAAAGAGAGTTGAATGTGCCGGAAATAAAGCAGAACTAACAGATTTTGCTTATTTTAGGATATACTTTTATAAATAAGGTATATTTACCAATTATGCCTTTTATTTAAGTACTACACAGGAAATTTGTTCATGTCTTTTTGCGATTTTTTATGAAAACAATTTTTTTGAGATTTGTAGTTTTTGAAAAACAATACCTGAAAAAATTGATAATAATAATAAGATATAATGCTAAAACACGTCCGTGCACAATAGCTGTCAAAAATTGACTGAACATTCAAAATGGCCGAGATTGTCAACATAAGTGGTGAGGGTCATGAGTACCAACATAACGCCACAAAAAGATCGAAAATCGAACATGCCCACGAAAATTCAAAAATACTTTTTGTACAAACAAATATTTAAAAAAAAATTCTTGCTCAAATCCTCAGTCAACAAACAAAAAAATTATTTTACATTTGAGTTGCCCAAAAAATCAACTGACTTAAGCGTGAACGATTTACACCCGAAATATTGAAGTACTTAAAATGCCTCAAACAGCGTATTTCGCAACACTTTTTCTCAACTCAACAGCTTAAAATAAGAAGACGGTCTGGTTTAAGGAAAAGTTGAGTTGAGAGAGTTAAAACTCAGTCCGGTACATTTTGGTCTTGCAAAAGTCCTCAACTTTTCAACTCCTCTACTCAACAGCAAGCGTGAATACCCTAATAACAAATGAAAAAAAAAACATATTGGAATGGTTACACCGCAGATAAAGTATGTTTTTCAATCTTTTTTGGGCACTTTTTGAAAACTTAAAAAACGTTAAGCTTTCAAAAATTCAAAATTTATAGAAAATCTTGAAAACGTAATTATGTAAAGCTAAAAATTTATAATTGGAATATCCTTTTTAATTTTTTGTCCAAAATATAAAAAGATTCGCCCATAGTAAAAGGCTTTTGTTTGCCGTTTCTGCAGTTAATTTATTTTATAAGAATTTTTATTTAATTGCTGGATTTACAGCATTTCAAAATATACAATAAGATTCCTCTACCATATATTTATTATATAAACATGTATATGTTGGCATATGTACACAATTCGCGGTTGCAATTTTTCGTTTGTAGTGGATGGTGGTTAAATTAATTAAATTAACTTAACCAATGAATATGTATGGACCATTTCAGTTTCAATCCATAAACTTGCGACTGATGAGAAATAACTTGCGGCTGTTGTAGTTAGCGGACATTAATCGCTCAGTAAATTTATCTCAAATATTAAAAATTGATGCCTTCTTTATGTAAAAACATAAATCGTAAACTTCATAGACGTCCTTAAAGCACCAGCAGTGCGAATCAAAAATTAGTATTTTTGTTGTTATATATTAGAAATAATAGAAAACAAAGTCAAAACGGCTTAAATTCTCAAAATGCATCGAATATTTGTTCAATTATTTGATTGACAGTGTGATGATCAGATATTTGCACCAAATCTTTGCCAGGTCTTGTGTTTGCCAGTGTGTAAAGGCGAAGCAAATATTTCCCCAGCATAATGGAGGAAAGATGTGTTGGAGATGCGAATCAAAAATTAGTGTTTTTATTATAGGTATATTGGAAGTGATCCTAAATATGGGCTGTAACGGCTTAAACTCAAGAATTACAAATATTTGCTCAAAATGCATAAAATATTTGGTTGAATATTTCAATGTCAGTATGAGGTTCAAATGTTTGCCCCAAATCCTTGGTCTTGCGTTTGCCAGTGTGTAATAGCGAAGCAAATATTTCCGCTGCATAATGAGCAAATAAGTTTTGCTCACCATTTTTGGGTTGTTTGCCAAAAAATATTTGGAGGAAATGTCTGCCGTAGTATGATACCGTGAGCAAACACCTTTGCTCAGAACCAACTTTTGGACAAATAATTTTTTAAACAAAGAGAGTAAATTTTTGCTAGCGTTATGCTAGTTTTACTAAAAACACGATTTGACTTCATTTTTTATCCAATTCTGAGTGCCTAAAATATGTGCCCATTTATTTGTTTAAGGCCAAATGATAGTTGAATAAGTGTTCTGCTACGAGTATTAAGACCTCAACTATTTTTGCAAACAAGAAAAAAATTAAAAAATAACTTGCTCAAATTCCTTAAAAATAAATTATTATTAATAGGATTCTTATACAATTAAGTTTTGTAAAAAAATTACCATAAAGACGACTCAAAACTTTCGGCATTTAGAGATTTTATTCATTTTTTGTTTGAATTTTAAAGACAAAAACGGCTGTCACCCCAAAAGAAAGGTGTTCCAAAAACTTTTTTAGTCGGAATTTCGTTTAATTCAGCGTTCAGTCAAAGAAAAAAGATTCCACGTATTATCGTCAAAAAAAATATATCTTCTTTCTGGGATGTTAACTCGGATGTGTGTTCAGCGACCCTAAAAACTTATAAAAAAACATCGCAAGTAATGCTTGTATTCGACAATTAAAGTTCGTTCTGACTCTGTTCGAAACAAGAATCGATTTTTGTAACTTTCACAATTCCCACTAATTACTGGAGTTTTTGTAGTAATGAACTGCCAATAAACTAACATTAACAAATAAAACTCTGGCAGCATGCCGAAGCGTTTGATTTGCAAGTACACTTGGCTGCAAAACGCAAACTCAGCCCATAAGTATGCAACAAAAGTTTGTACACTGAAAAAAAAGATGTAGGCATAAAAATACATGCTATTGCCTATTTATGCATGCTCCCTGCAGTTTGCACATTTTCACTTTGTTGTCAGCACTTGGATTTTTGTCTGGCAATGCCATTTCTGATTGCAAAATGCATTTGTTCAGTTGTTAAGACTGGTTGTTCCGGTCCTTGAATATTAACTGCATACCAATGTGCGGATGGCATAACTTTTGTGGCACCAGGTTGCAGCACGCACAGCAGTTTCAACGTGACACCGTGCCCCACCACTAGACATGCTGCTCAAGCCTTAACCTCTCTACCGCATCACTCCGACATCTGTCTGACAGTCTGGCAACAAAAGGCGCATAACGGGGCACATATGTAAAGCACTCCTAAGCCGATTGTGTGTGTGTGTGTGGGGTTGCAACACCCTCGACTGTGGGAACACCCTCCGTTACACTCACTCAATAATCAATTCCGTGCTGTTGCTTTTGGTTCCATGCTGTTGCCTTTAACTCCTTCTCTTGCCTGTGTACACTTGCTTTCACCGCTCTTTCGTTTATTTCTCCTCGTCATCATCATCATCATCAGCGTTGCGCCTGTTTGTCTGTATTTCGTCTTTTTGTGATACACTTCGTTTAGTTTGCTCACTCGCTCTCTCTACTTCGTTCTCACTGTTGCGTTCTCTTTATTTATTTGTGTGTGTGCTTGGCGTGAAAATTTAAATTAGATTTTAAAATTTAATAAGTGTTTGTGCAAATTAAAATGTGCCATAAGCGTCGACAGTTGCAGACAACTCCCAACCGTCACCCGGGGGTATGGGCTCTTTGTCTACGTAGTTCGGTGCAGACAGCGTGAAAAGCGCACGGCATTTAAGTTGTTTTTAATGGGGTTTTTGTCTAGCTGCCAGATCCACTGACACCTGGAACTGATTGCATTAAACAGCCACTTGAATTCGGCATGTTTTTTATTTTGGGAAATTTGCATAATGACTCTTGGAATCACATATAGTGGTTGATTTCGTATATTTTGAAGTTTGAAAGTAATGAAAATTTTATAAACTGTCTGTAAAGTGTAAAAAAACATTAGAACTTTTATGAAGAGGAAATAGTTTTAAAGAGGTGAGAGCTTTTTAAAGGCTACTATGCGGCAGACGAATAAGATGTGTTTATGACTCATGTTATTGAAACGTTAATTTGTGTTTTAAAGCGAGTAGAATTAATAATGTTAATAGGGAAGAGTTTTCGGGGACTCTCGAGATCCATTGTGTCCCTTGCTAGCTCTAAAGCTTCGCAGTTTTTTTTTCATGCCCAAAAGAAACTTTATTATTGTCTTTAACGTTTCTAAGCAGATTCTCTGCGCGATGTTAATGTTAGCCATCCTCGTCAAATTCAAGAAACCGATGCGCAGCATTCATAGATGTCTCCGGTCAGCATCCTAACATCATATTTTTTATACGCGTAGTCTCACAGATGCACGACATCTTGTTTCTCAACCGAATTCATCAGAGTTTGAACCTAGAACTAGTGCTGGAGAAAACATCGATGATCGAAGTTTAAAATCCCTATATATCGATGTTGGTCAACAGAAATGTTTATCCAGCACTACTAAACACCCATTTGATGAGTGCAGAAGTGCTAGAGAAACGTCTCTGTTGGCCAACATCGATATATAGAGATTTTTAACTTCGATCATCGATGTTTTCTCCAGCATTACCTAGAACGCCAACTGTATCAACATGGGTTTAATATTTGACAGGCCTGTTTAAGTTATAAGGGCCAAGGAATCGCTTCATTCATTCAGCCTGACTTCGGTCTGGCTCCCTCCACTTATTTTTGTAGGACATAATATACCTGCTGAGGCCTAGAAGAACTCTGGTCCTTTCAGAGGACTCCCAAGTATCTTTTCTTGCTAGCTGGTCTGTTACATCTTTCACGAGAATAATTTTATAGCCAGCATTGAATAGGTCGTTGTTGTTGCTACTGTAATAATTAGGTATATTATATAGGTACTACATAAATTCATAAATACATAATTAATAATAATAAAACTCCAAAGACAGCTTTATTCTGTTTTAGACTACAACTTGTTTGCTTGAGTCTGACTCTGGTTGTCCGAAACATTTAGGAGTTAATAGCATGTCCATTTAGCGTGTTCACCTCAGAAGAAGGGTTTAAAGAGAGATCGCGGTTTCACAACGGGCAAGTGCAGGTCTAAGTGTGCTGGTTTTCAAAGCCAGCAGTCGCTCTTACCTAACTTATAGCAGTTCTTGCCACTGCGCTTATCGCGGCCGTATTCTTTGACAGTATTGCTGTTTACCTGTCCAGGTGTATTTTGTCTAGGTGGATATTGAAAAGCAACAAAGCTGAAAATAATATTTGTATCCGGAAACCAAAACTAGATATATATTATACATTTAAATTTACAGTATATATAACAGGCGTGGCCCTATGCTCCTCATAGGTGTGTTAGGATTTTTAGGTTTTCGGCGGCCTTCTTAAGTCCGCCATTTTGAAATTCTAAACTCAGATGCGTGTTTAGCGATCCAAAAAACCCATATTTGCGTACCCAATTCGAACTTTAAAAATAAAAATGAAAAACACATCTTAGGTCCGCCATTTTTTTATTAAGGTACTTATAATCAACTATCTCAAAACTATCTAAATAACGTAAAACAGGGGTTGCAATAAAGTTTTTCTGAGAATAAGATTACAAATGGTGATGAAATTTTGGAAATCGGAATTTTTGAAATATCGAAAAACAACACACGGCTTTAAAACGAAAATTTTAAGCCCAAGAACGTTGATTTATCCTAATTGACGTATGAGGATGGGGTGGCCGGTTTGGCAGAGAATGACCAATTTATGTAACAGGCAGAAGGCATAGTGGAAGATCACAAGTTTCTTGCGGACGTGTCCGTCTGAACACCTAGATCTTAGAGGTGATAAGAACTGAGGACACCAAATTTTGGCAATAGATGTTTCTTTATACGTAGTTTGCTTTGTATTGCAGAAGTTGCTAAAAATGGAAAAGTCTCACAAGTGCTATTTCTTAACTTCCATCGAGGGAAGGGTTTGTTTCTTCGACTTAGTTTATTTAGGTTACCATCTAAGTGAATATCTGGCCAGTGGTATTTTATACTAAACAAGAAAATTAAGAGAAAAACAAAATTGTCTGGTACTTTTTAGGGTCAGTATATTGTTATTGGTTTCAGAAGTCACCATTTCACTAAATTCAAAACAACGTTTTATTTTTTTTTTTAAGTGCACCTGATCTTACAGTACAACGATTTTAAAAACTTAATTCGAGGGCAGTAATTGGGTGCCAATAATTTTACATATATATGGATTCACACTAGACTGTTGCTAGCCTCTATACCAAATTAATATTACTACAGATTATACATAAAATATTATCATAATGTGGATTTTTTCGATGATAAACATATCAACACCAAACTGTTGAGAAATTGAGTGGGAAAGCCCTACTCCACGGAAATTTTTCACAAGTCGTGGTCCCAATGGACTACACTACACAACAGCCCTTCAGGGACAGTGACTATGCTTACTCCAGATCAAAGGTATACCTTGATCGAGTAAGGATTTGGTGCTCTGAAGCCAAACTTAATACTTCTAATTTAAAAAAAATTCTGTATAGGGCCTGATTGAAATATTGCAAAAAGTTAGTTTGTTTACAAAAATGCTCAATACGGATAGACTTCATTTCAATTTTTAATAATCATCTGTCAATTTTTTGTGTTTGCTCATTCTAAGATCTTTCGGTGATGTGTTAGAAGCTCATTGTTTCGTCAAGAGCTTTTTTGATAGATTTCCAATTACATTAAGGATAATGTGAGACTATAAGGCTCAAACTTCGCTTTGTTAATTTAAACAATGGAAACACAACTATTATATACCACTTAAGTCATAATCGCATGCTTCAAAGGCTATCAAGCTATGAAATTTCACAATTATTTCCATAAACTTGACACCTGAAGAAAGTTCAGTGCTCACCATAGACCATGTGTAGGAACCTTTTAAGCGAGCTTTCTTTGCGGCTAGTTGACATGGAAATGTTATTTTTGGTGTTGCATAGAATCTCTTTCAAAATTGTATCAAATTAACGTCTGCCCAATTTCACAAAAGCGGTTCAGACCTAAACCCTGCATCAAGGCTGTCGAAACCGCAGTCTCTCATTTAATATTTCTTGCACAGAAACACCCACACACACACACACCACACACATACAGAGGTGGCTGCCATTAAAACAACAACAACGCAGTGTTCATTGTTGGCACCAAAAGGTCCTAAAACTAAAGCCAACCAAGCTTAAGCACACACAGATACACACGCACATACACACACACGCAACACACATAGTCAGCCATTTGCATAAATTTTAATGTGCAAAATGTGCGCACCAACACAGACACAGGACTCACACACAGTTACTCATACACATTAAAACGCTGACGAGCACTTTGCTCTTGATGGCGACAGGTTTAAATACATTTTACACTTTGGACTTGGCGCTGGTTTTGGCCATGTCCAGCAGCACCGTTGGCTACAATTATTGGTTATATGTCCGTCCAGGTGCGGATATGCTCATGTATGCATGTATGTATGTAACGCTTGGTCCTCTATATCCCTTGAAGGATGTATGTGTGTGTCATTATAACGAGTTTGCGGTAAATTGAATTGTTGAACATCCTACTAAAAACGTTGTTGCTCTTGCATTGCAGGGCTCTGCTGTCGTTCGATGCGCTTAACGCGGTTTCGGCTTTCGCAGCCCTGGTCAAGAGGCAACCCCAAAACCAAACCGTAGCGAACCGAACTTAACGTCAATGGAACTGAACCGAACAATGCACTGTGGGCAAAAACATTAAACTATCACTTTCTATCGTTACTTAATATTCGAAAGAACTAACATATTTTTTTTTAATTTGGGAAAGCCAGTCACTTATAATTCACATAATTAACCAATCTATTAAATTAAATATTTTTAGTTCAACAAAACTATGCAGAAATTATTTTACCTTTTGATTCAATCTTTGGTTTTTTAAGACTCACAATAACCTGTAAATTGTTGCATTTTTTCGCTCAATATTCTACATCTTCGTAAAGGGCAAATATTTTATAGCTCTCTAATAGTTAATAGTTCAATTTTTAAAACTTTTTAATGCAGGTTGGTGCACATTAAGTCACATCAAAGAGTGTTCGCTTTGTCAGGCATAAATGCAAAAGTGCCCGACAAACAATGCGAGCAATGCTAACAACGAAGCAAAAATGCAGAAGTATCAGACTAACAAAGTGAACAAAAAAAAAAAAAAACTGTTTAGTTTTCTTGTACTCCACAAGCACTTAATAATACCAAAATCAGCACAGAAAATATGTACACACTGGTAAATATTGGATCTTTTTACAATATGTACTGCATTGGGCAGAAGTGCCTTACTTTTTGTGGTCAAGTGTCCTGGTCGGCCAGAAGTATTAGATTGTTTTTGTGTCACTCTTGCCACTCAAAACGAACACTTCAAAAACTTGTTTTATTTGTAAATGTGCGCTTCTATATCGAAAAGGTTTTCTAAAATCGCCTAAGTCTACAAAAACATTTCTCAAAAAATTTATCGATCTTGCAGATATTTTGCTAATTGTAACTCGAACACGAATACAATACGTATTCGTTTTTTTACTTCGTTCGATCGTCATTTTTTGCCCATTGTGCAGCAATGTGTGCATTTACGCATAGTCACAGTTTCATATTTGGTTTCTGGAGGGGTTGGTTTTAAATATTTATTGATGTGTTGCCCCCACTCGCCATTACCATTCCCTAGCTCCTCCCTTCCCTTTATGTTTTTCACTGACTGTCTGCATTCAAATGCATAAAGTTGATAGACAGACGCAAAGGAAAATGTGTGGACAAGAAATTATGATGGTCATAAATTTCATTTCCGTAATTTCTTTCGTTATATGTTGGAAGTTTGTTTCACAAACACATTCGAGGAGCACTAGGAACGAAGTTTCCGTAATGTTTTTGTAGTCTGCTTTGCGGCGTACGATTTGTGAAGGAATTCTGTGGTATTGGTTTGTAGGTTTTGGCTTTGTTTTGAAATCGTTTTGAATTTCAGTTTCTAATAGAGTCTGAAGAGGGTTTTTGTGCAATGCCTTTAGTAGTTGTTGTCTGAGTTCGCTTTTACACTAATTAAGTCACTCTAGAATATTGATGACTGGGAACATTGTTTGAACATTATATGATTGTTTGTACTTTGGTATGGTAAATAATATTTCCCGGACTGTTTTCAATATTAATTGAGCGTTGATTAAATTGTGCCCAATAAAAGTCTGGTGCGAAAAGGAAACGTAGTGAACTTGACAGCTGGAAATACCTAACCGATATTAATCGAAGTCAAAATAAGGCTATCTTAAAATGACTTAAAAAATATAGCATTCATCTAATTTCTTTCATTTAGAATCTACTCTCTCTTAGAATTGACTTGATTCTGCCACACGATTCAACAATTAGAAGCTCATGCAATTCCTGCTTCGTTATTTGTGTCGCTCTGCAAAACAGAGCACAAGTTCAACTTTTGTATGGTAGCTATATGAAATAGTGATCCAATTTTTATAAAACATCACAGGAATGTGTACCCATCAAAACACATAAATTCATGTTAGAATTTTGTTTTTTTTTTAAATCATGACCAAATTTTGGCCAATTGTATTGTGTTTTACTCTAAACTTTTATATAGAGTTTCAGCAAAATTGGTCCACTATTTCATATAGCTACCATACAAAATTGAACCAGTTTTCTGCAAAAATCGCACATTTCTTTGCGCCACTTTGTAAAACTTATTGCATCATGGCTCCGACATAATAGGCGCCAAGTTCATCAGTAGCTTAAAAAATTAGGCATTTTATTTGATTTAATTTTTAAAAGTTGTTAAATTAGTTTTGAAAACCCAAAAATTATTCACCTTGTAATAAAATTACAAATTTTACAACTTTTTTTCTTGAGAGCAAGTTATTATTTTTTCATTTTACTTTTATTTATTTGTAAAATATTTTGTTTTCAACAATCTGTAACCAAAAACTTCTTTCTTTTTTAATTTCAGGTAAGCATTTCAAATATAAAAGACGCGTCGCGACGACTAAGACGTTATGGATATAGAAAAAATGCTCCATAATAGGTTTGAGTGAGATTTTAATTTTTCGGGTGACTCTAATTTATTGTTTACTTTTAATTTTTAGGGAAATTCTAAAACTAATCGATTGAAAAATTGTAATGAACGTAGTCTTGATGGTCTCCGAGATACAAACTTATGGTCGGCGTCCTTTTCTTCTGCCAGAAGAGTCGTTTGCAAAGAAGGATTACAGCATTGCCAATGTGACTTAAAATCCTTCCTTTGCAAATTTTCAATAATATATTACAAAAAGACTTTCTTATAATATCGGTATGAAAAAGTCAACCGGTCTTTGCCTCTTACTTTAATTTTCTGACCAGATGTTACGTCAAACAGTGCGAAACAAGTCAGGTTTGGTAAACGCAAAGAATTACGCTTAAATTTTGATTTCAGTCGGAAGAGATTATTTTCGTATTTTATGTATCACTTGTTAATCGATTTTGTACGTGCAACAATTCTTTTGAATGTTTAAAAGGCAGAACAGGAAGAAATAAATTTGCAAAAAAAAATGACAAATTTTTTGTAACATATTCGTTAGTATTAAAATGAACTAAATATCATTTCATTATGCATTGTTTCCTTAAGGCCTCCTAAAAAGTCCTGAACGAAAAAACTGCAACTTATTTTCTACGCAAAAAGAAATTGTACGCATAGCGCTTGTGAGCAAACAGTGCTGCCCATTTTTGGGCATTTGGCAGCTAGATGGCGCCAGCAGCACCAACACATATTTTGTTTAAGCGCTAAAAGCAAAAACAATTCTAAAGCGATTTTTGACTTAAATTGATTTGGATAAAAAACTGTCAAAAATCTTAATATCAAAAAAGCCAGCAGGCATTTAAATAACTCTGCTGAAAAGTGCTATAAATCATTATTATTTATAAAAGAAGTTTACACGTTATGCATAAATTTAGTTGTTTGTTGATGTTAGCTGAATTTTAACATTTCGTTTTTTTTTGTTTCTGTAGCATTGAAATGCATAAAATCTAAGTATCTCTTCATTTCATTTAGTTTCTTGTAATCCATTTTTGAACAACACATTCAAAAAGCTTTAGCTGATTCTAACTGATTCTTACAATCTCTAAATGACTACAAAAGTCACTTTACTTAGTGACCTCATGCGTAATTTATTTCTTGCATGCACTCTCTATGTCTATCTATGTCACGTTGCGTATGCGTAATATTCTCAATTGCATTTAGTTTGCTCAAGCTATAGTAGACTTTCTTAGACTCTTCCTGCCTTGCCACCCGAACTAAGCATACATAAATAAAACTTTAAACAAGGATTTGTCTAATATCCTATACCATAATTTGGCCAGCTGCAGTTTATGTTCTAACGACAGCTGCAGTCTCGTTGCATTGCACTGCAACTGAACTGAACACAAAATGCAGCTCTGACAATTTTAAACAATTTTCAAATTTACAACCCACATGCCACTTGCCACTGAACCCCAAGACAGCCCACAGCAACAAAGAAGCAGGCTCGTCTCTTCGTTTTTCCGCAGTCTCCTCAATCTTGCTCTATTTTCCCGCACTCACCCTCTGTCATCTGCATCAAAATATGCATAAATCTTATGTTGAAAATTTATATTTGCATTTTGCTCTTGCTATTTAACAACATTTGGCCAGGCAACAGCTATTTTGCGAGAGCGGGACAGCGTAGAAAGCCAAGGGCCAGGCATACAAGCAGTTGAAATTTTGAGGTTTTCTTTATTCTACGTCACCATTTTGCGGCTCCGTGCAATGGCTTCAAAACTTTTGCATTTTAGCACTTTGCAGTTGTTGTTGTTGTTGTTGAGTTTCTTACTCTAGTCGTATTTGGTTTCCAAAACGACTAGTCGTCTGCAAGTTGTTTATTTGTTTTATTACAAGTGCCAAATAATTTAACTACTAAAATATTAAATTTCTGTTTGAATTGTCGGCATGTCCTTGTGTATGTATTTCAAACAACTGGCATGGCATTGGCCATAAATTTTTGCCGCTGACTGTAGTTTACCACTGTTCCAGTTCAATGGGCGTTTTGGGAATCTACATGGGACATGTGTTTGAGTTTAATTAAAATGGGCATAAGTGCAAAGGCTTATATGCATAAAGTATGTATATAGAAATATGCCCCTAGCAATGTTTTAGCTTGTTATGTGTAGGTAAATAGAATTTTTGTGTGTTTGAAGAAAATTTGGAGCTGTCTATATTTTTTTATTTGAAGTTTCCAAAGGTGCTCTTAAAAATTTTGTAGATATTAAGTTACGCTTGGAAAAGTGCTGCTTCAAGAACAATCGTATGGTATAGTAAGGGTATTCTCTTTGTCGGACGGAAATGCAAAATTGTGGAAGTCTCCAACAACAACGTACACTACAAAAATTATGAATTTGTGACCAACAAAAAGGGCCCTCTTTACTACTAAAAGTAGTAACCGATTTAGTGCTGTAAAAAGCGCAAATATCTTCCAATGTGTACATTTTTTTATTTTTTGTATTATTTAGTGAGTTTAGTCAGAGAAAAAGTAAACAGATGTTTGTGAAAAACATTCAAAAGATTATTAAAACATTTTTTTAATCTTTTTCTGGCATTTTTCCAACAAAAACTTTGAAAAAATATTTGTAAACATTTGCTTCTTGCAGCTTACGTCGTTAGTAGAGCACTTTTGCATTTCTGTGCAATACACAGAGCCTCTCTAATTTTAGTTTTATTCACATGCTTAATTTCAAGTGAAATCAGTCCGCGAACTTATGTCTAATTGGCTATCAAAACAGTAACAAAAGTTTGCTCCTCACGAACACGACAAATTCAGCATACAGACACTACTGTGGATATGCAAGTGTTCTAGGTCAACTTTGCTCTCTTGGTTGTTCATATATGGCCATGGCAACGTAAAACGCATAAATTATTCGGTTTCGTCTTTGTTTCACATTTTTTTGCATTGCATACGAATTTTGAAAAAAAGTCACTGAGCGTTTTAGAGCAAAGGAAATATGAGAATGTATCGAAAAGGCTAAAAGAAATATGAATGTGTAGCGAATTTTCAATAAAAGTTTTTTAAAGCTATGAAAATGTAGGAATTTATCGAAAAGAGTAGAGTTAAATATGAATAAGGGGAAATATAGATTATATGATAAGTAATCTATGAAATAAATGTGAAATTTGAAGCTCAAAAAAACATATGAAAACTTTACGTTTTGATTCAGTTAAAAATATTGTTTTTCAATTTTTGAGAAAAATATTTATAGAACCTATCCAGTAATTAATTTAAATACAATGTTTTGAGCTTTTTGTATTATTTCTCTCTAATAAGGCTTTTATTTAAAGACAAACTATTAATTTTTATATAGATAGTACTTAACATTGTACTTCCTCTAACTCTACTAGTTTCGGAATTCCGGCCATTTAACGTGTACCTAGGGTACTTTCGGGTAATGGCCAGAATATATTTTATAAATAGTTTTAATTTGATTTTTTAAAGAAGATCTCCTTAAAACATGAAATAGTGTTTACTGTTTTGTTGTTTTGTAGCAGCAACTTTGCAGTTTGGTTTTTATGCGCTTTCTTGTTTTCAAACTTTACTTTTCATGAAACTCTTAACCTATTTTACTGTCGTTACTTTGCCAATTCATAATTTCACAAATCATAAAATTAACCAGCACGAACTCTTTTGAAGTTATTTATTTAATATAACAAGCTATTTCAAATAGCTTGCATGCTCAGCAAACCGTCAAAGCATTTCTCTTCAAAAATTTTGGCGATTTCGTCATGCAAAATTGAACTTGATGCTGTGCGGCAAGTCGTTATCTATGTGTCTGTGTATGTGTTGGTATGTATCTATGTGTTGCACAAAGGAAAACTTTTCACCAATAACCGAGAATGCTTGGTCATTTGACTAACAACTACAACAACAACAACATTTAAGGCAATGAACACTCAATCCAGCAAGTTTAAATTGAACTGAAAATTGCGGTAAGCAGAGACTTCAAACCAAAAAAGATAAAACAGGCACACACAGATACACACTACCACACACACATGAGACAACTAACCGACCAAAAAGCAAAGCCATCGATTAAGGAAGCCAAGCAGTCTTAGGAGAGAGGGCCAAAAAGAGTTCACGCCATGCGACCAACTAGTCACCAACCAGTCTGCCACCCATCGGTTGTGATGTGGTCTGTTTTAAGTGCTTTACTGGTTATTTTGGGGCTGGTCTATTGGTAGCAGGCAGACAACACCTGCTATCGAGCACTTGATAATGATGCTGACAACGACTTCGGCGACGTTGTCACCAGTGAGTTGAGCCCTGCTCTGATTTTAGGTACTACTACTACAACAACAACAAGAACAACAACACTCACATGCACACTTGACTGTACCAATTGAATTCGAAACAAGTTCAAAGTTGTTATCCTTTGAGCAAAAGTGAGTACGTGTGTGTATGTCCCAGTGTGTAGGGTTGGGGCATGTTCTGATTCTCAACAATTTCGAGTGTCTTTTGCCCGCAGTAGTAGGATAGCAAAGTAAAGGCATGCTCGTTAACAGCAGTAGATTATATTTGAAATGCGAGCAGAAATGAAAGGACAACCAAACCATAAACCACTTTTATCATAGCACCAAGAATATCAAGTCCAAGCAGCTGCAACAGCAGCAGCAGCCACTTCACTTTATTTAGATGGCTGCCCTGCAGTCCAGTGCCACCACAACGGCGTATGCGCCGCCTCTTATCTAAAGTTATACTCGTCCCTTGAGCCGAGGTGCCCCACAGGCGTACAGCACCAACAAAAGGACAGATATAAGTGAAGAGCACAAGAGAAGGCGAGAAAACAAACGAAAACCTCAGGCCGGTCGAGGCAAGTAAATATTTCCACTTTTCGGCCACAAATGCAATTGGGCTTGATGATATTTGTTGCTTCCGTTTTGGTTTTCCAACACAGGAAATGAAGCTTGTATTGCCCAGTACTAGAGAGAGTTAGCTTTACAGTGTTGTATCGCACGCATAATACACTGTGCAGATTTTAGTTTAGATACGGCAAAGCCTAAGTTCCTAAATGTAATGTTTATAGGAATTTTCTTTAGTTATTTATGTTTTTAATTTAATTTAAAAAGGTGTAGAAAAGTTCTTGTAGCTCTGTTGAAAAAAAATTGAATTTTAAAGCCTTGTATTTCAACACTCTCTTATTTTGTTGAACAATAGGCGCTCAACATACAAAATTTTTAAAGCTAACTCCAATGTTGAGTTGTAACATCTTTTAGAAAAATTGTATTTGAATGGTTTTTAGTCGATTTATATTCATTTTGTTAAAGCGCAATCTATGTAATGTTTCTTTAACGGTCCCAGCTAGAAAAAAGGTAATATTAACAAATGAATAAAATGTGAATAAAAATGTTTTCTGGGGAGACTTCAAAGCTTTTCGCCAAAAAAAATATGCCATTCGTTCAAACAAATTCCAAAAAGAAGACACAAAAAAAAAAGGAGTTGTAGGCCACAATTTTTATGGCTTACACAACAAACAAATTTGAATTTGAACCAACTATGCACTTTTTACATAATCATATTTTGTAGAATTTAAGTACATACATACTATAGTAAATAACTAGATACATATAAATTATTTCAATCGTTTGTTCGAATAGGCAAACAGAAATCCGCTACCTATATCTAGTTTTCGTAGCGTTTATAATTAATTTATTGAACAAAACTATTTGGTCTTTTTCCTTTACTTATGTATTATATATAATTGAGTTAAAAGCCGTTGTCTTAGCAAAGACGTAAAATTTCGCGTCTTAAAGATTTCTTGCTTGCTTAAGGCAGTATCACACATTTCATTCATTTCATTCATTTCATTCATTTCATTCATTTCATTCATTTCATTCATTTCATTCATTTCATTCATTTCATTCATTTCATTCATTTCATTCATTTCATTCATTTCATTCATTTCATTCATTTCATTCATTTCATTCATTTCATTCATTTCATTCATTTCATTCATTTCATTCATTTCATTCATTTCATTCATTTCATTCATTTCATTCATTTCATTCATTTCATTCATTTCATTCATTCATTTCATTCATTTCATTCATTTCATTCATTTCATTCATTTCATTCATTTCATTCATTTCATTCATTTCATTCATTTCATTCATTTCATTCATTTCATTCATTTCATTCATTTCATTCATTTCATTCATTTCATTCATTTCATTCATTTCATTCATTTCATTCATTTCATTCATTTCATTCATTTCATTCATTTCATTCATTTCATTCATTTCATTCATTTCATTCATTTCATTCATTTCATTCATTTCATTCATTTCATTCATTTCATCATTTCATTCATTTCATTCATTTCATTCATTTCATTCATTTCATTCATTTCATTCATTTCATTCATTTCATTCATTTCATTCATTTCATTCATTTCATTTCATTCATTTCATTCATTTCATTCATTTCATTCATTTCATTCATTTCATTCATTTCATTCATTTCATTCATTTCATTCATTTCATTCATTTCATTCATTTCATTCATTTCATTTCATTCATTTCATTCATTTCATTTCATTCATTTCATTCATTTCATTCATTTCATTCATTTCATTCATTTCATTCATTTCATTCATTTCATTCATTTCATTCATTTCATTCATTTCATTCATTTCATTCATTTCATTCATTTCATTCATTTCATTCATTTCATTCATTTCATTCATTTCATTCATTTCATTCATTTCATTCATTTCATTCATTTCATTCATTTCATTCATTTCATTCATTTCATTCATTTCATTCTATTCATTCCGTCCATCGTAATTTTCGCCTTAAAGTAAATGCATCGCCTCTAGCGTAAATTCATTCTTATTTTAACTTTTATTTAATTTATTTTCCCAGTGCATTCGGTATTTATTTCCTGTTACCGTTTGTGTTTGTCAATCTCTTGCTCCATCTCTACTCTCTTCATTTATTTGAATATTTTGCCCTAGTCCTTCAACCACTCAACTGGTCAATGTGAGTGTTAAAGGAAGCAGTGGTACATATAAAATAAACCGCAATGTTTCATTTGTTTTATGGTCAAATCACATGCAATGAAAATTCCAGTAACTTCAGACGATTACCCACATATGTTGCCTTGGCTCGCACATTTCATTTCTTTGTCGTTTATTCCACTTTTATCATTAGTCTTACTTTCTCTCTCTCTCTCTCTCCGCTCTCTGCTTCTGTCCTTATCAAACGCAGCAATGTGGGCTGCCTAAACTTCTCTTATCTTTGCGCATTATCCAACACAAACACTTACACAACACTGGCACACACACTCACATACTCATGCATATAAAGTGTATATAGTACATATGTATTTGCGTAGTTTAAAATTCAGTTTTATGCTCTAGGCCTTGTCAGCTGCTTGTCCCATTGGAACTTTTGCTTTGTGTGACAAGTCGACATATTTCGCTCTGTACAACTTGGGGCCAGCTATGTTTGTTGATATTGCACTTTGCCTTGCATGCAAAATTTGCTCTGGATTGGGTGGATGTGGGGTCTGGTTTTGAGGTCTAGAGTTGTTCAATCGACTAAAGGCGAGTTGAGTTGAGTGGAATGGCAAAAGCCAAACAGTTGCCAAATGAACTTTTCTAATTCAACGTAGTTGCGCTCTATGCCACGACATCTCGGACACACGGTGTTCGGTTTGTGACCATGCTCCCTCCCATGTTCATTGCTCTGTTTGCCGTCCGGGTTTCATTGAAGGCATTGCAAATTATTCTGTCGTTAATTAGTGCCTGATACACACAGACACACCGAGTCACAACGAAACCGAGCGAGCGTCCAGACACATTGATGTTGCTCCGGCCATAGACTTGGCTTATTTCTACATCATTTGCACGCACTGGTCTCTGATGATGCTCTGTCATTTAGAAGAAGTTTTCGCCCACTCGTTTGCTTTCAGTTTGCTCTTGACCACAAATTGCTGCTTCAGCCTACCGTTCTGCTTTTCACCTTCTAACTAAGGTCTTTGAGTTCTGTTCCTGCGTCCGTTCTGTCCACCTCCAGCCGCCTTCTTTTCACTTTGCTTTTTCGTTTTTTTTTGCACAAATTTTTGTTTATCTTCAGCTGGCACTTGAAATGGGCCAGCTTGAAAAGCTGAGCAAATGTTGAACACAGATTTAACAGCTCAACAATTAGGTTGTTGGTTGGCTTTGTTAAGCTCCGAATTAACCAACTTTTAACTTGATTTACTACTGTCACTCGAACCAAAGCACTTTGTAGCCCTCACTGCCCTCAGGAACACTACAAGGTCCTTTATTAGATTTTTTTATTTGCACTGTGGTGAGAAAGAGAATAGATGTCACGAAACACAGTCATTGGTAACCTTAGCTCTAGAAGCTATGTTTCATAAATTTTTAAAAAATTAATATTTAATCAGGCTTTTTGCAAACTTAGACTCCGATCAAAAAATAAATTTGTACGTTCAAATTTAAATTTAATTTCCTCTCCTAGTGGCTTTATTAAGCTTCTCTATTCGCAGGGGTCCAATGGTACGCTGTTAGTCGTTTTGATACCAGGAAATACCTTGACAATTACTTCAACTATTCTTACCCTACATCCAGAAAATTGTGCCGGGATAAATTTCCATATGATACCTTTTTATATCTCCTACATCTCTACGCTTCTTAAAAATGTTTTTAATTTAAAAAATATTTTTATCGATTGTCTTCTCGTTTTATGTAAAAATATCGAATTTTGGACACTTTCAAAAATTATAATTTTTGTAATAAAGTTTTCTCTTAAATATAATATAAATGAAAAAACTCCATTAAAATTTTTCCCGCTGTCATATTTCTCGTTATTTCTTTCGAACTGTTTAAATTCGAATTTTTTAATAAAATTGTTCTTAAAATTCGTAATCAACTCTAATTTATTAGTATCTGGGCAGGCACCAAAATTTTCTTATAAGATACTAGCCTTGTTACTGATATTCCAAAGTAAATAAAGATTTCTGTGACATGGCTAATATCAATAAAATATTTCTAAGACTACTAAAGGAAATACTGTGGAATTTCATTAATAGCAACTAATGTCTTCAAGTTTCGTCATAAATAACTCAAGAATTCTGGCTTATTCCAGTTCGATTACCATATATGTATGTATCCATAAATTTTGCTATCAAAATTTTTACTACCATATAGGCGTTATCTTTCCCATTGTAAGTAAGCTGCTCATTTTGTATGCTGGCGTTGCCATTTTTATGACCAAAACATATGGAGATGGCAAAAAAGATGTAAAGCAGTCAGTATATAGACAACATTTACATACATATGAATCACACTGTACATGTGCCTATGCATATGCATGTGTTTGTATTTAATATTAATGTGTTTTGGCAAAAAAAAACAGAGAAGAGAAGACAAAAACAAAACCAGAGAGCTAGAGAACCGCCACATGGAGCGGAGTCTGCCACAGAAACTAATTTGTATGCACAGTGCAGCCCCGTCGCCTTGGTCGACGTTGACAGTGTTTCCCGGGTCTGTCGTTGCTTTTGTTTTGTGGGTGTGTTGCCAGTATTCCCGTCCTGGACGTTCCTAAAATGCGTAATTTTTTCATTTTGTTGTATCTCATTGTTGGCCAAGTGGTCATTTGAGTGTTGGCTTGTTTTTTTTTTTTTCGACGGAAGTGTTAAAGCGCAGGTGTTAGCGTGCCAGAGTTTAGTTATAATACTGTGGGTGGGTTTTTTTATGTGCGTTAGTTACAGGCATGATGAATTACATACTGGTAGCTGTCAACTAGTTTGGGATTGTAAAATGTGCTGAAATGTTGTTAAATTAAAGAGCAGCTCTCTTTATGAATGATTTAAGGGATACCAACTACTAGTAAGTAGTACAGCGTACAGTGGAAAAGTGCAAAAATTTTCATAATTTTTATGAAAAAATTCAACTTATGTTTAAGTCCAATAAGTATTTGTAGTAGTATTTAAAGCTGAAGGCAAAATATAAATATCTTAAAAAGAACTTGAACTCTATTAGGGTGGCATAAATTTGATGTATTTTTTATGTTCGGTATCAATAATTTATAAAAATCTGTCATTATATTAAAAATCGCCGTCAGCGTTGATAGCTTATAGATGGGCTGGCTGGGTCTATGAATGATTAAAGGAATGCTATCTACTTAAAAGCGCACAGTGGGAATCACCAAAAATTTTTACTTTTTTGATAGAAAAATTCAATTTAAATAAATAAGTATCTGTATCTGTGGTGGCATATAATAAACATCTTAACAATAACTTAAATTCTATTAGGTTGGCACCAATTTGATGTCTTTTTTTTGGTCCGTCCACTTGTCTGTGATTATGAAATGTGCTAGCTCTCTTTATGAATGATATAGCGCTGCTCTTTAGTAAGCGGCGCACAGTGGCTTAAAAATTGTTTTCAAAATACACATAACACAATAGTAGGTTTCATTGGAAACTTGCTATTATACTTTTATTTTATTAATTATCAATTAATTAGTAAATTTACTTATTGTCTGAAGACAGATTGTAAATAAAAAAAAATATAAAAAATTAAAAAAAATATACATATAATTTTTTCAACATCACAATCA
Source organism: Chymomyza costata (assembly GCA_018150985.1). Classification (NCBI taxonomy): domain Eukaryota; kingdom Metazoa; phylum Arthropoda; class Insecta; order Diptera; family Drosophilidae; genus Chymomyza; species Chymomyza costata. Next base: position 682,821 of record JAECWU010000244.1, on the reverse strand, counting down.
AATTTCCCTAAAGATGCATGAATAATCTTTTTCTTTTAGTTCTCGAATAAATATTTTTTCTGGCTGAACTCTACTAAAAACTTTTGAACAACTTTAAACGATCAAATTTTAAAGCATATGGAAATTAATGCCGATTTATTAGATAATCGTTGTCTTTACGATCGCAGCTTTTTCCAGTTTTGAATCTGCTGCCCAAATGACAATAACACAATTGGGGTATTCACTTTGAGGGGCATAAATCCATAAAGGCAAAAATGATCTACCAAAAACGCGAACAACACCAACAACGAGGCAAAAAGCATTAGTCATTTATAACCAAGAAAGGAAATTTCTCAACTATTTTGAGTTACTTACAGAACATTAAAGACTTAGAAGACACCTAAGCAAGATGGAGGCCATGTGTCCAAACACTTTTTGGCCCTTTTAAAGCATTGACTAAATTAGTCTTATTTTGAGCAAGTTTTAGTTCTAAAGGAAATCATAACAATATTTTTCTGCAAAATGTGTATACCAACAATGCTACAATAGTCCATAAATTATTTAAATGTAGCGTAACACAAAAAAGTGTAACCCAATATTTAACTTAATTTTCCACAACCAATCCCACTGTGCTCTTGTTTACATTTGATATCCTGCCAGTGTCGTTCGTGTCATTTGAACATAGAATATTCTGTGGAAAATTGAAACATTTTTTAATTAAGGCAAATAATTATACTAATGCAAATATAAAACAACAACTGCAACGATAACAGCAGCGACAACAAAACAACAACGAAAAAACAGTGTTAGCAAGAGAAGTGTTGCAAATGTAAACAAATTAAGAGCGTGGCAAATCATGTTAATGTTGTTGGTGTTGTTCTTTGTATAAATAAGGATAATGATGTTAGTGGGTTGGCATCATTCAACGACAAAAGCGAGTCAACAAAAGCAACAGGAACAACAGCAACAGGAACAACGACAATGAAATAATCAAATCATTTGCAAAATAAAAGCAAATTAAGGAAAATTGTATGAAATGTGTGTTCCACGTACGCCCACGAAACAAAACACATACATACATACTTACATAACAGTGGCGTATTAGGAGGAACAGTCTCTACAATTTTGTGCCTACTTCAAATTTCTTTCAATCAGATAAAACAACAAAGAAAAGTGGGAAACACTTGTAAGATTATACAAAATACCTAATGCTGTAAAACATTGATGTAACATTTTTGTTCTGAGTTCAATTTGCGTTCCAATAGAAAAACGAACGATTAGTTCGCAAGTTGGGCAAGAACCTTTTTTACTAGTGATTGATTCCATGCTTGGTTTTTAGATTACACCGTTCAACAATTTTCCAGAGTGCGGAATGATTCTTTGGTGTTACTTGTATTCGGTTTGAAATCAGGCAGCCCAATTAAGCTGTTGGTTGTTTGTGTCGAAGGGCTTTAAGAGAGAATAGCTGGATTCGCTAAGAAGAGCGGTCACCTTATATAGAAAAGTCACAAGTTCTAAATTGTTATTTAATAATTATGAGAACAATAAAATATACCAATATCGCGTTCGCCACAAATGGCATATGAGTGAATAGCTGGAAGACGGACCAAGAAGGTCGGTCATCTAAGTTGTTAAATAAATAAGAGAACACTAAGATATAATAAGAATGGTGTTAGTTAAGTACATACAATAAAATATCTTTTAGCATTCTAGCAATCCGCGAAATTTGAAGAATACTTGTATAGGGTCAATCGGTAAGTGCCTTATAAGCGTATCAGGTGCTAATGGGCTTCGCCCCCTGCTCGCTTCCCTACGCTTTGGCTAATTTTTAACACATTCCACTCTTTATTTTCTATTCAACTCAAGTATCGGATACATTTTTGACTTGCTCCCTTTTCAATTCAGGAGGTTAACGTGAATATCGGTTAAATTACGATTCGCTCCCATTTTCTTTTCTGTTCAACTTATTTGTTGGTTAACGGCTACTTATGCCTTTTTTTTAAACCGTGTTACAACATTCTTACTATTTTTCAATTCAATTCAATTTATTACACATTTATAATGTTACAGAGAGTGTGTGTGTGTTGTGTATAATTTGATAATTTTAAGAGTTCAGGCTATTAGTGCCTTTTCTACTTAAATATTAATATTGTCGGTATAATATTGTTAGTTGATATAATATAATATTTATTGTTAGTTGTAGAGAAAATTACAAAAAACTCGCGATTAAGTGTGGAAAACAAATTGTACTTATATAGATCTATTTTTCAAGCCGTAATTTCATATGCTGTACCAGTCTGGTCAGTTGTAGCTAAATGTCATCTTAAAAAACTACAAATATAACAAAACAAAATATTAAAAATGATTTTTAGATTACCCTGGCTCTATTCTACGTCCAATTTACACAAACAGGCTAATATTGAAATGGTAGCGGATAGACTTGCTCGTTTATCCTATAACTTTCTTACTATTTTATATATAATGTTGATCAACAAATTTTGTTATATTGTGAAAAAAAAAACAACAATATTATCTTGCCCTCTCCAACTACGCTGCAAGAAAGCGTTGGATTACGATATAGTTAAACCATCCTGGAGGTACGCCATCCGGATCTGGGGCTATGGCGACTCGTCTAGATTATGTATCCAGACGATTGGAAAAGGTCATTCACCCACTGGCTAAAGATCTTCAAATTACCAAACATACTAGTTGCTATGATGGTCGGCTATAAAAGGAATTCTTGCCGAAAGCCTTATCAAGAGCCTTAAAAGAAAAATCGTCAAAACCATAACTCGTTATAAGAAACAATAAAAATCAAAATAACTCAAGAAGTCTCTTATAGAAGAGGGCCAACAATCAGATTTGAGATAGGTTCCAACTTTGACCTGTAAAATATGGCTGCAGCTGAACAAGAGAATTGCAATTCATTAAAATAAATGTATTTTTGATTATCTTCAAAATAATCTTAAAAAAAAAAAAGTTTAAGGGCTGTCGGGAATTTCGATATCATAGTTTCACCTATCCAGTACATTTCAAAATCCATAAACGTCCGCATATTCCACAACTATTTGAAGGACCGATGGGACTTCTGTTCCAACCCTATCGCTTCTTGACGCTTTAAGTTTATTTCTTGAAAATCGTATTTAAGAAAGCTTTTATAAAATTGTTTACTACTAAGAAGAATTAAAGCCCCATGCTTCCAGCTGCTTCTTTTTGTACTACAAAAAAAAAAAAGTTTCTCGGATAGACTATAGAACTGCCATAGTTCCTACTAACTCATATCCTCGTTCCATTGCAATGAACCAACTACGCCACTGGTATTGTATATATGTATACGTATATGCCATAATGATTTCCACTTGCGCCACAAACAACAACAACAAACACTTTTGCAAATGGTTTCACTGCACAATACGAGAACAACAACAACAAGCAGTACAACAACTACAACGAAACAAGCAACACAATCCTCATTTATAGAGGAGCGAGCCACTGAATCTGAATTTGAATCTGAAACAGAATTTCTGAACTTTTTACTGCGCACTTTGTACAATATATACTAAGCGGCGCCCAGTTGTACGCTATAGAAATTTTGCACTTTAAATATATATAGGATATAAAAATGTTATGCGCCATTTTTTAAAGCAGTACGAACCGCAGTTATGGCGGCCACTTGGGATTGTGTGAATAAATGAATGCACGTGTGTGTGTGTGTATCTGTGTGCAGCGCTATGTGTATGTATGTGTATTTATAAGGTCTTTCGCCCTCAATTTCATTTGCAATTGAATTTGGGATTATTTTTCATTTTTTGTAGCTTCCCTTGTTGCGCGTTTCTTACAATGGCCACAAGTGGCTGGTCGGAATCTGGCTCTGGTCCTATTACAAAAGCCGCTTGCATGTCTGAGCGTCATTGTGTGTGTGTGTGTGTAGGTCTCTACGAGAGACGGAGTGTCCCATGGCAACGCATGTAAAGAAACGACGACGACGACAAACCTAAGCTGCCAGCGGAAGTTGTAAAATTCATAAGTCGTGAACGACCCCAGCGCATGGCTTTTGTGCAATTGGAGCAAAAGAAGTAAAGCAGCTGAAAAAAAAACGTATATATATATGTATTAAAAAAAGAGAAGCAGAAATCTTGTACAAGTGCAAGTGGAGTGTCCTGACGTTGGAACAGACTGATGCGCCAGCCAAAGCACAGATAACACCAAAGTGCACTTTAATCTTTGTGAAGAAATCTCAACGGCGCTGCAGCTAAAACGAAATATGATTGAAGATGCCAAGAGGGCAATATAGTAGACATTCACTGGAACCGGCTTAAGATTACGTATGGGTGGGGGCGCGGGTTGACTTACAGTGTGACAGCGGCAAATCAACGCCGCGCAAATGAAGCTAGCGTTAAGGACAACAGCTAGCTGACTACGATGTGGATGACTCAGATGACTTCAACGTAGAGCACCACGTCAAAAAGGCACAAAGCAAAAAAAAAAAAAAGTGTTGAGTGGCAGAGTTGTGGAAAAATTGGAAAATGAAAAGTCAGACACAGTGAGCAGAGAGTGAGAGTGCGGGGTAGTGTCAACGTCTGTGGTCGCATCAGTAACGCTGACAGTAACTCAACAGCTGTTGATTGAAATGGGAGGGGCAGACAACTTCAAATCCAGAACTACCACACACATCACACACATGTGGATTGGATGGATTGGATTGAATTGGCAGGCCGCTGGTGGGATACTCTTTTTTGATTTTTGCTTCAGTCCTATTCTTGAATTTTTTGTTTGGCTTGCAGTTTTTTCTGGAACGACATTGAAATTGTGGTCTTTTTTGATGTTTGTGGTATTTTAACCAATTGCGATTTGGTATGTCGAGTTGAGCTAAAAACGGTCAGTTTGTTCCTGTTCGGAAGCTTTCAAGACAGCTGCGTATTGGCCTTCAGAAAGTAAGGCATAAAAACAAACTATGCATCGAAAGCTAACAAATTGTTTTTCAAAATATATTCCAAAAAGTTCGAGCATCCTTTGCCATAGGCGAATATTTCAGGATTCATGAGGCTTTACTATTTTTTAGAATGTCTTTAGCAGCTTTTATTCGAACGTTTAAACGTATACTTAGACCTGGCGATGATTTCAGGGTTTCTAGGGATGCAGCTATTTTAACTATTCTGCAGCGCTTATGTTAGCAAAATTAAAGGACAACCCCAAAAGTACTTGCAGCTAGGGCATAAAAAGAGAACTGCTGTAAGGCGCACTTAAAGAAGAGCGCTCGTAGTATAAAGACCGAGCACCGAATCAGACAACATCTTAGGTAAAAGGAGAACTGAGAAAGAAGCAGCATCAGATAAAAACGATTGAATGCCATTCACACACATTTACATTCACACCTAAACATATGTAGATGTAGGATGACTCCTCAACAAAGCTGTCCAAGCTAACCTAAAAAAAATTAAAAGAAGCAGAGTTATGCATAAAGAAAAAGAAAGTAACGGCGCATGTTGTGCAACAAAATGAAATAAAAACGGGTCATTGGAGTAAGATGGCCCCAAACTCAAATTGAAATGCAACATCAGCCGAAGGCGGCGCAACGAGGCTGAGGCAAAGGCTTAGGGTAGTCCCAATTTCAGTACCCCGGCAGCTCAGTTCCCCCCAGCTCAGACCAGCTTACAATGCCTTTGAAATGCAAATTACACTCAAGGGGGTAGAATAGAAGAAGCAGATGAAAACGCGGAAGCTTTTGCCCTAACATTGCCCGAACGTTGGTTGAGTTTTGTTTTTGCTATATTCTTTGTTGCTGTTGCTGTTGTTGGTTTTGTTGTCATTCGCATTTAGTGGCTGCAACTGCAGCAGGTGCAACATTGGCGTAGGTCGCATTGCTATTGCTACTACGCAGTGAAATGTGGCAACATTGCGATAAACATTTTCGGCTTTGCTGCTTGCTGGCTGCCCCTTCGCGCACATTAAAAAAAAGCCAAGTATAAAGAAAATGTATGGAAAATGCATTGCTCTTGTAATAAAGACAAACAGCACTGGGCAATGCGACCATAGCAGAGCAGGGAAAGTGCCAAAAGGCAGAACCACAGCATAATGGTAATGGAGTTACCAACGCCCGTTCCGTCCCACTGTAAAACCTTATACTTGACACAATAGCAGCAACAGCCAAATAAAAATTTATAGCTTTACTGAAAGCTGCAACATTGCTGCGCTGCGTGTTGTGTACACACTGGTCGAGAAACGTAGCGAGTGGACAGCATCAGCATACTGCCAGCAATTGCCAAATAAGAGACAATGAGTGTGAAGAAGGAGATACCGAAAGAGAGGGAGAGAGAGAGAGAGACAAAGAAGCCTTAAATGGCAGCGCAAACTGGGATAGTTATAATGAATGGCGGGCGATTACTTTGAATGCTTTAAAATCTTCAAGAAAAAGAATGTATAAAGGAAAAAATGAAAATTAATATGAGCAAATTCTTTTAATAATGAGATGTTATGCTTAAATGTGTTCAATAATTGGATTCTTTTTGTGCGTTTTTTATACTTTTTAATCTTTAACAAAAAATATGTATTGGAAATATGTTTAAAATCTTTATTTAAAGTTAGTCTTTATTATAGAGAGCTTTTCCTGAATTTCAACAAAATATAATCATACGAATTCAAGTTATGTTGAAATTTTTTAGTTTATAGTTTAAATATCTTTTTAGTTTAGATAGAAGCAGATAACAAGTTCTTGATAACAAAATTCCCAAAATCACCTGAGAGCAGCGATTGAGCCTTGTGTCCCTGCATCTCTCTGTTCGACTCTTTGTATAAATAACTAGATCTCATTGATAGGAGAGAATACATTTTTCGAAAAAGTGTTTTTAGACCCAGTCCACTATAACATAATTTTGCTTCAGCAGTGCGGCTAAAATTTGTAGATCATTAAGTTTCTTTTTTTGTTTAATTATTAAAAAAAGTTACGTTCTTTATTCAAGAAGCCAACTTTAGAACATAAAAGAATCATTTTTTTCATTTGAACAATCTTAAGAGATCATCTTTTTTATCTTTGAATCAATTTTTGATTTTTAGTAATAATTTTTAGGCTCAGATGATAAGCTTTCTATTTTTGTGTTTTTCCACAAAACAGCTTCTCAAAAGAGACGACACTAATTCACTGTTAGTTAGATTTTGAGCAATAGTTAAGACTTATACAAAATCACACTGTAGTAAAAAAAAGTTACATCAATCAATAACATTGCTGTTGAACAAGGCAGTATTTCATTTTGTGTATCTTATAATTCGTAACTAGTTTAAGCAATAGCTGCATAATGAGCTGTGTTAAAATTTTTTTTTGTTTTACTTTTGTCTTTTTATTTTTTATGTGTAATCATATTTTTTTCCATAAAAATAAAAACAAACTTATAAAGGTTTAGTTCTTGTTTGTACTTTATTCTTACTTTTTTGTGTTAAATCATATTTTTTTTATAAATAAAAAAAAATGCATTATTATTTAGCCGATAAAGTATTTTAAGGGCTTACTTTTAGGTGCAGCTTAAATATTTTTGTAAAAAGTTGTATTATAATATAGATAATGCCCTTGACACTAGCCCATAAAAAGGGCTAGCTAAAAAAATTAAAGGGTTCAACGAATGATTTGGTGATTATAACATAACTTAAGCATTAATCAAACTGAATAATTAAAATTGCCTGGAACTGGTTATCGAAGATAACGTGTGCCTATGGTATTTAACAACTTCAACCCAATTAAAATATATATATGCGGATTAAGTTGACTCTAATCATGCAGTATTTGGATTTAATTAATTAAGCCATGTGTAAGCCCTTCTACATGCTTAATCTTTAAAAGCTCGCAGATATTTAATGCTAAATTTTTATTTTCCTATAATAACCTTAAAGTACTTTGTGAAAAAAAAAAAACGCTTGCAAAACGCATCTAGATAAAAATGCCTGGGAAGAAATTGTTGCAGCTGCTTAAACAATAAATTTTCATTACCGGCCAGGGCTATTAAAAATTTCCGTTGGCCAAGACAATGCAGCCACGTTGACACAATTTGTTGGCCAGCAAATAGTGGGAAAGGGTTGGTAGTGGGTAGATTGTTGCCGCATTTTTATGCCCCTCTCTCGCTCTTTGCTTATATAAACTTAACTCAATTGCTGTAAATATAATTATAATACAAATTCCGCTTCAACGCGGTTGACTTTAAATTGAAAAAAAAAAAGCAGGCAAAATGTAGGCAACAGTTTTATTTTTTAAGAGAATTTCGGTTTGGCATTTGTATTAACATTTTTGTATACACTATACTAATTGGTGCAAGGGTACTTAGGTAAGTGGTTAAGCCATGTTTGCCTGTACGACTGTACGTCTGAACACCTAAATATTGGAGACCATTAAAGTGACTGACAACAAATTTTAACTAAAAATAAGCATTTCCCGTAAGTGATGTTTTTGAATACATGTCATATTAGTAAAACCACGCATACACATTTTTGCTAAGGTAAATACGCTGCAAAAATTATTTAGATTGCTGGAAAATTTCAGAAGATATAGGCTAAAATGTATTAATTTTAGACCTTCTCTACAAACTGTCTAACGTAAGCTTTACATTTGCGTAAAATATCATTCATACCCCGGTAGGGGTAGTTACATCAAAAGCATTAATACAAAAATTTTTCTGGGAATAAGTTTTTTTTTTGCCAAAACTGGGTTGCAGAGTATCCCAATGTCGTGAGCCGCCTCTGACTGATTCACCTTTTTTTTTTGCATATACATAGTACGTGTTTTTCAAGCTTTGTATGTATTTTTTTCGCGCTTTAATTACGTTTTCGTGGTTTTCATTTTGTGCGGTGCGCACGCCATAAATAATTTTCCCTAGTATTTTTTTTTCAATCTTTTTTTCGCTGTCGGATTCAAAATCTCACTCCTTCTCGTACTACCGCTGCATAAAATTACAATTTGCGCTGCATCAGCATTATTTCGCCTTAAAACTGTAGCAAGTTGGCAGCCCTGCTGCCGTCCCGTGTGCAGCGCCGCATTTAGATGTCTATTTTTAACTCACCAAAATTTTTTATTGTGCTTTGCTTTTCTTTTGCAGGACACGTGGGCGGTTGTGGCATAACCGACGAAGTCTCACAATGGATGGAGAATATTCAAAATTCAGCAGTAGAGGAGCTGCCCGAGCCCATGTCAAAGGATGTGCAAAAGCTGCACCGGAAGCAGCAGCACAAAAAAGCAGCGCCATTGGCCCAACAACAAAAACAACAGCAGCAGCAACAACATCCACCGAAGAAATACTCGAATGGCGATGATGATTTCAAATTTCCCTATCAGAAATACACCAAGGAGGCCAACTTTGCCGATGGTGCATTCTACGATCCCGAAACAGGTCATCGCCTAGGTTCCGCAGCCAATGTGGCCGACTGGCATGAGCGCGTACATGAGCGTGTGCGTCGTGCCAGTGTTGGTAATGGATCGGGTGGTTCTAGCGCCTCTTCGGGCGTTGGACGTGGACGCGAGGACAACAAGAATACCTGCTCGCTGTATATACAAACAGATCCATTGATTTGGCGGCATATACGCGAGGGTATTGCTGATGTAAGTATCATACACAACAACAACATGGTTGGCTTAAAGCGTTGTAGCGAGGGGCAATGAAAGTTTAATGGTAGCCCAAAGCTATGGGATAGGGGGAGCCGGCTTCAGACTGGTATGGGTTGGCTGGCAGCGCGTGCGCCAAATTAAAAGCGTTTGGCTGCAGCTGTGGCAAGGGAGGCATTGGCACATCGACATCGACTGGCTCTTGGAAACAAAACAAAATCCATGAATTTTACAATTTTTTACGAGCGAGTGCTTTACTTTTGGGGCTGAGCATAAAACAAAGACACACAACCCGCCAAACAAGCGGATGAACACAACCCGTAGACGAACTGTGGAAAGACGCGCTGCGGGAGGAGCACGTACACTCAGTCAGACGGCGTTGTGGGATTTTGGTGATGCGATATGTGTATACAAGTGTATACAAAAAAATTGACTGATGCGCTGCTTCCAAAATTCTGGCATTTCGTTTCATTGTATCATATTGAATGGGTTGATCAAAAAGCTGATGCAATAAACAAGCGATGGAACTGCACTGGAATGAGTACAATTGTTCGCAAACGGAGGAGTGCTCATAAAGCGTATTTTGTTGAAGATTGGAGAATACTTTTAGTCATGAAAATTGTTTGAAGTAGTCATAATTTGAAATATGTGAAAAAAAAACCATCATCTTGTGGTAGCAATCAAAAATAACTCAGAGTTTAAAATGCAAGTAACAATCAGCTGGGGTATAAGAACAGTATTGCCAGACAGAGCAAAAATATTTAATCAGCTATCCAGTCGTTCGCAGCCTTTCTGTACCAGATACCCTGATCGCGGACCTTAATACATATTGTTCAACTACCCAAAATGCTCTGCTCACCTATACATCGTTTTTTGTGCTGTCCAGATGGGTCTTTGACAGAAAAGGAAACTGTTCTAAGCATTGAGCATGGAAATCAGCTTATACTCAATATATCATAGAACTTAGTGCAGATATAATGACTAGCTCCGAATTGCAGAAATTGAAGTCGATAAACGACGATAAAATTTGTAAATTGGTTCCGAAAATTCGTATCAAATTAAACGAACTAAATCAACGAAATGAAATCCCACACGGCTCAGTTTACTTAAACGATAAAACAACTTCAAGAATAAATGAACGATGCACACCAAGTGGTCTAAGCAATTCCTCGGTTTCTATAACATAAAGAGATAGAAATTCTGCTAAACGAGCAAGAACTTAGCAAGACTATTGACTAGTTTACTTACCCAATGCAATTTTAAATGTAAAAACCTCAGAATGTTTCAACTATTTTTCACGTTAGATCAATGAAATGCTAAAAATTCTACAGACAAATTATTTTTTACTTGTTATAAATGAATGTAGGTGGTTCATCTTTTTTTTGAAGATTGAAGAGGAATTCTTGCAGAAAGTGATGTCAACTAGTTTTCATAGTTTGTAATTAACAAGCGTAAATGCCGTTGATAAACGCTTTAAACTAGCACGTAATGCTAAAATTTAAGAATGTAAAGGGTTGTTTTTTTTTTTTTTTTTTAATTTTTTTTTTTTTTCCACTTTTTTTTATACTTACTCCTTTTTTTTTTTGAGGTTGCTCAATCAACTACCCAACAATTTGTTTTCGTATTTACATGTCCTCAAATTTTTTTGTTACATTTGTGATAAACTATTTTTCAAACAATTTAACTTATGCAGCAAAAAATTGTGATTCTTCAAATGTCATCAACTCATTTTTTTAGGCCTTAAATATTGACACACAACTTTAAAAACACATGAAAGCTAGTTCATCATCTTTCATCTTCTTTTCGTAGCTTTTCAACTGGCTCATAAAACCAGGCATTTATTTTGTCTTCAACTCAGACTTAAAACTTGGACAAAAAACTCAACTAGCTTTATTTTTATAAACTATTACATATTTATGGAAGCCATTTTTTAAAGCTAGTTTATGTTTAAAAAAACTTTTCATCATCTCATTTTGCTACAATTAAATGTGGTTAAAAACCTAAAGCAGGCCAACTTATATCTGCTTTTTAATTAACGTCATCTCTTCGGCAATAGCTTGGTGTTTTGTAATTTTATTAAATTTTTTTAAATTTATAAAAAGATTTATTTATTGAATACGACTAGCTGGCGAACTCAATGTTAAGCAGGGAATACATAAGCTTCCAAGCGTCAAAGCGCAGAAGTTTCCGATAATATTGTATCACTTTTAGTTGTGAATTGAAATGAAATGAATGAAAATTTTTTGATTCTAGTAGTGTCTTTAATTCTAGATTCTAGTAAGTCCCAAGAATCGCAGTGCAGTATAATAATATATTATCCATTTTTAGCCTAGTTTTAGCCTTTTAAAACTTAGCTGGTTCACAAACTGGTTCACGAAAATTTTGTAGAACACTTTAACAGCTTTGGGCTTAGTAGTGTACACATTAAGTGCCAAGGAACGCAGTGATGTAGTCTTGGTTAACATAATAGCCAGTTTTCGAACTTTTTGGATGAATCACCTAGCATAAATTGAGCTGATTTAGTTCCGAGAGCTGTATCAAAACATTAAAACTAGTCGTATACTAGCTTTAGACTTAGTAGGACTCTTGAACAAACCACAATTTTATCCCTTTTTTAGTTTAACCATAGCTTTGAGAACTTGTTGACAAATTTATCATAAACTGAGCTGGTTCACAATTTTGCAAGTGAGCTCAATTCACGTGTAATAAGTAAAATAATGCTTTGAAATGAAATTCTCCAGGATATTAGCTGGCAGACGCCATTTGAAATTTTCCACTAATATTATTAGTTCTCATACTTCAGGACATGAAAAAGACTGTAAATTCTTTTGTTTATGGAAATGATTTTCATATTCGCTAGCAGGGTTGCCTACTTCACGGCGTCTCCAGCATACTCATAAGTAGTCAACTCCGTAGCGTATGCAATCAAACGCTTCAGTCTGCTTTCTTTTTTTTTCATGTTTACAATCATTTTTTTTTTTTGTGCAACGTTCTGTTCAACGTTTCCATCGACTTGGTACGTTGTTGGCGTCATCATCGCAGCTTTGTTGTTGTCCTTGCGTCCCGTTCCGGGTTCCACTTCATTCTACTTCCCTCTTTCAGTTTTTGTGTTTATTTGAATTGAGTTTTGCATAATTCGCGCATTTGTTTTGGCTTGCTCTTCGCGTTGCGTACTTCTCTCTTTTGGTCTCTGCTATCTGCATTGCCCGTCGGCATTTTGATTTTTGAGCCAAAACTGCCGTTAGCTTTTGGGCAGATGATGCGTTACCCCAACTCCATAGATCCGGATGCGGAACCGGCTTCAAGCCGCTCTCCCGCAGCGCGCGCATAAAACCGTATAAACTTCAGCAAAATATTCGACGAGTTTAGCTGAATTTGCATTTTTATACAAATATATTTGAAGAGTGTTTGTTAGGTGAGTGGTTGGTTGGACCAGCGTCTAGGGACTGGGTCTTAGGGCGGGTTTGCCACTGTTTGAGTTGATTGTTTGTCTGGCTGCCAAAATGCCACCAGTACCCTCTAAGCCTGCCATTTTTTTTATTTTTTTTGGACTGTTTACACATGTGTCAAGCGCACTTATTTTGCATTTGAGTTTTATATTACGCTGCGCCTAAAAGTCAACCTTAAATTTGTCAACTTCATTTATGACACTCTTTAACCTAACCCCCTTTTAACTTCACAGCATGATCGTGGTCGAAAGTATGAGGTCGATGTGAAAACACGCGAGGAAATTACATCCCTGATTGCACATCATGTTACGGCCGTTAATTACATTTACCGCAATACAAAGTTCGATGGACGCACCGAACATCGCAATATACGCTTTGAGGTAAGTCTCAGTCAGCTGCCATGGACAAACAATGGGTTAAGGACAATGTAAAGTTTTGTTTAGGGTGCTCTTTTGTGTGACTTTAATGGCAAACTTAAATGAAAACTGATTAACGTTGCTGCTGTTATCGCTCTCTTCCAACAGGTACAACGCATTAAAATCGATGATGACTCCGCCTGCCGCACCTCCTACAATGGTCCACATAATGCCTTCTGCAATGAGCACATGGATGTATCCAACTTTTTGAACTTGCACTCACTGGAGGATCACTCGGACTTTTGTCTGGCATATGTTTTTACCTATAGGTGAGTTATAACAGTGACAGATTAAAGTAGGGATGACTTGGTGACTAAAGGGACTAGGGTGCGGAACCCCCTGATATGTTTAGAGTTACTTCGACGAAAAGTCAAACTAAAAGAAGAGCTATTTGGAAACAACGTTAAAAACAACCAATACAATTTTCTTTTACTTCACAGAGATTTTACTGGCGGCACTTTGGGCTTAGCCTGGGTAGCCAGCGCTTCAGGCGCATCTGGCGGCATATGCGAAAAGTACAAAACCTATACAGAAACCGTTGGCGGACAGTATCAGAGCACCAAACGCTCGCTGAACACCGGCATCATAACCTTTGTTAACTATAATAGTCGTGTGCCACCCAAGGTTTCCCAACTAACGCTGGCACATGAAATTGGTCACAACTTTGGCTCACCGGTAGGTATACTAAAAATTCGTGCTTTTATAGAGTCTAATGGCGGCTCTTTTTTTCATGCAGCATGATTATCCACAAGAGTGCCGTCCAGGTGGTCTGAATGGTAACTTCATAATGTTTGCAAGCGCCACATCCGGCGATAGACCCAACAATTCCAAATTTTCACCCTGCTCCATACGAAACATTTCCAATGTGCTTGATGTGCTGGTGGGCAATAGCAAACGTGATTGCTTTAAGGCTTCTGAGGGCGCCTTCTGTGGAAATAAGATTGTGGAGTCTGGTGAAGAATGTGACTGCGGCTTCAATGAGGATGAATGCAAAGACAACTGCTGCTATCCTAGGCTAATAAGCGAATACGATCAATCACTGAACTCCAGTGCCAAAGGCTGCACGCGCCGCGCCAAGACGCAATGCTCACCCTCGCAGGGTCCTTGCTGTTTGGCCAACAGCTGCACCTTTGTGCCTACGCATTATCATCAAAAGTGCAAAGAGGAAACCGAGTGCTCATGGTCCAGCACCTGCAATGGCACCACCGCCGAATGTCCGGAGCCCAAGCATCGTGATGACAAAACAATGTGCAACAATGGCACAGCTTTATGCTTACGCGGCGAATGCACCGGTTCACCTTGTCTGCTCTGGAACATGACCAAGTGCTTCTTGAGCTCGACAACACTGCCACATGTAGATAAACGCAAATTGTGCGAACTAGCCTGCCAGGATGGCAACGATACGGGCACCTGCCGCAGCACCAGCGAATTTGCTGCAGAGTATAATATACAGCCTGGTGGTATTAGCCTGCAGCCGGGCTCGCCTTGCGATAACTTTCAGGGCTACTGCGATGTGTTCCTTAGATGTCGTGCAGTGGATGCGGATGGACCACTGGTGCGACTGAAGAAAATGCTGCTCAATCGTGAGACACTATTGACGGTGGCCGAATGGGTTACCGAGAACTGGTACTTTGTGGTGCTTATGGGCGTTGGCTTTATTGTGGTAATGGGTGCGTTCATTAAATGCTGCGCCGTGCACACGCCCAGTTCGAATCCTAAAAAACGTCGCGCCAGACGCATAAGCGAAACTCTGCGTGCGCCCATGAACACACTGAGAAGAATGGTGAGATATTGCAACAATATATTCTTACACTTTAACTAACTCGTTTGTTCACAGCAGCGTCATCCACATCAGCGCGCCGCTGGACCACGCAGCATACCACCGCCAGCGCATGAAGCGCAGCATTATCCACGTGGTGGCGGCGGTGGTGGTGCTGGAGGTCGCCATCATGGCGGCGGTGGTCGTTCACATCATGGACATGCTCAGCATCCACACGAGTGGGATCGACAACAGGGCGGTCACTCGATTGTGCCACTGCCCACAGGCGGCGGCCATGCCAGTCGCTCCTCAGCAGCAGCAGCAAATGCGCGACGCAGCGACGGACGCGGAACGCGGCCCAGCAGCAGCGGACGACCGCAAAGCGGTGTCCCCAGATCAGGCGCACATGGCGGGTATGCAGAACAGCCGGTGGTGACTGCACCGGGTATTGGTGGTGGTGTGCAGGCGGCCATTAGCAGCGGTGGCGTTGTGGCACGGGCACAGCTGCCGCTGCCATTGCCGCCGGTTAATGCACAGCAGCAACCACAACAAGCACTCTCACCGCAACAGCAACAACAAACACAACAGCAAGCGTTTTATGCGCCGAAAGGTGCGTTTCCCCTAAGTAGTAGAGAGCAAAGTAGAACCCCTTAGCGATCAATCAGACATCCAAACCAAGAAGTATTTAAAACCTTCTGAGTTTTTGTATTTTTTTGGAATTTTTGTTTTTTTTTTCGTGAGACATTAGTTAATTTGTTGTTGTTTCTTTTAATTTTCTCAAAATCGCAAATTCAGAATTACCACCACGCAATAAATCCCGTTCATCACGTACCAACAATGCCAACAACAACACTACCAACAACACATCCACCACAGCCATGGCCAGTAGTAGTAGTAAGAGCGCCAAAAGTGCCAAAACCAAAGACACAAACCAGCAACAACACAAGTCCAACAACAAACACAGCAGTCGCAGCAGCAGCAAAGAGAAGTCCACAAAGCCACCGCCGCGTCGAAATATTGTCTATTAAAGGATTAAGACTAGCTCATGATATCATCATTGTGGAATGTTATATATGTGGAACAAGAGACTGCCATAAAAACAAAACCCTTCCGCCAGAATACCCTAGCCAACACATTGCGCTCTCGATCCTACGTTTCTCTCATGATCTTCCCAAATACTTTCCCAATAGAAAGAAATATTTGACAAAAAAAAAAAAAAAAAAGCCATCTAATTTATGAATTACAATTGGTATGAAATTAACATAAAGTTATTGTTTATCGTTATTGGTTTCAGTTTTGAGTTTTGATTTTGTGGCTATGTACTACCTTTGTTATGCATTCCTTTACTAACAGTTTTGTGACTCCTTGTTTTTCGATACCCTTTGAAGAAATTCCAAGATTGAATTCATTAATTTTTGTGTATTGTCAATACTTGTTGTTGTATGATTTTAGAGTGACCATTCATAGTTTGTTATTCGTATATTGTATTGTTGTTGTTTTTGTTATTGCATGCGCACACAAAATTTTCACACTTTTTTTTAACTAACTTACTTACACTTATATGTATAATAATAACTTAAGATTTCAAGGCCTGATACAGATTTCGATTTAACAAAATTACAGTGAAAGAAAAAATTATTAGCATTGCCAACACAGAAACAAGTTACATGAGCTCAAATGTTAAATCCTTAAATAAAGCTTACGAAAGCTGTATATAAAAGTTTTAAATTAACAATTAAATTAAGTTTTTGTATAATTTCTTAAACTTTTCTTATACACAGTGTGAGAATGAATGAAAGTTTTGATTATTCCACGTTGTAAGGCACCAATTCAAAATTCGAGTACATATTAGATTTGCGTTTTCACTAAAAAACTAAAAAGTCGATTTTTTAAGGAAAAAGAAAAAACCTTTTTTTCGGATTAGGAGATGTGGCTTCAAAAACACCTTTTCATTTAAAAGTAAATAGTTCGATTTTTTAAATTAAAAAAAAAGTTAAACAAACAAATCAAATTTTGTCTTCAATGTTAGTTTTTTTTAAGTACAAAGCTAAAAATGTTAGCAGGATGCGTTCTTAAAATATAAAACAATTTTAAAATTATTAAAGAATCGAATTTCTAATCAATTTATTTACTTCATTAAAAAAACCAAACATTTTTAACAAGATGAAAACCGAAGCAGGTTCTGACGGTTTTGTTTAAGTTTATATTTTTACTCCATTCAAGAAATTGCTTTATAAATTATAAATAAAAAACGATAGAATTTGTTTTTAAAAACCAATAAAAATAATTAAAAACTAAAACTAGTCAAATTCAGGCTACGAGAAAAACAGCTGAAAAACTGGGAATAAAATAGTTTAGTTTACTTAATTTTTTATAATTTTTAAGCAAAATTAAACAATTCAGCATCAAAATGATTTAGTGAAACACCTAATAAAAAACTATATATGATTTAGGTCTGTCTTAAATTTAGACTAGTCGAAATGTCTGCATGAGCTGTACTATATCGAAAAATCTAAATCTGGCACAGGCCTGATTATTTTCTTAAATATTTATCAATTATTCAATAATTAAAAAAAATATATAATTCATATTTTTGAATGAAATTCATTTTAGATAATTTTTTAATTTTTTCTGATTAATTAGCTTTAACGTATACCAAAATTTAATATTTTTTTTATAATGTTTACTTTAAAAATTTATTTAACTTAATTTAATAATCTTTTTCTTATTCTAGTTATTAAGTTTTATTTTATTGTTTATTAACAAACCTTTACAATTTTTTTCTATTATCTTAATTCACTCATACTCTTCCAATTATTAAGATTCACTTTATTTTTTCTTAACAGCTTCTACCTAATCAAATTAAGGTTTATTAGTTATAATGTATTTCATAAAGTCAAGGGTATCGAACCGAAAGCTATATCGTTTATGATGGAGGCTACGATCGTAGTCGATTTTATTGCAAGTTAATGATATTTATTAAAATATCAGTTATGAGTTTCTATATTTTATATCGATTTGCAATTGCGGTGTCACCCCTTGCATTAAATATTTAATTAAAACAGTAATAATACCCTGCCAACAAAAATATAACCCCTTACCAGAAAAAAATAGAGAAAGAACGAACGAATTATATTCCTGCACTAGAGAGTTTTGGAAGACTTAAAAAGGCAGATCCGGCTTTTTCCCCAACGTTTATAAAAAATGATTTTTTTTCCGGACTTCGTTTCCGCTTTTGACTTGTAGTCTTGTTTGATTTGTATGACATATAATAGTGGACTAAATAACATTCAAAGGTACGCTAGAAGACTCTAGTTAGTTGCGCCTTTCTTTTTTTTAAAATCTCTTCAAACACCCATTTTCAAAAAACGTTAGAAAACATATCCAACGTTTTTAAATATATTTCTTAAAATCTTTTTAATCGACTTGTATCCAGCTTCCCCAGTCATTAAAAAAAAAAAATGGAGCTGCGGATTTCTTCGCGAAAGCAAGTAAGAAAAAGTAGAAACTCAGCCAATATTCATAATTATTCGCAAGAGATATTAAGGAAGAGATAAATGTTGCACAAAGTTGCGAAAATATCATCTAAAAGGAACAAGAAAACAAAAAAATGATTCACTACAAGTTTAAAAATTGTACGGCTTAAAAAAAAGTACGAAAAACGCCGTTAAAAAATTATCTGCAAAGTTCAAGAGAGAAAGCAAGTAAAAATATATAAGTTTAAAAATATTCCGGGGCTAAGAATTTAAGAAATAAACTCTTTATATAACCCACCTATCTACTAAATTGTCAGCAAAAGGGAGAAAGAAACAAAATAGTAACTACGCGTAATTTCAAAATTGTACGCCAGAGGGCGCTTAAAAAAGTAAAAATCACGCTTTTTAAAATTTTTCGTAAAAAAAGTAGAAAGTGCGACAAATTTTAAAAATTTTATATTGTATATCAAGCCACCAAGCTCTCTACTTGTCAACGAAAGGCAGCAAGAAAAAAATGGTAGTGACGCCAAGTTCTAAAATTGTACGGCAGGGGTAGCTAAAAAAAAGGATTCAAGCTTTTTGAAATTTTCCGCGAGAGCCAAGAGAGAAAGCTAGGAACGAAATAGAAATAACGTAAAGTTTCAAAATATTTCGATAGCGAAAAAAAATAATTAACCCAGCTACCAAAATCAGCGAAAGCGAGCAAGAGGGGCTAAAGAAAAAAGTACGAATCACGCCGCTTTAAAATTTTTCGCAAGAGGGAGCTAGCAGAAAAATAAATGATGTACGGATAAAACACGTATATTATAGTGAGAAAATAAAAGTAATAGGTGTGCTAGAAGTCTTCAGACTGTGCTCTTTTGTTTTTAAATGTATTAAAGAACTCATCAGCAAAAGGGTATTACAACAGATTTTCTTTAAGATAAGGCTTACGGTTCGTCTACCTGTTTAAATAACTTTATGTTCATTATATTTAAGTAACATTAATAATTTTAATTTAAAATTATAATATTGCATATTTTTTAAAATTACAAAATCCAGATAATAATACATTTTTTCTCTTTCTTCAAAACAGTCGTCGCGCTGCCGCTACAAGCAAGTTATAGCCGGCCCACATCGCTGCATGAGCAACAGCAACAACAACAACAACACCAACAAATGCAACAATCCCAGCCGCAGCCTCTACCCTATGCCGATGCATATGCGGCATTGGGCCGGGGGCATTACGAGTCCACAACTCGAGCGCCGAGCAATAGCAAAGTTTGACAGCCAAACGCGACGGCGGAGCGACATAAAAAACAAAAACAGAAACCTAAACGACAAAAACAACAACAACAAGTGACGCAGAAGCCACAAAAACAACAAAAATCAAATGAACTCAAATTAAATGTAAATGTAATTTTTATGCTAATTATTTTTATTTAAAGAAATGCAAAAAACAAAAAAAAAATGTATTACTGAAAAACTTTTCATACCAACAACAAAAAAAAACCGAAAAGTAAGAAATTTTTTATTAAAACTAATTGATACAAAAATGCAAAATGAAAAACATTATTATAAATAATTGAAAAAGCTAACAAACTGCATTATATATATATATATATATATTGTGCGTACATATGTATTTATAACGAGATTACAAGCAAAAAAAGCAAACGCAAAAACAAACAAAGAAAATCATATTAATTGCATGGAAAACAAATTATTAAATGTCCGACAAATGGCAAACATGAGAGAGAAAAAAAAAAAAAATTAAAATTAAAAACATAAAAAAATTGTTTACAAAATTTAAAAGCGCAAAATTAAGTTCTGTAAAAAAAGTGCAAATTAATTAAGCAGCCAGACCGAACAACAGCAACAATAAAACCAACAACAACTGCAAAACATTTAAATTTAAATTGTATTTAACTCTAAAGCCTAAAAAAACCAAGTTTAATTAAAGCTCTTACAAAAAAAATAAAAATAAAAGCATTTGTAAACTAGCAACAGCAACAGTAAAACTAATAATGAAAAAATTATGCAACTCAAGTTTATATTAAAAAAAATATATAATTTTATAAAATTTTGTTAAAACTATTTTTTTAATTTGCTGCAAAATTTGCCGAATTCTCATTTGCGCTTAAGAATTTTACTCAAACAAAAATTATAAATTCCTTTGTCATTATAATTTAAGTTATTTATATATTTCTGTTTCGTATTTCAATTAAGATTTGAAGAGTTACTTTTGAAATAAGGAATCGAAAATGAAATTCGGCATAGTTCTCAACAGTTTGTATTTTTTTATTATAATTATAATTATACTGTGCAACAATTTTGGAAAAATTTCTTGTTGGGCGAGTATAGTTAAAAACCTAAAGGGATTTTGAGTGCTGAGGTTAAGGTATTGCTTACTAAATTACTAACTAAATTATTCGATGACTTTTATGCAGAACTTGTAGTTTAGGAGTAAAAACATTTATATTAAAAAATGTTTAACAATACTTTAAGTAAGATATTATGAGACTTAAACTGTGGGCTCTGCATAAAAATTATAGAGAGACATAATTAAGGTTATTTAGTTCTCTTTTATCGTTTATCACTATTGCAAAGATATAGACAAAAATATATAATAACTCAAAAAATGTTGGCCCCAAACACAAAACCACTTTTTGGTTTTTACCATACTCTCCTAGCTTTAACATCCACAATTGGAATAAGCCCGCCTGCAGATTGGCTGTTGCACAGCGTTATATACATATATTACCTATATATAATTTTGTATTAGGTTTAAAGCTTTATGTTTTATAGCTGTACAGCTAAAGATCCTGTTTAATGTTATACTGTTATGCACTATATAACTGTATGCCTGCATATATTTAAATATGTTTTGTATAAAACTTAAATACACATTTAAACATATAGTATATAAATAATATGTTTGTATGTATTTGTTGTAATATTTAGGTTTCTAGTTTATGTTTTTTGTTTTTGTCTGTGTTTATGTCATTTATTGGCCTCATGTATTAATTATTATGCAGATTAGTTTTGACTGATTAAAAAACTATAAACAAAGACATCACATAATTATAATATTAATAAAAAAAAAACAAAACTAATAGTGTTCAATGGAATTCTCATTTACAAAGCTAATTATAAGCTTAGGCGCTATAAAAATTCCCTTATATTTTTTTAAAAAATACATTCTTAAATAGTTTAAAAAGTAATGCCAACAATTTAGTTAGGTTAACTTTAAAAAAAAATAAATAAATTGTAAAATTTTTTGAAAAGTTTTCAAATATTAGTCAACTACTATGCAAATTTCAAGAGCTGTTGCTTTTTATGTTTTTAAACTTTTTAAACGAAGCCGTTTGCTTGAACTACATACTTTATTTATTTTAAAATGTTTGAGCATATTTTTTTTAACTAAACACTGTATAGTTTCATTTTGCGCCGTGTAATTTTTAACTAAGCTTTAAACTTTTCTTGCATAAAAAAAAAAAAACACAAAAGTAAGAAGCCACAACTTGTATATAAACTCTATAAAATATTTAAATATAAATCGTAACTAAGTAAAGTGAAACATAAAGTTAAATTGCAAATATTAAAATTAAAACAAAAACAAAATGGAATCAAATAAGTTTACAAGAATTACATAATTGATATATTAACAAATTTAAAATTTAATTGACAAAAACAAAAGAGAGATAAAAACTATGCAATTAGTTTCATTCTCAAACAAAACAACAGACAAAAAATAAAAACAAAAAACATTTAACTATTAATTTAATTATAAATAAATAATTAATTGACTTTAAGTAAACTAATTAATTATGAGTATGTAATAAGGCAAAACAAAAATGCTACACAAAACAAACATGAAGATAAAGAATGATAAATATGAGAAATGATAATAAAAACAAGGAAAACTACTATTTTATAAAATAAATATACCAATTGTTGCGTTTTATTAAAATCAAATTAGTTTTTAGCAGTTGGTACTAAATAAAACTACGGAACAGAGAGCTGCAACGAGTACACAAATTTTTGAGTACACGACTGCGTGTCTTAAACTTTGAGCAATGTATGTCAATTGAGCAAAACATGTATGTGTATCTCTTGAGCTATCAAAAGTCACTCACGAGCTTTTTGTGTTTTGAGTACAAAATGAGTTGTGTATTTTTTGAGCTGCTGATTTGCAAAACTCCCAACACGATTAACCTACAGAAGTTTGCCACGTTCGGTCTTGCTTGGCCGGGTTGTTTAAGCGATTTTTTTATTTGCAGCATTAGCACGCATACAAGTTAACCGATCCAGCCAGCTCAGCCAGCCTCGATTAAAATAAATAAGTGTTGTAAACAAAATATATTGTACAGTCCAGCAACGCCTTAGGCGTTAGGGCTACATTTAGTATTAGGGTAATTTGTAACTAGTATTTTTAAGGATATTTTGTAATAAAAATGGTTTGGGCACACCCATGAAGGGCACGTGTTGAACCGGCCTTCTTAACCTGGCATTGAAATTGACAAGACGTATTAATTGGCGCCCAACGTAAAAATAATACAATCATATATAAAAATTATTGGTAGACTTAAAGTCAATGCAAAATAAAAAACAAACCGCAAGACCAGCGGCTTGTTGCAAAAATATTGTAACAAAAAAAGAAGCGACGACAGCACTAGCTGCGTGGGACGAAAGGGAGCAACAGCACAAAGCGGACGAAGGCAGAAGCAGCGGCTGTAAATTAAATAATTTCATTGTTCACCTTTATGAAAATATATTTCAAATCAACGCAATATTAAAAACAAACCGCAAGATCAGCGTCTTGTTGTAACAAAATTGTAACAAAAAAGAGGAAACAACGACAGCACCAGCTGTGTTGAAAGAAAAGGAACAGCAGCACAAAGCAGACGAAGATAGAAGCAGCGGCTGTAAATTTAATAATTTCATTCAATAACTTTATGAAAATTATGTAAGTAGAGTGCCTATTTATAAAATCAAAATTTAAAACTTATATTTAAATTCAACAAACCAAAAAGTCAATCTTTGTGAGAAATACTGAAAATTTCTTATTAATAAAATACCCTTATGAGCGATAGTGAGTTAGAGGAACTAGTCTCGGACTTACACCAGCTGAAAGCGGAGAGGAAAATTAGTGGCAGTGAAAAAAATTGGTGGTCCGATAGAACAGAAAAGCCCACAATGAACACCGAAAATCTTAAATTTTTAATTGAGTCCACTGTCAGCGCTGCACTTGAAAGTCAGGCACAGCACTTTGAAGGAAAGCTTAAAGAGGTAGAAAATAAGTTAGAGAAATTTACAGTGACTACGCCAGAGGTCGAAATTTTCAGAGATGCTGAAATAATTGCAGGCATTGAGTGTTGCGAATCACTTGATATTATAAAATCAGTTCCCGAGTATGAAGGAAAACATGAGACGTATGTTTCGTGGCGGAAAGCCGCACACACAGCCTATAAAATTTTCGAAAATTATCAAGGTAGTTCAAAGCATTACCAAGCTTTAGGCATAATTAGAAACAAATTAAAAGGCCCCGCTGACATGGTGTTGTCTTCGTACGACACACCACTGAATTTTAGGGCAATAATTAACCGGTTGGATTTCACGTACGCTGATAAACGTCCAATTTACCTGATAGAACAGGAACTATCGACTCTTCGTCAAGGAAACTTGACATTAATAGAATATTATGATGCAGTAGAACGAAAACTTACGCTACTCGTCAACAAAACTATAATGACATATGACAACATCGTGGCCGCTTCACTAAATGAAAAATATAGAGCAGATGCCTTAAGAGTATTCATCTCTGGCACAAAAAAGTCATTAAGCGATATATTATTTTCGGCACGTCCAAAAGACCTGCCATCAGCGTTAGCATTGGCTCAAGAAGTTGAGGCAAACCATGAGCGCTTCCAATTTGCAAACAATTATGCAAAAAGCCTGGAAGACAAAGCTCAGCGAGGTGAGCAGCGTCCACATAAAAATCAGACCATAGACCACCATGGGAAAAACCCATATTTCAATAAGCAAAGGACATTTAATAATGGTCCACCACAAAAACAAGAACTGCCACAGCCGATGGATATTGATAATTCGTCTAAGTTCAGACAACCAAACCAAAATCAAACTTATCAAGGCGTTCCAAATTATTCACAGTTTTCAAACCAGACCCAGAAAAGGCCGAACAGCGGCACATCTAGGTTTACTGGTGCTAAACAGCAAAGGATAAATAATGTCTTACAAAACGAAATATCACATGAGCAAAACGGTCAGGATTATGAGGCCATTGCGGAATCTGAAGTAGGTGACATCGACAACGAAAATCCCCAATTCGAATCGATCAATTTTTTGGGCACAGCTCCCTGCTGTATCGACAATGAAAACGCCAAATTCGAACCGATCAATCTTTTAGGGCACAGCTCTCTGCTACCGTTCGTAGAGAGAACGATAGCGGGGAAAACTATAAAATTACTCGTTGACACAGGGGCTTCCAAAAATTATATAAAACCTCTCAGCGAACTTAGTCATGTCACATCTGTGGACAAACCTTTTTTAGTAAAGTCAATTCATGGCTTTAATCCAGTTGAGAAAAAGTGTATCATGCACCTATTTAATACCACAACAACATTTTTCATTCTCCCGAACCTGTCAGCATTTGACGCCATAATAGGGCTTGACCTACTCAATAAAGTCAATGCAACACTAGACTTTAAAAATAAACAGTTACGTACTGATTCCGGAACTGAGATAATTCTGTTTCTAAAGTGCGCAAATGTTAACTTTACGGGAGTGGATGATATTGAAGTCCCACAACAAATTGAAAAAGAGTTTCGACAAATGTTAAGGGAAAGAACAGGCGTCTTTGCTGACGCAAATGAAGCCCTACCATTTAATACAAACATTGTCGCTACCATACGTACAGAAAACGAGGACCCAGTGTATTCTAAACTTTACCCATACCCAATGGGAGTGTCAGATTTTGTAAATGCTGAAACGCGAAATCTATTAAAAGATGGCATAATTAGACCATCAAGGTCACCTTATAATAACCCTGTATGGGTAGTAGATAAAAAGGGAACTGACGATCAGGGAAATACAAATAAAAGACTGGTTATAGATTTTAGGAAATTGAATTCAAAAACTATTGCAGATAAATACCCAATACCCAATGTAGTAGCCATTCTTTCGAATCTCGGGAAAGCCAAGTATTTTACAACACTTGACTTGAAATCAGGATTTCACCAAATTCTTATGGCAGAAAAGGATAGAGAAAAAACAGCTTTTTCCGTAGGAAATGGGAAATACGAATTTTGCAGACTTCCGTTTGGTTTGAAGAATGCACCTAGTATATTCCAAAGAGCTATAGATGATGTGCTACGGGAACAAATTGGAAAATCATGCTACGTTTACGTGGATGACGTGATCATTTTTTCGGAAACCATGGAAGACCATGTAAAGCACATCGCTTGTGTATTGGATAATTTATTCGACGCTAATATGAGAGTTTCACGTGAAAAGTCACACTTTTTCAAAGAAAAATTAGAGTATCTTGGATTTGTAGTCCCTCGTGGCGGTGTCACTACGAGCCCTAGTAAAATTGAGGCAATTAATAGGTTTCAACAGCCCACCACACTGTTTCACATTAGATCATTTTTGGGTCTAGCGAGCTACTATAGATGCTTTATAAAAGATTTTGCATCTATGGCTAGACCGCTGACAGAAATTCTAAAGGGTGACAATGGCAAAGTTTGCGCTAGTCGATCAAAAAGAATACCTGTGAACCTTAATGACAAGCAGCGTTTGACATTCGAGAAATTAAAAAACGTTCTCATTTCCGAAGACGTTATGTTACGTTATCCTGACTATAAGAAACCATTCGATGTGACGACAGATGCATCATCCTATGGCTTGGGAGCAGTTCTATCCCATGATGGTAAACCGATAACCATGATTTCCAGGACCCTTAAGGAAAACGAGCTAAATTTTGCAACCAACGAACGCGAACTACTGGCAATAGTATGGGCCTTAAAAACCCTGCGTAACTATCTCTACGGTGTAAGCAACTTAAATATTTACACCGACCATCAACCGCTTACGTTCGCTGTCTCGGATAAAAATCCAAATGCAAAGATTAAGAGATGGAAAGCCTTTATAGATGAACACAATGCTAAAATTTTGTACAAGCCAGGAAAAGAAAATTTTGTTGCTGACGCTTTATCGCGACAGAATGTTCATGCCCTCGAGGAAGACACATCATCTGATTTAGCCACCATACATAGCGAGCCATCCGTAACATACACTATTGGGACTACTGACCAACCGGTTAATTGTTTTAGAAACCAAATTATTATAGAAGAAAAAGCGGTTCGATCAAAACACACCATAATTATGTTTGGGCAGAAGACAAGGCATTTCATATACTTTTCTGATAGAGAAAGCCTTATGGATAGTGTATGTGAAACGGTAAAGCCAAATGTGGTAAACGCAATTGTGTGTGACGTACCAATTTTGGCCCATATTCAAAATCAACTGGTAGAAAAATTCCCGACTACAAAGTTTTGGCATTCCAAACGAATGGTCATTGATATTCTTGATAGAAATGAACAGAAGGAAATAATAATAGCAGAGCACAACAGAGCGCATAGAGCGGTGCAAGAGAATGTGAAACAAATACTGCAAGAGTATTTTTTTCCAAAAATGACCCGATTGGCGAACGAAATAGTAGCAAACTGCAGAGTTTGTAACAGAGCCAAGTATGATCGGCACCCGAAAAAGCAGCTCATTGGAGAAACACCCATTCCTTCTCAAGCAGGAGAAATACTTCATATTGATATATTTTCAACGGACAAAAAGCACTTTCTAACTTGCATAGACAAATTTTCAAAATTTGCGATTGTTCAGCCCATAGTCTCCAGGACTATAGTAGACATAGAACCGTCAATTTTACAGCTTATGAACTTTTATTCAAACACAAAAATCGTATACTGCGACAACGAACCATCCCTCAACTCGGGGACAATTAAATCATTGCTAAATAACCGCTTCGATGTCCAAATAGTAAATGCGCCGCCTCTCCATAGTTCGTCAAATGGACAAGTTGAGAGATTTCATAGCACTCTTGCGGAAATTGCTAGGTGTTTGAAGCTGGAAAGACACCTGAATGACACGGTTGAACTGATTCTTCAGTCAACCATAGAATATAACAAAACAATACACTCTGTAACCAACAAACGGCCAATCGATGTTATCCATTCGTCCACGCCTGAATTCGAATCAGAAATAAAGAATAAAGTAAATAAAGCCCAAGAAATACAAATGCATAGGCTCAATGAGACAAGAAGGAATAGAATCTTCCAAGTAGGCGAAAAAGTTTTAGTAAAATCAAATAGGAGGCTAGGCAACAAGCTTACACCCTTGTATGAAGAAGAAAAAGTAGAAGCTGACCTGGGAACAACAGTTCTCATAAAAGGGAGGGTGGTCCATAAGGACAATTTACGATAGGATTCTATTTGCATCTTGAATTCCTATACAGTATAAAATAGTGTATCTTTTACAGTGGAATCATATTGAATCGGTAGATATAATAAACTAAATAGATACCACTATTATTACCATTAAAAGAAAAATTCAGCAAGTAGATACTGGTCACCTCTATGAAACATTGCTCGCAAGGGACACGGTGTTAATTTGGAGTTGCCAGTTACTCTTGCAAAGATTGATATTGAAAACCTCGTCTCTCTTGATTCTAAAGATTTAAGGAAAGTTATGAAGTTATGAAATGAGCACTCTACAGGAATTGCAATTATCGATTAAGTTAATTTAAAATAGTTTATATCAAAACTTTGTTAAAAATTAGTATTCACACTTTATAATCAAATTTTCATGTACAACACAATGCTACGATAATTAATTTCGCTGGAGGCAACAACGTTGAAGACTGCAAATACTACATTCAGGAAATTGGAAACTGCAGTACTACTTGTACGTCAACATCCTGCAGACAGTTTCAATTTGCGACAAACAACAATTGCGTTCTGATGTCATAGCACATTATAACACTCGCCACAGTCACCTTGTGGACGACTCCGTTATCATAATTAACGAAATTGACGCCATGATGACTGTGAGCAGCAGTGCAAAGATAACTATCCTTGGCATCTTGAAGAATGTATCCTGGTCACCAAAAATTGCGCATGTGCGAAGACCAAAAATAAAGAATCTGCGATACATCGGCGGCATTGAAAATAATTAACGAAATTGACGCCATGATGACTGTGAGCAGCAGTGCAAAGATAACTATCCTTGGCATCTTGATGAATGTATCCTGGTCACCAAAAATTGCGCATGTGCGAAGGCCAAAAATAAAGAATCTACGATACATCGGCGGCATTGAAAAGCCGTTCACTACAAAGCCTGTAATGTTCAACTTAGCGTTGATAATATTAGTAGTCATTGGATTTCTCCCCTGGAAATTATACCAAAAGCGTAGCGGAGCCAGAGGGAAACCCATCCTGCCTAAATAAGTACGAGGACGGCCTTCATCTTAGCAAGGGAGGAGTTAACCGATCCAGCCAGCTCAGCCAGCCTCGATTAAAATAAATAAGTGTTGTAAACAAAATATATTGTACAGTCCAGCAACGCCTTAGGCGTTAGGGCTACATTTAGTATTAGGGTAATTTGTAACTAGTATTTTTAAGGATATTTTGTAATAAAAATGGTTTGGGCACACCCATGAAGGGCACGTGTTGAACCGGCCTTCTTAACCTGGCATTGAAATTGACAAGACGTATTAATTTACACATGTGCATGTGTAGCGACGAAGAATGAATTGTGAGCCTTTTTTAGGGCGAATGCAAATGCGTAGTATTGTGGGTGAGTGTCTAATTCATCTTATTAGCTCACTCTATACTTTTGTATTGCATTAGAAACATAGGTCGTCAGTCACAAAGCAGCAGTCATTGTAATTAGTGCTTGACGTTTTTAAGGCGGAAAAATGGCAGAAAGTTCCGAGTTTCAAAGGAAAACGAAAATAAAACTACATAAAAAAGCATACAACAATTTTAGCTTAGTAAACTGCCTTTCATACATTTTAATTTCTGCTAAGCTGTATATATGTAAATCAGCCGCTCACAATCAAAACAAAAAGCTCTCTCCTTATACCTTCATTATTGCTTTTGAAAGTTCACTTTACTCGCAACACTTAAACAAGCTCTCTCACACTCACATTTTACTTGTTATGATCGTACAGGCTCGAGTTAACTCAACGCAGCTCTCCGTTCAATTTGAGCGCGACACTCAAACAAGCTCATTTCGGTTTGCTACTCACACTCGCATTTTACTTGTTATAATCGTACAGGCTCGAGCGCACTCAATGCAGCTCTCTGCTACGGAACTATCGTTATATTCTAGTAGACAGAAAACTAAGGGCTGGCTATCGCTTGAAGATCTGGTTTTTATTATGTATCAGAAATAGTCCAATATCAATTTTATCCAGATATGGCAGAAAAAGAGATACTTTCAAAGACAACATTAGAAAAACTTCATTAATGGAACCATAAACGATCATACATGATTGCCAAATTGATTATTTGACGGATCTATATTTTTAGACCTAAATGGTTGTGGAAATCTAAAAATGTATATTTTTCTTTTTAAATTTAATTTAGTTTTAAAATGTTGACGAAATATTTAAATGCCAAAACATGGGAATTCGATAAGATGGGGGCACACTCTAGGCAGTCAAATGAAAAATAAAAGGTACAATCCAGAAATGTAAGTAAATCGGAAAATTAATTATGAATAATAAAAGGTCAAACCATTTAACTAATTACCAGGCCAAAAGGAAACAAAGGGTATATTCAGTTTGTACAAGCCGAAAACGTATGTTACATACAAAAGGAGACGTCGGAGAGTCAAGGTGACTAGAGAAGTCGATATACCCATGTCCGTCTCTCCGTCTATCTGTCTGTCTGTCCGAGCGTACGAACGCCTAGATCTCAGAGATGGTAAGAGCTAGAGCAACCTAACTTTCAGATTAGATCAGTTATTATCCTAAGAGAGACAAGTTTATTTTATTTTTTTGATATCAGGGTTCCATTATATAGCTCCCATAGGGGTTTTTCAGAGGACCTCAAAAAAAACTAAAAGTTTTAGATAGATAATTCGTTTGTTTTTTAAGGTATCATAGCCAAATTTGGCGCTCGGAAGTTTTTTATAGTTCCCAAACACTGTACAAAGTTTGATTAAAATCGGATGACAATATCATATAGCTCCCATGGGGCAGATCGGTAAAAAAAACGTTTTTTGTACAAAATTCATTGTATTTCGTTTGTTTGTGAAGATATCGTACCCAAATTTGACAATTAATTGGCTTTTAGAGTGCTTAAGCAATCTGATTGTTTTGTTTCTTAAGTGTAAGAAATCATTGGCTTCGCCCTTTGGATTTAGCGATAATTATACCGATACCAACGATGCTTACCGAACAGGAAAGTGCTACTTTACTCGACAAGCAACACAAGCAGTCCTATATTTCTAATAATCCTAGCTTGTTCCGACTCATACTCTTCCTGAAATTTAAAAAGAAATGCAAAAATGCACTGTCGTATCCGACAGAATGAGCATGAGAACCGGAAAAAAACAATTTTTAATTGAGCTCTGTTAAGATCTGGGAAATGGCGGCTCGCTCGAATCACTTACGTATCCAAACGTTTCAAAACTAAGGCGTTTCCTAACGTCTTATAACTAACTGTTATTGGTACATTAGAAATTCGACCCTGCACCATGATCTCAACCTTGAAACCGTTGACTTCCAGATCTATAAACATACTAGCCGCTACAATGAAAGACTTAAAAGACACCGTAATGAAGCTGGCAAAAGGGCTTCCTAATGAGAATCCAATAAAAATGTTAAAAAAAAGAATTTTTAAATACCGGATTCAACATGATATGAACTGAATCTCCACCTAAAGATGCACGGTAATGTTGACCAATTCTAGGCCTTCTGATACACCGCTGTGGCCCCTTTTGTGATATCTCCAAATAATCAGGCTGGATTATTATTATTTTCATTATAGAACATATATAGAAAAGAAAATCTTACAATTTGGATTTTTTCACAATTAATTTCCGAATAAAGTTCTTGAACTATGAGAGATAGATATATAGATGTACATATGTATGAGCTGTGATCTTCTGATTTGGAACTCGGTAACCCATTTTATTTATTGAATATAGAAACATTTTTGACAATAAACGTACTTTTGCTTGCAGAGCCTTAATAACTAAAAAAAATAAAATTATTACAGCAATAATACTTACCGATCGTTTCGGTACGGCATTATAAAACATTTCATTCTCTTTACTAACAAATGTAAACACAAAATCCAAAAATTTTCTATTGCATAACACACAATTTATTTCCTTTAAAAACCAAGCAATCCTTTGGAAAGTATTAAAATTCTCATTATCAATAATTAAAAAGTTTAAGTAAAGGCAGCTGATTTGGGTCTTATCATCATTTGTACGAATTTTAAAGAATAATCATTGTCGTGCCACGAGTTCCAGGTAACACCTCTACCCATAAGGTCCTCACGTGTTTCACCTTTCAAATAAAGACCATTTAGGTTGCTACAAAAAATTTAAAAAATAATTATCAACTGCTTTTGAAGTTGAACAATATAGCATCAAAATTGAGAATTTTTTACTCACTATGCCACAGTATTCTTACCTGAAATGGCAGGATTCGTACCACCAAGCTCCGATATACACAACAGCGCAATTGTCTAAGTATGACTCGCTGGTTGGATCATTATCCCGATCGTATGTTGCAAATTGCTGGCCCAGATGCCCTTCCAACGAATCTCCGGCATCACCGGTATAGTTGCCCAAAGATTTCAACTCATAAAATTCTTCTGCATTGCCAACGCTAAAGTTGTCATATCTAGCATATCGTGATTCGCCTTCAAAATCTTCCAGGTGTATGTAAAGCTCATGTTGCGTGGAAGCCGTAATAGCATGCAGTTTGTCCAATCCAATAAAGAACTCTGCTGAGAGATTGCCAAAGCCTTGCTGATAGCTGCTCCAATCACGATAGAAAGAAATATCGCCATTAACACGTCGTTGTATGACGGTCCAGCCAGAGCCCGCTAAATCGGCATTACATGAGACCCAAAATGGTTCCAAGTTGGGCAATTTGAGAACATGTATGCTTGATGACTTTTCATAAGCCAGACAAGACTCGGGATATGATTTCGATAAGTCTATTTGTGTTAGGTCTAAAAAACATATTTGTTATATTAGTAGATTTTTTAGGAATTGTTTTTTTAGACTCACTTTCAAAGCCATTCACTTGTATCTTGTAATCCTCAATCAACTTGATTTTCTGCTGCAGTCTGTAAAGATATCCAATTGTATTTAGCATTGTTATTATTATTATTATTAAATCTTACCTTTCAGTTAGTTTCTCATTGGCATTCAACTGCGAAGCCAGATGATCATTGTCCTGAAAAAGAAATTATCAATTACAAATTTTTTATATTTATATTATTCTTACCAAAGGGTTTAGACTTGGATGCTGCTCAGCGTTAACGCTGCTGTGCATATAGATTCCCAAAAGAATGCATAAGACCTTTGTATTGGACAGCATGCCGGATTCAGCTAAATAACAGCTCTGACTATCGTTGCTCTCTGCACAGCTCTGCTAAATCAAAGCTCAGAATCTTAGGAAAACATTGCTTTTTATAGTGAGATTCTGATGGCGTATCATTTTCATTAGTTATTCAAAGTTAATCAGACCTGTTCTAGATTTCGACTCGTTTTGAAAAGTCATAACGAGTGCATTCCGACAAATGGTGTTCTCGATTTCGAATCGTTTGCATTCAGACCCGATACAGCTGTGTTGTTTATGTTTGTTTATGTGGCGCAAATTTTAAATGGCAGCGACATCATACAGCAGCCGTCTTTTAAAAATGGTAATGTTGCAATAAATTAAGCTGCTTGTAGTTCGCATTTTAATTTTATAAGTATAACCCACAAATTTTCGCAAACTTTATAAGTTGTTTATTTTATTTTATTCAACAAACTATTTTGAGCAGCAGCTTTATAGCCGCCTTCAGTTACTTTTCTGCTATATCCTCCTTCACAATTGTTTAGGTCATGCGGTTAATTATATCAATCTTATCCAAGCAGATGACTTCCAAGTCATCGCTTGAACAGTTACAATTCTTTCGTTCAGCCGTAGTTAATATAGTTGAAAAATTTACCAAGATTTGGAAACGTTTGAATTGGGTTGGTTGCAAAATAATGCTCACGCATTATACTCTACCGCTTTGCACTTCATTTTTTGCCCCTTCAAAAATTTATTATTAAAAATAACTACAAAAAAAAACGGCTCATTGTTGTTTGTTTAAAAAGTGCGCCAAATTGCCAGCTGACCAACCGGCCAGCTACCGATAAGTTCACATTGTAGAGTTGCCACAAGTTTTCGAACAACTAACTAAGCAATTTATTCTTCGTTTTGCCAACATCTTTCAAATAGGGAAACACTTTTTCTTTATGTACAAATTTTGTACAGTTTATTTTATATACACATTTTAAGACATTTATAAAATTATCTTCGACTTTACTTGTGCAACACGACAACACATTACTTTTCGAAGCTCTGTTTTGTCTAAATCTATGTAGATTTACTCATTTTACTCATTTTGGTTTTGCATGTATACACAATTTTAAGACATTTTTTGTAATAAAAATATATAATGAAAATTTACCTTGATTCGTTCAACTGAGCACATCTAAATTTTCTTAAAAACATTAAAATAATACAAAATTAATTCTAATGACATTAATGCGTTTATTTAACTAAAAAAATCAAAATACTTTTCATTTCGACTGCAGAGAGCCAAACTGTTCAAAACGATTCCGCCTTTGTCGGAATCGAATCCCGAACACCTTTAACAGATTTTGTCGGAATCGAAATCTAGAACATGCCTGAATGCTATTAATATGCATATATCTTATGAGATCAAGCCTAGTGGGGTTTTTCTGCTTTGTTGTATACATTTGATACATTATTATTTTATAACTATGTTAATATTACTAAATAGAGGGAAATTTTGTAGAGTAAAATATACCCATACTGTTTAGAATAAAACCTTAAAACTATTTATATCTATGTTAGCATTACAATTGGCTAATGTGGTCTTTTTTTTTTTTTTTTTTCTCCCCTATGGGTTCCTCACAAAGAGGTGGGGCACTGCGACCTGAAGATCTTTTGTACCATACCCATAAATTAAAGCAAAAGACTTTCCGCTTTCCGCATGAATAGCAGTAGGTCTTTTGTTGGTATTGACCTAAGATGGAAGGGACTAATCCGTTCCTTTCCCAAGTGACAGGCTCTGTCCCATACCAGCGCTGGGCAGTCACAGAGAATATGTCTGGTGGTTTCATCGTCCTCGAGGCAGAGTCTGCACTCTGAAGAGTCCGATAGGCCAATTTTCTGAAGATGGTATCTAACAGTGTGGTGGCCAGATAGGTAAGCTACCAGGAGTTTTAAGTCCTCTCTGCCAAGACCTTTTGTCTTGATCATATCCAGGGGTTTGATAAGCGCTTTTGCTTGACGCAACCCCGGTAAGGAGAACCAGTATCTCCTATGTTCACCTGCAGCCCATTTGTTTACCATAGTTTTGATTGTGGACCAACCAATACCACAGAAGGGCGCAGGGGCAGTGGTCAGGGTGGAGGCACCCTGTCGTGCTAGATCGTCAGCGATCGTGTTACCATCCACTCCTGAGTGTCCAGGTACCCAACATAGCACGACTTTGTTCCGGGAGGACAGGGTTTGGAGGTAATTATGGCATTCTTTGACCATCCTGGAGGAGATGCTCCATGATGATAGTGCCCTAATAGCAGCTTGGCTATCTGAGTAGATACAGATGTTTGCTCCCCTAGTTCCCTTACTAAGGATACTATGAGCGCAGATCTCTATGGCATGAATCTCTGCTTGAAAGATGCTGGGCCAGATGCCCATTGCACTAGAGATTCTGGTGTTGGGCCCAACGACTCCAGCACCTACACCCTGCTCAGTTTTGGACCCATCCGTGAACCATTGTTGCCACCGGAGGTTACCACAGGGGCTGCCATCAGCCCAAGTCTCCCGACTTGGGAGAAGAGATCTAAATTTCTTGTTATGAAATAGTTCCGTGATCATAAGATCTGATCTAGAGCAGATGGATACGTCAGGAAGGGAATATATAAGTGCGGCATGACCAGTGTCGCTTGCTAAGAAACCAGATGTGATCTGGATACGCAGTAGACTCTGCATGGCTGACTTTTGGATGAAAATGTGCAGTGGTGTAAGTCCAAGGACCGACTCCATGACAGCTGTTGGACAGGTACGCATAGCTCCCGAGAGAGATAGGCATACTAATCTTTGAAGCTTGCTGCACTTCTTAATGGCCACATTTTGCTGCGTCTTGGGCCACCACACAAGGGCTGCATATGTGACGATAGGCCGTACCATCATACGGTATATCCATTCTATGATATTTGGGCTGAAGCCCCAAGTGTTGCCAAAGAATTTCCTACAAGCCCACATGGCTCGAGTAGCTTTGGAGAGCACTTGTTCTAAGTGGGAGTTCCAGTTGAGTCGCTTGTCTAGGACCACACCTAGATATTTGACCTGTTCTGAAAACTCCACCTCAGTGTTATTTATAACGAGGTTTCGAAGCCTAATGTTGTATCTCTTCGTGAAGGGAACAATCACAGCTTTCAGGGGATTGATGTTAAGCCCTTCGCTTAGACACCAGTTCAGGGTTATCTGAAGAGCATTGTCCATCATCTCTATGATGGTGTTCTCATATTTACCCGTCACTATGATAGCCAGGTCATCTGCGTAGCCAATGACTTTATAACCAAGCACTGTCAGCTTAGTTAACAGTTCATCGATCACGAGAGACCATAGCAGGGGAGATAACACACCTCCTTGTGGACAACCTTTTACAGCTCTTATGCTGACTGCTGTGCCATCTAGAGATGCAGTTATGTCCCTCTGTCGGAGCATGGATTCGATCCATGCGATCACGTGTGGTTCTATGTTTCTACGTGCCAGCGCTCTAGAGATAGAACCAAAGTCAGTGTTGTCGAAAGCTCCTTCGACATCCAGGAAGGCGCACAAAGCTATGTTCTTGGAGTCAAAAGCGCTTTCAATCTTTCTGACTAGGTGGTGTAAGGCAACCTCTGTTGACTTCCCTTTGGAATAAGCAAACTGCATTGGATGCAACGGGGTCGTGACTTGCAGTTTGTTTCTGATATGCAGGTCGAGAAGCCTCTCTACTGTTTTCAGAAGAAATGATGTTAGACTGATTGGTCTGTATGACTTGGGCTTATCTATTGGCCTATTGCCAGATTTAGGGATGAAAACCACCCGAACTCTCCTCCAAGAGTGAGGTATGTATCCCCAGTCAAAGCTTGCTCTAAACAGACAAATCAGTGGGTTCAGAATGAAATCCAGACATTTCTGAAGAAGTGCTGGAAAAATTCCGTCACCACCAGGTGCCTTGAAAGGTTCAAAGGAGCCAATTGCCCATCTGACTTTGTCGGCATCAAATATTGTGCCAGAAATTCTGGCAGCCCCTCGGAAGTTTGGCTCAATCCAATCTGAGAGTTGGGCATCTCCATTGCAGATTGAAGAGCCTGGAAAGTGTGTTTGGAGAAGGAGCTCCAATGTTTCCTTACGGTCTGAAGTGAAGGAGCCATCACTCCTGCTCAACAGACCTACCCCGTTTGAGGACTCTTTGGCCATGACTCGTTGAAGTCTAGCCGCTTCTGTTAGGTTTTGGACACTATTGCAGAAGTTCTTCCAGGTTTCCCTTTTAGAATTTCTAATGTCCTTATTGTAATCAGTGAGAGCAGCCTTGTACTCATCCCACTGTTTGGTTTTCCTAGCTTTATTAAAGAGTCTCCTAACAGTTTTCCTTTTAGCCGTTAGGTTGGCATTCCACCAGGGAACCTCACGTTTCGACTGGTAAGAGCGCTCAACTGTACTGGCTTGGAAAGAGGAGATCAGCACATCTTCAAGCTGGTTAGCAGCCAAATCAATCTCGTCTACCGAGTTGATGTTGGAGACTAAAGAGTCGACCGCATGTTCGACCAGTGTCTGAAAAAGTATCCAGTTGGTCTTCTTGGGATTGAAAACCCTCTGCCTTAACTCTAACTGCCCCGGCAAGTCAAACCTGATGTGCTGATGGTCTGAAAGTGTGGCCTCATTTGTTACCCTCCAGTTACTTATAAGGCCAGACAGGGAGTTGCTAGCCAGAGTAAGGTCTAAAACCTCTTCTCTAATAGCATTGATGAAGGTGGGTTTGTTCCCTCTATTTACAACATTTAATTGACAACACAATAAATATTCTAAGAGAGACTCACCTCTAGCGTTGACGTCACTACTACCCCAGATGGTGTGGTGAGCGTTTGCGTCGCAACCGACGACTAATGGCGTTTTACGCTGACTACAGTGGTCAACGAGCCGCTTGACCTCTGTCGGTGGGACATCAGCCGTGTCGCCAGGGAAATAAGCAGCCGCCACCACTATTTCCCTGGTACCCGTCTCCGTGGCAACTTTGACGAGCGCAGCTACTAGATCTCTAGAAATAAAGTTCGTTAGTGGAAGGTATTTGACACCATTGTCAATAAGCATCGCAGTGCGAGGCACATCCACTTGACGGTCATATAACAACTTACTTGTTTTTACATTTAAGCCTCGGACTTGGCCACCCACCGACCATGGCTCCTGAATGAGCGCTAGGTCGATTTTGTCCTCGGCGAAGGTCCTGCACAGGGTGGCTGACGCTCCTTTAGCGTGGTGCAGGTTCGCCTGGAGCACCCTAGTGGCGCTCATTTGACTCCCGAATGGAGCTCTGGACGAGGCTGTCTCGCTTGCCTCGGCGAGACCCCTTGCCTCGAGCGCCCTTCGGAAGCCGGTCCGCCTTTTCACGGATGCTGGTAGCAGTGACCTGGCCCTTGTGCGTGCCCACCTTAGCTAGCCCAGCAGCTTTGCTAGTTGTGGGTCGCGGGTTGCTGTCAGCATTAAGGGCCGGGTTTTGTGGATCCGTGGACACTGAGGGCACTACAGCTTTCTCAATTGTATCCACGGAGGAGGCCACTGAGGTGGTGGTGGAAGCGGTTGCAGGCTGCTCCGTTTGGGAAGGTTCAACAGTCTTAGGGCCACTACCCTTAAGACTAAGCTTAACCTTCCCAAATTGGTAATACACGTGTTCACCCAGTTCCACCAGCTGTTGATAGGATGTTCCATCAACGGCAAAGACGAGGTGCAGAAGTTGACCATGCGTCAGTCTCTGCATTACTCGCCATTGCGCGGTGCAAACTGGATTCTGCGCGTTTATTGCAGCCAGAACCCTATCATTCGTCAGGTTGATGCTATTGGGGAAATAACCTCGAACCACATGTGTTCGGGGAAACTCCTCCTCTGACATCAACCTGATATCTAGAGCCACCTTGCTCTTGATATGGCCGAAATTGTTGCGAACCCACGCAACTGTGGGTTCATTCGCACATATCAGCAACACCCAGTTTGAGCGAAGAACACATCCTTCGAACTGTGGTGTCGCATCACCAGCGAATTCGATTGTAACATCGAGAATAGCCTCTTTAATCCGAGCCATTTGTTCGGAAGTAAGAGCTGCAGCGTTTGAAATGAAACCCAGCTTGATGCCTTTGACTACGCTGCTGTAGGGCATCTTGTTTGACTCGACATGAGCTTGCTTGGGTTTCTTTGTCGCCGTATGTGGCGACTTATCGTCAGATCGGATCCTCTTGACCAGTGTCGCAGGGGGTGCCGATCTGGCGGAAGCTAAAGCGGCAGTTCTGGAGAGACCTTTGCCAAGAGCGGCTTTAAAGAGTCTCTTTTCCCGAGAACTGAGCTTTTCAAAGGGAGCATCAGACTCCAGATTGAGGGTCTGGAGTGTGGCACCGATACTGGCACCAGACGACTTCTGCGAGACTACACTCACAGTGTCATCTCCGTCAGAGACCAGGAGTTCTTCCTCGGAGCTCAAGGCCGACACCTCGAGCTGCCGATGAAGAAGCAGTGGTCCTTTCGGTTGAAGGTGTACCGGCTGTTCTTGAACGGATTCAAGTAGTTGGAACCGAGTCCCTACCGTATGCCCAACAGCACTACTAAGGGGGGTCACTGGCTGCGGCACATCAGCCGCAACGGTACACAGAGAGGTCGCCGTGCAGACTTCCTCTTGGGGTGATGCTTTTAGAGTGTCATCAAACTCATTAGAAGTATTTAATTTATCCATAAATAAATAAAGTTAATACTCGGGGCGGGGATATCGCCCACGGGATTGCCCGAGATGCCGTGGGAGGTCAAAGATTAAAACTGGAGGTTGACAGGTATCCAGAGTCCGCATACTAGCGACCGAGCACCCCCTCGGCCATGCATCTATTGGCGTATGATGTTCCACCTTAGATTGGGGTAATTTTTGAAAGAGTGTTCTTCTCTTCGCCCGACTACAATTAGTCAGCATCCAAGGCAGAGACATGACCGTGCCAAGGACCTGCTTCCAGCCGCCCTCACGGGGAGAGTATAGTCGCACTACCAGTAGTGTATCACAATTACGGCGCGTACCACACAAAGTGATTACACGTTGATCCCCTTGTGATACCTATTGGCTGACGGCCAAAATGTGGTCTTAGGTTGAATGTCTAAAGTTAAAAGTCAGGCGCAGAATGCAAAAAAAATTTCGCACGGAATAACAAAACCATAGAAAATGAATGGAATATCCCAAATGGGATTTTTTTTTATATGGTTTTGTCATTCCGTGCGTAATTTTTTTGCATTCTGCGTATAGGCCTTAGCCCATAGCGATAAATTATTATTATTATTATTTCCTTGAGTTTACAGAACTAGTTTATCCATTTAAAAATTAAATTAAATAATTCTGTGTTTCGCTCTTATTCAGAGCATAGGGCGGTGACTAGTTCCTTCCATCGATCTCGATTGATAGCGATTGTTTTAAGTTGCTGCCATGACCGTTGCGCCTCGTTCTGAACACTTCGTTCCCATGTTATTTTGGGTCTTCCTCTTCTTCTTGAACCTTGCGGGTTCCATTGTAGTGCCATTCTTGTTATATTACTTTGCTCTTTTCGCAATGTGTGCCCAATCCACCGCCACTTTCTTTCTTTTATTTCAAGGTGGATGGGTCTAGTAGCAGTCCGAATTTGCAAATCTTCGTTGCTTATGATGTTCGGCCAATATATGCCGCATATTCTTCTAAGGCATCGGTTAACGAAAGCGCGCAATTTCTGGGTGATAGCATTTGTTACTTTCCACGTTTCGCAGCCATACATGAGGACAGGTTTAACGCTGGTGTTAAAAATACGAAGTTTTGTGCGTCGCGAGATATTGCGTGCCCGCCAAACTTTGCTGAGCTTATAGTATGCTTGTCGCGCTTTATTGATTCTGCTGCCCACATCTACTTCAGCCCCTCCATCCTTTGTAATAATACTGCCTAGATAGCAGAATTGTTCGACCTCCTCAATTGTTTGATTTCTTCCCTCGTGCAGCACTGATAGAGGCGTGCTGTTTCGAGTTTGCAAACGCATTAGTTTGGTTTTTGAAAAGTTGATTTTGAGTCCGACTTTCAGGGCATTCTGAATTAGCGCGGATAGCTTGCTATTCATATGCTCGAGGCTATGCGCGAGTAAACAGATATCGTCGGCGTAATCCAGGTCACCAAGTACTTCGAATGGGCCCCATTGTATGCCTGTCGGAGAGTCTTGGTTCGTTTTCTTCATTACCATGTCTAAGACAATAAGAAAAAGTAGAGGTGATAAAGCGCAGCCTTGTCGAACACCCTTTTTCAATAAAAGCGTCCGGCCTCTCTTTCCCTTGTAGCGTACGGAGCATGTGGAGTTACTGTAAAGAGCTTTTATTAAGTCGGTGATGTGATCAGGTACTCCCAGGCTTGTGAGAGCGTCCCAAATCGCATTCCAGTCTACTGTGTCGAAGGCGCGTTCAAAGTCTATAAAGAGAAGTAGAAGAGGCGATCTCCATTCCATGGATTGTTCCACGATAATCCTAAGGGAATTTATGTGGTCAACACACGATCTATTTGGCCTGAAACCGTTTTGTTCGCGTCGTATGAGCGCGTTTACTGGGCCTCGAATCCTGTTCAGTATGATGGCGGCTACAATTTTCTGGGACGTATTCAGCAGGGTAATGCCTCTGTGGTTGCGGCATTGACTTAAATCTCCCTTTTTTGGGATAGGCACTATGGTGCCCTCAGTCAGCGTCCTAGGGAATTCGCGCGTGTTCCAGAATTCTCGGATAAGTGGCGTATAAACATATGCGGTTGTTGGTGGGTCTGCTTTGAAAAGCTCGGCGGGGGCCCCATCAGGCCCAGCGGACTTGTTATTTTTCAGGCTACGTATTGCTTCTTCGATCTCGGCGGTGCTTGGTGTTGATGTTGGTATGTCCCTGATAGGGTTTCTGCGGACTCCAGCACCCATACTTATGTATGGGTTGGGTGGTTGGTTGTCCTCGAAGAACTCACTCCATATATCTAGTTGCCGTTCGGTGGTAGTGGCTACATTGCCTGCGTCGTCTTTAAGGGGAGGTATGGCGCGTTTTTCTCCAGTAAGTTCTCCTATGCGTTTGTACACTGTTCTCATATTTCCAAGTCTTGCAGCTGTCTCTGCATCGTGGGCTCGTTCATTCAGGAATGCTTCCTTATCACTGCGTGCGCCTCTTTTTACTCTGCGTTCCATATCTTTATATGCATCGGTGAGCTCCTCTTTCCTTTGTTGGGAGCAATTTTGGTGGAGCTTTTTCTTCAACTTTCGTCTTTCAGTGATTAAGTTCCAGGTGTTTTCGCTAATCCACGGCTTACGTTCGTGCTTTATATAACCGGTGATGTTCGCTGCTGTCTGTTTATAGATTTGCGTTAGTTCTTCAGTTGATCTAATAGAGGATGTGTTAAGCAGCTCGTTTATATTT
The DNA here is from genome assembly GCA_018150985.1 of Chymomyza costata. NCBI lineage: Eukaryota > Metazoa > Arthropoda > Insecta > Diptera > Drosophilidae > Chymomyza > Chymomyza costata. The sequence continues at coordinate 640,149 of JAECWU010000244.1, read as the reverse complement.
CGTTTGAAAGTTTCGTGCTTTTCTGGGATTTTTAACTGTTGAACATCTAGTTTCTTTTCCGCTCGCTCCATTGGGTGTATTGCTGACGGTCTTAGGCGTATGTCCGCCGCCAACAAATTGTGGTCGCTGAATACATCAGCTCCCCGGAAAGCTCTTACGTCCAGTAGGGAATTATGATACTTCCTGCTCATGGCTATATGGTCTATTTGATTACGAGTGCGACCATCAGGTGATTGCCATGTATATTTATGTATGTCGCGATGCGGATACCGTGTTCCTCCTATATAGAGGTCATTTGTCATGCAAAAGTTCACAAAACGGGATCCGTTGTCATTCCTTGCCGCCCCGAGACCGTGTCGACCCATTATTCTTTCTGACCCAGTGTTGTCTGCGGAGACTTTTGCATTCAAATCACCCATTAAGATGAGAATATCCCCTCTTGGGATATCCCGGACTAATTCATCTAGTTGTTCGTAGAATTGATCCTTGATTTGGTCTTCGGTGTCTTCGGTTGGAGCGTAACACTGTATTATGCTTATGTTTCGAAATTTGCTCTTAAAGCGAACTGATATTATTCTATCTGATATTGGCTTGAAGCCTATTATAGAGGTGCGCATATGTCTATTAATGAGGATGCCAACGCCGTGTCTGCGGCGTGTTGTGTCACCGCTGTACATGAAATAGTGTCCCGACTGACACGTAAAGTCCCCCTGTCCAGTCCATCTTGTTTCGCATAAGCCAAGTATGCTAATCTTGTAGCGATCCATCTCACGGCACACTTGAGCAATACGTGAGGATTCCGCGAGTGTTCTAATATTCCATGTTCCTATTCTAGTCCTTGTTCGATAGCTAAAGGTCGTCAACGGGTTGTGTGATCGATATCCGAGGCTTGTTACCGTTTCTTGGGTAGGGGAGTTTTTATCGGGAAGGTTACCAACCTTTCGCGAACCACAACACGTTTGTGGGACGTACTGGTGTACAGCATCCAGTCCTGCTTTAATGACACATTTGTAAAGCGAGCCGCTTGGTGCAAGATCAGACGCCCGCTTTTAGCCGCACCTAGCCTGGTGAAACAGACGCTAATGTTGTGGATTGCGCTTGGTTTCGGTATTCACCTTCGACCTTACCGGCTTGGGAGGCCCTGCCAGTAGCTTCGCTACCGCCGGCATTGCTCTTGGGATCACTATACTTACTAAGCCCCCTCACCACGTCAAGGTGGCAATCCCCGAGAGGGCGATAGCGATAAATAAGATATCTAAATTATTCGATGACTTTTATGCAGAGCTTATAGTTTTGGAGTGAAAACATTTCAATTAAAAATTTAATACAGTCGAGGCGGTGCCCGACAGTGTAATACCCTGTACATTTTTTCTGGAAAAAAGTTTTATTCCTGCATGTTCCTTCTAAGTTCCTATAAGTTCCGCAAATCTTAACCGATTTCGATGAAAATAAAAAAAATTTACGTCGAAGAAGTTATTTAAAGTATATGGGGTAAGTTTCAAGGGGATATGTTGAGGGATGTGGGAGAAAACACGGTAAATCGATTGCGGGGGGTGGGGTGGCTGCATTGATAAAATTTGGATGTGTATTTGTTCATTAGAGGCACATGAATCAGATTACCAAAATTGGTGGTTGTAGGTCATTTGTTACTATTATTACGAAGAGTCAAATATTGACGCAGTTTATAGGCAAGGGGTGGTAAAATTTGTACATTTTAGACTATAACTTTTGTTGTATTTGTCCGATTTTGTTTATTTTTGACACACAGATGCATGTAACCACAACGCACCGCTCTTTTTAGATTGAAATATCAAACGGCGTAGCTACGAGGAAACGGGGAAAGATATGGACAAGATTCAACAAACTTGATCTTCTGAGGAAATATGTGCATCAGCTGGTAAAGTTTCGTAAATCTAGCTCTTATAGTCTCCGAGATCTAGGTGTTCATACAGACGGACAGACGGACATGGCTCAATCGCTACCCGAGGTTATGATATGTATTTTGGTATAAAGGACTTGGGGTCTTCCACGCCTCTTTCTTGCCGTTACATACATTGCACAAATCTAGTATACCCTTTGTATCTATAGGCACAGGGTATAAAAACTTGCATTTTTTTTTAATGTTAATTTTGATAAAAAAATATTTAACAAATGTTATATTTTTGCCAAAGGACAATTCAATGCCATAGAAACTACCAGGTGCTAAGAAATCACAGCCTATCTCATTATTTAGATTTATTTTTATATATTTACGCCCTACGATCTTCTTTATTCAATTCAGATTATCCAGATTATTATATACCCTGTGCAACTCTCTGTTTCAATAATGTTCATAAGCCCATCTATTAAATACCCTGAAACAATGCAGGTCGCTGCTCGGACTCACTTCATCCAGATATCTTGGATTAATCCTTGACAGCAAACTGGACTGGAACCTGAACACAGAAGATCGAAGAAAAAAGGCCACGATTGCCCTGTACACTTGCAGGAAGGCAATTGGACTTAAATGGGGTATGACTCCAAACATAGTCCACTGGCTTTATACTGCTATTGTAAAACCAATTCTTCTCTACGGAGTCGCTATTTGGTGGCCTTCACTGGATAAGAAATCCATCCCAACCAAGGTGAGTAAGGTTCAAAGGACCGCTGAACTAACTATCAGCGGGGCACTAAGTTCGACCCCAAACGAAGCTTTAGATGCCATTTTAAACCTGATTCCTCTGGACAAGCAATCAGCCACGCTATCAGCTCTACGTATGGGTTCCAAGTTAGACGACCGTGTCGGTGGAGGCGTCTACATTGAGGAGCTCGATGTTCCGGATCACTGCAGTGTTTTTCAGGCTCAGGTCACTGCAATTCGAGAGGCTCTTATAATAATAAAAAACTTACCTATAGGTAATAGAAATATCTGCATTTATTTAGATAGCCAGGCGGCCATTAAGTCTCTCGTCTCCATGACTTCATGTATGAAGTCGGTGAATAACTGTCGCTCGTCTCTGGAGGAGATGGCAGAACAGTTTTTTATCCTCCTCATATAGGTCCCGGGACACAGCGATATTGAGGGAATTTGTATTGCGGACGAACTGGCAAGACAAGGATCCAGCATCCTCCTTCAGGATAAGGAGCGTCTGGGTATTCCTATGGCCAGCTGCAAACTAAGCATAAAGACCCATTTCGCTCACTCTGCAAACGAAACGTGGAATCGAATTTCCAACACGTGCAGGATCTTACGGCAAACCTGGCCGGTGTACTGCAGGAAAAGAACCAAGGAACTTTGCTGTTTAAGCAGAGCCCAGTGCTCGAAAGTAATCCGAGCAATCTCCGGGCACTGGCTGGTGGGAGCTCATGCATTAAGGTTTAACGCACCTCATCATGATTTTTGTAGAAGTTGCTCTCAGGAAAGAGTCCGAAATGCCTTTCGAGGTTTATTGAGGCCACCGGATGGCTGTAAAGTAGAGTATCGTGAGGACCTCTTTTAGTGGGGTAGGGTGGAGTAAAGCTCACCTGCGGTATCACAACGGGCCGATTTTTATCTGGCCTAAGTGAGTTGGGACGTCACGTCCTAACTGCCCCCTTAACCAAACCTAACCTAATGGTGTTTCGACAAAAGCTGTGGATTATCATCACTTCAAATGCGACAATTCTGCTTATTTACGTACCCATTCAACCAAAAATGGGCTTAATCGGAGAACAAATTTTTTTTTTTAACAGGTTTTGAATGTTTGACGAACGGAACCATTATTTTGATAAAAAATTTCAACAATTTGCGAGCGTCGCTTTGGTGTAAGTCTATCCATAATGAAATGTCAAACCAAACTTAACAGAAAGCAAATAGCAGCAAATCATTGTTGCCAACTCAAAGTTGTGAACCTCAAAAAATTAACGCTGTATAAATGGTTTTAGCCAGAGCAACGTAGGTCTTCAGGCTGGTTTATCAGTATAATATTGTTTGAATATTATAATTAAAGTCCTGATAAGAGCTTAAAAGTTATGGGAGAATTTTTTGTAGTTTAAAGTTGAAAAGCTCTTTGCAGATGACCATCTAGCACAGAGATTTCATATTCCTTCCTCCTTTATGTTGTATACAGAGTCGGCTTGCACAATTTTAATATACTTTTTGACACTTACAGGTACAGGCGTGCATAAAAAAGTTAAGAAACGTGTATAAATTTTGTATGGAATTATAATCATATTACACTTTGTTTTTTATGAAGAGATGTATAGATGTATGTGTGTAAGCTGTGATATTTTGATTTTGAATTCTCTAACCCATTTTATTTATATAATTTAGAACAATTTTTGACAATAAACGTATTTTTGCTTGAGAGCATTGATGATTTAAAAAAAATAAAAATACATATTATAGTAATAATACTTTCCGATCGTTTCAGTACGGCATTATAAAAAATTTCATTTTCTTTAAGGCCTGTACGCAATTCGGAAAATTTTTAATATTTATAACTTTTATATGAAGTTTTGTCATTCCGTGCGAAATTTTTCGAACTGTGTATACCCCTTTACTTACAAATGCAAATACAAAATCCAATAATTTTCTATTGCAAAAACGCACAGTGTATTTGCTTTACAATCCAAGCAATCCTTTGGAAAGTATTACCATTCTCACCAATCAATATTAAAAAGTCTAAGTTGAGGCAGCTGATTTGGGTCTTATCATCATTTGTACGAATTTTAAAGAATAACCAGAGCCGCGCCAACGGTTCCAGCCAACACCTCTACCATCAAGGTCGTTGCGTATTTCACCTTTCAAATAAAGGCCATTTAGATTGCTACAAAAATAATAAAAAATAATAATAAACTATTAGCTGCTTGGGAAAAAAAAAGGCGGACGTTAAAGACGAGCGCGGACGACTTTGAGATTCCCTGTACCAACGAATTTTGCACCAAACACGTTTTTTGACCGAATGGCCCGATTTTGATAAGATTTGACACAGTGCTTGGGAACTCTGAAACACTCCGGAATGACAAATTTAGTTAAAATATCTTCATTAGCAAACGATTTATCCATCTAAAACTTTTGGTTTCTTTCCAAGGTCTTCTGAAACAAGCTATATAATTAGTGTGACCATGAGTCCCGTTTTTACGTGACATGTCCCTTTTTCGGAAGCGGGACAACCTGAAAATGTTCCGTCTTCGAGCCAAATGTCCCGGAATTTCATGCGTTGAATTTTTTATTTTATCTCAAAATAAAAATTCAGCTTAAAACTCCCTCCTTCTGAATATGCATATCTAAATACATTTATATACATAGCATTACAGCTTAATAATTGCATGAAAAGTATGATCAGGGTGACTATAGAAGTCGATATACCCATGTCCGTCTGTCTGTCTTTGAGTTCGTCTGTATGAACGCCTAGATCTCAGAGATGGTAAGAGCTAGAGCAACTTAAATTTAGATAAGATCACTTATGAGTTTGTTTTATTTTTTTGATATCGGGGCTCCAATAAGGGAGTTTCAGAGGACCTCGAAAAAGCCAAAAAAGGTTTAGATGGATAATTCGTTTGCTTACGAAGGTAACGTAGCCAAATTTGGCGCTCGGCGTTTTTTATAGTTCCCAAGCACTGTACTAAGTTTGATTAAAATCGGATGACTATATCATATAGTCTTGTACATTTAGAGTTCCTCGACAGCATTTTTGATCCGAACAGCTTGAGATAGATTTAATATGTTTTATTTGCAGCTTGTATGCATTCATTGATAACACAAGATGAGTCACCATTGCTTTCAAATGTAAGAACAACGTAGTTGAATGGATTTACCTTCTGGCATTTATAGCCCTCTACTAATAGATTTGGTTGCTCTAGCTCTAACCATCTTTGAGATCTAGGCGTTCATACGGACAGACAGACGGACATGGGTATATCGACTTTTCTAGTCACCCTGATCATACCTTAGGTAACGAAGTCGTCTACTGAATGTTACATACATCTTCGACTAGCACAAACTTAATATACCGTTTTACCATTAGGTATGGGTTATATTTAAAGGAAGTTGAACAATTTAGGATCAAAATTGAGAACATGTTACTCACTATACCGCACTATACCGAATTAACTCATTTCTCTTACCTAAGAAGGCAGGATTCGTACCACCAAGCTCCGATAAACTCAATAGCGCAATTTTCTAGGTAGCCATCGCTGCTTGGATCATTATCCCGATCGTATGTTGCAAATTGCTGGCCCAAATGCAGTCCCAACGAATCTCCAGCATCACCGGTATAGTTGCCCAAAGATTTCAACTCATAAAATTCTTCTGCATTGCCAACGCTGAAGTTGTCATATCTAGCATATCGTGATTCGCCTTCAAAATCTTCCAGGTGTACGTAAAGCTCATGTTGCGTAGAAGCCGTAATAGCATGCAGTTTGTCCAATCCAATAAAGAACTCTGCTGAGAGATTGCCAAATCCTTGCTGATAGCTGCTCCAATCACGATAGAAAGAAATATCACCATTAACACGTCGTTGTATGACGGTCCAGCCAGATCCTGCTAAATCGGCGTTACATGAGACCCAAAATGGTTCCAATTTGGGCAATTTGATAATATGTGTGCTTGATGAGTTTTCATAAGCCAGACAAGACTCGGGATAGGATTTTGCCAAATCTATTTGTGTTTGATCTGAAAAACAAATTTGTTACATAAGCAGCTTGTTTGGTAATTTTGTTTTTTTTTAGACTCACTGTCAAAGGCATTCACATGTATTTTGTAATCCTCAATCAAGTCGATTTTCTGCTGCAGTCTGTAAAGATGTCCAATTGTATTAAGCATTGAAAAGTTTTCTATTAAAATCTTACCTTTCAATTAGTTTATTATTGGCTTTCAATTTGGCAGCCAGATGCTCATTGTACTGAAAAAGAAATTATTAATTACAAATTATTAAGATTTTTATTAATCTTACCAAATCGTTTACACTTGGATGCTGCTCAGCATAAGCGCTGCTGTACATATAGATTCCCAAAATAATGCATAAGACCTTTGTATTGGACACCATGCCGTATACAGCTTAAAAACAGAACTGACTAACGATGCTCTCTGTAAAGCTCTGCTAAATAAACAAACATAATATTGGGGAACATTGCTATTTATAGTGAAACTCTGATGGCTTATCTAATAGCTTAATTCTTATAATTTTTGTTTGAGATTGTCGAATCCTTGATTGCTGTTATCGGTATACATTTTTTCTATACATACGGGTGTTTTTATTTTTGTTTTAAAATCTGCGAAACCAATATTACCTATTATTTAATACTCTAACGACAAAGTGATAGTCGTCATTGGATCTCATAAAATTGTAAATGTGTTGCAAAACTTTAAGAACTCAGCGAAAAATGTTTCTTAGACACTTCCTCAAACGGCTCGAACCCGTTTTTATTTAAAGATAAGGATTTTATAAAGGATGCACAATTCAATTAAAACTAACTGGCATAGTTAAGGTACGGCCTAATGGAAAGTGAATACAATATTAAGGTATAAGAACTGTCTGTGACTTAAAAAAATAGAATATTTAGTGCCTCAGTTTCTCTTATCGGAACAAATTTGTTTAAATCATTTTGTAGACTATAAATACTCTTTGCATAATTTTTCTAAGAATTTCGGTTTTGTAACTTCCCAGTACTCAAAGGGGCTAGAGCACGATAAGAGGCGTGAAAGATGAAAGAGGCTTTATAACTAAATGCTTAATATATTATAACCAAGTAAATACCTAGACGTCAGAATAATGTTTTCTCTTTGCCTTTATAGTATTACTATAGCTTTGATTTAAAAGCTTTGGTTTACATGGTTTTCCCTAAAGATTTGCTGCTGCACATACTCTTATTTTACTATATAAACTTCTAAATGTTCAATTAAAACGTTTTCATTCAAGTTTACATTTAATTCACGTTTGTTAGGTACATATTAAGGCACATTAAAATAAATACATATTAAAATTCATACAGTACTTAAAAATTAGTATACAAATTAACTTTTTTGGTTAACAATAAAAGACAAAAAGCTGCCAATTAATAAATTTTGGCATTAGACATGATGAACACTTCAATACAAAAGTGGCTGTATTGCATATACATGAAAGCCTCTCCCAAGGGCGCAAAACATTTCCAACTTTATGCGCGCACTCTCGATGCCTTCTTGCTCTTATCAGCCTTGGGCGGCGGTGGTCCACTGCGTCCGGCTTGCATGTGACGATTGTAAATGCTAATAAAAAAAAGACGTAATCATAACTAATTAGCAGCTAATTACTATTGTATGTACTACTTACATTTTGTACGTTTCTGTTTTCAGATATTCAATCACATGACTAATGCCAAGTAGATATTGCTCTGCAATAGGATTGACCCAGGGATTCTCTTCCATTTTCATCACCGACTTGTTGCTCAGCAAGTCCAATTGTGCCACTTCGGGTGGCAATACTTGCAGACGATTGTTTTGTATGTGCAGCTCACGCAGCCGCGTTAATTCACCCACCTCGCGCGGTAGTTCCAGCAAATCGTTATCCCTAAGGCCCAGAATTTGCAAGTTCTTCAATTGCCCCACATCCTTCGGTATATATTCAAAGTCATTGTCACCCAAATACAGCGCACGCAATGTTTCCATGCCAAAGAAATTGCCGGGCAGCGTGTTCAAATTGTTGTAGGACAAGTCTAGAACCTCTAGCACGGGAAAAGCACCAAAACCACGCGGCAAGCTGTCCAAGCGATTGATGGACACATTTAAAATGCGTAACTTGGGCATTGAAGACAAAGAAACGGGCAGCTCACGCAAATTATTATTGGAGAGATTGAGTATTTCCAAATTCAACAAGTTGGCTATGCCGGGATTAATCAAACTGATTTTGTTGTGCGAAAGCGTCAGACGCGTGATGTTGGCCATGTTGACTGAAAGAAACCAAAGAAAATTTTAATTAAATTTAATGGTATAATTTTTTTGTATTTTTTATTTGGATATCTTCATTTGCTCATTTCAAAATGTGTGCCCTTAAATCTGTTTTTTTTGATCGAGCGCCCCTATGAGGGTTATCGATTACTTTCTCCGATTTTAATAAAACTTAGACGGAGGAAGGCGGTCTTAGTACAAGCTGTTGCATTTTTTAATGGCAAAATTAAATAATAATAATATTATATGACAGTTATAATTAGGTCCTGGTAAGAGCTTTCAAGTGACCGAAGCCACGCACCATCAACTTCGTGTCTGTTGCTTACCAACGTCAGCCTCGCAATACGTCACTGCGGCAGAGAATTTCAGTACAAAAAGCACGCACACATACATATGTTTTGTGTATGACACATGACGTGTGTCGACGTCGCTAATCCCTATACACGCGAGATAGGACCGTGCCGACCACTGATCTAAACCGAAGGTTTTGTTATTTAGCTATTAACATATCTAAGATTTAGGCATTTAAACGGATAGAGTCGCTTAAGCTTACTACATGTCTTCTTCGTCCTTTTTTTTTATACTGTTTTTTCTGGAATAAATTTAACGTGTAAAAACAGAATTAGGTGTATGTGACTTATGAGGTGAGTAGAAATCAAGTTCTTTTACGAAGTTTTAGTTTGTGTGACATTCCACATCTTTTAAATTTTTTATTTGTGCTTTCAAAATTCGAACAAATAATTGGCAGTTAAAATTTGTATATGGTACAGTTTTTGGAACGCCTTCACCTCCTGGATATTATTCCACTGTTGATGACGAAATTAACCAAATATTTCAAAGATCTGCTTAATCATGAAAACTTTCAAACCACTAGAAAATAGCAAGTAAGTTTGACGTTTGAAAAATGTAATATCTCGGAGTTACCATATCGTGCTGGCAAATTGTTGAATTGTCGTACATTGATTGGAGTTATTGGCACACAACCAATTCTGTCTTTGGAATCAGATTGTTATTTAATAATAACAAAAACAATAATCTGGATGTTCGTGTTTGTTTGATCGGTAATATAACTAATGGGCGTGAGAATTTTTATTTAATGTTTTGCATTTTCGATTTGAGAACGACCTTTTTATAGCATAACGAAGAAGCAATGTTGAGGATGCCCAAAAATTGTTTAATAAGTATAACTAGTGAACCCGGTCGCCAGATAATGCATTGCATAATATACAAATAGCTTTGCAGAAAATAATAAATTGTCTTTATTCAAAAAAACCAATATAATGAAAAGTGTAAAATTAATAAATTTCGTTATAAACAATATTTGAAGTTGTGAAACCTTCATTCTGTGGAAGGACTCTTTGGTTTGGTGATTTTTCTAAAAACACTCTTACTCCAGTAAAGGAGCGGGCTCGGCTCAATGCCACATAGAGCTGACCAAATAGAGCTTAGCAAATACCGGATTCTCCAAATAAATTGCTACTTTGCTCAATGATTTCCCTTGGATTTTGTTTATTGTCATTGCAAATGCCAAGGATATAGGAAATTGGTACTTCTGCATTTTAAAAGGAAGGACACTATCTGATGGCGAAAGTTTTATTTTTGGTATAAGGACCTTTTCGTTAACGCTTGCGCCTGTTAGAATCTTGCAGTCTAGAGATTTTTGATGTAGATGCATTATTTGCTTCCAAGTCGCTGGATCTCTGGTTTGTGATTACTCATTGCAATTTTACATGGTGAAAACCGGCGAGTTCGCATATAATTTCTCCGGTTTTCGCAAGTTAACCTGTTGGAATTGTTTGTTCGGGTTCTTCTAGGCATAGTTACAAATTATTTTTTCACCACTAATTATTATGCAGTTGACAGATAGTGAAAACTTAATAATAGAGAGGAGCGATATCAAGATTGTAGATAAAGCATGAACGATTTTTAATGGAATTTCATATAGAGCACATAGAGGTTCTCACACACCGGTCAGCATGCAGCTGCCAGCAAAATGTGTATTATAATGTGTTTAATAAAAAATCAAGCCTAATTACATTTCTGCGCGTGAATAGCTTTAGATTGATACCTCATTTGTTGAGATTTGACCATCTTTGATTGAAATTTTATTTTAGCGATATCCACCAAAATATAGATTTAATCGAAAAAATAACACTTTATTGCACATCTAGGTGTAAATAGCTTTCGATTGATACCTCATTTGTTGAAGTCGCGCGATCCGTCTAGGAGCCTTTGATGTCACAAAAAACGGCCTTGTGTAATATATATATAGATAGATAGATTTTGTTACAAAATTATGTTTAACTATCACAAGCATAAGGCTTTTTATTTTTTGCAATTTTGTTTGCATTGTTCTGCCGATTTCCTAGTGGGTTCAAATGTCAACAGCTGCTGTCAATACAAGCAACAGTTTGCCATGTAGCATAAGTGCAAGCGAGACCACTATAGTGTTTCTTCAAACAAATGATTAATTCAAACAAATTTGTTTGTTGAAATGCAATAAATTAGCTAAATGCATTTATAATATAATAATTAATAATGCATATAATAGCAATAAGACCATGTGCCATGTATATAGCTTCTATATATATATATATAGCTATGCTGCCACCATTTATTTAACCATTTAACAAACAAATTGCTTGTTGTTGTTGTTAGTTCTGGTGCTGGCGTCATCGACCATATTAACAACAAACAAAAAAATCAATAAATATTATTAAAGCTTAAGCACTGCAGTTTTTAAAACACAATATGCACTAAAAGTAAGTTTTAGACAAAAAATTGTGTTTGTAAAATACGCTTTTTAGCTTTAAATGCTAGCAGCTGGCAGTCTGACTAAGCGTGGGTGCGTCGTATTTTAAACACTTTTACAAGCACTTTAAACATTTGTCAGCCATACTTACACAATCCGGGCAGCTCCTCGAAGGAGGTTAGACCCTTGTCCACCAAATCCAATTCACGATTTTGCGTTTCACGCGCTTCTTCCAAAACTTTTTTTGCCTTCGACATTTTTGCGTTTACTGGCAGACAAGAAACAGTATTGTGTGACATTTTGTTGGTGTTGCTAAACGCGCGTTTTAGTGCTGCAAAGTGGTTAATTATACAGTTGCGCCAGCTAGCGTTCGTTTTTTAACAGCAACAATTAGTTTGGTTACAAACCCAACACTAAGCAAAGTTTCACACACACACAAATTTAGCTAGCTACAGTGCTGCTCAAACTTTTGTAAGCATTGCTTTACTGATAATGCTTTACATATGTTTTTCTTTATACACTTTTCACAAGTTTTCCAGCACTTTTTCGTGGTTCTTAGTTTTTATTGGGTCAATATGTTGCATGAAATATGCACTTGACCTGATTTTTCAGTTTTTGCTTAAAACACTTGAATTATGAAACATTGAATTAAAAACTTGAAGGCGTTCGCACAATTCAATCAAAGGCCGCCAACTGAGCAACAAGTTTTCTCATTACAATTTCCACGCGTGCTTTATTTAAAATTTTGTTCTCTTGCTCCCAATCGACAACTAATCACAAAAATAGCTAAAATTCACATTAAAACAAAACCAAATCCGTTTCCCAATGCGTCACCCGCAATTTCTCTGTATTCCGTCAGTTTTCGCGGTTCGCACGTAACTGATCGCATTTTACAGCGTCTGCTGCTCTGCTTGATTTACTTGTTGTTGTTGTTGTTGCTTTTGTTGTTTTGCCTTTTTTGTTAGTCGGGTTTGTCGATAAAAACAAAAGCAACAAAATAAAAAAAAAGAGCAAAAAACAGCAAAAAAACGTCAGCATAAAACTTGATATGACTTTGTTTATTTTGCTTTATTTTAATTTATTTTATTTCTTGTTGGCATCCATCCTCTTGACAAAACTCGTTTGGCAATATTTGTGAAATAAAAAGCATAACAAAAAAAAAAAAAAAAAAACAACAAAAAACAATTTGTTGTTTTTGTGTTTATATTTTATTTTAAAGTTTTAGAGTGGCTGCATTGGCGGCGTATACAGTTTAAGAGGCATAGGATTTGCACACAGTTTGTTGGGCACAGTCTTTAAACATGACTAGGGTCAAGGCTATTTTAGATTTGTGCCACAGGTGGTCAGACAACAAGTTCGTGATACCAAAATGCTAGTCAATCAAAAAGGTGTGGGATATACCGAATGGCAAAGGATTCTAAAATGTGTGATCCAAAAAAGGCTGTTACGGACGAAAACATCAAAAAATCCACATAATGGTTGCGGATGACCGTAAAGGGAAGTTGATCGAGATAGCTGACACTCTAAAGTAGAGGTGCGATACTATAGATAGCTTAGACTTCGATATTTGAAACCATCAATACATACTATCGATAGTTCTATCCAACAAAGTAAAATATGGCACACAAAAAAGGGGCCTTTAGCTTAAACATTCATCAATAAAAATTTTTTTGTCTTTAAAGGCCTATACGTAGAATTCAAAAAGTTTCGCACGGAATGACAAAACCATATAAAAAAAAATCCCATTTGGTATATCCCATAAGCCTTAAGGCGTGCGAAATTTTTCCTTCTGCGAATTGGCCTTTAGGTATTATAGCAATATATATATATTTATTGCTTTTACTCCATAGTGAAGCATAGGGCTGCAGTATATATATATAGTAATACATATATAGTTGTACGAAAAGTAAAATAAAATTTTTTTTGGACAAATGGAAAAACCATGGCATAGCTTGGTGTGGTGTACTATGAGCTGCAAAAGCTTAACGAAACCATCAATGGGGATCGACTGCAATTGGTGCGTTTGTCCGAAGTACTGCCCATAAAACGGACGAAATACGAGCAAAGACGCAACAATGTTATTCCTCAGCATGGCAACGACAACATGTTGCTAAAACATTAAAGTGAGAGGTGCTACCCCACTCGCCGTATTCTCAAGACCTTGCTCCTTCTGGTTACTACTTGTTCCGACATATGAGTCGTGACCCGTGTGAGCAGCGCTTCACTTTTTTTGAAGATACCCAAAAATAGATCGATTTGTGGATAGCCTCAAAAGATACGTTCCTTTCAGATGGAATCCGTAAATTGCCTGAAAGATGGGTAAAAGTAGCGGCTATCGATGAACAATAATCTGAATAAAATACATTGTACCGATTTTTATACCCTGTACCGTATGGTAGAAAGGGTATATTAAGTTCGTGCAAGCCGAAAATGTATGTAACATACAGAAGGAGACGTCGGAGACCCCCCAAAGTTACCTAAAGTATGATCAGGGTGACTAGAGAAGTCGATATACCCATGTCCGTCTGTCCGTCCGTCTGTATGAACGCCTAGATCTCAGAGATTGTAAGAGCTAGAGCGACCATGTTTTCAGATTAGATGCGTAATTGTGTCAGGGGAGACAAGTTTATTTTATTTTTTCGATATCGGGGTTATATTATATAGCTCCCATTGGGGTGTTTTAGAGGACCTCGAAAAAAACCAAAAGCTTAAGATGGATAATTCGTTTGTTAATGAAGATATAACCAAATTTGGCAGTCGGAAGTATTTTACATTTCCCAAGCACTGTACCAAATTTGATCGAAATCGGTTGACTATATCACGTAGTCCCCATAGAACCGATCGGTCAAACAAATTTTTTTGGTGCAAAATTCGACCGATTTCTGTTTGCTTATGAAAATATCGTAGCCAAATTTGCCGAATAAAATATCTTTTGGAGGTCTTAAGCAATATGTCGGACTTAGTTGCAATGTGGTGAGGGCATCCCAAAGTCGTCTGCTCCCGACTTTAACGTACTCCATTTTTCACAACAAAGCTTTAAACTAAGGCAAGCTTTATATTTAGGAAACTATTTGAATACTACTTAAGAACGAAAAAAAATTATAAAATAAATCTATTAAGGAAAAATCTTTTTTTCAGAACCAGTACCAGAACCTTTAATGGCCAATGAGGTTTTAGCATTTCTGCTCGAACGTTCCTTCGTTAAAAGCTAATACAACAACATTCGGGAGTGTGGCCAAAGCCGATCTTGTAACCAAGTAATGAATTCATCAGTTCTCCCAATAGGTAGCTTGGGTCAAAAGCAGGTAACAAATATTACAAAAAAAAAAACTGGCTTTCAAGAGCATCATTATAAAAAAATTTAATACAGTCGAGGCGGTGCCCGACAGTGTAATACCCTTTACCTTTTTTCTCGAAAAAAGTTTTATTCCTGCATGTTCCTTCTAAGAACTTTCCAATTGGAACATATTTTTTTGTTGGTGCAAAACGATATTTATACCTATAAGTTCCGCGAATCTTAACCGATTTTGATGAAAATCGAAATTTACGTCAAAGAAGTTATTTAAAGTATATGGGGTAAGTTTCAAGGGGATATGTTGAGGGATGTGGGAGAAAACACGCTAAGTCGATTGCGGGGGGTGGGGGGCTCGCATTGATAAAATTTGGATGTGGATTTGTTCATTAGAGCCACATGAATCAGCTTAGCAAAATTGGTGATTCTCGTCCATTTGTTACTATAATTACGTAGAGTCAAATGTTGACGCAGTTTATAGGCAAGGGGTGGTAAAATTTGTACATTTTAGGCTATAACTTTTGTTGTATTTGTCCGATTTTATTTATTTTTGATATACAGATGCATGTAACCACACGCATCGCTCTCTCAAGTTTCAGATTGAAATATCAAACGGTGTAGCTAAAAACCGCGAAACTCTGCTACGGGGAAAGATATGAACATGATTCAACAAACTTGATCTTCTGAGGAAATATGCGCATCAGCTGGTAAAGTTTCGTATCTTTAGCTCTTATAGTCTCCGAGATCTAGGTGTTCATACAGACGGACATGGCTCAATCGCTACCCGAGGTTATGATAAGCATTTTGGTATAAAGGACTTGGGGTCTGCCACGCCTCCTTCTGTCCGTTACATACATTGCACAAATCTAGTATACCTTTTGTACCTACTGGTACAGGGTAAAAAAATATGACCGATGCTTCAAAAAAAGTAATGGATTCCTCGGATCTTCTAAAAAAACTTTACTTACCCCATTTCTCCGTTGCATTAGGTGCGCAACTAAGTTCTCAATACATGGCTATAACAGTAATGGCTGGTCGATTTTGACATATCCAAAACTTTATGAGCCAAGTTTAGACATATGGTAAACAAACCGCTATGACACATAAGTGAATTTCTTTTTGCATTATATACTTTTGGTTGTGCGAAAATGTCTAATTTTGTGCCAAGAAATCATCATTTGCGGGAAGGGTTGATTTTCTTGTTCCGTTCGAAGAAACGGCAGCTGAAGCGCATCGAGAGCTCCAAAAAGTGAACAGAGATGCTACTTTAAGCGAAACAACGTGCCGTGATTGGTTCCGTCGCTTCAAAGAAGGTGATTTCGATGTTGACGACCGTCCACGTAAAGGAAGACCCAAAACCTTCGAAGACGCTGAATTGGAGGCATTGCTCGATGAGGATACGTGCCAAACGCAAGAATAGCTTGCTTCAGCATTAGGAGTTACCCGCCAAGGCATTTCCAAGCGATTGCATGCGTTGGGAATGTTCAAAAGTAAAGAACTTGGGTTCCTTATGATTTGAAGCCAAGGAACGTTGAGTGTGGTGAACAACTGCTCCAGCGACAAAGAAGGAAAAGTTTCGAACGGTATTGACTAATTTGATGCGATTGAGCGGTGGCCTCAAAAAAATAACACTTCTACCGTTATAGTATACGACCTCTGCCAGAAAGATGGGTTGTAACTAGCGATGGGCAACACTATAATTCGGCTTGTTGAAATTGGGAGCACCAAAAATTCGGTGCCAAAACGAATCCGAATAAAAATGGAGCACGGCCGAATAATTTGGTTTTAAAAAATAAGCAATTTTAATAATAAATTTAAATTTTAAGCAATATATATTATGGAACTTTACGAAAAATATTTTTTTTCCATATCTTTGGATGCCTTTAGAGAACTTTAAACCTTTTCTTTATACGTTGCAGTTTTTAGTTAAGTGAACTACCAAAACAGAGCTATATTTTTAATAGTTTATTTATCTCATTTAATTAGCCGCAGGATCTTTGGCAATTTCCGCTTTTTCGGCAATGTGCCGCATTTTTAATTACTTTGTTCCACATTTCGAACTTTTTTTTCGGTTCCTTGGTTATTTTTTGCTTAGGTAAGTTGAGCTTGTCATATTTTCATTTTCATATTAATTTTCATTTCGCTTGTTGTCGAATTTGCCAACAAAAGTTTGTCTTTCGCTGCATAATTTGTGTGTTGCATACTTTTCGGTAGCTCTGCCCTGACCGCTCCTATGCTCCTACTAAGTCCTTCTGTGTGCGAGTGTAGTTTTGGGCGCTACATTTCCGCCTTATAAAATATGCATAAACAATGCAAACTCTTTTGTTGCCCCCCAAACAAAACAAAAAACAAAAAAAAATCTATTCCCACAGAAATTAATTTTGTTTTGGATGGAAATTTCTAGCGCAACATTGTTTGACTGCATTTTCGTTGCTAATGTTGTGGCAACACTGGCGTCTGTGGCAACGATTTTTGTTTTAATTAAGTTTCTCTTTTTGTTTGGATTTCATTTTTTTTTGTTATAAAAGTTTGAGCTAATGCAAATTTTGCTAATTTTGAAATAGCTTGCGATGGTTTGTTTAGCAATAAAAATTGTAAACTTTTTGAAAATCAATTTATTGTTTGGTGAAAGACGACAGATATGAATTGATAAAAATAAAATATTTTTGTTGTACGTTAATGATTTCGAAAATATAATAAAGTTTACCCTTAAAAGCTGTGAGCCTAAATTTATTCATGGTGTGGCATTCAATGAAACTTTTAATTATTTAAAAGGATTATAAAATTTGTAAGCTATCTGTATCTATATAATTTCATGATTTTAATTTTTACAAAATCTCTATTAAAATCTTTGGTAAATATACCATTCTGTGTCAATGTGCAAAACTGTCTCGAGATAAAGAGCTGCCACCTAGTTTTAGTACTAAAAAATAACATTTCGTTGTATTTAATTTGACATATTTATATATGTTTTTGCTGTTAAATTAAAGTAACAAAGTTATATTTTTAATTTGACTAAGTTACCATTATGAAGTATGACGAATGAAGTGCACAGTAAAATAAATAAGTGCTGCTCAGGTGGCAACGTTCGTATGTCAGCGATGTTTGTGAATGTCAATAATTTGACAGTTAGTTCAAAATTAAAAATTTTATTGCCTAATATGAATTTAGTTCTTAGCATCAATCCCCAAAAAGCCGTGATTGTTCCCTTCATGAAGAGATACACCACGAGGCTTAGGAAGCTGATAATGAATGGAACAGAGGTGGCGTTCTCCAGTCAGGTTAAGTACCTAGGAATAGTCGATAAACGGCTGAACTGGAACCCCCACCTAGAGTTAGTGCTCTTAAAGGCCACTCGAGCTTTATGGGCTTGCAGGAAATTCTTTGGCAGCATTTACTTGAAGGCAACCCCTGTGGCAACCACCGTTGCCAGCAATGGCTTACGGATGGTTCCAAGAAGGAACAGGGTATAGTTGCTGGAGTGGTCGGACCCAACACCAGAAAAACTATTGCAATGGGTATCTGGCCCAGTGTCTTTCAAGCAGAGATTCACGACTTAGAGGTCTACGCCCACAGTATCCCCCTTAAAGGTACTGAGCCAGGCCGCTATCAGCGCATTGTCTTCGTGGAGAATTTCCTCCACGCTGGTTAGGGAATGCGTAAAAAAAATCCAACTCCTGTCGTCTCGTAACGGAGTCACACTCTGCTGGGTTCCTGGACATTCTGGAGTGGAAGGTAATTGGGAGCTCGCGAGACTGGGTTCTTCTTCGCCCACCACTTGCCCAGCGCCCTTCTGTGGCATTAGCTGGTCTGCAATGAAAACTATGGTCAACAAATTGGCCTTAGGGGAACATAGGAGATAGCCTTCTTATCTGGGCAGCATACTGTATGTAAGTTATCACATACGTAAAATAGGTCTATCGGACTCTTCAGAGTGCAGGCTCTGTTTTGAAGACGACGAGACGATCAAACACATCTTGTATGACTGTCCAGCAATAGTGTGGGAACGGATCACCCCGTTCCAGCTACGTCGATTCCCAACGAAAGACTTTCTGTCCTTCATAAAGAAGGCAGTTGGTCTTTTGTCCTAAAAATGGGTACGGTACAACAGATCTTCAGGTCGCAGTGCCCACCCAACAAAATTTAAAAAAAAAAACAAAAAAAAACATGAATTTAGTTGGTGGAGATAAAGGCAGAAAAGCGTTTTGAATAAATTATTAAAATCAAAAGAAAATTCTAAATTAAATCTTAACAAATGCATTTTACCATTCACAATACTACAGACAGCTTGACAACTGATGGCTCGTAGGCATTCAAGCTCATGTGTTCGGCGGGATAAGTATTTCAATTTATTTATCAGATATTTAAAGCAAAAAAGCAAAAAGAGGCAAAATATGCCAAAAGTTATTGACTAATCTCATAATAAATTGACTTTTTCAAATAACTTTTAAAATTAAAATATTTAAATAAGTAACTAAAATAATTTTTGAATTTTTTTCTGCCATTCTTGTTAAAGCGAAAACATTCGGAAACAATTGTCTGAAAAATTAAATTTTTGAGAGTTCTGTGGCACCTACGGTCTTTCATAGAGATTTGGTTTCAAACCGTACCCAAAATCTAATATAATTTTTTTTTGAATAAGTATTTTGAAATTGGGTAATTGGAAATTGATAGCAATAGTAAACAACTTTTTTAGTAAGTCAAATTAAATAATAATAATATTTTTATCGCAACGTATTTTGACAGTACTTGATCCACTGCCTGATGATTGGAATTTTAAAAGACATATTTGGGATATTTTTAACAAAGTCTAAGTTATAGTTATGAACGCCTAGATCTCAGAGATGATATTAGCTAGATTAGCCAAACTTCCATATAAGATGACATATTATGTCACTGGAGACAAGTTTATTATTCCTTATACGCTCTACTTATGTGTTTCCTACTCTTTGTATATAGGTACATATGTTAAAAGTACATGTAATGTCTTTTACGTATCCTACTCTTTTGCCAAACGATTTATTAATATTTATTACCCCAACATAATTCATTTTGCTCAACTTAAGTATCTGTTAAATTGTTCGGTCAGCTATTGCATCGAGTTTTAACTATAATTCATTTTGTATGGCTTCTCTGATTGGCATTACCATAAATTATGCGCTGTCGAATCCGGACAGAACACGGCAAACAAGTGAGCAGGAATCCGAATATATTTTGCGGTTTTATTGCGAACATTTCAAATGGATTGTAAAATATGCAAGTTAATTTGAAAATCGCTCATTTTGGCCAACATTTGGTTGGCAATAAATTCGCATTAGGCTTGTGAAATATTTTGCACCATTCGAGTGAACAAATGGGTTACTGCATAGTGAAAATGATTTAATTGGTAGTAGACTTTTGTTACATTTTCTTCGGTGTATATGCGGTATATGTTTTTTGAAACTTTAACCAATCTTTATGATTTTTACACCATAGATGTGGTTGTACCTAAGGCTTTTATGCTTAGTATTGATTTTAGCCGTTTGAATATTACAAAAATAAATTTAACGAGGGGATGGAAATGTATTGACGTGAATGCAAAAACAACTTAACCTATAAATGAATAATAGACCAACTTTTGATACTTTTTAGTGACCTCAACGCTGAAAGGCCCTGAGATCAAGGGGCTTATACGGAGTCACGGGCTTGCCTTTATCACAACCTGAGCTTTTATAATATTTTTATAGATATTGATCTTGTTTGATTTGCAATAAAAAAAAGGATATTTGTGATTGACCTTGAATATCTTGAATAACGGTCATGATAAGTAATTCATAGCAAGTTTAAAGTTATTATTTTTCCATTTTGAAGAGTTATGCTCATTTTTCACTATTAGAAGTTATTTTCTGATATGGCGACCATTGTAGCATAACTTCCTGAATTATACGAGTTTTCAATTTTAATTCGCAGTGAACAAGAGCGAATAAATTGTGATAATATTTATTTTTGGGCAAGGTGGAGATCAATTCTGAATTTTAAAATTAAAAACTAAATAGCTAAAAAATGTATTATCATATTTTTTTTATAAATTCAATTTTTCATTTTTTAAAATCATTGTTTTATTTTTCATTGCAATTATTTTTATTCGGTGGCATGTGACTGGGCTATCCGCTGAATCCGAATCCGAGGTCGAAAAAACCCCAAAACGCTAATTTTCTGAGATGTACCTTATTTTATGGCATTTTCTGAGGTTATTTCAGAACTATGTCACGATATGACTTAGACACACAATAATTAAAAAGGTTTTCGAGCTCTTTGATCAGACCACGGATCCAAATCAAAAGAAGCCCATTAACTTGGGGGTTCTGTCAAAATCGAGGAATTTCGAAGCTTATCTCAGCCTCCTGATTGCGATATGCTTATTGCTGACTGGCTTGAAAAAAAATCGAAATTGGCTCTGCAACGTAGAGCCAAGCTTAATCACCTATGATAATGGAATACCATTTCTCTTGGAACCAACATACCCGGGAACAAAGTAGTAAATAAACTGGCAGACAACAATGGTGCGAAACCCTTTATAGGGCTTCAACCCTTCTGTTATGTTGGGCAACACACCACTTAAAAGCTACTGCAAGAGACTGGTCAAGCAGCCCTCGATTCCTATCATCTAAATAGGCTAAAAACTCTCAAATGGGCTCTTGTCCTTAGAATACTAACTGGGTCGCTTACGGGGCACTGCAGGTTCAGGAAGCACCGGAGCAAGAAGGGCATCATAGATTATAACACCTGTAGGTTCTACGAAACTAAAGGGAAATCCTCCCAACACATACTTACAAAGTGTAACACTCTTGCCTGAAGAAGAACATCTCTTGGTGCTTGATGTTGCCATCCCAAAAAATTAAGTTTCTATCTGGAATTGGTCGTAATACAGTCGACAGCCACAAGAAAATATTTCCAAAATTTAACAAAGAACTGCATAATATTTTTATCATACCTAAAGATTTTAATCTTGCTATTATATAAAAATGTCTTTGGCCCAATGGTCCTCGGGGTTATCATATCTAACTTTATTAATTTTGAGCATTTTTAGATGGCGCAAGCCTTTGATTTAATGATGATTTAAATAATGATAGTGATTGATTTTAATATTAGTGCGGGTCAATTTTTTTCAGTATAAAGGCTCACAGCAATTTTGTTTCTTTCGGTCAATTTAGGCAATTTAAATGAATTTCGAGTCGCCCACTTTTCCAAAATAGGTTTTTATCAAAATATTGAAAAAATCGACTTAGATCATCCATTTACAAGGCCGAAAAACGTTATTTTTCCACTAACCAAATGTGTTTTTAGGGATTTTTGGGGTCGAGGAATCCATTTTTGACATATATTTTTTTATTTCGAGCGCCGCCAGAGGGCGCTTTTGTGTATTTTTTTTTTAATTTTTTTACCTTCTTTTTTTTGAAAAATTGACAAAAAGTTGCGAAAATCGACGAATATTTTACTTTTTCATAGTTCTCAAGCAATGTAACAAATTTTATGAAAATCGGTATACTATATCATATATCTCCCATAGGACCGATCGGTCCAAAAAAAACGTGTTTTTGTGCAAAATTCGTTTTGTTTCGTTAGTTTATAATGAAAAAATCAGTCAGGCTACAACCAAATTCAAAATTAAAAATACGGAGATCTCACAATCTTAGGTTCACAACCATAGTCTTAGTTTAAGTTTTCGTAGTTTTAGTTTCTATTTTTATTTTTTTTTTTTTACTTTTTTTATTTTTAAGGTTTTTATTCACATTTTTTCCTTAAAAATTCAATTTTACTTTACAAAAATTTACACAACACAATTTTTAATTTCCTAGTTGTAAAGCTTCTTTTTTAAGCTAAACTCCATAACTTGTAATTTGTACCCATAATTATGATGATGATAAATAAACAATATATATATATATATATCGTAGCCAAAGTTGGCATTCGGGCTAACATAGGGCCGATCGGTCAAAAAAACATTTTTTCTACGAAATTCGTTCTGTTTTGTTTCTTTATAAAGACGTCGCACAACTTTTCGTTTTTTTCAAGTTCCTCTGCAACACCCCTATGGGAGCTATATAATATAACCCCGATATCGAAAAAATAAAATAAGCTTGTCTTCCATAGGATAATAACGGATCTAATCTGTTTTTTTGTTAAGTTTGGTTGCTGTAGCTCTTACCATCTCTGAGATCTAGGCATTCATACAGACGGACGGACGGACAGACGGTGAGACGGACATACCTTAAGGTAACGTTGGGGGTCTCCGATGTTTCCTTCCGTACGTTACATAAATTTTCGGCTTGCACAAACTTAATATACCCTTTGTACCATACGGTACAGGGCATAAAAACGGGAAAAAAATTAAAAAAATACACTAAAGCACCATCTGGCGGCACCCAAAATTAAAAATAGATGTAAAAAATGGATTCCTGGACCCCAAAAACCCCCAAATACACATTTGGCTAGAGAAAAAATCAGCGTTTCTTGGCCTTTTCAATGCAATGTCTAAGTCGATTTTTGAATATTTCGAAAAAAAACCTATTTTGAAAAAGTGGGCGACTAGAAATTCATTTTAGACCCATTGTTTCTTGGGCAAAGTTGCTTAGAATGGCCGGCCCAAAGAATCAAAATCGCTGTGAGCCCCGGAACGTTTTTTCGGCCCCATACAAATTGACCCGCCCTAATGTATATATATATATATAAATGAAGTGCCTGACTAAAAGGCCCGACTGATTTTGATTCTGAAAAAGGTAAGTTGATGTCTGATAAACTGTGGAAGATTTATAAAAAAAGAAATTCTGAAAAATAAAAAAAATGTTTCGTTATAAAATTGAAAGAGCTGAAAATTTTTTACTTTTCATAAATTTAATATGTGAAATTTTGTTTGCCTAATATAGGTCAAATATATATGTATATAAATGTCTCGGTGAGTAGATGACGGTTTTGAACATAAGAATATCTCATAGCCTGCGAAAGGTTTATAAAAAAAGGGATTTTGAAAAAAAAACATTGCACAGACATCTTGATATCCAAGCAATCCGATACTAGAGGTCAGCATGCCTGCATATATTTGATAACTTTACTGTACTGTACAGTACTAAATGGTAGTCAAATTTATTGTACACAAATTTGCTCTACAATACTTCGATACAAGCCAAAAGAGAAAAACAGTACAATATTTTAGGAGTACTCACTCTCAGTGAGCGGCATGTGCTATGGCATGTCTTTATTCCTGTTTCTTATATTGGCCTCGTTCCTAAATAATTTTTGTTTAACACTCCGACTCTTTTTATTTTTAAGTTTACGGTTTTCTTTTCTTTTACGAAAAGGCAGCGAGTGGGGTCTGGTAAGCCAAGGCTCATAAATATATTTAATAACACTAGTCGACAAATTTAACACTTTTTTTTTCTCCAGAGATGAGACGTATATTTTATGTTAGGGTAATGTTTCAGCGTTAAAAAACCGTTTTTTTTTTTTTATCCTCCCATAGCTTGTTTTTTTTTATGACTATTTTAGTGAAAAATTCCATTTTTCAAAATACGGTTGCACATATGAGGTCATAAAAACTGTACTAATTCGAATTTTTTCATTATTATTTTTTTTTTCAAAAGAAGAGAGCACTACCTTTCCAAAATGCCCCAAATCATAAAAATTGGAAACCTTCAGATAAAACTACAGCCGAAAGAGTGTGCCCAAAACCCCAAAAAACACAACATTTTGGTGACTTTTTGCACGAATATCGCTATTTCTTTCAGAAAAACTCTTAGACACTTGAAAAGTTAGCTATTTTATGTTATTGGTCATGATATGTAGATGCGATTTCTGTATAGTGTCGATTTTTTATGATACAAAATGACTGATTTATTCAATTTTTAGTAAAAATGAAAAAAATACAATTTTTTTCGATAGAATTTTTTTTTGTCACTTTCAACTGCATTTAAGCTCTTGAAAGTGGTTGATTTTTCTATATTGGGAACTTTTACATAAAGTAGTAGTCATTACCTTTCAAATAAGTCCTTTTTCATGTAATTCGGACTATCCATTGAACACCAGCAGTTGAAGGAATCATCATGAGTACACGAAATCTCATGATTTCAACAAAAATATACGAATTTTTTGTATATATTCTATCGAAAAAAATTTTATTTTTTTTTATTTTTACTAAAAATTGAATAAATCAGTCATTTTGTATCATAAAAAATCGACACTATACAGAAATCGCATCTACATATCATGACCAATAACATAAAATAGCTAACTTTTCAAGTGTCTAAGAGTTTTTCTGAAAGAAATAGCGATATTCGTGCAAAAAGTCACCAAAATGTTGTGTTTTTTGGGGTTTTGGGCACACTCTTTCGGCTGTAGTTTTATCTGAAGGTTTCCAATTTTTATGATTTGGGGCATTTTGGAAAGGTAGTGCTCTCTACTTTTGAAAAAAAAAATAATAATGAAAAAATTCGAATAAGTACAGTTTTTATGACCTCATATGTGCAACCGTATTTTGAAAAATGGAATTTTTCACTAAAATAGTCATAAAAAAAAAACAAGCTATGGGAGGATAAAAAAAAAAACGGTTTTTTAACGCTGAAACATTACTCTAACATAAAATATAAGTCTCATCTCTGGAGATTTTTCATCGTCGACTAGTGTAATAGTTATTTACAAGGTTATTTTTTTAAGTTCTTACATGCTTGTTAAACTTTTGTAATACTCAACAAAACCCAAGCCTAGGCTTCACCACAGCAAAGAATTCATTAGTGCATCCTAAAATCTTCAACATGTGAACTGGATTAAAGAACTGATTGAATAGCTTGGATAAAAGTGGGCAACGACATGGATATATAAGTATAAATGACCAGCCTTAACTGTCAACCAACAGACATGGAAACATACAACTTTTACTCTTACTCACTCTTCACCATTGCTACTTTATTTCTGGCAATTTTTCAATGCGCTTTGTTTACACTGCACGGGCCTCCTCCACGTAGCTTTAGCCGCACCAATCATTGGCATCGGCATTGGCATCTTTTGTATCTACAGACAGACATTCCGCATCCGGACAGACCAGCATTACCATTCAAACCGCAGCAACCACAGAGACTGCCTTTTGCTGCCTTCAGTCTTCACTTTCCCTGCGCCCATATCACTTACTTTCTGGTACCCTGCCGGCTCAGTGCCGTTTGATTTACTTCAAACAATTGGCAACATCATACATCAACGCGTTTTTCATGTTGTTGCTGTTGTTGTTGTTGGCATTGCACAAATCTCTATGCAAAGCGTTGAACAGCTTTCAATGTAGTCCTTGTCTCCCTTTCAATCACGTTCCACTTCATTTTTTCTCTTTTCCTTTTCCGTACAATGTGTCCAAAAAAATTACTTGAATGGGTATTTAAGGTTTGTTCAGATGAATGTTACGGGCTATAAAGGCACTATACGAGGTTTTTTCATAACTTTTCGGGACTTTTGAATTTTCGCGGGCAACGGATGTTCGATTTTCGATCTTTTCGTGGCGTTATGTTGGCACTCATGACCTGCACTTATATTGACAATATCGGCCATTTTGAATGTTCAGTCTGTTTTTGACAGATATTGTGCGTGAACATGTTTTAGCTTGTCTTCGATCTTTGTCTTGGCTTATGCGGCAGCTTCCATTGGGATTATTGAGCTTTGGTTTCTACGTCATAACCATAGACCCATGATCCGTCACCAGTTATGGCTCTCTGCAGCAAACTTGGGTCGTCACGGACAGAATCCAACAGCTACTGAGCAATGTTAATGCGATGCCGTTTTTGTTCGAAATTAAGTCATTTTGGTACGAATTTTGCGGCAATCCGCCTCATGCCCAAACTTTTGGTGATAATCGCATGACACGAGCCAATCGATATATTTGGGTCCTCAGCAACTACTCTGACAAAGATTCGATGAGTAGCCAATACTAGTTTCTTTACTTCATCAATGTTTTCGTCTGTTGTTGACGTGCTCGGGCGTCCGGAACGCTCTGCGTCGCTCAATTCTTTTCGGCCCTCTGAAAACAGCTTCGCCGTATGCAACAGTCAACATTCGGAATACTTCCGCGCACTTTATGTTGTTCTTCACACTAAATTTGATATAAATTCTTTGATCCATTTTTCGGGATAGACAAAAATCGAAAACAAACTAAAACATGTCCACGCACAATAGCTGTCAAAAACTGACTGAACATTCAAAATGGCCAAGATTGTCAACATAAGTTAGGGTCATGAGTATTTTTGAATTTTTGAACAAACCTCGAATGCGATAGCAACTGAAAATACTGCGTATCAAAAGATAAATAGTGTGACGGAGTATCAATAGGAGAAGCAGTGCTCCAGCGATATGGGTTGATGACAAACGAATCTCCGCAAGAAATAAAGCTTAACAGCTGGAAGTCACTTTGGACGAAAAGAGAAGGTTCAAAGTTCAAACTGCACAAAGAACTAAACTTAACAGGTGTCGATTAAAATTGGGTCAAATGTCTTGGATGCTTAATATCCCACTGCGAGATATGTCATACGGATACGGACTACTGCTGCTAGCTCTAGTCGCTCATGTATATAGTTTTTGTAAAATAGTGACTACCGCTGTATTATTGAAAGCTCCTGGTTTCTGAGGAACTGCACCTTACATCACAATCTGAAGATCAGGACCATTTAAAAATTAGTAGGCATACCAGTGGGTGTCTGGTACACTCGTCCCGTTTTCGCCAAACCCATTAGGTTGTTTAAACCGAGTTTCTTTAGAGACTAAGGCGATCTATAAGTCTGCACCCCTGACGCCCTTTTAGCTGATCTAGAAATATCAGTTTGCTCACAGCATAAGTAGCTTCGAAATTCGTTTGTTCGGGTTTCCGATTACGTCCACATTCATTTTGTTTAAAGAATGTATGTACGATGATATACGTACCTATAAGTTTTTTTCCGAAACCATCGGCATAGAGATTTTTTTTTTTTTGTGTAATTATGTTATCAAAAAGTTTCTTACTTTCACGGCCGAAAGCAAGCAGATATCGATGCATAAAGCTAAACTTGAATTGCGTATGGAGTGGTAGATTTTTCTGGAAAGAACTCACGACCATTCCAATTTGGTACAGATGGCTCCAGCAGTTATTACAGCTATTAAGTGTTGGTCCACTTTCAGAATTGTATCAACAAAGAAAAGGGTATTCATTGGTCAAGACTTCATTATTGCTAAATTTGCACAACGTATTTATTTGGGAAGTAGAAACTGCTTGTAGCCATATGCCTTATGTACGTTTGATTGTCTGAGACACGCTTTCAATGATGTTGAATGATGTGTTTCAAGCATTCCTGACAAATATTTCATATATTTGAGAGACAAAATTTACAAAGATTTTGGGGTTTGTGATTACAAAATAAAAAGAGGCAGCTATATCAATTTTTCATCATATAAACAAGAAATATGTATGTATTGAATATTTCAAAAACTTATTACAATTTTCTTTTGACAAAAAATTTCGTTTTTAAAAAAAACACAAATTTTTTCGTATTATTTTTTTACATTGTTGAACAAAATTGATTCGATTCATGTTAGCACCATATAAAAATGCGACAAAAAGATGTTTATAAAAAAATGGTGGCTGACATATTTAGAAACGTACGTAAATAAAATAAAATTCTATTTTAGTATAAGAAAACGTTTTTGTTAAAGAACAAAATTTCTAAGACTCCTATTGACAGCTTAGATTATAAAAATCGTTAAAAAATATTTAGTAGTAGCTTAGCCACAATTAAATATAAAGTGAAAAACAAATTTTGTAAATTAATCCATAATGTGTTAAGTTTAAGAACTAAAGTTTTGCGAAAACATTTTTTGTTGTCCTATGAGCTATCATAAGTTTTCAAAAATTGTTGGGATTTTTTTTGGTACCTTATCCAGCTAGACCCTTTATGAAATATTAAGGAATCGAACAAATGTTTATGTAACAAAGGATATGTAAACTAAGCAACTTAGTTGCCATTCCTAACTTTAATTTAAATTACAATAAGGAGTACTTAATTAATGAATTGCAAAATTTGTACTCTCTTCGGAGTGAAATTCCATGATAAACATTTTATACATTTTTCACCACTTTTTCAAGAACACTGGTGTTATTTCTTAAATGGCACTAGTTATACGTTCCAGCTGCAAAATTTGTTTTTCAATAATGCAAAGCAGTTTTCTACTCGGACGCGGTTTTGACTATGGCGTTTTTTGAAGCGTTTCTGCATTTCGGCATCCATATTGTGTGAATTGTTTCTATACGGAACAATGACGAATTTTGACACCTACCATTCATTGCTCACCACTGAAGTACTCCGAACTTCGATTATAAATGATGCCGTTTTTAAATATTTTTGCATCGTGACAGCTTCCTGGGCATCCGACAACAACGTCGCGAGTCCGTTATTTGTAATCGCATACCGTCTGTAATTTAATGGCATAATTTCGTTTTCTCGAGAAGTAAGCTTCATGATTGTACTGAGGCTTTTCTGCGAGTTTATTCTCTGTGGCATCTATGAATCCTATGCAGTGCGGCAGTTCTCTCATCGTATGCGACACAATCTTTTGCCGTTCTTGCGCATCTGGGAACTGCTTCATTTTATCCAAAATGGCATCAAAAACTGGACTTGTTATTTTGGCCAAGGTGCATGTTTTTCAAGGCACGGGAAGACTTTAAAGCGTCATAACGTGGAAACTAATAGAGATACTTACATGATTCAAAAACCAGTCTTGTGTACTTTTTTAAGATGTACAATTTTTTGATACACACCAAAAACAAAAAAGGGCAAGGAGGTGGGTAAAAATACGAAAAACTACGTTGTAGTAACTTTGGCGCCCACTGCCGCCTAAAATATGAACTTCTGGGTATACCTTCCAGTACAAATAAAATTTTAAATTCAATTTTAAACATTTTCTGCCTTGGAAGTATTTGTGTACGGCTTATAGATTTCGAGATAAATGGGCTCAAACATATGTCAAAATAACGGAAACCCTACGGGGGGAGGAGGTCTCCAATTCGGTTTTAGACTTTTTGGATGGTCCTTAATACATTAAGCAAGAAAAATTTCAGTGTGCAATTTTTTCCAGGTCAAAACCTATTTTTATTGTACTAATGTTACCAAAACAAGAGCGGAAACTTGTAATAAAGAGATAAGCACCTCAAAGTTAGAAGCCAGAATTAAGCTCAGTGCGCTGGTTCGTGAAAAAAAACTGCAACTTATTCGGTGTGCAAAAATGGCTAGCGCCATCTAGCGTATATTGCTGGCGCCATCTACGATAAGTAGTTATAATAGATAGCACGGTTTGAATAACAGAAAGCAAACATCTTGTCGCTAAAAAATTGGCTACATTTTTTGTTTATGTTTTATATAGAAAGTTTTTTTGTACACATTTTTTTCAATGCTGCATACGAAGCTAAGCCCTTTAATATTTTGTAACCAAAAAATATCGAAAAAAATAAAAAATATATTATATATTTACTCACGATATTTACTAAATTTATTGCAGTAGAGTACCTACGCTTTCGTTACACTCTCTCAACAGCAAATAATTTTTTTTAATATTTTTATTAATTAAGATATTAATTTGCTTGGTTTCAGCATTTCTCAGTTTTATTTATTCCTTCAATGTTTGTTAAATGGCTTGCTGTAAACTTTAAAACCACAAATAACAATTTTACATACCTCTGTGCTTACATAATGAATTTAAATTTGGAAAATTAAGCGTATATACAAATACATATACATATTTATAGTTGCCAACAGACACATTATTCACTCATACAAAATGCAATAACATTTTGGTTTCTGTTGAAGTTTTTGTTGTTTTTTTTGTTGCATACCACATTCCAAATAAATAAAATAAAACCAAATTCAACAATTTAATTGGCATACGCAAATTACAAAAACTAATCCATTTTAATTAAAGTAAATAAAATTAAATTTCAAAAGGCTGTCGGCCAACGAGCAGCATACAAAAGGGATTATGGTCAGAGACGAGACAAAAAATAAATATACCTATAATATAAAAACAAAATGTTTAAACTCAACCAAAACTGGCATTACAATAAAGTCGAAATCTTTGGAATGAGTAAATAAGCGTCCAAGTTAGATAAATGCGATTTAAATGCTGCATTTTACATAATTTATAATTCATAATTATGCACACATTATGTACTTGCTTTAAATATATTAATAAAATTTCGAATTAATTTGTTGACAATTGTGAATTTATTAGCCAAACAAAGTGAAACCGCAACAAATTGCTATTTGCAGCTTATAGAACATTTAATTAGCGTTAAGTCTTTAGTTGGACTGTCAGCAAATATTTAACTGCTCATTAGCTGGACCTTAGTTTGGATTTCAGTTTGGACCACGATTTGTTGCAGTGTCAATGCGTCAGTCCTTGGTCTTATACGGCTAAATCAGCGCTAGCCTAGCATATTACACATACGCCCTATACGCCACAGACTCGTTTAACTGCAGCCAACTTGGAGTTGGCCTCATTAGGATTCAGCTGCTGTCACTGTCTCTTGCCTGCCATACCCACTCTATAAAGCAGCTTTAGTTGGCCCTAACGCCTGCAAAAATGCCACACAGTTTTTATACTCTTATTCCATGGGGTCAAGAGTATTATGAACTTTTGACAATGGGTAGTAGGAGAGACGCCAGAACCAATGTTGTTAATACCAAAATAGTTATCATAGCCTTGGCTGAAAACTTCAAAGTATATAAGCTAAATTGTATTATTTGGTGCCTTTTTTTTGTTTTATCTAGAAGCTAGGTTGAAGACTTATTTTTGACAGGAATTCCATGGGCCTCACAAAAAGCTGGGGAATGTGTGGAACAGGAAAGTGCTTAAGGGGCAACACCAGTGTGATTTTTATTTCAAAGAAACTTTATTTTATATTCAAAATCCAAATAGGTGAAGATTTTATACATATTTTGAGCTAAAAAAACAAACTGTTCCATGGTAATAAAAAAACAAAATGGCGTCTCTGAAGAGCTACGAGTACATGACTAATTTTCGGAGAGTCGTTCACGACTGCAGCTTTTTAACGTCGCCATTGAACTGAAACATAAAAAAATTTGTTCCTCTTAATCTATGGACTAAAAGCAAGTTCTTAAAAAAAATCATGAAAAATGAGTTGGCTGGATTTTATGATTCCGAAATTCCTGCGAAACCTATAATACAATTGCAACTGGTTCCTGAACCTTTTTTTTTCATTACACCTTTTTGAAGCAATTTGTTGGCTGTTTGCAAATTTTGTTGAATCCTGTGCCTAAAACGTATTTTTAGGTATACACTTTAAGAAACGAGGTAAGTTTAATAAGTCAGCAATAAGTTGGCAGTAAGTTGTGGCCTTCGGTAGCTTAGTGGTAGCGTACTCACTATCCAAGCCGAAGGTCGGTGGTTCGAATTCCCGCAGTAGCACTGGTACATTCGCCTAGCACTGGCATCACTAGCTCAAAGACGCTTTTTGCCCAAGAAAATCGTTCGGATTCGGCTTTAAGCTGTAGGTCCCTGTTCTCTTTGAACAGATATTAAAAGAGATCCCCATGCCCCGCCCAGGGGCAACTGACAAAAATTGTCTGTCAGGGAATTATATATTATATAAATAAGTTGGCAATTACGAATTAAGATACTGCTTCCAGCTCGATATACCTATTTCGTTCAAGATTATTCAATTTTTGTTCATACTGATAGGGTTTTCTTAAGAGCCTCAGAATAAGCTTTTGTTTAAGGAACGTCAACCTCTATCTTAAAAAATTTCTTATCATTTCTTTGGCATTGGGAATATAAAATAATCGCTTGTTGCCAGATCTGGTGCATGGGACGGCAATTTATCACGCTACTCAAGTAATCTTGTCATTGTGACTACGGTTAATGCGACTGCAGTGTATGCCATTGTCGGTCATCGCCCAGACTGATTCATATTTTTTTTGTTTTGTTTTTTGTGAAAAACTACTTGTTATTCAGTGCGTTTAACTTCGTTTAGCTGGGCGAAATGTTTTAGAACTCGTTAGAGCTTCACGACTGTCTGGCTGGGGTCCTGACTTGGAACTCTATTTGTGGCATTGAATGTGGCAAAGACTGCGCTGTGGCTGCTGTGGCAGCAGCAGGTAAAGCAATCAAGACGTGTGGTTGATAACAAATTGACTTGTAGGTTACTAAAACAGAACTGTACTTTTGACAGGCTGTCTATCCTGTCTGGCCAATGTGCCGCATGGATTGACTCTAAGATTGAACACCCCCCCCAATATTAGAGTGTAATTTACTTAGCATCAACTGTTGCTTTGGTTTAAATAACTGCAAATTGATAGCTGACAGTAATATTTCTCCGGCTTCCCGGCATAATCAGTTAAGTTTTGAAATATGTAATCTACAGCAGAAGGCGTGCTTATCATGTGTAGAAAGACCAATGGTAATATAATAAAATATAAGAAAATGTAGACTCAGTGCAACATTGAATCTCCTACCCACGAAATCCTTAAATAAAAATGAAAATTTAATAGAGATATACAACTTTTTTTGGGGTATTCCACCCCATGCTTATTATTTGTTGGTATGAACTATGAGAACTCTACCTAATCGTTTTATTATAGTTGCTACGAACAAAATTTGTTGACACTAACTTAACTTGTATATTTAATACATAGGTCTTATGGGCTATAAGTCTTATAAGCTTTGATGGGATATATATTTTCGTTATTATCCGAATACTTGAGCCAACATTATTATGATGACACTTTTTATTTGGCGAAATTTTAATTACGCAAAATCAAATAATTAATGCAGTTTCTTGGGATATTCAAGATATAAAGCTTAATACCTCCAAGTCTTGTTACATTAATTGCAACTCTACTAATTTAAAAAACATAATCACTCTATGTTAGTGTTAAAGTAAATCTTCGCTAGTAAAACTAAAATTAATACTTTTTATTTGGCAGCACGTATCTTCGAAATATTGAATAAAAGCTACCGGAAGCTTCAGTAATTTTACAGCTTTCCAGTGATATAATGCAATGTGTAACTAAGCACAGTGTAGGACACATTTTTATGCTTTTTGTTGAAAAAATAAATTTTACATAAGACTTGGACAAATTTCCTAAGCCAAGCCACAAATGCATAAATGTACATATAAATTTAAGTATAACACAAAGGCCTCAGTCTAGCAACTTATGCATATGCTCAACCTAATTTTCAAAAAACCACCGTCGGCAAAAAAGTATAATAAAAATATATAAATAAAAGAGAAAAAAATTAACATTAAGCAGCTGCATATATATAACATCAAGTTGCAAAAATGTTAAGACAGGAAAAAATATTTAACATATGTAATGTGACATAAAAGCACTAAAAAAAAAAAAAAATTAAAAATTAGAAACACAAAAACTAACGCATCACATATTAATGAAATTTAACAGGGCGTATGCATAATATTTAGCTAAGCCAAACAAAATTATTATGCATGTTAGGGATGGCAACGCTGTGAAATATTCTCTAACGAATATTATGTGTACTAAATGTTGAGTACCAAGTGCATTAGAGATGAGATCGTGTAAAGCGCAAGCTGTTTTAAATATGGTTCTAGCCCAAGTGGGGTGAAATAATATGATCAATGGCAAGAGGCGTGAAGGCCATGAAGAACTTATATAGATTCCGAAATTGACATGAAACCAATATGAGAAATGAGCTTTTCGCTTTAACTGATTTATTCAAAAAATTATCAATAAAATATTTTTTTATTATTTTTTTATTATATGTACATATATGCTATTTTTAATATTTCCATTTCATTTTAAATTTTATCCAATTATGGGGCACCGCAAGTCATTCTAACACTAAAATTAAGCGGTATCAGTCCAAGACTCTAAGACTTATTGTTGATGCCCCCTGGTTTGTATCTAATGAGGAAATTCATAAAGATCTGCATATTCCATACGTTAAAACAGAAATTCGAATACTTAGCACAAGTTACATGGAAAGGCTCCATAATCATTCGAATGTTTTGGCAATAGGCCTCTTGGATGATATCGAGTCAACAAGGAGATTTAAACCCAATCAAGTCCTAGACCAGTTTCAAATTAAGTTTACAGCATTAAAAAAAATTTGTTATTACTCATTGGAGTTTAACTATAAGTCATGCAGACTTTTTTTTGCTCACCCATGTGTCGTTATCGTTAAAGTCTTCAAAATAATTCTAGGGTAAAAAATGTGAATTTTTCTTATTTCTTAAAAATTACAAAATTTTATTTTAAATTATTTTAATTTTGCTTTGGACGGTGAGCTATAAATCGTGAAGTCTTTTGCTCTACTTTACACGAAAAATGAACCTCCGTATAAAAGTTTTTTTATTTGTATTTATTTTTTCCATTTTTTTTTTGAAAAACATGTTTTACCGACATGAAATACCATTAGATCGAAAGGTATTGATGTGGCCCTTACGATATATACATACGAAGATTGAGCCAAATTTGTTAAAGTTAATATAAGCAACCAAAATCGGAAAAAGGTGATATTTTCGAACATTTTTTTTAATTACAAATTTTCAGTTTGCTTTTTATTAACAAGTAAAAAAAACATTTTTTAAGCTTTAGTCTAAAAGAAATTTTTTTAACGATCATTTCGAGCCTAAGATCTACAAAATGTGGTGAGAACTGCAGATGCTTTGGAATCTGGTACGAAAAATCAAGCCTATCGCTGGATGGAAATTCGTGTAGACAAACGTGAACGCAAACGAGAGACTTTGAGTTAAAAATTTGTTTTCGCCAAAAGCGTGACTGAGTGAAAACTGAAACTTTCCTAAAAGAATTCTCTTTCAGCTCAAATAATAAAAATTAAACTGATAATTTGTAATTTTGGATAACTTCAATAATTTGGATTCAACTTTCGTATATCGTATATCACGTTTCAATGTAATGGTATTTTATGTCGGTAAAACATTTTGTTCTGCAGTAACAAGACGCGCAACAAATGATCAACCGAGAGGAATCGCCTGGAACCGTCTAATTCCTTCATCCAGAATTGAGTCGCTGTTTTACGCAGACGACAAGTGCAAACTGTCTCACAGGTGCATCGACATGCAAGAAAAACTTACCGATCTGGCACATGAATCCTCTAAAGTCGGCTTACGTATCAATGTTGAAAAAACAAAAGAAATGCGAATCAATGTTTACTCAAACGATCCTTTAAAACAAACGGCTAACGAGTAGAATCTTTTCAATATCTCGGAAGCATTCTGACACACAGAGGAGGTACTGAAAAAGATATAGACCCAAGAATTAAAAAGGCTATTGGTGCTTTTACGCGTCTGAACAAAATATGGGCCTAATGTTGCTACAGCACCAAAACTAAAATTTCCATCTTCAAATCTTGCGTACTATCTGGACTATTATATGGCTGCGAAACGTGCTACGTAACTGAGCAGCTGAAACAAAAGCTGCGTGGTTTCGTTAATCGATGTCTGTGCAGAATTCTTCTGGTCTAACGAGCTACGAATTAGAACGAATATCCCAGATGTCAACATTGAAATTCGAAGACGCAAATTCGGATGGATTGGTCACACTCTGCGTAAACCTCAAGATGATATTGCTAACTTGGCATTACAGTACAACCCTCAAGGAAGCTTAACTTTAAATTAAATTAATGGACAGCTTGCTACGGAAAGAAACAGGATCAGGAATACCAGAAACATTAGCGAGCTTCGGGAAGTTGCGGCGAATATACGACAATGGAAACTACTTATAAAACGTTTTGTTCACGAGATACTCATGAATAACTGAAAGCAATACCAAAAACATGTTTTTCGAAAAAATCTCAAAAACGGTTCTTCTCGACCAAAAATTACCCTACAAGGCTCTTTATTTTCAAGTTTCACTCGATGACCCTAAAATTTATTAACTAGTGTTATTGAAACTGTTGGCACAGGCAGATTTTGTAGAGACTTTGATGGTCTAAAACGATTTTGGATTTTCAAACTCATACTGTTTAAAATCATGGGACTTAGTTGCGATATGCTGCAGCTACGATATATATTGGATATGTTGCTATTTCTAGACAAGCTAGAAGAAATAGTTTGATTTGATTCTCTATGGACCAAAACAAATAATAATTTTTTGGTGGTAAAAAAATGGAATGACAATTGGATAAGTAGTAATACAGTAACCAATCAAGCCCATTGGTGTGCCAGACCACGAGTCCATCTCTAAAAGAAGCATACATAAAAACACAGCCCAGAATAAAACTTAATTTAAAAAATGTGAGCGCATAATTATAACTATATTTAACATGTGCGAGATTTTGCCACACTTTTTTCTTCACATCTTTCCCTGAAAATGTGCATACATTATGTCATATATAGAGGATAAAAAAAAAAAAACAAGAGTGGGTTGCACACAAAAGAGATGCGTAAAAAAGTATGCTACATTCTACCACTTTTGTGTACTTGGCATTTTTTTGGGGCGCCTACTGCAATATGCAACATGCAAAGCAACAGCACCAACAACAACAACACAAACAGCTGCCGCTGTCAACGCTGATGATGATGATCCTCCGACGGAGTTGGTTGCCGCATTCTGCTACGGTTTTTGTCAACAAGCCGCGCGACGCGCCGTTTTTGGCTTGATGAGCGGCAGCAGTTACCGTAAATTATTTTATTTATACCGTTAGTCAGTCATGCGGCATCAACACCAGCAGCACCATGAGGAGCGCCCTGCATCATCTATATTTTATGCACGTCTGTGTGAAAGTGTGTGTGGTACGTGTGTGTACCTGTGTATGTGCTTGACTTAATAAAATAAATTTAGAAGCTGCTAGCTAACAGCCATGCTCTCACCTCATCTTGTTTGGGGGCCATTGCTTTTTTTCCAACACCCTATACTTTGCATAAACGGGCATATTAGGTTTGTGCAATTAAATTTTGCTAGGTCCTCCAAACTATTGTAATGTCATCTTAAACAGAAAACTCAAGCGATATTTTTCTCAAGAAAAAGGAATCCAACCAAGTAAAATTTTATTAGTATTAATATGAAAAATTACTTCCAGCACTTAGCAGCTGTTCTCGGTGAAAACTTGACTTTCAGATATCACATCAGCTGAATAGAATTGAAAAAAGTGAATTGCAAACACAATTATATTAATTTACCGAGTAATCATATGTAAAGCATACAAACGCTTCTTATGGAAGAGCAAAAACCAATACATATTAAAGAAAAACACTACTCATCTAAAACCGTTTTTTCATGTTATTATATGCACTCAAAAAAATAGTATGTACTCTTATAAATGTTTCGATATTCGTTGTAACAATTTTTTGTTTGCAAGCAACGCCTTAACACTCACATTTGGCTGGTGCACAGAAATTTCGTGCCCGCGATCAATCCCATACCCTTTTTTATAAGTGCAAGAGTTCAGAGAGCACAAACAAGAAATAACAACAAAATAACAGTGAAAATCAGTGGGCCAACAACAAATATGCACAAGGGTTGTTTCTGTGCTCATGAGCTCAGAGAGCAAAGAAAGTAAGGGAGAGAACTCGCGAAATTGTTTTTGTAATTTGCATTGGCACTGGGTGATATACAGAACTGCGCGAGTTCAACTGCGCAGAAAGCTGGTCCAATTTTTTTATAGTAGCTATATGAAATTGTGGACCAATTTACATCAAACTTCACACAATTGTGTTGACTTTGAGGCCGTTTTCCTGAACCTATGATACACTATACGAAAATTCCTGCTTTGGACTATTGAATACCTCGTTTTCCAGGTGCTTCAAAATGTGTTCACGTTCACGTTTCTGGGATTTCAATGAAGTTTATAATAAAGTTGTCTATGCGGAATCCACTATGCGTGTTATAAATTTGCTGAGCTGAAAACATGGAATTAAGTATAGCTGGTTTTTGGTGTTCTATGCATAGAGATCTATAATTTTAAGAACTTTGAGGAAGGAATAATGATCATGTCATCATATCTTTTGATGAGTACCAAATATTATTATAATTAAGTCATAAATGTGAGAGACCAGAATGATTTTTAATGTTTTAGCCGGTCATATTAAGTCCGCCATTTTGTAATTTTGAAATTAGCCCCAAATTAAAAATAAGCGACCCCGAAAACCCTTATTTGCATACGCAACTCGAACTTTAAACACAAAAATGCAAAACATATCTTAGGTCCGCCATTTTGAAACTTCTAAAAACTACAAAAAGTACGTATAGTCAGCTACCACCAAAGTTGCTGAATAGCAAATATTGTAAAAGGGGTTGCAATAATGTTTTTCTGAGAAAAATAGTGTTTAAATTATAAAGTTGCTTTGGCGGCCGTTATAGCTCCGCCATTCCGAAATATCAAAAATTACCATACTGCCATAAAAGTAGACAAGAAGACGAAAATTTAAATCCCAAAAATATTAATTTATCTCTTCAAATTGAAGTGTTAGGAGAAGGTTGCTGTTATGATAGAGAATGACCCTTATATAAGTTAGGGTTAGGTAGCTGGGAAGTTGGTCTCAAACCTTAAAGTCGGCTCAAATTTAAGATTCCAAGTCGAGACTAATTTAAATTTAATTTTCCGAGAAACTTATTTTCTTTATTTTTTCTTCTCTTTTTTTCCTTTTTAGTATAAATTTAAATGAAGAAGCTACAATCAAAGACTTGTGGAGTATTTCCAATCCACAGCTTTCCGATACTGTGAGAATTGGGTAAGGTACAGTGTATATAATAGCCGGGACGTCCCGACTGTAATCGTTCCACTAGTTTTTTATGTCATGTGGCAAATATGTGCATAATGCCTTTGTTAAAACCTACAAGTTAAAGAGTAACAGAGACAACAAGCGAGAGAGAGAGAGAGAAAAAGAGAGGGAGAGAGAGTTAGGCAGAGAGAGTGGCTTTGTGTGTGCGCGAGGATACCGTTTATTATTTATGCATGCAACATTTTTAACATGCAGCTGCACAAAAAAAATAAACAACAACCATACAAACAAAAGATTATTTCATGGATGCCTGATTTTTTAAAATATTTTTCACTTTTAATTTTTTAGATTTAAAAAAAATAACAATCTATAAAAACAATTTACGTTATATAATAATAATTTATAAATGTTTTGCATCTAACCTACCATGCTTATCTCTTGATAAAATTGTATGCCTCTAGCTCACCTGATCTCTGACGGACAAAGAGAGGAACAGACTTATAGAAGGACATGGCTTAATCGGTACCGCAATCAATGCTGAACATTGAACAGATCTTCTAGACAAAAAAAAGTTTTATCAAATGTTAGAGGTCTTTTTGGGTCATGATCCTTAGTCCAAAACCAATTTTTACGTGTTCGGTGGGGTGTGGAAAGTTACACCCAACTGCAATATGTGGTTGGTGTTAATTTTGCATGATATTAGTTATACTCTACTCTCGTAGAATCAAATTTTTCAGATTGTTCTTTGCTTTGTTGGTAAATAAAAAATGTTTTAAATAAATATTAAATTAAGGTTATAGTTTAATTACATAGGTCAACCGTCATGACCTCTGAAACGTGAAATGTTAGTTTTATTAGTTGTCATAAAAACCTAAATACTGTTTTGAAGTATTTGAAACTATGCACTGTGGGCCCAGATTTTCATATTTTGGCCAAAACCCTGTCATTTCCATAATAATTTTTTTAGAGTTATGAAATTTTATACACGTGTTCCTAGAGGATTGAACGATTTTTCTGGGAAGTTTGAGTTTTTAGGCAGCTAAGAAATTAAAAAAATAGTAAAATTTCCTGGGAGTTAATTTTTAAAATTTAACTTTTAGATACAAAATCTAACAATCAGCTACGAATTCAGTGCTGATTGACTTTGAAATGTCATGCCTGAAATCACAGGTGAAATTTTAAATTACAGTGGCTTGGGTGCAGCCCTAAACAAGAAAACTTCAGAAATAGCTACGCACACAAAAAGCAAACACCAACACTAATGTAAAGTCAAGTAACAAAATACAATTGACTTTTCTTATTTCTCTTTGCTTATTCTTTATTGCTTTAATTGTCTGTCAAAAGAAAGAGATGGAAAAAGAAATTTTATATTTGTCCTTGTCTCTCTTACAAAGCCATGAGCATTCGCTTCCTTTTCATGCCTGAATTCAGGACTGAACGACCGATTGGAAATAAAACGATCCTGAGTTGATTAAATTATATCAATTTCAAGACTACGATCTAAATTGATTCTTTAAAGCCCAATGTTGAACAGCATGCAAATGGGCCTATGAGTTTTATATGGGAGATGAGATGGTCAGATCGCGCTGGGATTTGCCAATTTTGAGGCCTAAAAAAAGTTTTATTAATTTTTTAAGAACAATGATAAATTTTTTACTGCTTGATACTATTCTGGAGCCTTTTTTATTTAAGCTAGCAGTCTAAATTTTCAAGTCGTCTCAGAACATTATGATGGGTAACCTTTTGCTTATGTCAAGTGTTTGAAAAATAGTTGTTATTACAAATAAAATTGAATTTCCAAATAATTTGCAAATTAAAACGAATAAATGAATAGCACAACACGGTTTGTGGCATTTTTCGGTTCATTTATATTTATTTTTCAGTTTTTATGTATTTTTTGGGCGCATCTCTATTATTTATATTGCTATTGTTTAGTGAACTGATTTTATTGTTGCTTTAATAGTTTAAAATACAGCATTGTTGACGTTTTGGTTATAACAATATTTTTTTAAATGTTTTCATTTTAAATTGGGTGCATTCAATAAAAGCACAGAAACAAAATTATCATTAAGCACTCAACAAATTGAAAAATTGAAAATTTGCTGCCCAAAATTATCTGAAGCATATTTTTTTCTAATTATATTTTGCTATTAAAATTTTGTGTTATTAAAAATTTGAACGAGTGTGGAATGGTTGGAATCAAATTAAATATTTTTGGTTCGGTTCGGGATAATACATGTTTGTTTCAGAGCATAGGTACAGACAAAACTTTAAAAATGAGTTTAAAAATAAATAAAATAAGATTCAATAATGCCTTTGTGCTCGGAAAGCATATGCTCTGCAAGGGCCAGCTGGAAAATAATCAGCCAGAACTTTTTTCTGATAATTGAAAACATGTATATGAAAAATTTTTATACCCTGTACCGTATGTTACAAAGGGTATTTTGTGTTTGTGCAAGCCGAAAATGTATGTAACGTACAGAAGGAGTCGTCGGAGACCCCCCAAAGTTACCTAAAGTATGATCAGTGTGACTCGAGAAGTCGATATACCCATGTCCGTCTGTCCGTCTGTCCGTATGAACGCCTAGATCTCAGAGATGGTAAGAGCTAGAGCAACCAAACTTTCAGATAAGATCCCTTGTTAATCCATAGGAGACAAGTTTATTTTATTTTTTTGATATCGGGATTACATAATATAGCTCCCATAGGGGTGTTTCAGAGGACCTCGAAAAAAAGCAAAAGTTTTAGATGGATAATTCGTTTGTTTATGAAGATATCATAACAAAATCTGGCAGTCGGAAGTTTTTTAGAGATCCCCAACACTGTAGCAAATTTTATCAAAATCGGTTGACTATATCATATAGCTCCCATAGGATCGATCGGTCGAAAAAATGTTTTTTACAAAATTCGTTGTGTTTCGTTTGGTTTTGAAGATATCGGAACCAAATTCGGCAAGAGGAAGTTTTTAGAGTTCCCAAGCAATGTTACAAATTTGATCAAAATCGGTTGACTATATCATATAGCTCCCATAGGACCAATCGGTCAAAAAATCGTTTTTCTACAAAATTCGTTGCGTTTCGTTTGTTTGTAAAGATATTGTTAGCAAATTTGGCATTAAGAAGTTTTTAGAGTACCCAAGCACTGCACCAAGTTTGATCAAAATCGGTTGACTATATCATATAGCTCCCATAGGAACAATCGGTCAAAAAAACGCTTTTTTTACAAAATTCGTTGTGTTTCGTTTGGTTTTGAAGATATCGGAACCAAATTTGGCTGTCGGGAGTTTTTTATAGTTCCCAATCAGTGTACTAAATTTGATCAAAATCGGTTGACTATATCATATAGTCCCCATAGGACCGATCGGTCAAAAAAATTGTTTGGTGCAAAATTCGACTGATTTCTTTTTTTTTATGAAAATATCGTAACCAAATTTGCCGAATAAAATATCTTTTGGAGGTTTTAAGAAATGTGTCGGA
Organism: Chymomyza costata; assembly: GCA_018150985.1. Lineage (NCBI taxonomy): Eukaryota > Metazoa > Arthropoda > Insecta > Diptera > Drosophilidae > Chymomyza > Chymomyza costata. The sequence continues at coordinate 597,027 of JAECWU010000244.1, read as the reverse complement.
CTTAATTGCAATGTGGTGGTACAGGGTATCCCAAAGTCGTCTGCGCTCGACTTTAACGTACGCCATCTTTTTTCTTTAAAGTTTATTTACTTGTAATAGACATATCACTTTCGCCAAGACATGCCTTCAAGCTTGGCAAATCTAATATTTACATGTGAAATATGAAGAATGTAGAGAACCAATTATAATTATTAGCACAATTTATGCAACTTTGCCGTGGCGGCTTAGTTCTTGGACGCGTTGTTTTACTGGAGCACAGAATTTTCTTTGCAATTATAAATTTACGATGTATTTTACATTCCAAACAATACAAAACAGCTGGCAGCTGTTAAAAAAATCAAATATAAACATTGTTTTTAAGGCCAGTATTGGAGTTCGATTGTGTCTATAATTATAATAAAAAAATTTGTAATAAAGGGTCTAGCTGGATAAGGTACTGGAAACTGCCCCCAGCAAAATTTCCTTTTTTAAATTTAACGCGTTACGGCTTACTTTAAAAAAACGTGTTTTTCGTTTTGATTTAATTGTGACAAAACCAGTGAATGTTTTTGAACCATTTTTTTTTAATCTAAGTTGGCAACAGGGCTGTTTCAAAAAAAAAAAAAATTATTTATTTATTTTTATTTTTTTAAATAAAAAAATAACAAAATAGCAAAATAACAAAATTGTTTTTGTTTTTTTTTTTTTAAACTTACGAAATTTAATACATTTTTATAATATTTCATAGAACATATGACAAAAAATTAAACGAAATTGACAATTCGCAGTTTAAAAAATTCTATACAGAGTATACATGTATTTATTTGTAACATAACAAGGACATGTAATACACATACCACACTAAAATATATTTTTTTAAAAAACACTTAAACTCTTAAAGAGGCAGTGTGTACTGTCATTTTTAGATAATTATTATTTTGTTTATGAAATATAAGCTTTTTATGGAATTACACTAATAAACGATAAAAAAAAAATAAAATGCGTGGTTACTAGCGGCTCTATCACATATCTAAAAATCGTCAAAATCGAGGAGCTCTACGAAAACAGTGGACCGCGTCACTTATTTACAAAGCTCGCAAAAAACTGTCAACCCATTTACCTAATGCGGTCAAACCAATGCGGTCAAACAAAAACGATCTCTCACTGAGCCCAAATCCATTTTGCCATTCACAATGCTACTGGACAGCTGATGACAACTGTTGGCTCGTTGGGTTGCCATTCAAATTATGATGCATTTTTTTTCCTCTTAGTACTCCTCCAGGGAGCTTGGGCTTCTACAAGAACTTTCCACCGGACTCTGTTAGGCGCAGTTTGCTTTGCTGTGTCCCAGGTGACGTTGTGAAGGGACAATTCGTTAAGTATTTTACGTCGCCAGGTTGCTTTTGGTCTTCCCACTCGTCTGCTTCCTTGAGGGTTCCATTCCAGGGACATCCTGACAATGCTGCTTCGATGTTTCCTGAGAGCATGGCCAATCCAAAGCCACTTGCGTGTTCTTATCTCGGTGAAGATAGGAGCTTCACTTGTACAGTGCCATAGTTCTGCGTTTGATATCTGATTGGGCCAGAAAATCCCGCATATAATCCTTAGGCACTTGTTAACAAATGATTGCAGTTTCGACATCATTCTTGGCGGGGTCAGTCACGTCTCGCTGCCGTACAATAGAATGGATTTGACGCACGCATTGCAGATTCGCAGCTTTGTTCTTCTGCTTATTTGCTGGTTTCTCCATATGCGGAACAAGCGTCCAAATGCTGATCGCGCTTTGTTGAGACGATTCTCTATGTCCTCATCCACCCCACCACTGCTGGATATTGCGGTACCAAGGTATGAGAAGCTATCGACAAAGTCGATAGTGTTCCCGCAGATGGTTATGCTACATTGGCTGGTGTGGTTGAGGCGCATCGCTTTGGTTTTGGATGCGTTAATTGAGAGTCCAACTTTGCTGGCAAGGATCTCGAGGTCATTCGCTTTGGCTTGGATATCACTAAATTTATGAGAGATGAGGCATATGTCATCCGCGTAGTCCAGGTCTTCCAAGTGACGGGTGAGACTCCACGTAGTCCCACGCCTAGACTTGCATACAAATCTCATAGCCTCGTCAACTACTATATTGAATAGTAGTGGTGATAGGGGGCATCCTTGCCTAACCCCAGTGTTTGCTTGGAAAGGTGCACTAATTTTCCTATTGTGTAGTACCGCCAAGTCAGCATTATCATAGATCGCTTTTATTATCGAAACGATGTTGACTGGCACTCCTTTCCTAACCAATGCCCGCCATGTTACCACTCTGTCTACTGAATCGAAGGCCCCTTTTGAAGTCTATGAACAGGAGGAACAGCGGTGAGCGCCACTCCACAGCTTGTTCGGTTATTATGCGTAGTGTGTTAGCCTGGTCTACGCAGCTCCTGTGTGGTCTGAAACCTGCCTGTTCATCGCGTATTGCTGGCTCGATTTTATCTTAAAGGTGGTCATTCAGTAGGGTTGCTGGCATCTTGTAACTGGTGTTTAGCAACGTTATTCCTCGCCAGTTTTTGCAGTCGCTAAGGTCTCCTTTCCTTGGTAGCTTGACGATGATTCCAAGATGAGGGCACACACGCAGACTCCTATATACGAGTGAAATGTGGGTGCAATGTTTCGGCAACTAGCTGCGTCTCCACCTGAAGCAGTTCGGCAGGTATCCCGTCGATTCCAGCTGCTTTGTTGCGTTTTAGTTTCCTAATTGCGTTACCAATTTCTCTCACTGACGGGGGTGTGGGTCTCTGTAATCTTCATGGTTGCTGCTTCGTGGTTTATTACAGCTTATCTCCATGAAGTGCTGTCGCCATCTCTGGATTTGCGCACCATCGTTCGTTAGGAGGTTATCATTTCAATCCCTGATCGGTTGGGCTTGCCTTCGGTAGCTTCCAGTCAGCTGATTTATTATCTGCTATAGTGAGCGCATTATATTTGCGCCGGCTGCGCTTTCTGCATTCGCTGCAAGGCTATCCTGTAGAACTTTCTTGTCGCGTCTGGCCGCCCCTTTTACCTGTTTGCAAAGAACTCGGTATTCATTGTGGACTTGGAAATCACGATCCGCCAATTGCTTGATGTTATTCCTTCTGCTAATCAGGTCCCATGTCCGTTCCGAGATCCAGTTGGTGCGTTTTTGTTGGCGAGTGCCGATAATTCTCCGCGGTATTCCTTATTAACCTGCATGCTTGTTCCCATGAGTGTTCCTGCTCAACGCAAATCTGTTGTCATTCTGCCAGAGAGATTAGTGATGAATATTGAAATTTATTTATCACAAAATAACAGCGAAAAGTTGCAAAATATTCCACAAGTTATTGTCTAATTTCATAATAAATTGACTTTTTTAAATCATCCTCAAAAATGATATAATTAAACAGGTGTCTTTATGTGCTAAAATAATTTTCGAATATTAGCAACACTTTGTTGCCATTCACGAAAAAGCTTAAACATTCGGAAACTATCTCTATAAACCAACGGTTTTTATTATAGATTTGGTTTTAAAACGTATCCAAAATCTCCAGAGAGTTGTCTAGCATCCCGGTAAATAATGAGCCAATTTTTTTTTTATTTTGCAGGTAAATAATAAAAAAATTAAATTGCTCAACAAAACATTGTTTTAAATTATTGTTAGCAACTGACGTATAATAATTTCTATAAAATGTTATGGGGTTACCTTTAACAGAAAAAATTTAACAAAATTGAAACCTTTGAAATGAAGGAATGAGTTCAATTGCGTTAAGGATTAAGGACCACATTTTTATTTATTTTGCAGAAGAGAGCTGGTACAAAGCTCTTAGACTTTAAAGGTGTTATATTTCGAAGCAAACAAAATGTTTGTGCAGGACCTACAAATTTAGACCCCACAAAATAAATACTAAAAGAAACACTCGGAGGTATTAGTAGATGGATAAATTATTAAAAAGGAGAGGTTTGTTTTTAACGTGCGGCTAACTTTTTTTTCGTTATTAACATTCATTTTGCTACCCATCAAATTTGACGAGCTTACAAGCTGCTATCAATCTTAAAACTTAAAACAAAACTCTCTCTTACTCTAAGTAGGTTGAAAACATCTGGAGTTATATGCAAATATACTATACATTTTTTGCATTCAAGTTTCACCGAAAAACTTCAAATGAGATTTGAAATCTGAAGTATCTAAAATGATTATAGACAAAACTAAATCTTTTTCATTTTTTTGGAACAAAAAGGATCAGCATTTAAGTGCTTAAGCAATACCACGGATACACTTAAAGCTATAGGTATATAATTTTTATTAATCGTTTTTAACTGTTGCAAGTTCGGAGCAAAATGTGAGAGTATAGGGTATGTTGTAGTCGGTATAACTCGACTATAGCCGGTTCACTTTTGTTATGTACAAGAGCTCATTGTATAGCTTAAACTTAATTCCCATTTCCTTGTATTCTTCGATTTAGCGCTTAAAAATATTCGAACATATTTCTCAGCAACAAAAGGCGACGAAAATGCATTACAAACAATAACAATAAGGAAAATCACGTTAATAATCGAGCAAACAAACAAACAACAATAGCAACAACAAAAACGAGTATAACGATGGAGTGTCCAGGAATGAAATGAAAATATGTTGCCCATTTTTAACAAGCTCCCGCTATTATGCGTCCTTAATATATAGCCCCGGGCAGAGGGACTGTGAAGATGGGGCTTGGGTGCAGTGGCCTCGGTGGGACTAACAACTTTTCTGCATCATTAAAAAAAAATGAAGTCGATTTAATAAATGTGCATTTCCAAAGTAAACAGGAGCACAATGGAGCAAGAACCAGCCGCAGGAGCACCAACAAGCTGTAAGAATGTATGTGTGTGTGTGTTTGTTTGTAAACTTGGTCAGGATATGTGCGGCATATATCCTGCGTCCTGTATATAAACAATATTATAAAAGTTTTTGACCACACACTCACACACAAACACACACATACTTGTTTAAACGAAATTAAAGCTGCGCTTGGGCCTTGGCTCTCGTGCCCAAGTGTTGGAAAATTTTTTTTGGCCCGTTTTTTTTTGGTTTTGGCTTCTTTTCTTTCGGCTGCTAAAAGCAATTTACAAAAGTTTTTCCATCAAAAATCCGCTGTCAGTATAAATATCCTTAAAATAGCCGACACTGCTGCTAAACACACACACGCTTCCTTTTATAGGGACGAACTAGCTGCTGCAGCAGAATATGATTTATGAATGCATGTGCTGATGTATGCCATGTGCCTAGCAGGTCCTGGCAGTAGCCGTTCCTGGCTGTAGTTCGGGTACAGGACTATGTTGCAGTTTCCCTACACAGCCCGACCAACACATACTCGCACACACACTCATATTGTTTGCACCGAAAATTATGCTACAATATTTTTTTGCTTCATATGTGCTGCACACACTTTGCAACACGTTGGTTGCAACCAGTGTTGAAAACTTGTGCATTGTTGGCTCATCTATTTTGAGACCAAACAAAGAGAGACGTGCATACACAAACGTACGCAGTCACTAACTCACTAGAGATGGGCGCGTGACTATCGCGGCTTGATACGAGCTTGAAACAGTAATGCGTTTTGAAATGGTCACGTTTCCGAAAACAAACAAAGCGATCCCTGATTTTTGCGAAATCCATAAAATTTTAGCTGATGTTTTTCAAATGCATGTCTATTTAGACCATCACATAGAATTTGTTCTGGTTTTTTATTAGCATCGAATTCCAATATTTAATTAAATTAAAATAAACAGATATTTTTATTCAGAAACTTTTGGCAAACACAAAATCATTGAACTGACATTGAAGCCTTTTTTGATTTTTCGTTGCCTTTCCCTAATCCTAAATCCTAGCGGGTCTCGGCCTGGTAGAACATTCGTCTCCAGGCGCTTCTGCTTTGGGCGCGCCTAAGGCTGACAGAATTTCAGTCACTTGGTCCTGCCAATGAAACTGTGGTCTTCCTCTTCTTTTTCTTCGCTGGCCGCCATTCAGACGCACTACATGACCCAATCGATAAAGTCGCTGAAAGCTTATTCACTTCACTACTGTAGCTCATACAGCTCATCTTTCCATTGAGCACCATAATTATCGCCAACTGTGACGGGACCAAAGATCTTGCGAATAATCTTTCTCTTGAACACCCGAAGAGCAGCAGCATCCGCTTATGTTACCGTCCATGCCTCTGAGTTATATAAGAGGACATGAGTGTCCAGCAGAATGTAAGTTGTGTCTGACGAGAGAGGGTTCATTTGCCTACTGAGTCCAAAGTAGGTTCGTAAAAGTTATCCTTCGTTTGATCTTCAGCCTGACGTTATTGTTGTTCGTTACAGCGGAGCCAATATAAACAAATTTTTTAACTATCTCTAAGTTTTACTCCCTGCAGTCAGCTAAAAACAAGACGCTGTAATTCTCTACTGGAGCACACCATAAGCTTGGCCTTGCCCTCGTTTACCCCAAGGTAAACCCACTTTAGCTGAATCTTATTCAATGGTGCGGCCGATGAAGTCGATACAAAGGTGGTATGTGTCGATCTGACTTTTATGGGTCTTCCCCAGGACTTGGCGCTGTGTGAGGTGCTGGTTGATGGTGGATTTACAGCCACACTAATAAGGCCTAATCAGTGCTTCGGCAAGTGGTTTTAATTTTTCACCCAGTACGTTATGAGATTCCATTCTGCGGGCCATGAGACATTTCTTACAGATGAGTTGGTAAATGCACCCTACCAACTCATCGGCACCAACCTAATAAAATTCAGCAGGCAGTTTGTCATCATTATTCTTCTTAAGTCGCTAAATTGCGACTTTGATCTCATTATGGCTTGGAACCGGAGACGCATTCATAAACACCTAACTAACCGGCATGAGAAGTGATCCCTCAATAATCTCAGTAAGCTTTCCACGACCTTTTTTTTAAAGCGTTGTCTTACATAACTAACTTAGTTTTTTAGTTCATATGGAATCACAAACACATTCTGCTTTAAAGGTGCGTTCAGAGCAACCCAACTAAATTGACTATTGTATGACTAAATTAATATTTTAATAACATAAAGTCATTTTTTTAGATTTGTTGTAATTTCTGAGTATTTCATACAAGTATTGCAATATGGAATGCATTTTTAACACCAAAATAAAAAGAGCTTAGTTTTTTACGTGCATTGATTGTATAGTTGAAATCATTCAGCAGTTTCTGAAAAAACTCCTCTTAAAAGGGAAGCATAGTATTCAGCATTATAATCAGCCGTGTTCCGGAAAACGAATCAGAAAAATTTATTCGGATTTGTTTTTAAATCCCAATTCTACCAAAACGAATTTTTCATGTGAAAAGAAAACGAATTTTTTTGTTGCAAGAGGAGTTAAAACGAATCTGCAAAATAGGTTTAAAAACGTACTTATTTTATACTGAAATAATTTTTTAAATATTCTTTGATTTTCTTAGATTTTATTTATGTCAATTTTAAAGCAGATATTCATTGACAATTATTTTTAATTATTTAGCATGCGTTGTGCAAAACAGGGTTCCCGCGTTACCCAAAGAAATTTTCCCTTAAAACAAAAATAGCTAAGTCGTATTTAATTTTAATAAATATTGTTGCTATAGTAATAATTTTGTGTTATTTTATTTAAAAGATAGAATAATAAAGAACTGGCAATGTTTTTATGAAAATAAAATGTAAACAACATATACTAATAAAAAGGCGCAGACCTGCGGCTACCATGTCAGCTGTTTTGAATCAAGCAAAAATAATTTCGCACCAATAAAACATGAAATTTAAAAATAAGAGAAACATAAGAATTTATCAAAAAAATAAAGGGGAGTTATCAACAAAAAAATTCGTTTTCCAGAGCACGCAAAAACGAATCCGGATGAAACTGTTCATTTTGGTTTTCCGGAGCTATATTGGACTGTTTCGAAAAATTTTAAGTCTTTTTCACATATGATTAAAATTTTATTTTTTTGGAGTACCAAAATTTGTATTTTCTGGTTGCATATAGCAAGAAGTTACTTTTATGCAAGCCGTGTTCATACCAAGCGTGCCCGAGTCACGAACCGGTTAGATAAGTAAAAAAATCTGCCACGCGCTCATCTCTTCATACACACACGCACACAGTCAGTCACCCACACACGTACACATTCCATTCACGGACACTGATTTCTACTGGTAAATCATAGCACTTTAAATTAAGCATGTTAGCTTCCATGTTGCCCAGCCCGAGTCCGAGTACAAGTCTCAGTCCTGAGTCCGAGTCCCAGTTTCAAGCACCCAAACTGGCTTACGCCCCATATGGTTGCAGAATGTATTATGTTTTATGAAGTGCCGAACTGAGCTTTAGAGTTTTTATTTGCTTAAAAACTGAAAATCAGTTTAAATGTTTGATATGCGATTATTTCCAGTTGCAGCTGCAGGCAGCAGATTGGGGCAGCCTTTAAGTCTACTGTAAATCCAATTTGAATTTTACTTCCACAAACGAAGCTTTTGATGGGATTTTCTTCAATTTTGTATTGAAACAGCATTTTATAGCATATGTGTCAGTACAGGTGCTGCAATTTGTTTCATTTACCTTTATAGAGAAATAAAATATAAAAATAAAAGCATTTTTGGAGAGATTTACACTGCTTTCAAAAATTATAAATGCATGCATGATTTCTTTTCCAAGGCAAACAGAAAAAGGTGCTCTGTACCATTTATGGATGCAAATGGTCGTGACTTCAATCTGAGCACCGTAGACGACCTGATCTCACTATTAGTAAGTACAGTGACTTTTAGAAACGGTGCCAGAAAATAGACTGAGATGGAGATTCCCTGGTAAAATCTTCTTGAAGACTGCCTAATTAATTATAATTTGCTCTGAAACGATGACACAAAATTAACTTGATCTTGGCGTAATCTTTACAAAGACAAAAATAGGTACATTTTTGATTGCGATTGTTTTCAAAAAACTTAAAAATATTATATGTTTTATTTCAAAATAGTTGCAAGCATGCACTTGGCTTCATACTTTAAAGGCCGCTCACAGGCGGGATAGCCAGAGTATGATAAGCTCTGCCGATGTGCTCCCTAACCCATCTGAAGTTCTAAGGCGTTTTTGTAACTTCTACGTACTCCTCCGGTACTACGATCATTTTGCTGTTAAATCTACAGCCACTAGAAGCTTTCCAAAGATATTCTAGCAAGACTCCGAGGCTAAAATGCTTAAATTTTATTATATGATGATACTACAGTGCATTTCTTCTCTGTTTCGAGTCCCTCCACTGAAGCTTGCTGCGCAGATAAGCTTCGAAAAAGAGTAGCTGATAAGGAGGCACTGGCAGTCAGAAGATTTTTTCTGTTCCACCAGAATCCCAGCACATTAGATGTTTGAAAAAAGTTTATCAGTTCCTATTTTCAAATTCGAATTGGCTTAAAGCAAGATTATTTATGCGAATTTTTTTTCTCTCCTATTCATGATTGTGAATAAAATTCATCTCAGCAGTAAGACTAATTCTAAAAATGTGTACAAAATGCTCCTGATGCTCTTTATTCGTTCGTTGAAAACACTTTTACTTATTTTACTTAACATTCTCAAAATACAATTTGTAGTAGAGCCTACAACCTCAAAAACTTCTGTGAAATTTTTTTTCGAGACAGTTTGTCGGAGGATACTTTTTATATCTTTTTGTGGTCATTGAGTTCGAATCCGTAGTCAAAAAGATCAATAACACGTCAGGTTTCTGAGATAACCACCGAAATACCACATTTTATGGTATTTTTGAGATGATGTTAGAAACCTGATATTTGCACAATTTTTATATATGTACTCTTTATTTAAAGGTGCACAGATTATAATAATCGGAACGACAATAGAATTCTATTTAGCCATGTCTGTCTGTTAGTCGAAGATACATGCATAAGCCATAATCCATCGGATGGGAACTTTGGAAGTTAGAGTCAAAATTACCAAATTAAAACCCCGTTTGCCTAAAAGCCCCACTTAAAACAACCTATTGGTAGATTCTTTGGTAAAGAAACCGCTGTCTCGAAAATCGATGCATACCATCGATTCATATTTTGACTCCGGATAAACTCTATAGAAATAAGGGTATATTATAATGTCTCGATTAACTGATTTTTGTATTAATTAACTTAACAATTTTGTGACAGCACAAGTAACCCATCAAAGCAAAAAAATTGTTCATTTACAATATGCCGGAATGTTCTGAAATACCTTACTTCTGTTTCGGGATGGGCTGCATGGCATTGAACTTCCTTCCCTGTACCATCTCTAATTTAAAGAGAAAATTTTATTTATTTTTTTACATTTTCATAGTAAAACTATAGCAAACACGAATAATACACTGAAATTTTTTCCTTTTTTCAATAACACTTACTTACGACTCACTTCTTTTTCAAGTAATCAAAATTAAGCTGCTTGTACTACTTGCCATAAATAAATTTGCACAGTTTATCCTGGTGCTTGCAAAGCAAAGGGAAACCAACCAACAAAATTGATTTCCATCACGAACCATTGCATAAGAAAAGTTAATGCCACAAACACAATGCCCTGCTTCATTTATCCACAAGAACAATTGCTCATATTTTTTTATGCATGCAAAATAAAATCTTCAAAAAAAAAAAAATAGAAAATGTTCAAAATATAAATCTTCAAATCCTCGTTTTGCCCATGATGCAATGAATTTTACAAGGTGACGCAAAGAAGCGCGCAAGTTGAACCGCGCAACAAACTGGTTCAATTTTTGAATGGTAGCTTTATGAAATAGTGAATCAATTTTGATCAAAGTTTACACAATGGTTAAGACTGATAAAAAACACAGCTGATCTTTTGGACGCGAAATTTTTAAAAAATCCAACAAATTTTTAAGTTGTACTTATGTGTCTTTATGCGTTTTTTATTAGTCCAAACATTTTTGGGAAGATTGATTAAAATTGGTTCACAATTTCATGTAGCTACAATAGAAACATTGAACCTGCGCTCTCTTTTTCAGAGAGACACGAGCAACGAAGCTTCGCATTGCGTCACCTTCCAATTGTTGGATTATGTTACTTACCCATGTTGATTGCTTCGACCAAGCCATCGAGTTGCTCGAACCAAACAACCAAAGAACTAAAGAGCCCAGCAAAGTCGGACGCTTGATTTTGCGTTGTTTTTATCGATTGGTTTTTGCATTTGCAATTCCATTCGATTTTCCTACAGCCACTTTATCAATTTCGCCAATAAAATTCAAACATCTCTGTCTGCTGCCTTTTATTCGCAATTTCTTTAGTTGCGTTTTGGTTTTTCATTTCCTTTTTTTTCTCCTTTTATTATTTTTTATTGCATTTTTTGATTTTTATTTTTTAGCTGCTGTCGGCATAAAAAATGCATCATTCATCATCTGACTGTGCTGCAGTCTATAGATTGTCTGTGGATTGTTTGTGTTCTTACCTTGACGGGATTTGAAATATTGATGATGTTTTCAAGCTGTTCGTTTTGTATGTTTTCCAATTTGTTTTTGGTAAGTGCTTAAAAGCCTGAGCTAATTGGTTTTATAGTTATAATTGGCAACGAAATTAGTATAGGGAGTTGGAACTTCCTATAGGTATTTTTTTTTGCATAAGTGGTTTGCTGTGGACCACAAAAAATAGGGAGCAAATAATAAAAATAAACATTTTTAATGAGTAGTTTAAATTCAACTTTAATTTCAAAAAGTCATAAATTTAATTGGAGTTTATGCATTTTCCCCGAAAACTAGATTACTGACGTTACTAAACTAGATCAAAATATTCTTTTATATTTGGTAAAGCTATATTCTTATTATTAATTTATTTACAATTTGCTGCATTTGCCGAAGTTGACGCCTGACAACAATTTTCCTATTTTGCCAATAGGGCATATTAAAAGCTAGAGTAACATATTGAATCAGCAGTTTTGCGCGCTAATTATTTTTTAGTATTAGTGCGTAGGTTAATGGTATTAGTGCATAAGTATAAGTGTAGAGGGATAAGTGGAGATAGGGATTGTGTTAGGTATGGCGGACTCTTTCTTTTAGATAAATATAGAAGATAAGAAGAGTGCCGCTTAGGATTTCTTAGTATAGGTTCGGGCGGGAATTTCAGGATTTGGCGCCGATCGAGGCCAATATAAGGCGGATCGGCAGCCTGAACTGGAGAGTATTAGTGAGTTTGTGAAACGAAGAGAGTCTGAGTGAGTTAGTGCAACGAGAAGGGTCTCGGTCAGTGAGTGAAAGTGAGTCAGTGGCTTGGCCGTTTGTTACAAGAACTATTGTATAACAGAAAAGTAATGAAAAGTGAATTAATTTTTCACCTTACGCCTATGTGAATGTAGCGAAATGGCCAAGCCACATATTTTGACTAAGGTGTAGAGTTTGTGAAGTTAGGCCTTGTAGAGTTAGGGCGTGTAGAGTTAGAAGCTTGGCTCTATATGAGATCTGATAACTTTTTGACAGTGCGAGTTATATGTTCTCGTCTTGGCAACATTTTACATGAAAATGTTTTTTGGTGGGATTTCATTTCTTTTGTAAGTTGTTTGTAACAAATTTTTTTTTTATTTTTTTTAAATTTTTTTTAATAATAATTTATAATACCAGGAGCCTCTATATATATGTATATATGTATATATCTGGGGGCACCAAGTTTCAGTTCAGATTACCCCTCTAGCGCAGTGGTCGGCACGGCCCTATCTCTGGCGCATAGGCTAAGGCGACGTCGACACACTTCATGTGTTATACGCAAAACGCATGCATACGTGCGTGCTTTTTGTACTACTAAAATTTTCTCTGCCGCAGTGACGTATTGCGACGCTGACGTTGCTTGGACGTCAAAAAAAAAAAAAAAGCCTGAAGCCACGCACCATCAACTGCGTGTTTGTTGCATTAGCAAAAAAAAAAAAATGTGAGTGTATTTTGTGTCGACCACTGCTCTAGCGTCAAAATTGAAAATTGCAGGTCTAATACAAACTTGCATCACCTAGTTTAAGGTGTTGGGGGATGAAAGTTACAAGTTTTATAATTTTTTTGTTGTTGGTGTGCTAATACTAGCTTACATACAAAATTTCAGTTTTCTAGGACATTGGGAAATACCTAAGAATTTTGATGATCATCAGTGACGAAATCTGCGTTTTTTAGGTATCAATAAAATCTGAAGTATGGGAGCTATGCAATTAAAACTTTATACGTTTAATAAGTCCGCTATTAACAACATATCCGGAAAATTTCGTTGATCTAGCATAATCCTAACCAAAGTTATAAGGGCTCAAAAAAACGACGAAGCGCTTCGAGAAAAGGTAGGTAATATAATGCCTTTTTTTTTTTTTTTTTTTGGGGGGCACTACCGTGCCACCAGATATAGAACTGTCGCAAAGGACGAATTTAAGGATATATTTAAATAGTGGCGCACCGGGTGCGACCACGTCGGAGTTTATACGTTCCGTGAACGAGCCACGCCAAGTTTTGCTACCAGGATCAATATTTGGGTGTGCGTATCGCCACGAGGGGGCATAATGTATATTAAATTATTAAACCTGTTCAATTGCACAATGTTAGATCTAAGTTTAACTTTGTTTTCTCAGAATATTGTTTTTCTAAAAATATTATTTAGCGTACATACATAAGTGTATTGTGATAAATAGACAGCAAAAAGGTGTATAATATATTTTTAAAACTTTAAGCAAATTCGGGTTTTGTATGAAATATCCAAAGTCTCAGCGAATTATAAATTCGTTGTGACATTTTCTCTGGACATAATTGAGCTATCCCAGCCGTTGTTTTGGACAAAACCAGAGGTAGTTACAACCGCTAGAAATAAAGGACTGTTTCTGGGGAACAGCCGCATCACGGTGATTGCTCAGCAAAGCTAAGCTTAAAAGTCGTGAATCCTTGCAGATGAACATATCAGTTTTGCTGTCGCTACAGTATTTCCAGGAGCTTGTGCACCATTGGGAACATTCCTGCGTTGCAATCGGCCATCGCTTCTAAGGCCGTTGAGGACCATTGAAAACTATTTATTTTAGACCGCCTCGCCATTGCAATATACGATATTCTTGCGATCTGCACTTATTTTTCCATGAGATTCTTTTGCTAACTGGCTTAGTGTGGAATCTAAAACCATAATCTGGCATCCAGGCCCGTTTTAGAAAAAATTCCCTTTTTCCAAGTTAAATAACTTTTGACAAAATTTGAAATATCTATGGTTATACTTACATAGAATCGCGCGGTCCATCCTGTTCTATGAATATAGTTGGGTTTAATGAAAATCAATTAGATTCGTTCTTTGAACAATTTTATAGGGTCGGTGTAAGCAGCGAAATTCTACTACGAGGAAATAGGGAAAGTTATCGAAATAAAAAAACTTGGTCAGTCTGACTATTATGCGCATCTTTTGGTAAAATTTTTATCTCCATAGCTCTGATAGTCTCTGATATCCATTTACTCAGACGGACAGACGGACTGACAGATAAGGCTGTATCGACTCAGGTGTTGATGCTGATCAAGAATATATATCATTTAGGGGGTCTGAAACGAATCCTTCTTATTATACCCTTTGTACTTTTAGTATATGGTGTATGTTAAAGTTGGGTAGGGACAACTTTGAGATGTACAACAACAACAAAGAGAAAATATGCATAGTGCTTAGATACTCAAACAAATTTGGCATTCCAAAAACCCAACTGTGGCTACGCCTATGGTCCCAAAATCATACAACTTTTTGGTTAGTAAGAGGGCAGTTTGGTAAGTCAGTGATGTAAAGAAGACTTCAAATTATGTGCATTGAAAAGCTAGGTAGGTCCTTGCAAGGATTGGATGACAGTTTCTTAAGTCGTAGCTGCCATCTCACAAAATGGATGTAGAAGCGCGGAATATGTATGATCATTTAAAGAAAGAAATATCTTAACGTCGCGACTTAGTGGTCCTAGCGGTCTGCCTTATGGAGAAAATATTAAATCTAATTAGAATATTGCCAATTAGAATATTTGGTTTATTTTGTAGAAGGTCTTTTGGTTCTAGCAGCAAGCATGCAGCAGGCCGAGGTCATAACCCACAACTGCCAAGCAAGATTACTCGAGATCTTTTCCTTTGCGGCTGAGGCTGTGCACAACTCGGAAAAATAGACTGCTCAACCTGACGGCCTTAAAACTTTCCTCTTTTGTAGCTTTTAAAATTTTTAACTGGAATGTCAATAAGTTTATCTATGATTATATTTTAGTGTAAACGATCCATTTGTGTTCTTTTCTAGCGAGTATTTTGCATTTTTATGGAAATAAACTTAAAAAATTAAACAAGTTTTATTTCGTTAATATGTTTCCCTTTCTCAAATACTGAAGTTTTTTTCACCAATATTTGAGTTTTTCTGGATGCAGTTGTATCCAAGCTCTGCTGTGTTATTGCCACAATTGAGTTTAGCTGGGTGACCTTAGTTTCCGCAACTCTCTGTCTAGTTCTTCCTACAAAAATTCTATGGCATTGATGTCCAGAGACTGGGATGAGCAATCCATCACTTCACCGCTGTCACCTTTTGATTCCAAACTGTTTTTGCAAAGTTTGGCTCTGTGCCTTGGGTCGTCGTGAAACAAACGCTGAAATTGGAAGCCAAGTTTACTCGAGTCTGCCGGAACCAGCTACAAAAAGGTGAGTTTTTTTTATCCGAGACAATTATTATATTTGTTACTCGTATAAAACATTCATGGGGCGCATTTGCTGCCAATTGGGGGCTCTAACAAACAATATCGTTTAATGTTAAATTCTGATTAAATATCTGCTAGAGTTTAATTTAAATTCAACAAACAATTTAAAAATAAAAGAATATTAGAGCTATTATACTTTCGCAAATATAGTTGAATTTCCAACTAATTTGCAAATTGCAATGTAGCTCAATGTGGCCCAATTTCCTAATGACCAACAAAAAATGTATTATTTATATTTATTATAGTAGATTTGTTTTCGGGTTTTCATGGATTTTGTGGGTGAAACTCTATTACATAGTTATACATAAAGAGTATGTTGACATTGTGTTCGGCGAATTGATTTTGTTGTTGTTATTATTGTTTGGCCATTTTGGGTTTCCAAATGTTTTCAATTTTAATGCACCCAATAAAAACCACATACACACAAACACAACAAACAAGGCTTAATAATTTTTTTTTGCAATATTTAATATTAAACAAATTTAATTTACTTCCATTGATGTGACGAAGAATTCAACGAAAAATTAAATGGTTGGGGTTTTGTCAAAATGGTTTTAAAAAGAGGAGAAATCACATAAGCACTCAGCAATTGAAAAGTTTTAATTTCTTCTTATTACTAGAATACCCAGAGATGCTAGGTAATAAAAAGCGATTACAAGCGATTAATTTCCTCTCTTTCGAACGCTGTATTCCTTCTATCACGTCTTCGATCCTAAGTCATCTTGACTTGCCTCTTCGAGCATCCATGAGCAATACTGTATTAGGAGGCGCTTAATTGGTCAACGATGCTCTTTTTGCTTTTTTTCTATTATAATGTTTAATTTGTATTTGAAATTTATTTTTTCCAATTGGTTATTGTAAATCCTAGTCACCGGCCAGTTATTGATATGAGAAGACCGCATCTAGAGTACATCAAAAATGGTGAAAAAAAATACTTTAGTATTCATAAGCTCCCAAAAGAAACAACCATTGAGCTTTTGGTGCAAAAATTCGAGTCAATTCGAGTCCTGAATAAAACTTAAAAACTTTGTGGTATGTATTAATAATTATTAGCTGGACAACCCATTAAGGGTCTTTGCTCGCAGCAGTAGTTGCCTCCGTCCGTCTCTATCTTTGTCTTGTGTCCTCCAACAACGTATCCCGAGGTTCGCAGCATCGACGTCCACACTATCGGCCCATCTTGAATTTGGAGGGCCACAATTTCGATTCTTTTGACATCGCCTAGTAGTGGCCAGCCCTCCGCAACTTATGTATTTTAATTGCCCTGGATAACACTGGGTTGCCAAAGAGTTCCCGGAACTACGTTCTTGCAGATGCCTCCAAAGATACGCCGGCAATATTTTTACCTCTGGTAAATTATTATTTTCGTCGCAGTATCGAGAAAATAACTTTTCATGTGTTTTGCAGGGCTGAAATAGCGTTGGTTTGCTGATAAAATCCTGTGGTCAGTCTCCTTAGTAACTTTATTTTTAGCGTTGATGTTCACACAGAGGTATTTAAATTCGGCCACCACTTCGAAGTTGTAGTCACTAATAGTATAGCTCTGACCATGTCGGTGTCGAATGGTCGTTGATATCATTATTTTGGTTTTTTTTTCATTTATGACAAGTCCCATTATTTTTATTTTTTTAAGCTCCATGGGATTTTTTTTTTTTTTTTGCAACACAAAACATACATCTGTCGCTCAGCCACCATCCAAGACCTGAAACAACATCACCAATGAGAAACGTTCTGTTGAATCGATTCTTCACGTCTATAAAACCAGCCGTTGTGAACATTTATCGAATATCCTTTTTCATACATAAATGTCATCGATGAAGCTTCAGATTGAAATACTCAACTTGGCTTCAAAATAAATTTTACTTCTTTAAATTTGCGTTTACTTTTCTTTACCTCTTTTGGTTCACCCTATATTTCGTAGAACAGGATAACCAAAGAAAACCATAGCTATGGAGTAGAAGAACACCCCATAAGTGTAAGTACATCTAAATCTAGAAATGCAACACTGTCTAAAATGAATATTTATACATACGACGCCCCTAGTTTAAATTGTTCCCACGAAAATTTTTTAGCATAAATTCAAATAGATGCTCCAAGTAGTAGTATAATTGGTGTTCTTATAAATGAAACCTGAACATATACAAAGGCTGACAAATGTGCTTGTCATATTGACATATGCATGACAAAATTACCAAAAAAAATCAAAAAAATTACGAAAGTCATGGGGGACATTTTCAATTGTAATTGTATCTACTACGTGTGCAAGTGTTTGTCTGTATGATATGTGATGAGCATGTCAGACAACCTGTAATCATTGTCATTGTCATCAACATCATCGGAATTCAGTGTCTTCCACTTCCAAGCTGCAAAGTTTTTTCCATCTATTTTTTTTTTTACTTTACTGTCATGTAGCTGGGACAAATGTCCGCATGTTGACCAGATGCCATGTTGACCAGATTGCTTTTGTCTTACACGAATACGTTGATTTACTTTTGTTTAGGGTTGTTCAACATTGGCACAGGTGTTTTCGCCAGACACTGATACCTGTCTCTATGTACTTTGTTGGAAAAAAAAAATGGAACTCAGTACGTGGCTCCTCAGTTTAATCATGAAGAAATGGTTTCGTCTGTGTCTCTGTTCATGTGTCTGAGACTATGTCATTTGCCGGTTTACATGACTGTTCGGATAGTATGTAATAGGTCTGAGCGTATATGCAGACACTTGATAAATGGAAAAAATTCACTACTTGAATGTCTAGAAATCATAGTGCCGTTGCCAAATTGCATCACTAAGTATTTACAGATGCAACAATATGTAAACTTTTTTTTTTTTTTTTTTTTTTTTTTTTTTTTTTTTTTTTTTTTTTTTTTTTTTTTTTTTTTTTTTTTTTTTTTTTTTTTTTTTTTTTTTTTTTTTTTGACACCCACCAATACAAGTGTTTTTAATTGCGAAAATGCAACCAACTACTCCAAAAGAGCCATCTTTGTATTGAACATATATTTATTTGCTAACAACAGAACAGCTTAAAGAGGTAAATATATTTATAACTAATTACTATATATATAGTATGGTTTGACAGTTGCTTAAAGACTTTGTTTTTAAACCGGCTTATTATAAGAACCGAAGCAGTGTATTAAATAATAAAAGTAATTAATTAATTTATAGCGATTTATTAAAAGTTTCATTATCTATGCAGCGATATAATGTCTTTTGTTAAAGTTATGTGTATGAAGCGATATATGTATGCATAAGGCGCGAAGATGCTTGGGAGTGCGATAAGCAACGACTGATAACTGATCTGCATTGGCAAACCGTGAGACAGATTAGTCGTTAATATGTGAAGCGACATAAAAGAGAGGGCGGCAGCGCTAACATGTTTAAGAGAGAGGTTTAACAGAAGAGTTCTCTTGCCGCGCAGGGCAAGTAACAATATAAAGAGAATAATTATTTATGTAGTTAAATTATAGCTGCTTGACCAAACAAGGTTAGTTGAAGATAATTTGGCTTTATGGAAAAAAATTCACGTGTATTTTTTTTTCGCAAAGTTTATTTCATTTAATGAAAAAAAAAGACTATATTTGTAGATCCTCAAGCCAAGGTCGCGATTTCTTAAGCTTACTCTCGTGCAAACAAGTACATTTATGGAAATTTATAATAGGAAGGTTAAAGCTTCGAAAGGCGGCATTAAAAATTAGTCAGCTAAGATATTTATATACTCTGTACCCTATGGTACAAAGTGTATACTAAGCTTGTGCAAGCCGAAAATGTATGTAACATACAGAAATATTCGTCGGATAACCTCCAAAGTTACCTTAAAGTGACTCGATATACCGACGTCTGTCTGTCCGTCTGTACGTCCGTATGAACGCCTAGATCACAGAGATGGTAAGAGATAGTGCAACCAAAGTTTTAGATTAGATCCCTTTTTATTCCATTTATTTTATTTTTTGGATATCGGGGATATATTTTAAAGCTCCTATAGGGGTGTTTCAGAGCACCTCGGTTACGATATCGTAACCAAATTTGGCAATCGGAAGTTCCCAAGCACTGTACAAAATTTTATCGAAATCGGTTGACTGTATTATATAGCTCCCATAGAACTGATGGGTCAAAAATCTTGTGCAAAATTCTGGTTCCGTATTTATTTTTACAATACAAATTTGGCAATCGGATCATATCGAAATTCAATTTGGCATTGGGAAGTTTTTTTAGAGTTTTCGCTCACTGTACCAAATTTGATCAAAATCGGTTGACTATATCATATAGCCCGTAGAGGACCGATCGGTCAAAAAAACGTTTTTAGGGCTTATTTCCTGTCTTTATAAAGATATCGAAATTAAATTTGGCGTTTGGAAGTTTTTTGGAAGATTGGTTGATTATATCATATAGCCCGTAGAGGACCGATCGGTCAAAAACTGTCTAGTGCAAAATTCGTCTGTTTTTTAGTTTGTTTATAAAAATATGGAAAGATTTTTACAGTTTTTACGTCACTGTAAACAATTTTTTTTTCTTTCCCTTTTATGGGTTCCTCACAAAGAGTTGGGGCACTGCGACCAGAGATCTTTTGTATCGTACCCATATGTTAATGCAAAAGACCTTCCGCTTTTCGCATGAATAGCAGTAGGTCTTTCGTTGTTATTGCTCTAAGCTGGAAAGGATTGATCCGTTCCTTTCCCATGCGACAGGCTCTGTTCCACACCAATGATGGGTAGTCACACAGATTTTGTCTGGTGGTTTTGTCGTCTTTGAGACAGAGTCTACACTCTGTGGGCTATTTTCTGTAGGTGGTATCTTATAGCATGGTGCCCAGATAGGTATGCTACCACGAGTTTTAAGGTCCGCTCTGCCAAGACCTTTTTGTCTTGATTCAGAGGTTTGACAAGTTATTTTGCTTGTCGTAGCCCCGATAAAGAGAACCAGTATATCCTTTGTTCCCTTGCAGCCCATATGTTTACCATGGTTTTGATTGTGGACCAACCAATACCACAGAAGGGCGCTGGAGATGTAGTGGGGGTTGAGGCAGCCTGCCGTGCTAGATCATCAGCGATCGCTTTTCCATCCACTCCTGAGTGTCCAGGTACCCAACATTGCACGACTTTGTTAAGGGAGGACAGGAGTTGGAGGTAAACAATAGAAAGCAAAGGTTTTTGGTCGTTTCATCTAAAAAGTTATTGCACCATTGCATTCAATGCATTGAAACTAGGTTCTGAATTCGAGAAAACATGAAATAATTTTGAGTGTTGAACATAACCCCATAAATTTTTATTATAATCGCACCAATTAATGCAAATAATTATAAAAAACCTTTTGCTGATCAATGCTAATATTTTTATATTTACTTACAAAATAGATACATTTTTTTATCACACAAACAATAAGTATGCATTCTAATAAATATTATAAGAATGTATAATATAATTTTTACATTTATTGACAGAAAAATTTTTTTTCATAAATTTAAAAAAAAAATAACAAAATAATTTTGGTTCTATTTTTTTTAACATTTATTTCATATTCACACCAAACAAAGTTCGTATAAAAATACGTGTTTTTAAGAAAAATGTGAATGACATATTTAAGGAACATTTTTAATTTTTTTTTTTTTCTAATATGTATTGGCCAAACAATTGGAATATTTTTTTAAAAAAGCCCTACTAACTTGAATATTAGTCCAAAATTGTTCAATAGTTTAGTCACAATTAAATAAAAACGAAAAACTTTTTTTTTTAACTAAGCCGCAACGCCTTAAATTTAAAAACTAAAATATTGCGTAAAATATTTTTTTTTTTTGCTTTATGCTTCGAGCTGTATCATTAGCTTTCAAATATTGCTGCAGGCAGCTTCCCTGTACCAGATTTGATCGCTATAGTGTTGTACAAGGTATTCCAAAGTCTTCCGCGCCCGACTTTAATAAACAAAGTCTAATAACGTTATGAAGCAATAACAAAGCAACTACATAAAAAAACAAGAAATTTGTGCTTTGGTGCTGTCTGAACTCCCTCACCACACTTTCTAGTTGGTGGGCAGCACGCAGCCCACTTGTGTAACCACCTTGGCCGCCACATCCATGGCCACGCGCATACTTTCGCATATTGAACGTTTTTTCTCCAGCCAGGCATGAAAGAAGCTGGCTACAAAGGCATCTCCTGCACCTGTGGCATCGACTACCTTATCCACACGCGGTGCTCTGTAGTACTCAAATGTCAGTTCGCCAGGCGGTGACAGCTCCTTCACATAATTCGTTATTAACTGCACGCCATCTGAACCATTGGTTACCACAATGATCTTGATCTGTTTTTCACCATTATGCTGCAGCAGCTTTGGCGCCAATTCTTCCATACTCTTGCAATCTGCCGCCAAGCACAAAGCAGCGAACTCCTGCTGATTGCCACATACAAAAAAGGCACGTTGCGCCATCCGCAGCAACATCTGCGCATTTTGCTGCACTATGTAGGGTGCACTGAGATTCACGGCCAGACGCCGACGTCCACGCACAAAGTGCGTCATTATATAGTCACAGATCTGCTCACGTTGTGGCACAAAAAAGCCCTCAACATAGAGTATTTGCTTGCGCTTTGGTGGTCGCAAAAAAGTTTGCCTCTCATCGGCGGCAGACTGCTTCAGTTGGTCCAGCGAGAAGTGTGCAGAGGCACCAATATGTGCATAAAGCGTGGGATTGTTCTGGTACATAAGGCATACGCACTGTCCCGTGTATTGTTCGTCTATGGTTTGTAATCTTGCCTCAACCCCAAGTGACTGCAGTGCATCGCGCAATTCCTCGGCTTGCTTATCAGCACCCACGGCACCAAAGAATTGTGCATCGGTGCCAAGTTGTTTTAGAATGCGTACGGTGTTAAGCGCTGAACCGCCGGGTTTGGTTAGAGATTTGCCGGTGCTGCTAGCTTCTGTGACAATTTGTCTTAGTTTGAACAGCTCCATTTCGCCCTTGGAGCGCAGTTCCAGTCCATAACGCTGCAAGACATCGGAGTCCTGCAGTTGTACAATACGATCGAGCAGCACATTGCCAAAACAAACCACTTTGCGCGGTGTATAGAATCCGCCTTGCGTGTCATCCATCGCTACGCAAAAAACTTTCTCACACACTTGTTCAGGTACTCCATAGTTTTCAAATTAGTGGTGCGTCGCCTACGTTGGATTCATGCTATTTATTCGATACGTAATACCCCGCTCCATTTGCAACGTTTTTTGTTGGCTCGAATTCTAGACCAGCCGCCACTTCTGACAACGCGCGTTGCCACCAATTGAATGAATGCTCGAGCCGGTTTCCACAGCATACTTAACTCATTTTGGACGAGACGCATTCTCTTTTCCCATGCTGTGCAATTAAAGTCTGCGCTTTTTTTCCACTTTTTTTATAAAGTACTTTGTTTTATTTGTTGTTGTGGGTAGTTATTCTGTTGCTTTTTAACAGCTTAAGTTTGTTGTTGTTTACATTATGTGGTACTTATAAAATAACTAATAAAGTACCCAAAAGCTTCTGACTTAAGATCGCAAAGCCGAATCGAAAGCCGTAAAGTCGCTCATAATTATACCCTGTACCTTATGTGCGAAGGGTACATTAAATTTGTGCAAGCCGAAAATGGAGAAGAAGGTGTCGTCGGAGACCCCCAAAGTAACCTCAAGTATGATCAGTGTGACTAAAGAAGTCGATACACCAATGCTTGTCCATACGAACGAATAGATCTCAGAAATGGTAAGAGCTAGAGCATCCAAAATTACAGACTAGATCCCTTAGTATTAATTAGGAGACAAGTTTTTTTTAGTTTTTCGACATCGGGGCTATATTTAGCCGTGCTTTGGAAAACGAAAAAACCAAAACGAACCATTTCATTCGAATCCGTTTTTACGTTCTCCAGAAAACGAATTTTTTTGTCGTTACCGTCCCTTTTTATTTTCGATAAATTCGTAAATTTCCCTAATTTTTCGATAAATTCTCTTGTTGTGTTGGCGCGAAATTATTTTTGTTTGAGACGAAACAGCTGACATGGTTGCCACAGCTCATTTCATATTTTATTTTTATTAAAATATTGCTAGTGCTTTGTTATTCTGACTTTTAAATATTTAAAATATTATTTCAGTATAAAATTAGTGATTTTTTAAACCTATTTTGGCGTTTTGTTTTAATTCCTCTTACAACAAAACATTCCATTTCAAGCCACAAGAACACGGCTGATATAAAGCTTTTATAGCTTTATAAAGATACAAGATACCGTACCCAAAATTGGCATTCGGATATACCAAATTTTATGAAAATCGGTTGACTATATCATATAAACCCCAATGGACCGATAGGTCAAAAAAAAATGGTTTGGTACAAAATTACTTGCTTTTTGTTTATCGTAAAGATCGTAAACAAATTTGGCAAATAAATATTTATTAGGTTTTAGTAGTATACCGGATTTGATTGCAAAGTGGTGGCACAGGGTATCCCAAAGTCACCCGCGCCCGAATTTTTTTTTGTTATATGGATTAATTTGAAAGAATTTTTTCATTTGATACTTGTCCATAGGTTTAAGCCGGCTGACTGACAGATGGAGTTAAAGCATTTTTTAAAAAGACTAGAAATCAATGTGCTGTTGCCAAATTTCAAAAATCGGATTCAATTACATCACGTGCAGGATCTCACGGCAAACTTGGCCAGTATACTGTAGGAAAGAACCAAGCAGATACGCTGTGTAAATAGAGCTCAATGTTCGAAAGTAATCCGAGCAATCACCGGACACTGGCTGGTGGGAACTCATGCATCAAGGCTAAATGCTACTCACCATGACTTCTGCAGAAGTTGTGGCGATGAGGAAGAGTGGAGCACCTCTTCTGTCACTGCACGGGACTGTATAGAACAAGGTTCCGCTTCCTCAAGTTACACTTTCTAAATGACTTATCCCAGCTCTCAAAACAGAGTCCAAAATGCCTTTCGAGATCACCGGATGGCTGTGAATTAGAACATCTGGAGGACCGATTTAGTGGGGATGGGAGGAGGAAAGCCCACCATTTCGGTATCCCAACGGGCTTATTTTCTGGCCTAAGTGAGTTGGGACGCAACGTCCCAGCTGCCGCCTAATCTAACCTCACCTACATCAAAGTGATTTTAATTGCAAAGTTTTTACAATTTAAGAGTTTTAAGAACTTATTAAAAAGTTATAAAGTGGCTATAAATTTTATCATTAAATATTCGAAAACGGTTTTACTTGAAGGAGTTTTATGCATTTGAAATTTGCTAATTAGTCTGTACGTTCTTACAGACTGTTGTTATATGTAAAAATTTACTTTTTAAAAAGACTAGAAATCAATGTGCTGTTGTCAAATTTCACCACCTTCCCTACTAATTTAAAGAAATTTTTTCATATGATACTTGCCAATAGGTATCAGCAGGCTGACCAAAAGCTGATAGATGGAATTAATGCACTTTTTTAAAAGACTAGAAATCAATTTGTTTCTATGTTCGGATCCAATTATGTTAAATGATTTTAGTAGCTTGCTGCTAGGCAAGGGGCTCAGGGGATACACAATCGTTTTTGAAAATATCAACGTTTCGTTGTTTATTAGACTCACATCTTTCTGCATGTCAAATTTGGAAGCACATTTATTATTGTATTAAAATTTAATATTGTTGCAGTTTTTCGTGGAAAAGGGTCTAAAGTTGATACTTTGTGGTCCTTTACAGACCCAGGCCTAATGGTCAGTACCAAAATTAGAATTTTAAACAAAACCAACGAAATGAACAAAATTTGCTCAGAATGAAGCACACAATGAAGCCAAAACTTTGAAAAGTGTTCTAACAGAAGAGAATGAATGATGTGTTTACAGATATGACGACGAAACTATGATTTCACGTCACAGTGAATATATTCTGGATTTCCCATATGATAGTGTGGAAAACCCAAATTATTTTAATCGTACTATGGTAACCCCGCAAACTCCAAGACTATCGATACTTTTAAGAAACGCTTTTTGCATATGTTTAAATTACATACATATTTAATATTATAATAATTTAGTAATATTTTTATTTCTTTTGTGTATTTACATTCCCACACTTTAAAAACTATATTAAATAATATATTTTTTTTTTGTTCTTAAATCTTAATACACACAACGTTTCGTGCGTTTAAAACAAAGATAGCTGCAGCACTCCTGAGCAAAGGAGCACTCTTCACCAGCAGGTTGGCATTCAGAATCATATCGAATAATCTCATCCTATAAAGAAAACGTAAGTCTGTACTGGTGTCTTTTACTAATAAGTAATATACGAGCCAACCGGTGAGAGATCCCTTTTTTTGTCCATGAACAGTTCCCTACGATTGGGATCATAGTCAAATGGGATCCTAAAGTAATTAGGTTTAAAAACTTTTCTTGTAGTTGAAACTTTGGTGGGAACTCGTTTTGCACAATTGACGCAATGCTGTAAAATATAAAAACGGATTAAAATCGAATTCCCTACAATCAATTGGCTTTTATACCCAAGCCAAGAAGAGCCAAATGATGAAGAAGTGCACTTTAAGCATTTTACGTTTGATGAACTGAATTAGCAATTCGTAGAAGAACCTGCTTTTATATAGTAGTAAGCAACCTAGACTGACAAAATATATCTAGATATCCTTGTTTACGCTGATAATTTAAAATAAACAAAAACAAATATGTTTTTGAACGCTTGAGAAGGGCATATTAACCGAAGCAGTCATCTAACGTTTTTATGAGTCAGAGATAATTATTATAACTTATCGATATACA
This sequence comes from Chymomyza costata, assembly GCA_018150985.1. NCBI lineage: Eukaryota > Metazoa > Arthropoda > Insecta > Diptera > Drosophilidae > Chymomyza > Chymomyza costata. Next base: position 570,606 of record JAECWU010000244.1, on the reverse strand, counting down.
TATAAACAATTATTGCAGGTACACTCAACAGCCGGTAATAGCCGCAGCAGATAATTATATGTGAATCAATCAAGACGAAGCCAGATGGTAGGAAGCCCTCCACCGATTCTTCTCACAAAGACGGCGTACGTTAAAGTCGAGCGCGGACGACTTTGAGATACCCTGTAACACCAAAAGACATTTGATTGCCAAATTAGGTTAAGGTATCTTCATAAACAAACAAAAACAGACGAATTTTGTACAAAAAACCTTTTTTGACCGATTGGTCCTATGGGAGATATATGATATAGACAACCGATTTTGACCAAATTTGGTACAATGCTTGGGTACTCTAAAAAACTTCCTGGAGCCAAATTTGATATTTATGATATCTTCACAAACAAGCGACACACAACGAATTTTGTACAAAAAAACGTTTTTTGATCATGTAAGTATCTCTAGTAGTTTGCAAGTTATAAAGCTTTAAAGTCTTCCCGTGCCTTGAAAAACATGGCAGCGCATCGTCGCAGCTGCGCGCAGGGGGCGCTAAAGTGCTGAACGTAGCGCAGCGCTTGCTTGTTTTTCAAGGCGCGTGAAGACTTTAAAGCTTTATAACTTGCAAACTACTAGAGATACTTACATGATCAAAAAAACGTTTTTTTGTACAAAATTCGTTGTGTGTCGCTTCTTTGACGTAAATTTCGATTCTCATCAAAATCGGTTAAAATTTGCGGAGCTTATTGGTATAAATATCGTTTTGCACCAACAAACAAAATATTCCAATTGGAAAGTTCTTAGAAGGATTATGCTGGAATAAAACTTTTTTCGAGAAAATAGGTACAGGGTATTACACTGTCGGGCACCGCCTCGACTGTACTAAATTTTTTTATTTTTAGGTTTCTCGAACTCATTTTTTTTTTTTTTTTTTTTATTAGGGTCTCTTCCAAATGAGTCTTTTTTCCAAAGGTAGCCCGAGTTATTTGGCCATTTGACTTTCTGGTATGATATGTTTATGTAAACGTAAAATAAGTAAATGGATCGTTAGATCACCGGTTTTAGGTACCGTGAAGTAGAACTGCTTCTTTTAAAGCACTGTTTTCTTTGTTGAGCTCGTTCCTGCTGTTTTATATTTTTTTTCCCCTATGCCAGTTAACCCTTTGTGACGCAGTGGGACGTATAAATCCAAGCTACTTCTCCTCAGTTTTTATTGGATTTCTAGCTCGAATATGTGGTTTTCGGGGTCGCTGATTACGATTCTGATATTAGAATTACAAAATTCGACGACGCTTAGCATTGCTTCGCCGATTCCTATATGAGAAGAAGTTCTGCGCAGTCTTGCTACCTTCATTGATCTCCAACTGATCTCCAATGTTAATAAATATTGGATATGCCATTGTGACGTCAGTATCGAAATCAGCGACCCCGAAAAATAAAGCTAAAAATAACAGTAATATGAATGAGAAAAAAATTCACGTCGTTAAGGGTTAAAAGATAAAAGTGCAAAGTCTATGGCATCATATTCCAGCGGTTGTATGGCAGGATTGCCCAATATGGAATATACTTGGTTCCTTCAAGGGCGGAATGTTGCTTTTAAACAGTTCCTATTATACGTATTTAATCCGGTCTCTCAGAAGCACATTTTTCAGCGGAAAAAGATGGCGTACGTTAAAGTCGGGCGCGGGCGACTTTGGGATGCCCTTTACCACCACATTGCAATCAATCCGATATATTGCTAACGAACTCCAAAAGATATTTCTTTGCCAAATTTGGTTACGATATTTTTATAAACAAACAAAAAAAATAAGTCGAACTTCGCACTAAACACGTTTTTATGACCGATTTGTCTTATGGGGGCTATATGATATAGTCAATCGATTTTGGTCAAATTCGGTACAGTGCTGGGGATCTCTAAAAAACTTCCGAACGTCAACTTTGGTTACGATATCTTCATAAACAAACGAATTATCCATCTAAAAGATATGGTTTTTTTCGAGGTCCTCTGAAACACCCCTATAGGAGCTATATAATGTAGCCCTGATATCAAAAAAATAAAATAAACTTGTCTCGTATGGAATAATAAGGTATCTAATCTGAAAGTGTGATTTCTCTTGCTCTTAAGATCTCTGAGATCTAGGCGTTCATACGGACGGATAGACGCACAGACGGTCAGACGGACAGACGGACAAACGGACACACGGACATGGGTATATCAACTTCTCCCTAATTATACTTTAGGTAACTTTGGGGGGTCTCCGACGAGTCCTTCTGTAGGTTACAAACATTAATATACCCTTTGTTCCATTTGGTACAGGGTATAATAATATGTTTCCAGATATTCGGTTTCAAACCGCACCCCCTTAACAAGCCACTGAGGTTTTTACATTTTGATAAATATTTACCCATTTAATAAAAGTTAAATTTGATTCATTTGTTGTTTTTGCTACGCAAATGCTGTTGGTGCACGTGTTGCAACGTTTGCAGCCTGTTTGGTTGCAACAAAAACATTTTTTGCTTTACTTTTTTTATTTTTATTATTATTATTTTTAATGTAAAAGTTTTGTTATGGAAATTCAGCAAGTTGTTTTCGCACTAGAAACAGAAAATTTTGCATGCTTTTTTTTTCCATGGCGTGAAAGTTTTAAATATGATTTTATTTGTGTTGCAAGTTGCGGCTATTTTTAAAAGATTTTTTTGTACGTTGCTACTGGACCAGTTGCAAGTGCAGCGTGGTTGGAATTTTTAAATAAAGAGATGGTGTTTATAAAATTTATTTTATTGCATTTAAGTTTTGTCTGTTTTTGTCTGCAGTTTGCGGCCTTTGTTTTTCCACGTAGCCTTTTGAGAATTTTCCTAATTAAGACAACTTAAGTTAAATAAGGAATTTTTATTCCCACAACGTTAACGTATTGCCAGAGAAAACTATATTAACGTTTAAAGAAACTTAAATCTTTGCAGATGCTTGCTGCCTTGTGTTTTTTTTTTTTTTTGACATTTTCCGCTTAAATGCATTTGGCGCACGGACGTCTCAAGTGTCCTGGGCCCAGCCCAGCCATTTGCATGGCTGCCAGCTGTCTGCTGTCGTTTCAGACCAGCCTGACTATCCAGACTATCCTTTGGTATCCTGCGTTTGCCTCTGTTGCTTCCTTCCTTCCTGCCATGAAGCAACATCAAGCAGCGCATTTTCTTAAATTTTGCCACAGTTTGCTGTGAAAACTTTCCTCGTTGACTTTTCCCACCCCTACCCTACCTACCCACCATTCCTTAGTTCCAGCTTTGTCTACATAGTGGTAGCGCTTTATGTGAATTATTGTAATGATTTACATTCAAGTGGCTGCTGAAACATTTGGGCTACCGCCATTTTGTAGGTGTGTTCGGCGCGGCTCGTCTCTTAGTAATGAAGTTAATGGGTAGCAGGGTCTTGGCAGGATTTGTCTGGCTCTTAGTCTTGGCGTTTCTTTGGCTTTGCAGCGGATTTTAAGTTCTTGTAGTGACGGCTTCTTGTATCTAAGTCTTTGGTCACAGCTAAGTTTGATTGCTGGTTAAAACTTTACTGTGCGGCTTGAGATGCATTTAACCCGATTTTTATATTCAGAGATTTACAAAAATTTTTGCAGTTTCTAACATCAATATTTTAAATTATGGATGCCAAGAAATTTTGTTTAAGTCGCTGAATAAGCTTATTTAGAGTACAAAAATAAAAAATTTAGAATTTCTTATGTTGCGAATGTTTGATTTGGTTTAATTTTTTGTGTTGAATGTAAGCCCTTACATTTTTATTTAAAGTGAATAATTTAATGCAAATAATTAAAAATATTAGGGTAAACAAATAAATAAATAATAACTAATTAAAAAATCGTTTTACAAAATATATACAATTTTTCCATCACATAAACAAGAAGTAAAAACAGAAGTATTCTATTAAGTGTTATAAAAATGTATAATATTTTCTGCCATCTTTTGACAAAAACAAAATTTTATTTAAAAAACACATCAAAATTTTTTTGTTTTTTTTTCATAAATTTAAAAAAAAAAAACCGTAAACAAATTTTTGATTATTTTTTTTTTAACATCGTTCCACCAAATCGATTTGGCTCATATTCATCAATTCATTCAATAAAGAACGCATAAAAACACATGTTTAAAAAATTTCACACTTTTTTTAAAGAAAATATGTTAGTTAAAAAATTTTGATATTTTTGCTTAAAGAGCTCCGTTGCCAACTTAGATTAAAAAAAAATCGTTCAAAAATATGCAGTCGGTCAGTCACAATTTAATAAAAACGAGAAACACGATTTTTTTTAACTAAGCCGTAACGCGTTATGTTTAAAAACTGAAATTTGGTTGTAAATTTTTGTTGTTGTTCTATGCATCGAACTGCATTATTTGTTTTCAAAAATTGCTAGGCTCAGTTTCCAGTACCTTCTCCAGCTAGAGCCTTTGCGCAGCAGGGAATATGGCCCTTGCTAATTACGGGCACAGCGATGTTGTAGGGGAGACATACAATAGCACGGGCTATATGACCCTAGTAGGCAACTTTTCTAGAACGCTTAAATCGGTATATTAATGAGCCACAAAAAAAATTACACGCACGGATTCAAAATGGTAACGATATACTGTATAAACCCACCCATGGAGGTGTGTTTTAAGTTGCCGGACCGCTGTAGCATTTTCCAGGCGGAGTTATTCGCCATAAAGAAGGCTGCAGAATTAGCGCTCAACTTAGAACAGAACCAAACAAATATTTTTGTTGATAGCCAAGCGGCAATCAAATCTTCAGATCCTCAAGTGACGACTGCCTCAATCCGGCTCCATTCCTTTGCAAGCCTGTCAGCTATTTCATTTTCATCAATGCCCTAGTGGCTGAGAATCCAGAATATGCACACCTCCTTCTGGGTGCTTAGTGCATCTAATGTGTCCCTGCTTGCCAGAGCACTTTTGGAATTGATGCTAAATGCTTGCATGGATTCCTCTAAGGACGTTCAAACACGGATCAGAAGAAGACGCTGCAGTCAGATCTGACAGATGGTGGTACAACACAACGAACATAAGGACAGCTCGCACTATGTGCAGGAAAATCAACAACAAATTAGCCCAGAATATTCTGAAGCTCCCAAGAAGAGATTGCAGACTCTTATTATGCAGGAAGTTTAGGGAGACAGATGTCAGAGTCTGGAGCACCTCATTTACCGCTGCTCCGCCCTCTATACATCGAGACTCAAATATCTAGGAAAATCCTGGCCCTCACTGGAAGAATCAGCCGACAGGACACCTCAAAAGCTTCTGCCGTTCGTCAAGCACACGCGCATACTTGACGACTAACGTGCAATGTACACCAACCGCATCCTCCGGTACCACTAAGGACTACCTAGCCTATGCCTTACTCCCCCAGGGATCAACCGGTGCAACCTAACCTAACCTAAATTTGCAAAGTATTCACTCTTGTTGATGTTCATACGAATTTAAAGATTTATAATTTAAGCCAAAGAGTGTTTAATAAAGAGCACTTTTAAAGAAATAATAGCTGGCAACATGCGGCATGTTAGCGATGAATGTGAATGTCAATAGTTTGAGACTTTATTAAGAGTTAAAAACAAGTTTGCAAAATGATTTCATGCAAGATGGTTCGACTCGCGTTCTGAACCAATTTTATAAGAAGTTGCATAGGTGCACAAAATTTAATAATTGCTTAGCATTACGCAATAGGTCTACAATGCCAATCACAAAGCAGATGTCCCGCAAGATTATCATACAAACTTGTTTGTATATGTTGAAAAAAGTATGCAATTTTTGTTAAGGCTTCGTTGGCTTCTATTTTAGTGCGATTTTAAAATGATTGAAAAAAGCATTTTGCCATTCACAGCGATGATGATAAGCTTATTATTATAAGTCGGAAAAAATTGAAAATTTCTTTCAGCTGTTTTTTAAGGAATTAATGGATTCTACTTTCATTTGATTTTAAAATGAAAAAAAATAAAAACTCATTTTGCCATTCACAGCGCTAATGGCAGCTGATAGCCAGGGTTATCATACAAATGCATCTATTGAAAAAGTCTTAATCAAATAATTGATTAGATTCCAGTTGAAAATTACGTAGCTAAATAAGTGTCTAAATGTATCAAAATTATTTCTGCAGCGCAGCAACTCTTTGCTCCTAGTTCCATGTCCGAAAAAATAAAGTCTCCAAAACTTTTTCTAACGATTTGCAATCCAAGCGAAGCCAAAACCTCGCGAGATTTATGTGTCACCTCTGTATATGTACTATATATACTTTTTGTTTTGCGACTCTGGAAAAGAGGTTAAGGGCAAACTGCATAACCCCATCTCCACCTTAGACAACTTTACTTACACAATGCAAAATAGGTATATACGATAACTAAGGAACCCTTCTTAGGGCTTGATAATAAATACTTTAAAGACTAGCCTATTGGGAATGTAGAAACATAATGAATGCTGTCTTTTAAGGGCTTAATATGGTCCAAGCACTTTAAAATGTTGAATCATTGTTAACAATGATATGGTGGTCACAATTGCAATGGAAATATATTGGATGGTCTCTGGTTTGCTATTCAAATTTCGGTCTGCACGTGGCGTGAAGTGCTCCGAAGTTAGTGTAGATAGGCAGATTTCCTCTTAATCCTTAAACCAATTTGCTGGCCGATTAGGAGGGTGGTGGGAACGGGGGACTCCCCCGGGCCCGGAGTTTTCTCAGGGGCCCGGTGTAATTACTGTCGTACTGTCGTGATTCAAAAAAGGTGTAATAGAGTGGTCAGTATATTTTCCCCCCGGGCCCGGATTTTCTCTCTACGGCCCTGCCAATATGCTTAAGACGCTCCTGTAGCTCAATTTTACAAAAAAAAAAACACTATTTATAGCTTTTTAAACTTGCATTGCTCCATTTATTAATATGTTGTGAATGTTGATGTCTTCATATGCATTTCGGTAGCTTCATTTCCGTCAAAATTGTTTATCGTGTATAGTTTGCAATTTCTTAGAATGTGTATTTGCATTGATTTCCTTTCCTAGTTTAATTTATTTGTGTTTTGTCACACTGTTTCTCCTGTTTCTTGTCATCATCCTGTACATGTGTGTTTTATTTGGTATTCTTATGTATTACTTCTTCTTCTTCTTATCCTTTTTGGAAGAATCGTCTTCAGCTGGACAGGAGCTTAGATAGCCGCCCTTACGCATGCGCTCAAATGACTTCATCGGATCGTAATTGCTATAAAATGTCTGATACTTTATAGTCTTCGGTTTATTGTGTAGAAAATAAAAGGTCAAGGGAGCAATAACGGCCAAAACGCATGCCACCTTAACATTGCGCAAAGACTTTTTTAGATGAATGTCATGCATGGGAAATTTGAAGGTGGGCTTATTAGCAGCCTGTAAAATAAGTATAATAAATAATTGTATTTGTTTTTAATTAATATAATTATTTACCATTGCGATAATTAACTATAAGAAATCTTGTCTTCGAAATCTGTTTCCGTATAGTTACTGGAGAAAATAATTTTGTTTTACTGAAGTCTTGTTACAAATATTTGTAAATGATTAATGTATATGACTATTAGGCAAATGAATACTTGATGTAAAAGCCACTTGTGTTAAAAGAAAAGAGTGTTTAGTTAAGTTGGCAGTTCTGTTTTTTGATAACGATATTTTGATATCAAAACTTTTTATTTGTCACTATGGCTTTGACACGATGTTGTTTGTAAAACTCGACTGTTTATCGAGCAGGTTGTTCTATCGATTGCATTGTGTGTAGAGTTGTCGTCAAAAATTTTAATTGGTAATGAATTTTACAAAGGTGTCGCCAAGAAATGAGCGTAGAAAACTGGTAAACAAGTGTTTACTTTGAAGTGAAGCACAAGTGATCAAAGTTATATATGATTCGGACTAAAAGATTACCTTATATATTTCGTTTTGAAAATAAATTAAATTAGTCTATCTGAGGTGCCAGAGAAATCTCTAGAGATTTTAGGAACGGTTTGAAACCAAATCTCTAGTAAAAACCTACATCTATTAATTAACCCAAGAAATTTGTATAGCTACAACATGGACTGCCTTTACACAAGACCTATAAAAAGAAGGCATATCTTTGATATAAATGCTTAAAGGGTCTAGATGGAGAGAAAAGAAGAAACTGTCTCAACTAATGATGCCGATCGATTCAAAATAAAAGAAATTCAAAAACGTAAGGCCAATAAAGAATAAATCGCAAAATTTCTAAACAAAAAAGAAACTTTGACGACAGGTTGGCAAGACCAGATATCCACACATTTATCTTACTGCATTGCCTTTTCAATTGCAGCCTCTTGGCTAGTTCTTCAGTGATAAAATTAGTCTGAGAGCCGAAGTCTAACAGCACTCGTGCTGGCCCGAAAACATTAACTACAGCAGCTGGGAGCAAGACTTGCACGGTTTCAAAAGCCAAGGTATGACAAACAGAAGACACAGTGTTTATGTTCTGCGGTGCTTCTGGTTTAAAAGTGTTGTGGGTGTATGGGTTTCGTATTGGTGCAAAATCGTGTGGTGAGGTTTCGAACAAACTCTTCACAGGGACGATTTGCAAGCAGACACGGTATGACCCTTTCGTAAACTGTTTACGCACAATGGGAACTAATGCTGGAGAAAACATCGATGTTATATCGATGCATCGATGTATCGAAGCTAAAAATATCCATATATCGATGTTGGCAAACAGAGATGTTTCTCCAGCACTACTAAACACTCATTTGATGAAGTGCTGGAGAAACATCTCTGTTGGCCAAAATCGATCTATAGATATTTTAAACTTCGATACATCGATGCATTGATATAACATCGATGTTTTCTCCAGCACTAATGGGAACCCTTTTACGAACTCAAAGCGATTGCAAGCAGATGTGGTCAAGAATGAAGGGCATGCACGGATATAGTGGTCATCTGAATATAGTGATCATCTGATTTGCAGAATAGGTACTTAGGATCTTGCGGGCAGTTTGTATGCCGCGAAATTAATTTAGTTGCGGGTTTGCGAGGTGGCTCATGAGAGGCCTTATGTGGTTTTAAATAGCTTGATGTCACTTCATCAGCTGAAAGGTGTTGATACCGCTTATTAAAGGCTTCTTCGCAATCACTCCACAAACGGATTGTTTTATAATCGAGGTTCTCTTCCCATCGAGAACGCGTCTTTAGGTCAACCTTTGACATAGCCAGATGTATAATCATGGCGTTTGCGATTTTGTTATTATCTCCAAGTGATAGAAGGGACTCATAGATAACAGTCATTGTATATTTGAGCAAACGCAATGAAGTAGCGGACGGGTCTTGCATGGCAGGCAGATTGAACGCCCAGTTGTTGTCAAAAAATATTAGACAGCTGTTGTCATACATACGTTTTAGTGCTGCTAATGCTTTCGGATAATTACAATCCGTCACTTGGAATGCCTTAACTGTACCAAGTGCTTCGTTTTCTAAGCAGGACAACAAGCTTTTAAACTTTTCCACATTTGAGATGGTTGGGTCCTTGCCAACGAGACTTTCAAATAGGCCAATAAAGTTTTTGTGGTCCGAATATTTGCCGCTAAATCTTGGAAGCTTCATTTGCGGCAAGTGCCATGTGTGGGAGACTGTTGTGTTCAAGGTTGTGTCGCTTACGCTAGGTCTGTGACGTCGAGCTCCAACCGAAACAAGTGCTGCCTTTGTAGACACGCATAAGTCCTCCAGCTCAGTGCGAAATGCTAAGTCTGGGTTGCAATTATCTATGTATTTCCAACTGAAGTTGGAACGCTCTTGAAATATATGTATTTAAAATGTTTAATCTGAATTCTAATGCAACAGTCTCAAATGATATAGATTGTTTACGGACAGAATCTTTAATTCGGGCAATGTCTCGCTTTACAGTGCATCTAACTGATGAAGCGTTGTCAAAGCATCTGAAGCGTCAGATGACGGTTGCCGAAACATCTGCTTTTTGAAAGGCATTTTTATTTGATCACTGTTATCCCAACTTAAAGCTTAATGTTAAGTGTGAGTTGACAGTGGCCCAGAATGTTAATGAAAATCTTTCGTTTTTTTTTTCTTTTTCCTTTTTCTCTCTTTTCGTCTTTTCGTGACAAATATAAAGGAAAGAAAAATAAGCACGGTGCAGCTACGAGGCAAATGCGAGTCTCCATAATGGTAAACGCGCAAATGGAACCTATCGATTACATCATTCGGCGATAGAAGTGACAATGGATCGGTCACACTCTACGCAAAGAGAATATCATAAGCGATGGAAAGGAATCAACTCGATTGAATAGGCCGTGCCAAAGGTAGACCAAAGAAAACTTGGCGGCGAACAGTATATCGAGAATATATCGCCATGTCTAGGGAACAAGGTACCATTCCAATTTTTTTTTAAGATTCTGAAATAATACTATAAACTTGTTAACAAAACAAAGGGTATAAAAAATAACGAGTCTATGGAAAAACTTTTAAATTCTTCTTTTTTCTAAGAAAGAAGAAATGAAGTAACTTTTTCGGTAGCATCATGTCATAAACTCTAATTTTTTGAGAGCAATTGACATTTTCGAAAACTGTCTGTTTTATTAGTCCTTACCGCACACTGAAAGTTTCTAATATGTAATATATTTCAAGTTTCTTTCAAGTTTTACTTGTCTGCCGATGTATCCTTTGTCAGAGTAAGTAGCCTTTTCTATTGTTTAACAATCAACCACAGACAGCACTTGTAATAAAAACAAATATGTATTTATATTAAATTCATTTGCCATATTGATGTATCAACAATTAAGTGTCTCATACTTTTAGGCTGGTCACTTAAAACATTGCCACTTCATATTTCTTCAAGACGATGTTGAGCCACTTAGAAATTCATATGCACCATACAGACACATTTATATTATATACATACATACATTGACACACACTTATACCTGCATTTGACTTGTGTGCACACCCAAGTAGTTTCAAAGTTTTTGATAACCTCTGCCAAGTGGCAACTCTGACGCCATTTTCACCTGCTGGCAACCAAATACAAATTTCTGTTTTATGAGAAGTGACATATGCCAACAGCAGTCAAACACTTGCCACACACTCCCTCACACATACGCACGCAATATGTATATTAAGTGTCTGTTATATTGTTGCTTGATGCACAGTCAGACCAAAAATTATTCAAACACTTCAGCTCATAAGTTTAATGTTTTGAAATGTTAACCAAATTTTGCTGGTATCTGGTTCATAAAGTCTTCTAAGAGGGTGTAATGTCCAGACTAATATGTCATCATTATGTTGGGGAAAAAATACATTGCAATGGCTTAGCCCCTGGGACATTACTTAGCCGGATGGACCAGTCAGCTAATCTGCATGGCGACGCTATGAGCTCACTGCAGTCTCGCGTCCTTGTCAAAGAACAGTTGTCCTGGAAGGATCCTATGTTCTATGAATGCCATTAGTGATGGAATATAATGTAGTCAAAATAACCGTCTTGGCTGTCTCCAGGGCTTTCACGCAAAAGGTTCAATTTGCAATAACATTTTCGCATAGTCGTGGCTTTTTCACATCGAATGTTATTGTTGAGCTCTTGAACTGTCCGCGGAGAAAAGAAATTAAAAATCCATCGCCCCGACGTGAAATAATGCGGGGCATATTGTGCCATCTTGCTGGAACATCAAATTCTTAAAGTGATCGTTGACAGCGCCCGTCCGTTCACGGTCTCGTAGAAATAAGATCCGATGATGCCACGAACCCAAAGTACGCATTACATAGCAATTTATGGAGGGTAAAATGGAGTTTCTGTATATCCTGTGGACTTGCGACAACAAGTGATACTTTTGTTTGGGCCATAGGGCGGACAATAATCTTCAAGCAACCAACGAAGAATTTTGACGCGTTCTTGGACCGTGTATCTTTCCATGAAGTGGCAGAATACACTGAAGACGTCAGTAAAATCAGATGTTGAAAAATTCACAGAGATGCCTGGCGTTACCTTTGAAATTCGCTTTGCAAAGAAAAGTAAGGCTAACAAATTTCACTTCTTGACCTTCCAACTTAATGGAGTTCCTGTATGGAATTGTGAATGTGTTATCATTCCAAGCAACTAAATCTATTGTTCTGTCTGTATGTACGTATGTCTGTATGGAAAACACAAGAGCTACGAATATGAAGAAAACTAACTTAAAAAGGTAAATCTCTGGATAAAAAGTATAGTTAGTGATTTAAAAGCAAACATTAAAAATCAATAATCCGTTTTTTAATATTAAATGTATTTTTATTTTTATTTTTTTTTTTCAAATTTTCCATTCTTTCTGGCACAATCAATGAAGTCCAATTAAATACATATAATGACTTAGATTTTTGTTTTTAGCGCTAAATAAAATTAGCAGTAGTTACTGCTGGCGCCATCTAGCGTAAATTACGCAATAAATAAGCAGCACTATTTGCACACAAACAATTTTCTTTGCCCACAAAATAAGTTGCAGTTAAGGTACAAAGGGTATAGGAAAAAGGCATCTTATATATTGATATTATATTTTTTTTCAAAAAATATTTACGTCGGGATTTCTTGGAAATCGGAAAAGAAGACTTAAAAAATTAAGTCTGAAAGCTACAAATACAACATGCTATTTATTATTAAGTTTTAAAATTAATGGTGTACGAATAACTTTAAGTATGACTGTATGTCTGTGTGTATATGTTTGTTTGTGTTTGTGGCTGCTGTTGCAACATGTTGTAAATTATAATGAACTCAAGTGGTTTTCAAGTGCCAGTTTTGTTTGTATCTGTGTGTCTGTATCCTTGTGTGTGTGTGTGTCAACATTTTGTTGCATGTTGATATGCTGGACTTGAAATGGACTTGAAACAGAGTGGCAGACTTTTGAACAATGTGAACAATGTACAATGGTTTATTATACGACAGTCATCGGTCATACAGTCATACTTAAATGCAACACAAAGCTCAAAATTTCGTATTATTATTCTGATTAGTTGTAAATGTGATTAAATGCTTGTCTTACTTGAGACAAACGTACAAAATTATTTAAATTTAATTATAGCTAACTACTTATATCAATATTCCAATGCCAAACACACAGACTTTGTTTTTAAGTAAGACTAAGAATAAAAAACGCAAAAGTTAGTTTAAAATCTTGGTTTAGGTACATCCCGTCTGTAAAAAATCTTTCGGATACCCTGCACCCAGCTTCGTAATGCTTTACTTTGGCACTTTGAGTATTGTAGACGTTTATAAAAATATTTGTAAGAGGCTTAGGGACAAAATGTGAATATTTCTATAGAATTATTAGCAAATCCACTCTTATTAGACCTATTCTGGCTATAACTCTTTAATTAAAAAAATTTGCCACATGATATAAAGTTATGATCAACCTCTATCTTTACGATTTTTCTTTATTGTAGTGATTTAACTTTATTTTTAAATTTTTGAAGTTTTAATTTAAAAACCCGACAACATTTTTTAAACCAAATAAGGCTTTTAAGAGAAAGCTAGGGTTAGTAAAATAATGAATTAGTATAGTTAGGTAGAAATGCCGAAGTACTCAGCAAAAGTTAAAAAGTTGCAAAAAAATAAAAAAATTCTGCGGTTTTGGTAGACCCAGGATACTTCTGCTCAAAACTTTTCTGCAACGCCAACCCCGTACGATCTTCTTTATTCAATTCAGATTATCCAGATTATTATATACCCTATTTCCATAATGATCATAAGCCCGTCTTTAAAATACCCTGAAATAATGCAGGTTGCTGCGTGGATTCACAATTGAAATCAAACTACCTACTCTGTCAACCCTAATAGCATTAACCTCAACTATCCTTTTAATCTTTCAAGCTCAAACCTTATTGCTATTCCTCAGATCTTAGAATCCGACGTTTTCCAAACTCTTATGTCCATAAAATCTTCCTTCTCTACTGGCCCTGATGCCATTCCGAGCTGTGTTCTAAAGCATTGTGCTGGCTCCCTTTCCATGCCACTATCTGTCCATTTCCGCACTTTTATAAAATTTTCTTATCTTCCTGCCATTTGGAATGAATCCTTTATTATCCCTTTTTACAAAAAAGGTTCCAAGTCTAATATTGAAAACTACCGAGGTATTGCCAAGCTTTCATCAATCCCAAAAGTTTTTGAAAGGATTGTCACAGCACAATTGCAACACTACTGTCGTTCTTTAACATCGGACTCCGAACATGGGTTTGTAAAATGTCGGTCCACCACTACTAATCTTTTAGAACTTGCTTCCCTTATTAACAATGGCTTTAGTAGTAAAATGCAAACCGATGTCATCTATACTGATTTCAGTAAGGCATTGGACTCAGTAAACCATAGCCTTCTTTTAGTTAAGCTGTCGCGTTTAGGATTCCCGCCTTGTCTTTTAAAATGGATCTCTTCCTATTTATCTAATCGTATGCAGAAGGTAGTTTTTAAAGGCTGCGAATCTAAAGTAATTTATGTCACGTCAGGGGTACCCCAAGGCAGCCATCTTGGTCCTCTACTTTTTGTCTTATTCATTAATGATCTTCCACAAGTTATCCGGTCATCTCGCATTCTTATGTATGCGGATGATGTAAAACTTTGTTTGTCCTACTCCCACAATGATAATGATATGCATTCTCTTCTTCAGCATGATTTTGATAGCAAGCAATATTGGTGTAATGTCAACCAACTCTTCCTAAACAAGACGAAATGTAAAATTATGACAATTTACCGTTCTGTTCCTCATCTGGCTGATTACTCTATAGACTCCTTTACCCTGGAACGTATCGTGAGAGTTTTAGACCTTGGCATATTGTTTGACCATAAACTCAAATTTAACGATCATATTTGCAATATCGTGAATAAAGCCAGGGGTGTTCTTGCTTTTATTAAGCGTTGGTCTAAAGAGTTTAACGACCCTTACACAACCAAACTTCTTTATATTTCTCTCGTCCGTCCTATTTTGGAATATTGTTCCTGCGTTTGGAGCCCTCAATACCACCTTTATCAGGACATGATTGAGTCTGTACAAAAGCAATTTCTCCTTTTTGCACTTCGTGGCTTAAACTGGGACCCAAATATCCGACTCCCGCCATATTCCGATAGACTTCGCCTTATAAAGTTGCCTTCCTTAATTCATCGCAGAACATGCCACGGCGTGTTATTCTTGCATAAGCTGTTACTCGGTCTTATCGATTCCAATGTACTTCTTAGCAAAGTTACCTTTGTCATACCGTCTAGAGTAACTCGTAATTTTAGACCTTTAGCTTTACAATTTTGTAGATCTAATTATGCTTTGCACGATCCTTTCCGTGTCTTATGCTCTAACTATAACAACCTTTACAATTTCCTCTCTTTCGAGCGGTCTATTCAATCTATCACTTTTTCTATCTTAAGTCATCTTGACTTGCCACTTCGAGCATCCTTGACCAACCCTATATGATGAGTCACCCACATGGTCAACGGTGATCTATTGGCTCCTTTTGTGATAAAATGTTTAATTTTTTATTTTGTTTCCTTGTTTCCTCTATAATATTGTAAATCCAAGTGTCTGGCCAGTTCTTGATGTGAGTTGGTGCATATCGTTAAAAAGTTCACCCACCGGGCTAGAGACGCGGATTAGTAATATATATTCCCTCTGTCTTCTTTTTAATAATAATTTATACTTTTTTTTTTTTTTTATAATACATATAAGGTCAACTGTACTTAGTTGTACTCCTTTAATTAAAATAAATAAATACAAAAAAAAATGTTTACAATGGCTCCTTTGATACTATCCTGCCTTATATCCCAATGACTTAATTATCATAAACGGTAGTCTAGGGGATAATAACCTTTCCTCTAATGATGTTGAGCTTTTCAACCATTCTGGTAAATCTATTTAATCTGAGCCATTTAAAATGGAATTTTACGAATAGTGACGCTGATGAAGATGTTCGATTTACGTCGATATCTGACCCCCAGCCTCCAAAAGAGAATTTCGCGGTTTACTTCTTTTAATGTGTTGTTTCCGATATTTACTCTGTTAACCAGTGCGGAGACGAATCCATCAAACCTTAGATTATCAAAAACGGCCCAGCCGTTTTTGAGTTATAAATGGTGTAACTAACATAACTCTCCTTTTTTTGAGACATAGATAATCCAGAATAAAATTGGAAGAAATTTAAAAAAAATCAAACAATTTTTTTAACTTATTAACAAAAAAAAAAACGGTTAATTGGAATCAGACCATATTTCACACAGAGGTAGCCATGAGCTCCTCATACATTGAAAAAATAACCTATACCCAAAATATTGAATGGTTTTGGAGTTATAGCACTAAATTATTTCAGCTTTCCAAGCAAATTACAGAAAGACGACATCACCAATCCATCTGGTTTTTAGCTGTTATACTTTTTTTTGTCGTTGTGTTGTTTTTTCGTCAAAATTGATAATTTTTACATTTTTTGATTTGCATCATTGTAAGTATGCTATAAAATTTTCCAATTGTACATTTTTTGTACATTTTAGTACAACCTTTGAAAAAATCGTTATTGAAGCTACTTTTAGGCAGCTAAGAAATTCAAACAACAGTAATATTTCCTGGGGGTCAATTTTTGAAATTCAACTTTTAGATACTAAATTCAGTTTCCGAAAATCGGGAGGAAATTCATTTTGTTGTAAAACATGTGAAGAAATTTATAAAAAATTTTTCGATCAAATATCGAGTGGAAGTCGAAGGTACCCTTAAAGCAAAGCAGCCAAATGATACAAAAACCAAAAAAAATCTTTGTAACTACTAGAATATATTTAAAACCGAAAAGTTGTTAAGCTCAGTTTTATTTTTATTTGAAGTTATACATATAAATAATAAAGTGAATGAAGATGTCGTAGCTACATGTATCATGGTAAATGCAGGCTTTTTTCTTCTGAAAATCTTCGCGAAAGCTCAAAAAATACAAAATGTCAACTTTGATTGCCAATAACTTTAAAACCACTAATTATGATTTAAATTTTTTTTTCTGCACAGGATACCTTAATATGTGTTAAATAATATTAAATTGTCATTTTGTGCAAATTTTGATTTTCATCAGGAGCGCTTTTGGTCAAAATCTGGCCACGCGAGGCCCATTGTGCAGCGTAGAAAAATAAGTTGGGCGAAAAGTTTTACTTCTAACGCGTGCTTCTACTGCACGTGAATTTTTAAAATTAATTATGTAAAAGCTTTTCCTTATGAAGCCAATGATCGAAAAATATGTTTAAGTCACTGAATTCGAATTCAAAGTCCAAAAAAACCACAACACACAATGAACTTTGAACTTCGGAACAAACAAAAAATATGCACCTATAGTAGCAAAAATTATTTATCCATTTAATTTATAATTCTATAGATAGAAATTAATTATGGTCACTGCATGGGTACCATCCAACACTGGCGATCCTATCTACATTCTTTATTACCTGCTCTTATTAAAATTTGGCTTTATATAATTTTACTTTATATAAATCATTTTCAATAAAAATTTCACCATTAATTTCATAAAAAATAATATCAAAGTATTGCTTAGAATTTTTTGTTTAGAAGAAACTTTTCCCGAATCCATGGCTCTATGGATACAGCTTATAAATTTCCTCCACTTAAATCAGTTTCACGGCAAATCTCAGATTTAGCGAACTAATTTAGTACGTAGCTTTGTTATTGTTTTTACCCAAAAAAAAATGGAAAAAATCTAGCAACTCACTTAATTTGTGTAGCCATTTTTCTTGGCAACACCAAGAACGCGTTGGGCAGTCAAAAAAAAAAAAAAAACTGGCTAAAATGTGTTATGGCATGGTGTAGGGAATAAGGCAAAGTGACAAACAACTAAGCGAAAATCGCGTGCGTGACGCGTGAGACGCGCGCGTGGCGCATAAACTTTGTGACACGTTTCCCCAGTTGCATTTTCGCTAAAAAGCAAAACTTGCGAAACAACAAAAGCAACCAAAACAACAACAACTGTGTATATTATGTGGAAAGTAAGCAAAGAAAATAAAACTAAAAGTAAAAATAAAGAATAAAAAAATTGTTAGCCAGAATGACGCGCAAACATGGCGGCGACACTTTAGTGCTGTGCGCGTTGCATACTTTTCGGCTGCAAACTTAATTTGCAACAGCGAACGGCAGAGGGCGCTAGCTGCGCTTTATGCAAGTCACGTTAATTTCAGCAGCGATCCGTAACGTAAAACAAAAACAGCCCCCCTCGTGCTTGTACTTGTTATTTAAAGAGTTAAAGGGTATGTTAAGTATGTCCAAGTGTTTGTTACAGTTAGAGAAATAGGACTGTTCCGGTAATATAAGTATCTTTAAAAAAAAATAGTATTTAAGAATGAAGGCAAAATTGTAATTGTACATGGTTCGATAGCATCTACAGTTCTAACCCGATTTTAAAGATCTTATACTTGAAATTGTGGTAGAAGAATTCTAGTAGAATGTAGAAGACTTAACATAGTTTATGATGAAGACAGCGATTAAAGAGATAAGTAAAGACAGTCTTTAAATTGGTTGTAAGACCAGTAAGCTCCAAAAAGCCTTTGTTTCTATTCTACATTGAAATCCCGATTTTAAAGATCTTATACTTGAAATTGTGGTAGAAGAATTCTAGTAGAATGGCCAAATTTATATAGTAAATAAAAAAAAAAGACTAAATAAAAAATGAAGACACCGAATAAATAGAGAAAGAGTTAGTCTACAAATTGGTTTTGAGCTATATACATATAAGCCCAATAATTTCAAAATATCCTTAAATGATTATTTTATTTCCAATTCGAAACCACTTCAGTACAATTAAACAACGTGCTTTTTTCTTTGCTGGAACTTTGTCTTGTTTGTTGTAAAAGTTTACAGTGTATCACATGGTCGGGCATCGGCTTGAGTACCGAATATATATCGTAGCCTTCTCACTTAACGTACTCAATTTTTTTTGGCGCTGTTTTGCGAAAAACTTTTGCCATTTTCAAAGGGCTTAAAAGGTGCCCCACTGGAATGAGTCAAATCACAAAAAAGTAGGCGAGGCACATGAAAGAACTTCTGTTTACAAAACTTATGAAGAGCTGCTTCTTGCCAACTCACAGCGCTCATTAAGCGTCTTTAGTGTATTTTATATACATCATATAAATTAGCTTAATTTGAAAACATTTTTTGATGCCAAAAGTTTCCTCCAACTTCCTCGAATTTGACATAAACAGCACAGAACAGGATGGAGCTAGCGCCAGGGATAAAGACAGCAACAGACAGACATCTGTTGGTTCTATAGCTTCTTCTGTCTTTGCTCCTAATTTATATGCCCGTTGGACATTTGCCATGGCCAGAAAAGTTGTCAAAAGTCTGCCTCTGCTCTGCCTTG
Organism: Chymomyza costata; assembly: GCA_018150985.1. Classification (NCBI taxonomy): domain Eukaryota; kingdom Metazoa; phylum Arthropoda; class Insecta; order Diptera; family Drosophilidae; genus Chymomyza; species Chymomyza costata. Next base: position 551,301 of record JAECWU010000244.1, on the reverse strand, counting down.
GTTTCAAGTCATTTTAGACTCGCGACTCGTGCGGCGGGTTAATAAGGCGTTGGCCAACAAATTGCCAACATTACTCTTGCTGTGAAAAAGCCTGAAAGTAGACTTTTGAGTGTTGTACTTGGGTTTGCCGGCTGTCTTGTTGACTTGGCCAACACCAGACAAAACCAACAACAACAACGACAAATACAACCATAACAGTTTGAAAGTGTCAAAAGCGCAGGCAATTAATTTCGGTCTAATTAGACTCTTGCTTGACTTAGACATAAACTAAGACCTGGTTGAGACTGCAATTTTTGGCGGCTTTTGACAGCCTGAGTTAGCCAAGTCAAAAGAAAGGTTATGGATTGAACCAAAGTTTTCTACTTGAGCGATTTATGGCTTGCTTATTTAGTCAGGTTTATTTACAGCCTACAGCTTCTTATAATTTTTAGTTGGCTAGGCAAATTTTCTCATCTGCTGGCCTCAACAAACCCTTGACGAGCTCTGTTTGGTTCTTCCAATGGAAACACAGACACATCCCAACGCAGCTGCGTTGCAAAACTTTGCTCTATGAGCTTCTTTGTTCATCCCCATAACATAAAAGAGCCCGCTTGCCTTCTCATCCTATTCGCCCACGCCTTCATCAATGGAGATAACTTATGCGCTCTCTACCTGCTTGTTTCTACAGAAGCACGATCTACCCTTTGGCAGGTAGTAGTACCTGGGGCAAACACAGAGAAATTGTAATGACCACCTACAAAGCAATAGGACGCCCACTTCTTGCTTATGCCTCACCAGTCTGAACCACTACCCTTAGCGACACGCAAAGGAGGAATCTCTAGACTCTGCAAAATGCAGCCCTGCGTGTTACAACTGGTTGTTATATGCGATTGCACATGGCGATGATCTTCATCAAGAAGTGGACATACTCCCTGTGCGTGATTATGCCGTGTGATGACTAAGCAACACTTAGTAAATTCAACAATTGTATCCAAACACCGATAGCATAGTGGTAGCGTACTCGCTTTTTAACCCGATGGTTCGATTCCCCGCAGATGCACTGGTGCATTTGCCTAGCACTAGCAACGCTAGCAAAAAGACGCTATTTGCCAAGAAAATCTCTATTAAGTCAAGACCCCGCTGTTCGGATTCGGCTATAAACTGTAGGTCCCTGTGCTCTTCGAAGAGTTATTAGTAGAGATCCCCATGCTCCACTTAGGGGCGACTGACAAAAAATAGACATGTCAGGGAATTATACTTATATATATGCCACCCCAACCAGACCTAGACCTCTCCGACCCGACATCCGCAGTGAGCTACTTGCCATTTCCAATGTAGTTCCATGCCTCCCTATATAGAACCGTCCGAAACATTTCTCCCAAGGCAGCAAAGAACGGCCTAGTCACAACTTCATTCATGATATTCGAAGCTATTAAATACCTACCTGGAGGGAGTTAACCTTCAGATATTTGATAACTGTCCGCATTGCTGCAGCTGAAGCACACTAGGCTTACGCCTTCATCCCTCTTGACAAATCCGGTTGAGGCGGCTGTCTTCCTCGCGCTTGACAGGTTCTCCAGGCTACAGGTTAACGTATTGCCATCTTTCTAACTTTTCTTTTTCATAAACTTGACAATCCACATATGTGACCCCCATCCTTACACACTACAGCAAGACATTTCAACGAACCTTCGTTGTCTCCTAGCACACGCCTTCTCCAGTTTGGATTAAGATCTTTCGAAGTACCCTTAATATTGCGAGATAGAGATTGAAAAGTAGTAAAGTAGTAAGTAAAGTTTATAGTAATATCGTCTGGCAAGAGAGGTCTCTACTGCATTGATTGATAAGATGGATTTTCTACTAGCTTTTTGTACGGCTATCGTTCTTGCTTGTGGCACGGTAAAAGAAGCTCTCAACAATATCACAAGTATAGTTTTTAAATGTTACAGCAAATTCTGATCTCTGAACGCCACTCTCATTAACATCAAGTCCTACTCTGGAAAATGCATTTTCTGTTATTGGCTACACTTTGCTCACATTTCACTTAGAAAAACACACAGATTGTACCACCTGGGTGCGTCCGATTTTGAGATACGCTGTACAATCACAACGAACAAATAAATACATCTGTTGGTCTGTATTCGTATATTTTTAAATAAAATTGGGAAAATTGGTATATCCAAATGCAAGCTACTCATATAAGTATGAAAATACATAATATCTACAGGCTACTACTTTTTTTTTGACGAAAACCCATCTGGCTGTTCTTCCATCCATTGAACGAATTATCGACGCTGATAATGGCCCGTGGGCGATTCATGACTAAAATGAATAAAAACATGATTTTCACGCATGATTTTAGGTTCTTGTAGATCTGGTGATGGTCAAGGTAATGCTTGCTCTACAAACAAAAGACTCAAGCCTTTAGACAGGTATTTCCGGCTTGTATCCACTGTGGCAGTATTATATCCATTATTTCCCTCCATAGAGTACATTTTTTGCAATAAATGTAACCAAAAATCTTCTTCTATTTATTTATTTTTTTTATTTATAAATTTATAAAGCAGAAGTTTATTCTAAATTATAAAAGGTTTACAACGTAGGCCTTTAGGCTGCGTCTTCTACTATTTAAAATTTTTAAATATTTGCATTAGTTTCAGTTCAAGCAATCAGTGGAACAGATTTAGTACGGCTATTAAAATTTTTACGGAACACCAACTGACCAAAAATGCACACAAAATAATGTCATACATTTTGGCCGTCTCATTTCAAAAGCAAACACAAACAAAATTTTTGCTATCCAGTGCTGATGCAGTGGTCCAGGCCCGAATCATTGCCTCTCCGGGGGCTAAATAATTGCCCTACCCTCCTGTGGGTTGCCGGCCAATGCACAACTGCATTTAACTGTTTCTCTGTTGCCAGTTTCTTCTTTTTCTGGAAACAGTTTCACACACACACATATACAGATACTTATTTCTTTTCCAGGCCATAATTTGCTTAACAACTTTTGCCAATACTTGGCACCCAAGCTGGCCATTTTTGGCTTTGGGCCAATTTCTTGCTGCCATGCCGTTCTCTGCCATTCGACACTCAACGTTTATATAATAATTTTCCAACATAATTTATTGCTAAGAAAAAGTTTTCTGTGGCTACCCGGCCGCACAATTGCCACCAGCTTCAACACCCCCTATCCTCCATCATCAACCATAATGTTGTCCTCCATTTGATATTTTATTTAATGCCACATGCCAAAAATGTTTTCTGGCCAAAACTATGCGGCAGCCCCACCGTTTTGTACAATTTTTCCCACAAATTGTTTGTAAATTTTACTCTTACTTATCATTGTCGGAGAGAGAATAAATATTGTAGATTGAGAGCAAAAAAACTGCAACCCTCTCTCAGCTGCATTGAATGGCGCAACAAACGTCAAATTGATTTTAAATTGCATTTTTCTGTCATTTTGTCATTTTTTTATGTTACTTTTAAATTTTCAAAAAATTGAAGCAAAATTGCACAGCGGTGGAGAATCTTTACTTTTAAGTATGCTTAAGTTAGAAGTCCTAGAAAATATTTAAATATTTAAATGCTGCAATATTCTCCAATAATATTCAAAGTATACATATTCTTTCCAAGACGGAATACAGAAGAGCCTCGAAAACCAAGATTTTCCATATTTTGCCTATAAACCAACTACTTTTTCACTACTTTTATTTATTTTTCTTAAGCTAAACCAAACTAAATTTTTCTTTCCACAATTATCCTACCTAAGTAACGAGCACATAAAATATTACTTACTTACTTAGGTGGCCTTTACAACCCGTTACCGGGTTACAGTCGACCTCAAGAGCTCTCGCCAGGAGCCTCTGCTTCTAGCGCGCCTTCTCCAATTTATTACACCAAGTGTAGACAGGTTCTCCTCCACTTGGTCTTTCCATCGGAGACGCGGTCTCCCTCTTCGTCGACCGTCGTTGACTCTCGTTTCGAACACCTTTTTCGCTGGAGCTTCTTCGTCCATACGAACGACATGTCCGAGCCAGCGCAAACGTTGTATTGTTATGCGCTGGACGACATCGATGTCGCCGTAGAGCTCATACAGTTCGTGGTTCATTCTTATGCGATAGTCGCGAAGAATTTTTCTCTCGAATACTCCAAGCGCTGCTGCATCCGTCATAAAATATTCTGGTATGAATATTTAAGAATATTGCAAAATCTCGTTCTTGTACAGGTACTTAATTTTACTTATAAATTTTTTTTTTAATTTTTAAAGCTACTACACTGTTTTTTATGTTAAAAAAAAACCAATTTTTTAAAAAGCCATGATTTTGTAAATTTTTTTATCTCTATATGATTGTTAATAATTTGTACTACGGCCAGGGACTCGTTTGTTATTATAGAATTCACCAAGACCAAGAAATTGTGCCATCATCTTGTATAGAAGGCACTCTAAAAAGCCAGTCTTCAAAGAAACGTTGGCAGAAGATGAGTGAAGCATCTTCTCTGCAAACTGTTGTTGTTGTTGAATCCTTTACCACAGAGCTCTTTTGTGAAGCTTTACAATGAGTCAACAGTCTATAATTTGAGAAAAAGTAAGTTACAGACAAGACGAAAGCTTAAATTCTTCCAGAAATTTTCATCCAGAAATAAGATACTATGCCTTTATTTATTTATAATAAAATAATATTTTTGTAAAATAAATTAAAAAAATTAGTAGATTTTCTATGAATTACCAGACTACCAGGTAGCCCTAGATACACACAATTTTATTGATGCAAATATTTGGTTTGTCGAGGGCCTACTGTAGACACATATATTTATATACAGTAAGCATATGCAAATAAGGTATTTTTCTCAAGTACTGAGCTATTATAAAGTCATTATACAAAAACAATACTGATTTAGAAAGAAAAATTTATGTGTGGGGAAAAAAATATGTATAAATAGCTTGTATATAGTATATGTGTAACATTGTTTGTTGGAGTAGTTAATATATTAACAGTGTATGTTCCGTTAGCAGCTTATTTTCAACATGAACTCAAATTTAACTATGTACTAATATTTGACAAATCGATCAGGAAATAATGTTAAATATTTGCGAATGCTCTTTTGCGATATATATCGAAATGCATCACAGATTGCGAATAAGGCATATGTTTTTTTTTTTAACATGATTAACTCTCATTCCTATTCTATGTTGCGAATGCAGTTTGATAAACAGATTAAGTTTGCAAAGATTTCATATATATTTTTTACTCTACAAGTTTTCGGTAGACTGATATTTGAACTAATTTACTATCTGGAAGTAACAATATTTCATTACTCACTCATCCAGCCATGACTAAATTTAATTATTTGCCCCATTAAGATACATTTGGAGCCCACAACTGCCGCCAACGTTTAAGTTGCGTAATTCGCAAGAGAGTGAAAAAGTCGAGCTATAAAGTGATAAGTAACACGTTTCAACACACATTTGTTGCACTTTTAAGTAATATGTATCTGTATCTTAACTTGTTGGCGTTACTTTGTTTGTTCGGCACGTAATAAAATTGGAAATGCTTGCAGAGCTTATCTTTAAGATACATACTTATGGTATATTTATGAGGTAAAAATAAAAACAAAAACTTAATTTGTTTACCGCTGAACTGAATTATAAACAAATTGCAAAAATTTTGGTTGCTTTGCAAACAGTATATGATAACAGTAAACATATATGTATAAATAGATGCAGAGTTAAAAAAAAAGAGTCTGTCAAGATATGAAATGAGTCAGAGGAATGAAAGCAGAGAGCGGTAGCTCTTCTTTCAGTGCAGTAGATAGAGGGGGAAGTAAGGGTCTCAGCGGCCTCCGCTGAAAGCTATAATGAAATTTAAAAAATTGGTTAGCTCATTTTTATTAAGCTTAAAGATGCACTTGCCTGAAAAGTTTTATTTTTGCTCGTGAAAAAACAAAAAAACTCCAAGCTAGTAGGTAAAATTTTATTTTTTGGAATATAAATTTTAAAATATTTCTTATTTTAAAATGAATAACACTCCTTAGCAATGCAAAAAGTTTTATTCGAACTAGTTTGTGTTAATATTGGCAAATTATTCAATACTAAACCTAATATTTAACCTTATGGCGTTTTTGAAGAATAAGAAAAAAAAAATACAATTTTTCATTTTTTTTTTAATTAGAAATAATTTAGTTTAATTGTATTGTATTGCACTGAAAACAAGTCATGCAGATAACATACATAAGAAATTAATATTGAATACTTATATTGAGGAATAGATATTATATAATACATAAACCATACCAGAAAAAAGTAGCTCTAAATAGAAAACAGCTCTGCAAACACTTTTATGCGGATTTTTAACAATATTTTAATTTATTTAATTTTTAATTTTAGCAAAATGGAAATGTAAATGCACAAAAATTTTGTCGATTTAAAATGCAACACAAGCCTTTTATATTTCTTGCACTTCAAGAACAAAAATCAAAGTTTTTCATAAAAATTAATTATTAATAATATGAAGAAAATAGAACTTCCAAAATACTATTATAAAGTATTTAGAACAAATTTTAATCTTCTCATAAATTGAAAATGCAAACCAGAGATGCGGTCGAAATGGTTCTTGGAGCTAAAACTAATAATCTCCAAAGCTTGAACCCTTAGAAACAAAATATATTGAACAAATCAATAATATCAAATGTTTTTCAAAGAAGACACTTCTAATTAAAATTAAAAATTAAAAAATAATAATAAAAATTAAAAAAAAAAAAAATTTCCTGGTGATAAAAATTTAAAAAAAATACAAAATTTTAATCTAAACAAAATTTTTAATTTTTAAATTTTTAAATTTTTAAATTTTTAAATTTTTAAATTTTTAAATTTTTAAATTTTTAAATTTTTAAATTTTTAAATTTTTAAATTTTTAAATTTTTAAATTTTTAAATTTTTAAATTTTTAAATTTTTAAATTTTTAAATTTTTAAATTTTTAAATTTTTAAATTTTTAAATTTTTAAATTTTTAAATTTTTAAATTTTTAAATTTTTAAATTTTTAAATTTTTAAATTTTTAAATTTTTAAATTTTTAAATTTTTAAATTTTTAAATTTTTAAATTTTTAAATTTTTAAATTTTTAAATTTTTAAATTTTTAAATTTTTAAATTTTTAAATTTTTAAATTTTTAAATTTTTAAATTATTAAATTTTTAAATTTTTAAATTTTTAAATTTTTAAATTTTTAAATTTTTAAATTTTTAAATTTTAAATTTTTAAATTTTTAAATTTTTAAATTTTTAAATTTTTAAATTTTTAAATTTTTAAATTTTTAAATTTTTAAATTTTTAAATTTTTAAATTTTTAAATTTTTAAATTTTTAAATTTTTAAATTTTTAAATTTTTAAATTTTTAAATTTTTAAATTTTTAAATTTTTAAATTTTTAAATTTTTAAATTTTTAAATTTTTAAATTTTTAAATTTTTAAATTTTTAAATTTTTAAATTTTTAAATTTTTAAATTTTTAAATTTTTAAATTTTTAAATTTTTAAATTTTTAAATTTTTAAATTTTTAATTTTTAAATTTTGAATTTAATTTATATGCAATCTATTGAACATCTCCAAGGTTAAGCTTTTTATTATATAATCAATTATGGACATAGATTTTCTGATCACCACAACAAAACATGACATTGTCTCTCATTTTTTACCCATGGGTAATATGAAATTGCATAAACATTAAAAATAAAAGCCTATTTATTATTTATTTAATAATTATAATTATTAATTTAATAAGCCACTAAAAAAATTGTGAAATAAATTGAATGATGACCCTTAAGTCGACTCTCCATACGCTTTAGATATATAAGAAATACTTTAGGGATTTACTTACAAACTAATTATATATATATAGATTTTTTTTTACTAAATAATAATTAATAAAATCAAAGTATAATAGCACTGCAACCTACTATTCTGTTTAACTAATTATATGTAACATTATTAAATAATTGTTCAATGTAATGACAAAAAATAAACTCAAAATTAAACACTACAAGTATTATTATGTATTTACTTGAAATAATTTTTTTAAGTAAGCACTTATTGTATTATATATTGACGCATTGTATTTGTGTTCACTGGAACCACTTTGAACAGAGGCTTAGCTTCCAGCTTATATATTTTTGTGAAAAAAAGTGGATGATATGGTATTTGGAGTTGTAACATACTATAAATAAATATTCTACATATGTTTTGGAGATGGTTCGATGATTTGATGGAGCCCCAGTTTTCCAATTTTAGCAAAAGCTTTCAACGTAAAAGTTTTAAATTATCAATTCATAATATTTAATTAATTAATTAAATTCATGGAAAACGAGTTTAATGAGCGAAAACGAGTTGAATTTGATCACAAAAAAATAATAGTTAGCCAGCAATTGTTTCTCTATCCAATTAAAATAAACAATTTAATTTTTAATTTTCCTACACATTTCTTGTTTTGTATTTTACAATTCTAAAAGTTTTAACAATTTACAATACATATTAAACCGTTGGGCAGCACTTTAAATGATTCCACTTACTTTTAGTTTTTCTTAAATATTATAATAATATGTGACAAATTGCATTAAACAAACTTATAAACGCAAAAGAAGTATTCAACTTACCTGCTTGTTTTTGAAGCAAGCTAAAGAAAAAATTTACAATTCACTTATGAAGAAATATTTATGGAATTAAATACTAAGTCATTCTGCAACAAAAACCCAGCGACGCCTCTGACTAATTCATACTTGAATCTATAAGATACAAAAACTTAAAAAGCAAAAACTTGTCATGTGAATAAAAAAAAAACAAAAATAAAAACAATGTGAATAAAAAAATAAAAATTCAAAAACTCTAATGAGCGCAAACAACAATTTGTATATGGCTTAAAAGCAACAGAGAGTGCAAACGTTAGCAGAAGAGCGTGTGCGTCTGAGTCTGTAGCTTAGTGAGTGAGTTTTTGTATCTTAAAGCGCTCTCAAAGCACAGACCAAAGCAATTACCAACAGGTGAGAGGGAGAGCGAGTGTTAAAAGCGTCACGCGCTCAACATTAGCCGCCAAAGCGCGCTTTGTTTTTGTATATACTTATTTGGCTTTTGACGCCCGTGTGAAACGGTCGAAACGGTTAAAACGGTTAAGGGCCCAACTGAGCGCGCAAGCTGAACTTGAGAGTTGAGCGCGTGTGCCTTTGAGCCAAGCTTTTTGGGTGTGCCTGGGCCACCGAGTGAGCCCAGCTAGGCCACGTAGGTGCAAGCGAGATAGCGCTAATTTAACTCATGTGCACACACTGCTAAAGCAGTAGCCCAAAACCAACAAAAAAGCTTCAGGTTCGTCAGTCAAAATAAGCCCGCTAGAGAGACAGGTTGGCGCGTCGAGCGGTCGGTTAAAAAAGTGGCTTAAATATTTATGTACATATATATAACGTGCATATATATACTAACACAAATGTATAAAAAAAACGGAAAAAGCAATTCAAGTGTAAATGAAAATTGAGGTTATGCAAGCGGGCGCAAAAAAAAAAATACATAACAAAAGCAATTGCTTTGATTTAAACGTCTTGTTAAAACGAGCACGTAGAAACGTTTAAAACTCACGCGCGCTGCCGCATACCATTGAAGCTTTAGAAGAGTAGACCATGGAACACGAGGGCAAGGCGCAGGCGCAAGTGTCAAATCATCCACTGCAGGATGTTGCACTCAATGACGATGATGATGTCGATAATAATGAAGTTCAGGCTGCAGCTGTGACCAAAAATTGGGTTAAATTCGACGATGATCTGGACCAAAGTGAAAAAAACAACAACAGTGGCATCAGCAGCGGGACGGCAACGGGTGCAGCAGCGACGCCGGAGCAACAGCAGCAAAACAAGTTAACGCTGCCGCCGCCGCCTTCAGTTGTGAGCAGCAACAACAACAGACGCGCGCGCTCGCGCAGTCCAAATGAGCAGCCAACAGCAGCAGCAGTAGGAGCACCACCAGTGCAGGTAAATTGCTCTCCCCGCTCTTTCACTCAGTTGGTGCTCTCTTGCCGCGCGGGTGTTCAATGAAGCTTGTTGTTGCTGTCGCATTCCAATGCAGCATAATGCGTGCCACTGCTTTCCATTGAACTTCCCATCAACCGTTGCTATGCGCTTATCGTCTTGTTGTTTTTAGTTTGTTATTCTTGTGTTATGCTGGGTTTACACTGCGCCACGAAATGTTACAATTGCATGGTATACACCGGCAGTGTTTAGCACAAGTAGACGATTTTTGAAAAGAATTATGTTGCTATAGGGCCACAAGCTGTATGGATAGGACAACTTTTACCAAATGTTTGATTTTTGAAATTTTGAAACCCTGTAACCATGTATATTGTGTGTGCAAATACTAAAAGGAAGCTATTAAATTTCATTCATCTTGAATCACATTGATTACAACAACAAATCGATTAAGCCGTACTTATGCGCATGTCGTTCTATATGTCCCTCTTTTGGGCTAGAAGCATGATATTTTGACACAAGATCCATCTAATGATATTATAGCTATAGACTTAGATATAGTTAACTAGATTGACCCTTTTTTACTTCAAAAAAGTATTGTCGCTTTCTGAGAAATCTACTCATCACAACAATGACAACAACATCAACCTAACTCTAGACGTTACAACCAAAAAAACTCATTCCATCAAAAGTTTTTGCATTGTTTTTATTATTTATATTTATTTATTTTATTAGTCACATGTACTTGTTTTATATACATAAGCAGCTGTCACAACAATGACAACAATATCGACCTAACCTTAGACGTTGCAACCAAAACACATTCTATTAAAAGTTCTTGAATTTTTTTTATTTATGTACATATATAATATATGTTTTTTTTATTTATTAGTCACATATATTTTTTGTATATAAGCCCAGCGAATTGTCTGAAAAGATCATATTTATAGCCTTTTTACCGGCTGCTAATATTACACTAGTTTACACTTAAAATGAACCTTCGTGAAAAATGGTTTTGGTCGAGAAACACGAAAATTACAACCTTTTTTTCTTAAGCACCGTTTTCAAGATTTTGTCGAAAAACATGTTTATGGGCAATTTTTTCAGTTGTTCGTTAATGTCTCGTGAACAAAAGTTTGTATCGACATGAAAAACGATTAGATCGAAAGGTATTGATGTTCTCTTTACAGTGATATATGATATGTACAGATATGTACAGGAAAAAATTATTGAAGTTACAAGCAACCAAAGTCGAAGAAAGTGTAATTTTCAACCATTTTTCAGAATTTCAAATTTTTTTTAAATTATGGTAAGCTTTAAGCGGAAAGAGAATTCTTTTACGATCATTAAAATCGAGTAAGAACTGTAGATACTATGGAACCATGTACGGAAGTTCCAATTTTCATTCAATCACACTTTTGTATGAAAAAAAATTTTCATTCAAAGCTTTCAGTTGCGTTCATTTACGTCTTCACGAATTTGTATGCAGATGTAGTAGTGATTATTCGTTCATGATTCCATTACATCTACAGTTCCTAATTGAATTGAATTGATTTTTGTGTGTTTTATGGACCTCCAACCAATAACGCACAAAATAAGAGATTCCCAAAAAATTCCCAAACCCAACATGTTGACATTTGTTGCACAAAAATTACCACTAAACTGGTCGGAAATGCCTCAAATTTAAGTTAAATATGGGCACGTAGGTTCAAAGCATGTGGAGTTTGTAAAATTCAAACATTTTAATTTTTAAATTTTTTTAATGCCTTAAAGGAATTTACAATACAATAATAGAAAAGTATTCCAAGAATTTCATTTATCTATAATACAATACATAATATCGTCCAAATGGCCGCTGCGGTTGGCTCTACATCATCTGGCTATTCTCCCATCCATTGAACGAATGTTCAAGCGACGCTGAAAATGGTTATCCAAAATTCGTCCTAGCAAGTTGTAATTCTTGCGAACGATGCCCCGTCAATGTTCCCGATGACTCGTCGACAATTGCCACAACTATATTTTCATTACAGAACGACTATTTTCATAGAACGCCTGTACCAGTTTTTCGCGTTGTTCGGTTGTGAAACGATCCATTAATAAAATTGAGTACTTTTAAACTTGACATATGTCGAAGAGCGTCTTGGATGGGTAATTATTAACGTTAACAACCAAACCAACAGATGGTCCACCCTGTACTTTCATACCTTCTATGATGAACTACACTTGTTTCGGGAACATATCGTATATTCACACTGTTTACGGCCAATACAAAATTTAACATAATTTGTTTTGTAATTTTTTAACTTACTATTTTGTTGTCCGATAATCTTAATATAATAAAATTTCGTTTTGTTCGCCATTTTATTTTTATTGTGTAAAAAATTGTTGATCGAGAGTGTTGTCGCGTTGTTCATAAAGTTTGGCGAACTTTATCGTAGCTTATCTTGAAATATTGCAAACAATTATTCATAAGATGTCTTTGACCGAGATTGTCTTGCTACCTTAAATTAAACACACAAACGACTCCATTTGTACCACCTGTGTGAACACATTTTTTAATATTAAATAAGAGAAAAAAAAACCCAAAAAAAATTATCGTTCACAAGCATCGTTCAGTGCGTATTAAAGAACTTGCTTATTGTGTACACTTTGCTAAGATTTGTCAAAAAAAAGGCATGTTTTAAAAAATTGATAAACATCAAATAGATTCATCTATGCTTTTATAACCTTTGTAATATTATTAAAGAAACTTTCTGTATAAATTTAATATGTAACCATCTTTGCCACGTTACGGCAACATTGACACAGCGCGATGCAGTGTAAACATAGCATTACTTAATGAAGTTGTTGTTTTTATTGCTTTTGGATTTTCATTTCTTCTTTGAGCATGTCTTATATGACACTTGCATGACAAATGAACTTGCCGCCAAGTCTTTGTTGAATTCTGCGAATGGACAAAGCTTAATTCTGGATGTATTTGGTTGTATTGTATGAATGGCCTATTTTTTAGAGGCACTGCTTACTCATAAAGACTGACATTTGTGGCATGGTGACACGTCACTGCCACGGATGGGCAGTGGCTGCTCCCGTAGCCATGCCACAAGGTTAATGAGTGTATAAAGGTGTGGAGGGATAGTTTTCTAGTTGTTGGTTAGAGGGTAACAATAAATTTAAAGCGTCTAACGAAAGTTTTACTGAACCGTCATGCCTGTCTGTTTGTTATTCTTTTCTTATAATAATAGTTCATGATTACTCAACTGTGTTTACTTTTTACACGTTACCTGAGCAAAACACGAAAAAAAAAACTAAAGCAGAACATGTCTATTATTGTTAGTAACTTTTATTATATACATACGAATAATATATAATAGAATTATCATTAAATATTACCATTTTTTTTAATTTTTTATGAGTAGTTTGGAGTAAGAGCACTTGTTTACTTTATATCTTTACACATGTATCGACTATCTTTTGAAACAGATAAAAATAACAGCTATAGTTTTAAACATTTATAAGAAATGAGTAGATGGGGTTCGTTCAAATAAATTCAACAGGTAGAAAGAGTTATGTACCTATATGAATCTTTCAGCGTAAATAGTCTCTTGCATAAAGACATGTTCGGTAGTCTTCCGGAAACTATAAAAGCTATACAGATTTTCCTGTTAACTAGGCGGTATCAAGTTTTATTTCAAAATATTATCACGTGCCCGTAATTTTAAATGTACTGACACCGATATATAATTATCTTAAGAAACGAGTAAAGTCCAAAATAAAGAGGAAACCAAAGCAATCGATTAAGCCATGTTTTTCTGTTTGCCCTTATAAACTGTTTTTCATTAACCATAAGATCCAGAGCATGAAATGTTTTCAGGGTATATGTATAATGCTCAAGTTCTTATTAGGGTTACCATGTGTCCGCTTTTAAGGGAACATGTTCGCTTTTTCTGTCTCATGTTCGCTTTTTTCGCTCGATAAGACTGATCAACTTTTCCATAAATATTTTTATAGCTTAACCAAGTATTTAAGTATATTTTCCACGAAAGTGAATCGGAATACGAAGACAAACCCGCAAATGAACGCATTTTGAAAAATTTTTGAAGGTTTAAAATCATATCTTCTGTCCCAAGAGAAGCTCCCTAAAATCAAAAAAAAATTTTTTGTGAACGATTTTTCTGAATGTTTTTTGTTTATTATTTTGAAACTTTGGAGGTGATTGATTCTGTTCTCAAGTCTTTGTCCGCTTTTTCCACTCGGACCATCTGGTAACCCTACTCATAACTTAAATAAATTTGTGGCCCTAGTTCAAATGTACACGATAATCTACACAGCAAGTGGAAAAACGTAGAAATTGTTTTGTTTATTATGCTTACAAAAGGCTTTCATCTTTTTTTTTTTTTGATGATTTTAGCTCAAATATAAATATAGCAATACCAAAATATTTGAATGAAGTTGAATGTTTAGATTTTTTAGTTTACCCTGTTGTATTTAGGGTATTCACGCTGTTGCACTGAGGAGTTTCAAAATTGACGTCATTTGCAACAACAAAATGCACAACGCTCAATTTTAACACTTACTCAACCCAACTTTTCCTCAACCCAGAACTTATTCTACTTTTCAGTTGCTAAGTTATTGAGAAAGTGCGGCAAAATACGCTGTTTGCGGTATTTTCAACATTCGGATTATTTAGCAATTTGGTGATATAACAACCTACCTTATACTCATTGAAATAGAGCGGAAAAATAAAAGTAAATAAAGTGAGTTTTAATCAATTAAAAGACGAAGTCTTGTGCATTTTATGCACTAAATTAAGTACTTGTTGCTGGTTAAATCAAAACCTATAAGAAGTAGGGTGCCAAATTTAAAATTTACAAAATTAGTAAAGAAGTAGCACAAACTCAACAATTCAGCTCATAAACTAACTAAAAGGGATTCATGCTTTAGCCTATTGAGTTTCGCGCAACTTTTCAACTCCTCAACTCAAGAGCAAGCGTGGATACCCTAATTAACTATAAAAACAAAAAGTCTTATTACCATATAGGTTGACTATATAGGGAAAAGTGTAGAAAACCAAAAAAATTTTTGTTTTATTTCATAATCAAAAACCCTGATTAAGTTGTTACCTTTTTTCAAGCACTAAAAATAATCTTGTATATTTTAAGCTTAAAAGCTCTTAAACCTGAAGTTCTTGCATAGTGAGATCTTATGACCAGAAACTTACCCGAAGATGATTTTGAATCCAATTTAAAATTCTATACAACACGAATCCATATCCATAACTTTGTCCATTACAGTAGGCAAAAATAAACATAATTCATAGTATAAAATAATGGTTTACGTGGTTTCATTAAATAATTTGTCATTGTCGGTAATAATGGCAAGAATACCCGCTTACCGACGACAACAACCCTAACTACGTGGCATAAAGCAAAAAGTTCTAGACAACAATCAATCACTTGTTTACAAATGTTATTAATTTTTTGAGAAAAATTCCATTAAAAAGCCTAAATGATTACGATTTGGATATTTGTTAGTACAATATATATTTGCTGATCCTCCAAAAGAATAACAACTGCTACAATATAAAAATCAATTCTTTTTACAGGGTTGTTTATAGACAGCTGTTTAGTTTTCTAGCACACTTGAAGCACTAAATAATACGAAAACCACTAAAAAAAATATGTACACACTTGTAGAAATTTACGCTTTTTGCAACACTGTTTAAGGCAGGAATACATTTCTTTGCGTAGTCAAGGGTCTGGATCGGGCGTAAATGCCCATTTTTTTTGTGTAAGTTGTTGTTGGATACTTTGCATTTTTACCATTATGAGAGTATGCACGAAAAACACCCCAATTAAATAAATTAAACTAAATAAAATAGAGTAAATATAAAGATTTGTATAAAATAAATATAATAATATGTAATACAGAAATCTTAGTCATTAGGAATACATGTGGAGTTTAATTTACTTTAAAATACAGAGTTCGGGGTAAATTAATTATTTTTCTACTGTGTTATTAAATTATAAAGAATATATCTTATAGCATAAGAGTCACTAATCCAAAGGCATACAGGACCTATCAGCTTAACTTCGTTTTTGCTGAAAACGTTGAAGAAGCTGGTAGACTTCAGAATTAGAAGCACACTGCTAGTGCAGCGACCTCTTCAAAAGATGCAACATGCATACAGAGCGGGAAGGTGTACGGTTACTGCACTGTATCAGCTGAGAACCCTTATTGAGGAATCTTTAACTCATAAGGAAGTGGCACTATGCGCTTTTCTGGATATACAGGGTGCTTTTGACAACGCCTCTCATGAGGCCGTCAAAGCATCACTGGCCAGAAGGGGCCTAGATGCAACAACTAGCAGATGGATAAATTCACTGCAGGCATCTAGACTAGCCACAGCAACTATTGGTGGGCAATCTACCACAGTAATGACGACAAGAGGCTGCCCTCAGGGTGGGGTACTATCACCCCTCTTACGGAGTCTGCTAGTAGATGAGCTACTGGAGAGACTAGCTGGCAGAGGCATACTATGCCAAGGTTATGCTGACGGCTATAGCTAGAGGCAAGTATCAGGAAACACTCTGCGACATAATCCAGCTAGGTCTCAAGGTGACTAATGACTGGTGTAAAAAGGCAGGCCTAAGTCTTAATCCTGCCAATAGAGTCATAGTACCCTTCACAAGGAGATATAAATTTGGAAGGATGAGGAATATAACCCTATCAGGATGCAGCATAGAAGCGAGTAATGAAGTCAAGTACCTTGGAGTCACCTTTGACTCCAAGCTTAACTTGAGGACCCATGTAGACAACACGATAAATAAGTGCTCTAGGCTTTACGTGTAGAAGCATACCGGAAAGACTTACCACGAATAATAAGATGGCTCTACCTAATGTTGTTAGACCCATCTACGTATGGGGTAATAGCCTGGGGCAGCAGGGCGCGTCTTAGCACGACCAAAACAAAATTCAGAAACTACAAAAATGGCCTCATATGTAACAGGACAATGCGCACTTGTCCACTCGGCGCTAAATATTAATGAATGTTACAACGCTTCATATCGTTATCGATATGCACGGAAAGCTACCTAATAAGAATGGGAGGGAAGGAGTTGACTTCAGCCTCACCGGAAAGATGCCAGACTTAGCAAAGACATACCTATCTTCAACCAAGGGATGAAATGCTAGCTGAGTACAAGTTCAATCAAATTTGATATAAACTCAGCACGAAAAGGCCTGGACATCTCTTTCGGCAGTTCACCCAATGAAACCACAAACAATAAAGTGGTATACAGACGGATCCCTCACTGATGAAGGAAGTGGCCTGGGGGTAGTAGGACCCAGGACAAAATATAACGGATCACTAGGCAGACACACCAGCATTTTCCAAGCTGAAGTCTGTGCTATTGGAAGGTGTGCAGAGTTCAATCTGCAAAATTACTATCACGACAAGGACATTTCCATCCTGTCTGACAGTCAAGCAGCGATAAAGGCTTTAAGTAGAGCCAAGATTACATCAAGTCTGGTCAAAGAAGTTAGAACTGCACTACACAAATTAGGTGCTAGGAATAAGCTCACGATTAGATGGGTTCCATGACATAACAATATTCCTGGAAATGAGCTGGCAGATAGACTAGCAAGGACTGGTGCAGCAACACCGCTAATCGGACCCGAACCATACTGTGGGATTGGTAACCACGTGGTACGGGACCTGCTGAGAATGGAGGAGGAAAATAATCGGCTGCTTCACTGGGCACAGACACCAGGACTAAAGCAGGCAAAAACTCTTCTCTCTAACTACAACCGCTAGAGGTTCAAACTCATGATAACTCAAGGGAAAAATACCGTGAGGATCCTGGCGGGCCTCTTGACGGGACATTGTAGGCTCCGCAGCCACTTAAATAAAATTGGCATAGCGGATAGTGGACTATGTCGCTTCTGCAGTATGGAGGAAGAAACTTCAATACATTTACTATGTGAATGCATGGCCCTCATCAGCAAAAGAAACAAGTTTCTGGGCATGTACGTTCTCCCACCGAACCAATGTTACCCTAAGTCCAATCAAAATACTGGAATATATGCAGGTCATTGGACCGTTGGGAGAGCTCTGAGCCGTGAAGGGGGTACAATAGATCCATTTGGGTCGCAGTAAATCTTTATAAAAATTACAAAAAAACCATGAATATTAGGACTTATATTTTTGACTAAACTAAGCATTTAAAAAAAAACATATTCTTTATTTTTTCTTAACGATTTCATCCAATACAATACATATCTATACACACTCATGTACTTCTTTTTGAATAAATGGAATATTTATTCTATTTATTATTATTATTATTATTTTTAAAGCATAGGCTATAACCGATTAATTCAACTTATTGGACATTTGGATGTACGGACTAAAAATCTGTTGAAGGACCGGGCCCCTTAAAAATAAACAGATGTTTAGGACTTAAGTTCGCATGACTGTTTACATTTTAAACTACGCTTCAAAGGTTACGGGCTATGTGAAGCAATTGAAATAAAGAAGTTCAGTGTAAAACCTAGAAGAAAATAGAATACTCCAAAAGATCGTCCTAAAAAAAATAAATCAATCTTGCAATCAGTCATTCAGTTCATTTTTTTCTTTTTCTCAAAGACGAAAGAGCTGAATCATGAATAATTGGTGCACCTTCTTTTTTTTACAAAATTGTTTATAATACAAAGACCTTTATTTATTATAGCTACTCATGGATACTACTCTTTTTTTCAAAATCGGTTGAGAGCTTGGTTAAAAGTGCTCAAATTTGGGCAAAAACCACCAAATCGTATTTTGTACCATAAAAATAGTCTTAAAATTTAGGGATATTACTAAGATAGAAACTTGAAAATTTTGAAAGAAAGTGTAAGTGTCGGGATGTCCCCAATTGCATACATTCAACCCAAAATTTTCCCTTACCCTTGTGAATAAAATTGCACACTCTTTAATATTGATATCAAGGTCTTAAAACGGAATTTTTTAATGCTCTTATCATAGAAAAATATTTTCAAAACTGCAACAGATTACAAAAAAAAATTAACACTAGAGCATTAAAAGAAATTTATGGTTTTACCAGCTTATATATTTTTTCACAACTTGCGCATCTTTATCTTAAAAACACTCTCAACCAATTTCTCGTGACTTTCGAGATATAAAGTATCTGACCTACGGGGGGTCTCGCACATTTTACATTTGCAAAAATTTTGAAAAGGTTTTATTCTCGTTATCTCAAGTTTTTTTTTGTTGTTGTAAATTTTAAGAAGCCAAATAGATAATCATTATATAAATTGCACCTATGTGCTATGTACTTCTCAGATAAGCAGCAAGTAAATGCTAATTATACTTATAGAAGACTTAAATACGTATAAAATATTCAAAAGTTATTTCACTTTAGCAAATTTTTGTTATAACAAAAATTTCAATGACACTTTAATTCAATATTTTAGACAACCCTTTTTGGGACGTCTTAATGAATTGTTGTTGTAGTAATGTGCCATTTAAAAATATTTATAATGCGTACGTGCACATTGCATATATTTAATAGTAGATACAATTTGGCAACTTATAGATACTTTTTCTTTGGGTTGTATATGCATAGCGTAAAACAAAGCTTTTATGACGGCCCTGTCGTCTACATTTTCCGCTCAATCAATAAAATTGATTTTCTTCGTTGTTTTCCATGCATATCTTACAGTTATTAGACAATACTTTTGCATATTCTTTTTCACGCAAAATGTGGTTGACACGTGGCGATCAGCTGACTCATAGATAAGGTCAAGAACTAGCCATAAATATTGATGCATGTCTTTTATTTTTATTGCAGCGTGCCACAGTTTCCTCTACTACAACTGCAGCGGGAGCAGCAGTGCCAGCGGCAGCATCGTCAACAACATCGGCGGATGTTGCGCCCGCTGTTTTGACAACAGAGAGCACTCACGTAAATTTGAATGCATCCGGAAGCAGTAGTCGACACCAACAACAGCAGCAGCAGCAGCAGCTAATAAACCAAAAAGCAACAGCAGCGGGCGCAGCAGCAGCAGCATCGGCAGCAGCAGTGGCAAGCAACCAGCAGAACGGCAGCAGTTCCATGGCCAAGTCTGGCATAAACTCCCATGCCAGCAGCAGTGGCAGCAACAGCGTCAGCATACCCGTGGATCAGGCAGCCGGAATGCGCACAATTGAACTGTCAACGGGTCGTATACGCGAAGGCTTTGGTAAGCTATCAAATATATACACGCGACAACACTGAATGACTGCCAGGGTATCTGGCTCAGTGTAGGCCTAAAGTGTTGTCAAATGAAAGATCTGAAAGTTTGTTTAAATCAGGATCTTAGAAGGAACTACTAGGGTTGGCCTTTTGAAGGCTTAAGTCAACGTAAAATTCTTAACTATGTATAAATATAAATAGACAGGCAACATATTCAGTTAACTTCATGCTTTTATGTTAGGGATCATGCTAAGTTGTTATGAAGAAGGCTCTGCATTTTTGAGATTTTAAAGATTTTGTTTGGAATCTTCTTTCTGGCATATCTTAACCTAGCCAAATTTTGCTATGTAAAAGTGATTTGCCAAATCGAATTTTTTGAATCTTTTAAAACCATACCTCATAAACGAATAAGAACATTTTAGAACATTTTAGTTAGAAATAAAACAGGCAAAGGGATAAGGAAGCTCAGAAATTTCATTTTTGCAAAAAACCATGACATACGACCCTTAATGTAGACAACAATGTTAAAGAATTTTTATCACATTTTCGAAATCCTTAAGATTCGTTAGCTCCATATGACAATTACCACTAAGTGCGAGTTTATTGTTATACCTGGGAGAAAACAGAAGAGCGCGTCCGGATTCCCGTATAATAGACTCAAAAACGTCTAAAGCCACTTCTTACTTAATGTCTCAAAGTTATCCGTTGTGAGCACCAAATGGATTACAGCCTCTATCTCATGATTTGGCCTTATTTCGCCCATGTGTTTTTTATCAATCTAGCAGACATTTCCACCTAAGCTCACCATAAAGGACAACTTTAAGTCAGTTTCCAAGGCGAATACCTAAATAGAGAGAAATCTTTGTACTTGTAATTTGGCAACCCTGGAAACAATGTACACCTACCCAAACATAGGTTCAGTTTACTAAGTTTTTCCCAATTTCTCTGCTACGTATAGCTAATGGCGATGTGATTGTCACGTTACTGCCAGCAAATACCAAATGGCCCTGGATTACGCCAGCCATATTTCGTCCAGAGCTGGTGCCGGAGGAGCTCATGGCACAAGGTCTAACGGTAAGTCACACAACAACAAAAAATTGAAACTAAGCACTGTACTCATTAACTCTCTTGCAGCTCACTGTGGAGGACTATGTGAACGCCATGGAGACACTGGTCAATGATTATCGCTTTACCGTCTACAATATTTGCTACAAACGCATACTCGTCTGCTGGATACTCTTTGCGTTTGCCGTGCTGCTGGCGCTGCTCTTTTCCGGGCTGCAAGGAGTCGCTCTGTTTGCACTGGGCGTGGGCTGGCTCTTTCTCAATGCTGCAGCCATATTCCTATGCATGTGGGTGAAGTTGCGTCTGTCACGCGGTCTGGAGAAATGCTTGGCGCGTGTTAACAAACAGCTGATGCGGCACAAGATACTGCTGATACTAGATGATCGTGGTAGAATTTCTTGTCACAAAGTGAATTTATGTTTTCTCTACTTTGATGCCACACAATGTGTAAACTTTCTGAATGAGTTTCTGGAGCATACAGAGCAAAATGGCGGTGAGGCCATTAAGGCGGGCTGGGAAGCCAAGCTGGATATTGATGTCAACGATATTGTCATACAAGGCAGTCAGCCAGTGCGTTTCTCCAGAAAGCAGGTGCGTAAATATAACTAAAACAGTGTTCGAAAGCTCTTTGTAAAAACACATCCTGCTGTAGAACACTGTCTTAGCTAAGCTTCAGTTATTAATGCACAAACAAACTCACGTTCACATGTTCTCATTTATCATACACACTTTGCTCTCTCTCAATATCACACTGCTGCTCTCACTGCTATAAAACAACAAAAAAATCACACTCAACTCTCTGTAGGCCGTTGCACAGGAGCTGTTTCTTAGCTATCTGCAACGTTGGGGCAAGGACTTTCTGCGTCGTCGTCTCGACTGGACGGTACAAGAGGCCGGCGTACATGAAACACCTAGACATCTGCAGTCCTCCATCTGTCCGTGTCAATACGAGGAGGAGCTGTTACGCAACAAAATCAAAATTCATTTGCAACATCGTCAATGCTGTGGCATCAACTGCTTGGGCTGTTGGCTTTAGTTAGAGGAAACGACACACATCACAACGAATCGTATTTACAACGACTTTTTATTATTGCAAATAGTTTTGAAACGCTTCCGAAATTCAAAATTGTCATTTTATGTTTTAACTTTGAGTGCGTTTGTATTGTATGATTAAAATGTTATAAAACAAATATGTTAATTTTTTATTTGTTATATCAAAATGTAAGCACAAGAAAATTTTAAGGTTTGTATAAGGGTTAATTTCTTCAAGGCGCCCAAAAGTATGCTGTAGTTTTTTGCAATAGTTTAAGTTAATAAAATTTATTATTTATTATTTTTATAATTATTTTTATAACTGCCACGCCCATTAGCTCATGTACGCCCATCACACTGACACTTTCGCTTGTGCCTTGTCTCATCTCTGCCATGTATTTTCTCTCTTTTTTTTGTTTCTTTTAACACTCAGGAGCGCGGCATGCAACTATTTTTGCGCTATGGCTCCCGTTGGGGCATGGAAGCTCTGCGTGGTTTGGTGGACGTTACGCCTCTGGAGCCGGGCCGCCATTGTGGACAGTTCCAGTGCCCCTGTCAATATATTAAAGAGCATTTGCAGTGCAAACCGCGAGGCAAGTTCAACTTATGCAATTTTGTGTTTTGGGTGATGGCATCAGAGCGCTATGATTGATAACTGTTACATTTTTTACATAAATATTTCCTATATACTACATACATATAATATATGTGCCTAAGTGTGTCGTCTATGTTTTTGGCAGCATAACAATATGTTTGGCAGTTGTTGTAAACATGGCGCATGTTTTTTTTTTGCCCGTCTTCTATATGTGACTAAAAAACTTAAACTACTTGAAGGCCCTTAATAATTTATAACTTCTCTGATAATAACTGAATTTATTGATAAATGTATTTAAGACACCGCTTTTTTAACAAAGACAGTATAGTAATTGAACTGCATTTTTCGCCTTTAACAATATTACGCTTTGGGCAAAAATGCCTTGCATCAGGTCACTTTTTAAATTTATCTCTTTGATAGGATGATTTTTTATCTAAGCAATCTCGGTAATTTTTGTTTGCAAAATAAAATTTCGATTCATCGATAACTCAATGTTTAATTAGACTCTTTAAACAGGCCAAACCAAGTAAACAAAAAAAAAAATTTGAAATATGTACATTTTTTTACGCAATATTTATCGATAAATAAATATTAACCCAGCTTTGTCATTCCGTGCGAAATTTTTCGAACTATGTATGGGCCTTAAAGAAATAACAAAATAATTTATTTTCTTTAAATTTATTACTTAAATATTTTTGTTCTCACAAACGAATAAAAATATTTAAAATAATATCGAATGAAATGAAAGATACTTTGAATACAAAAATTACGGTTTGAAAAACTAGTAAAAAAAATATTTAAAAAAAAATTTTTTTTAAAAAAATTAAAAATTCTCGTTTAAAAACATTTATTTTATTCTATGTCTTTTTTATTTTATTATTTTATTTTTTAAATATTTTTGTTCGTCTAGGTATAGCTTTCTAAATAAAAATTCCATATCCTGCTATTGATAATAAATAATTTCAATGAATAAAAATATTTAAAATAAATTAAAAAAAAAAAAAATACAAATGTTGAACTAAATTCGGATTTAACACGATCTCAACAAACATGGTTCAAAAATATGAAATAAAACAAAATTTTGTTTAAAATATATTTAAAAAATAAAATACCGGTTTCATTAAATTTTATTATAGTTTTTATATTTATACTTCAAATGTCTTTGTTTGTTTACGAGGTAGGTTCGCTTATATATAAAAGTAAATTTTTTTTTTGCATGAATCATAAACGAATAAAAATGCTTAAAATATTTTTTCTTTCAATTAACGATAAAAATTTATTTTGAAAAAATGTAGGCGTTGGTTAATAAAAGTTCAAAAATATAAAATAATATGGTTTAAAAAAATATTTACCTTTTAACAATATTTAAAAAAAAATTGCATTTAAAAGTCATTAAAAATACACCTACACCAAAATGACGAGATATGAGTTGTTAAATAAAAGTCTATTTAAATATTTAGTTGTCGATGACGCGATAAATAATCGGAATGCTAAAATAAATTTTACATCCATCGGAAATGTATAAAAATTCTGAAAATTGAAGAGATTGATCTATAAATCTATCTCTTGAGGTATTTTTTTCTTTGATTGCTTTTATCTTTAACTCTTCTGTAATAACCGTGATTGCATAAAATCAATTTATATTTCTACTACGCTTTCTCTTCATCTACTTGTTCTGTGTAAACCAAATTTTTTTTAGTTTGTATTTTGATCAACAAAATTTTTTTTCTATGATTTCCCCCATCAACAAAAACCCCGCACACTTCTGATATTCCCGTAAACACTATAATTATAAAAAAAAAAAATAAAATAAAAAACAATAGTGGCCATAAACAATATAGGCCAAGTAGTTTGGACACGTTTTCCCTTATTTGGCGGCTAGAAAAAATACTTCTAGGTGTTGGCACAAAAACAATTTTAATTAATAAATTATAAAATTAAAAAATTTTATTTAAAACTTGAAAATGTACAATTACTTGCCGAGACTTTAGTATATTATATTTAAAAAAATTTTAAACAATTATAAAAATTAAAACTACTAAGCATTTTGGAAAACTTAAGAATTTTGTATGCATCAAGAATTTCATTTAAAAATTATGTTGGAATTTTTTTATATTTTTATGTTATGTTAGTTTAATTTGTTTGTGTTTATTTGGTTTACTTGCTTAAATAAAAATTATATTTCATAATTTGTCATTATTTAATGCGGTTCGTTTTTTTTTCTTTTATTTTTTATTTTATTCTTTAAAAAAATAATGCCTTTTACAGGTTATCCGTGTGCTTGCATTGTCTATGGTTCGGATCCCAGTTTTCAATATCGTTACTAGTGCAATGTATTTCTAAGAAATCATATATTTATGTGTCTATGTGTTGGTACATTATATACAATTCATGTAACACACGAGTTTTTGTTTTAAGTTTTAATGTACATTTTCATATTAATAAAGTTACCTAAACATTGGCATTTCATATTGATGACATAAAAAAATTAAAGAGTTGGTGAAAAATTTTGATTACAAAAATTAGGCAGTGCCTTTGATAGGAAACTAAAACTTGCCAAATATTGTTGCATTATCATCAAAAATCATTTTATTGGGATTAATCTTCTCGATCTGCGAACTAAGCCTCTAAATTCCAAAATCTTATCTGCTGATGCTGCCATTTATAAACCTTATTCAAAAGGTTTTTGAGGGTATACCATATGAACCTAGTCCATCAAGTCAGTCTATTCAGGGACCTATACTCATTTAGTTCAATAACGTTCAGGGAAAAACTTATGCAATTATATATGAGCATCGAAATGAAATATATATATAAATCTTAATTTTGTCATATTACGAACTGGATGAAAAGTCTGACTGATTCTCGAAGATTTCTTTTCAGAAGTACAAGGTCAAATGTGTTCACATGTTTCTTTTATAGGTACACATCTTGATCTTTTCGATTCGAATTTGTAAAGCATGAAATTCTTTCAAATATAAAATAAAGCGATATATACGCTTGATGCTTTTTATAGAGCTAAAATAATAAATATATATATGTATACATATTTATAAACAATTGGCCGTGCTCTGGAAACCAAATCCGAATTTTTATTCGGATTCGTTTTGAAACCATATTGTTGGTGCTCCCAATTTCACCAAAACGAATTTTTTTTATGTGGTTAGAAACCGACTACATTGTTGCAAGAGAAATCAAAATGAGTTGGTAAAATAGGTTCAAAAGTGGACGTAGTTAGAACTGAAATCATTTTTAAAATGTGTTTTAATATTCTCAGTTTCTATTAAAACCGATTTAAACTATAATTATTTAGTGATAATTATTTTTAATTATTTATTTTCTGATTCAATCAAAAAAATAGCATGCACAACTCGAAACCAATTTTTGCTATACGTTCACAAACACCAACAAGGTTCATGTCATTCACAAAAAAATTTTCCTTGTAATAAAAATGAGTAAATTGTGTTTGATGTCAATAAATATTGTTGTTAAAATAATATTTGTGTGTAAATTTCTGAGAAGATATCGAAAAGAAAAAATGTGAAATTGGAAGCACGGAAGAACGAAAACGAATAAAATCAGCGTGTTTTCGTTTTGCGGAGCACGGCCGAATACTTCAATTTTGTTGAGGCCAAATGTAGAATGAATTTATATTTTCATAGGATTGATGTGGTTAACGATAATGGGTTGAGCAATTTTTTATTAGTTTTGATCAAACCTCAAGGAGTCACTTTATCTAAACATCGCATCGATAAAATTTGTATGTGGATTTGTTCATTAGAGCCACATGAATCAGCTTACCAAAAATTATGATTCTAGGTCACTTGTTACCATAATTACGTAGAGTCAAATTTTGACGCCGTTTAATGGCAAGGGGTGGTGAAATTTGTACATTTTTGACTATAGCTTTTGCTGTATTTGTCCGATTTTGTTTATTTTTGACACACAGATGCATGTAACCAAAACACATGGCTTTGTTAAATTTAAAAATATTAAACAGTCTAAAAACCACGAAACTCTACTGCGGGGGGAACGGGAATAAAACTTTTTCGAAAAAAAGGTACAGGGTATTACACTGTCGGGCACCGCCTCGACTGTATTACATTTTTTTTATCTAACCTCAAGGACACTAGGTACCTAGTCGCGATCTTTATAAAGGTCACTTTATCTAAATATCGCATCGATAAAATTTGAATTGTTGATTAGAGCCACATGAATCAGTCATACAAACCTCATCTTCTTTTTTATAATTATAGAGTAATTATTGACGCCATTTAATGGCAAGGGGTGGTGAAATTTGTACATTTTTGACTATAACTTTTGCTGTATTTGTCCGATTTTGTTTATTTTTTACACACAGATGCATGGCTTTGTTAAATTTAAAAATATTAAACAGTGTGTCTAAAAACCATGAAACTCTACTGCGGGGGAACAGGGAACGATATTGACATGAGTCAACAAACCTCATCTTCTCAGGAAATATGCGCAATCTCCGCAGTCTAGGTGTTCATACAGACGGACGGACGGACGGACGGACAGACGGACATGGCTCAATCGCTACCCGAGGTTATGATAAGCATTTTGGTATGAAGGACTTGGGGCCTGCCACGCCTCCTTCTGTCCGTTACATACATTGCACAAATCTAGTATAGCCTTTGTACCTATAGGTACAGGGTATAAAAACAGGCTCGAGCCTCGAGTCGAAACTATCGGCCAGTCAGTTGACAAATGGAAGCATAGACGATAATTTCGATATGAAACTCTCTTTATGACTCTCTCACTATTTTGTAGAATTTCACGGGATTCATTCATTCAGCTGCATTAAGTGTTAAAACCTTTTAAAACTTTAATCGGTTAATCGAAATTTGATTATTTGATATGATTTTTTTGTGAGCCTAATAAAAAAGCATTATTGACCATTGCTTTATATTTATTTAATCTCATCATAGGATTAAAGAGCTGTAATTACTTTTACACCTCTCAACGTTTTTCTTATTTATAAACTTTCGCACACATCTATATGGCCTGTTTTTTCAACTTATAATATATTCGTGAGCACAGAAAAATTATATTGAAACGATCGAATTTTTGGGCATAAGTTCCCTCTTGTTTCTCATTATAGTAAGTTTTTCAAGAAAAACTGCTGTTCATATTGGCCTTAAAAAATTAGTGTATGTGTTGGAACTACGTTTCAATATGACAGAGTGTAAGTATACCTTTTGAAATACATATATATAAAGGGTCTTGTGCTGACGGAAATAGTATCAACATTATCGTATATATTTCTAAATCGTGTCAACAAATTCATTATTAAAAGAATTTTTTTGACTTTGATGTGCCTTAATTTCCAGTCAATTTGTTACAATCGGTATAAAACTCTTTCTATGTTAGGTTGCAGATTCACGTGGACTTCAAAACAAAAATTTTTTTTTTTCGTGCAAATACTAGCCCCTCCTGTAATATTTTTTCATTTTTAAGGTCTGCATGCAGTTCCGAAGTACACAACCGTACAAGAACTGTGAATTTATTACTGTCGTAATGACCAGTGTGCGGCTGGCGCCATCTAGTAGACTTGCGCTGGCGCCATCTGAAGTACGATTAAATCATAGGACAACACGGTTTTGTTTGTTTCTCTACGTCCAACTGCGTTTGGACATAAAATTTCGCGACAAACAATTTTTTTTTCGTTTTTGATTTTCGGTGCAGCATACTGGCCTGAAAAATTAAGAAAATTCAATGTAAACGTACAAATGGCGAGATAAACGCGAAAGTGACAAAAAAATGGAATAGTTATAAAAGATGAGCAATCAAATTGCCAAAAATTAGAATCGATTTTTTTATTTTCTTTTTTAATATTGTTTTTAGCAATATCTTATAATTCCGTTTATAGAAAACTTTCGAGGACAGCATTTTCAGTTTTATGAAATTTACTCACTGCGCAAAGTAATAACAAATATTGAGCATATTTTTGACTGTAAGCAAGTGATATCGATATCACTTTACGTCAACTAAAAGGTTGCACTATTCAGGATTGAAAAGAAAAACCTAACAATTTTGCAAATAATAAAATATTTTTAGATATTATTTTGCTTATTCTCAATAAGATACACAAAAGCATAAAACAAGCACGTTTTAATATATTTAGAAAACTAAAAAATTTGCATAATTAAATCTAGTTTCAGAAAAAACCAAAACTTTACAAAAAAAGGACAAACTGAGAGCTAGATAATTTTTTGGCAACTTTATTTAAAATTTTAACTATTATTGCATTATTTTTCATTTCATTGTATAATTTAACTTTATGTTTTGACGCAGTTTGCCACGTTCTGAAAATTGTGAAAAAGTTTGTTGCCTCGTTTCGTGTTGCATGTGTAATGAGTCATTAACATGGTGCAAAAGTTGTAACTGGCCCATTTGCCATACTATAATGAATTTTAACCTCTTAATACATTTATTTAAAATTTTATAATTTTGCTATTCAAATTGTATATGTACTTGTATACACATAGGTGCCAGGCGTTTTTATTTATGTTAAAATATATAAAGCTGTGATTTTTAGCAGTCGGATGTGATAAGTAATTAAATACGAGAACAAACTTTGCTGCCAATGTGAAGCGTGACTTGAATATTTACGAGTGAGTACTTTGATAATACTAAAAAATAATATTTAAACAACTATTGCATTAGAATGCTTAACGACTAAGTTACTATAAAAAATCTCTAATATGGATTGTATTAAAAGCGATCTTATGACAAATAATAAAAATAAAATGTTAATATTTTAATAAAAAAATTTTGATTTCAAAGTTTATAAAAGAGTTTAGTGCCACCCAAAAAAGAGGCCGTAAAAAGATTTTTTAAATTGAATCGATAATAAACGCAAGTGAGCTGGTTTCACTTGGGACATAGCGACTATGATATACACTGTACTTTCCATTATTCTTTCAATTTTGCAGGGTTTTAAAGCATTTGGTAAATGAGTCAATTTAAATATTGTTGTCCATTTTGAGTCCAATATAGAAGTAGGCGTTGCAAGTGTACGGTATTGCTGCGGAGTCCCACATTAACAAAATAAGAGTGGCGCAAAGCAAAATCCTGAGGAGAATTTCCAATGCTCCTTGGTACATGCGCACAAGGGACATTGAAAGAGACCTGAAAATCCCTAAAGTTTGGCGACATCATACGGTCACAAGCTCAAAAATACATCGAACGCCTTGAAATACAATACATCTAAATGCGCCTTGCGAGGCGGCTGACCTTGAGAGCTAGAAAGAGAAGACTTAAAAGGTGCCATCCATATAAATATGTACTTATATATTCCTGAAAATATTGTTTTTTTCGTATGTAGAACCCTTAGATTATAATTGGTTTTGATTTTCTTTTTTTATGTACATCTAGGTTAAGCTGCCATGATTGGTAGTAGGGAACTAGTTTAATTACATGATATACAAACTTTTTATAATGAAAAAAATATTGTAAATACAAACTCTATTAAAAACTGTACAAGTACTAAAAAGGTTCAACCTTTAAAAAAAATTTTCCTTACTCAACTTTTGAATTTATTAAGGCCGTAAAAGGAAGAGTTCAACCTTTAAAAAAAATTTAATCTAAAACAACTATCATGTAATATTACGAAAAATTATTAAAAAGGCCCGTACAGAGTATGCCGTAAGTTACCATGTAAAAAAAAAATTTCATATAAAAAAAATAGTCACGAAAATTTACGGCCAAAAATGGCGCCACTAGTTTTTTTTTTTTTTTTTTGCCGCTAAAACCAAAATCAATGTGCATGCACATTATTGCATCCGTAAATAATGGCTGGTACTAACAAATTGTTGCGAAACATTTTTTACAAAGCTGTTTACTATTTATTATTGAGCTGTTAGGGAGCCAAGTGACGCTTTAACAATCCAAACAAAGTATTAAATTAATTATTTTTCACCGTCATGTGAAAATTTTCATGATTTTGAAGACTACATTTGATTACAAAAATTAATGCAAGAATAGGAAATTGACGACAATTCATATTGTTTTTTACTAGTTTGATATAGAATATGTCAAAGTTTTCCATTTAAAATAAAAAGCAGCTGGTTGTAGTATTTTGCATCTCAACTTGAACTACCATAAAAATTTGCGATGAATGCCACAAAATAAAACGGAACCCGATAAAAAATACAACTTTGCCTTATTTGCAGACAGTAATAATGTGCAAAAATTTAGGGCTGTAAATTTTGGAACTGCATACCGGCCTCAAAACAAAAGAGTGTTGTCTTATGATTTCAAAAAAACGTAACTAAATGAAAAGATGGCGTACGTTAAAGTCGTGCGCGGACGACTATGCGATACCCTGTACCACTAATTGCAATAAACTCCGATATATTGCTTAAGCAGTCCAAAAGATTGATTGCCAAATTTGGTTACGATATGTTCAAAAATACACGAAACACAACGAATTTTGATATGATGATATACTCAACCGATTTCGATAAAATTTGGTACGGTACTTGGGATTTATAGAAAACTATCGACTGCCAAATATGGTTACAATATCTTCATAAACAAACGAAATGCAACGAATTTCGTGCAAAAAACGTTTTTTTGACCGATCTGTTCTATGGGAGCTATATGATATAGTCAATCGATTTTGATCAAATTTGGTACAGTGGTCATGGGTAGTATATCGACTTCTCTAGTCACTCTGATCATACTTTAGGTAACTTTGGGGGTCTCCGACGTCTCCTTTTGTATGTTACATACATTTTCGGCTTGCTCAAACTTAATATACCCTTTATACGGTACAGGGTATAAAAATAAATGATTCGCTTACGAGATTTATAGAGGTCATAGATCATTCAGATATTCACTCAATTGAATAAACATCAATTGTTCCGGTAGTATTTGGTAAAACTTTATTTTCCAGGCTATACTGCCCTCTAAGGACTATTTGCATATCACCTGAATCAGTGTTGGTGGGCGTAAAAGACTTTCAGAAATCCTGTATCATCATAAAATACATAAATAAATAAATGGATTTCGATCCAACAAAGCATTTTGCTTAGGTACTCAGCTACTACTACCAAAAACTTAAGACTGCCGAATTTGGTTGCAATATTTTCATAAGCAAACAAGTTGTGTTCCAGAAATCTTCTTTTCGACCAATCGGTCCTATGCGGTCTAGTATAGTAAACCAATTTTGTATTTTTGGTAATCTCTAACTTCTGTATTTGGCTAACGATATCTTGATAAATCAACCTATAAAGCCTCTTTAACTTTTGGTGCTTTCTAATGCTCTATGGGAGCTATATAACATAATTCGAAATCCAAAAAATAAAATAAACTTATTTGACGTTTAATAAAGTTCGAAAATTTGGTTGATATAGCTAGGTATACCTTACGGAGGGACGAATATACAGACAGGTATAGGGTTTAATAATAAGAGGTGTACTTATATATAAAGACTTTATACTTTAGGTAACTTTTGGAGGTCTCTGAAGTATCCTCCTCTATGTTACATAAATAGTCTATTTACTAATAAATATTTGTTATAATTTGAATTTTGTTCATACAAAAAAGAAAAAAAGAAAACTAACATAAAGTAAAATATTTTTATTCTTTATAATCTTCTACTGATACAACTCATCTACTAAGAACACAATATAGTTAATTTGTGCAAATTTTTCAAATGATATTGGTATATTCACTTTATAAGCCTACAAACAAATTTTTTAAACAAATTAAGAACTATCAGCTTTCACTTTGTTGAATAAACTACCATAAAACCCAATTCCGTTTAAAAAAAAAAATAATATATTTTTATATAAACTAAAAGCTGGCATGGCAAACAATGGCAGGCCACTTGCTATCGCTTGGTTAAAGTTAAGCTAAACAATTGCAAAAGCAAACATCACTGACCCAAGAGACCCCAAAACGAAAGCACAGGACAAAGGGGGTTTGAATTATTTTGAAACACGATTTTACGCTCTAATAAAACAAATTCAAACTTTTGTGGCAGTGCTCTGAACTAAACGAACTAAGGAAGCGTAATACAGAAAAGAATGCACCATTAAATTTTGTTAAACTTCATTAAGCTCAACTGAGAATCCGAGCACCTCGAATAAACCGAACCAAAAAACTCAAAGAGCTCTTTTTTGTAACTGCACTTCAACAGCATACTAAAAAAAAAAAAAAAAAAAAAAATTTAACACCGAGTCGATGCTTAAAACAAATACAACTTTAGATACAAACCATGTGAACTACCCGATGCTCTATTGATAAACCAAATCTTTATATCTGAAAGCAAGAATGTGTCAGTAACACAAGCCCTTTTTTATTTTTAGCAAAAAAAAATAGCTGTTGTTACTGCTAGCGCCATCTAGCCATCAATAGCCCAAAAGATTGGCAGCACTGTTTGCTGATAAATTATGTTACAGTTTTTTTTTGCAAGCTTTTTGCGATGCTGCGTACTGTCCTTAAGGAAAGATTTATTGGTAGGTGTTCTAAAACCTTATTGGACATAAAAAACACTAAAAATTTAATTTTTCATTAAAAATTTCTCGTTTCAAAAAATAGTTCTTACTCTTTTTTATTATAATTTTTTAAGATAGATTTTGCATTGATACATCATTTGTTGAAGTTGTATTTAAGGAAACTGGTTACAGGGATACTGGAAAAAGAGGATGGCTTTTGAAAATATCAACATATCCTTGTTTATTAGCCTAACATTAATCTACCTACCAAATTTATTGCATATGAATCGACGTGAAGTTTGCTGATGTACGTCCTACGAACGAACTCGCTATCCCAGGTGATGATAAATATTTTGGTGTAAAAAAGTAAAAAATAGTCTGCGATGCCTCTTTCCTCTGCATATATTGCACAAATCTATAAAATCCTTGACCTAATAGCTACCGGGCATAAAAAGCTTGGATTTATTGCTTACTGACTTTTGCATTTATTGGCTTCTAGTTGAGATACTTTTGCCATTTAATGGACTTAGAGCATTAAAAAAACACCATAGACACAAAGCTCAAGAGCGTAAAACTAATCACAAACAAACGGGCATAAACACACACACACAAAAACACACATAAACACATGCATATACACACACACCAACAAATAAATACTTAACGTATACATATAAAAGCGGGGCTCATCAAAAGTTTTGCCGGTTCGCTGCTGAAATTTTTCGGGAAATTCAATTCAATTGTGTGATTTTCATTTGAATTACAACTATAAAAAAAGGGTGAGATGGGCGTAGATCTGTGTATTTGAAGGGGGCGTGGCAGGCGTTGATGGCTCGCACATTGCTAGCTGAAATGGAGATTTTTTTCTATGCGAACCCAGCTACCAATTTACCTGTTACCTTTATTTCTTTTACGACCATTTCTACTAGCTATTTTTTTTTTATTGCCAATGGGTTGTAGTTGTTTTTGTTGTTGTTGGGACTAGAGTTGCCGCCGTTTTTGCATTTATTTTGCGGCTAAAACTTTAATTGAGTTTTAAACCATTTTGCTGGTTGGCCTAGCGCTCGCTCAACGCCATTGTGTTCATGTGGGTCTGTCATGCTATGTTTACACTGGTTCACACTGTGACACAGTGGTATATGACGACCTGTGCCAGAAGTTGGTGCCGCAGTGTTCTATAGTGGAATACTTTGCATTCACTTTGACAAAAATTGTATAAATATTTGTTTGATAGGAAGGAAGGCAAATAAAAAAAATTCTATATTTTATGGAAAAAAAAAAAAAGTTTGGTTTTTGAATAGGATCTAGACTGTGATAGTTTTAGCTAATTAAGAACTAAATAATTAGGTACTAGTCAATGTTTTTGTTCAAAAAGAAGACTAATTATTCAGCTGCTCCTTTTTGCAACTTTTTGATAAATTTACTTTGTTACTTTTTAGTTTTGCGTAGCAACGATAAGTAAATTTTTATATGTCACCTATATCTACCAAAAATATTAAAAAACGCAAAATTTGAAAGGCAAAAATGATAAATGACGGAAATATGGTGAAAACTGATTTCGGGTTAATGGCAGCTATATTGTATAATATATTGTCCAGTTCGGACAAAAACGCCTAATATATGTATCGACCTAAATAATTTTATTTGATGGGCTTGATGGAATATTTTCGAAGATATTTATTAATTCTATTTCAATAGTTTTTAGCACACCAATCGTATCTTCTATGGTATGGTTGTAGTATAAAATTCTTTTACAAAAATTAGAGATCAAAGATTTTAAAGAATCGATGAACTTCACCCGAATCATTCCTGATTAACATGTCAAAAATATTTAAGGTTGGGTACTTTTGATCCTATGGGCACAAGAATAACAAACAGTTGATAAAACTACTCCGCGTTACAATTTTGGAACACTTTTCTGTTAGGGGGTTGATAGTGCTTTTTGAGTATAGTAAATCTTTGAAAGATTTTACGTTCCCAGCTCGAACTTTTTTTTACGGTTTAACTTTTTTTAAATAACTTTTATATTTTGTTTTTATTCTAACTACTTTGTGATAGTGTAAAACCAGATCATATTAAAAAGAAAATAATTTTATCAAAATTGTTGCACTATTTTTAATGTGGAACTTATTATTAAAGGGGTCTACGCCGTTCGAAAAATTTCGCGCGGAATGACAAAACTTCATATAAAAAAAAATCCTATTTGGGATATCCCTTTTGGGACTTTTTTTTTTATATGAAGTTTTGTCATTCCGCACGAAATTTTTCGAGCTGCGTATAGGCCTTAAAACGAAATAACTTTTCAAATACAAAGTTTTCCAAATTCTTTAGTTTTACATTTAATTTAAACAAAAAATTTCAAAATTTTGTAAGTTCTTTAATTTTTATTTAATTAAAGAAGTTTTTAAGAATTTTTTAGGTAAAGTTTTATGTCAAAATTAAGAAAAAACATTGTTTTGAGTATTTAAGTCGTTTTTTTTAACGATATCGAGCTCATCACTAACAGACTAAGTGTGACCATAGATATAGAAAAAACTAAAATACTGCCTAAAAAGATCTTTGCTGAGTCGTATAACCTTTTCATTGTTAAACCTCGCTTTGTCACGAGCTGAGCTGATTGTGCAAACTCATTAAGGTGAATTTCCATCAGAAATATTAATCCTGTTTGTAAATTTGCAAAAATAATAGTTTATCATTAGTTTAAAAGTTTGAGAATTCGATATTAAATTAAAGATTAAATTAAGGAAATTTAGCTAAAGGTCCTGGTAGCCATGGTTTACTTTTTATTATGCTTAGTTTATATATTTTTAAGTATAAGCTATCATTATATTAATAAATAAATTCTGAAAAATTTAATGAAAATCACAAAAATACCAACAAAAATTTGTAACTAAAAAAATTAATTGAATTCTTCAAGGCAGAGAAAACTAAGAAATCGATATTCTTTGAAGCAATTATGTGATCTGATCAGCCAAATAAAAATATCTCAAAAATATGTAGCCCGCTTTATACAATTTATACATCAAGGTCCGTCCTTCACAAAATTTACGTATTATCACCATGAAGGTATTGTAAATAAAAAAAACCAAAAAAAGGATAAAAATACTAAAATGACCCTTCAAATCTTAGGAACATCGGATATGGAGTTGTAAATATGCTAAAGTTTCAACTGATTTCGAAGCTGCTTAGGCTCCTTTTCGTGAACTTCTCTATTTCACTTATCTAGAGCTGACTTGTAGCTTCTCTGATACTTTTCTCGAACTTAAATAATCTTAATATCATCGTTTGTGTAAAAAAATAAAAGAACATGCTGCACTGAAGGCTCACAGGCAAAAAATATTGTTTTGCTATTCACAATATTCTGCAGTTATTGCCACAGTTTGTATGTGATACCAACTAAATACTTTTGTTCACACTTGTAGTAGGCTCTACTACCAACACATACCTATAAGAACAAAACTTCTTAGTATAACCATACGAGCTTTCACACAAGCACATAAGACAACAAAAACAAGGTCAAGATTGCTCGTGGTATGAAGATTAAATTGTAAAACAATAGACAATAAACTAACAATTAGACTCGCCTCCTTAAATTGTAAAACAATAAACCAACAAATATACTCGCCTCCTTAACACTAAAAACCGTTCAAGTCAAACTGTGCCATACCGTGACGCAGTGTAAACCCAGCATAAGTGTAGTTGTGAGTATTTATTTGTGTGCACTCTGGGCATGGGCATTGTATTATTCCCCTTGCCCCCATTGTCACTCACTCTCATTCATCGGTTTTCTCCCTCTCTCTCTTTCTCTCTGCTGTTCTCATGCTCTCACTGAATGAGTGATGAGCTTTGGCTACGTTTGTTGATTTTGTTGATTTTGACTGTGGGATCGGTGAAACGGTAAGGAGGCGGCTTTTTGGGCTTTGGGACTCGTCTCACGGGTCGTCAGTTGTTTCAGTACTTTAATTTTGTTTTATTCTTACGCCCATTTTGCACTTATTTTGCGATTTTTCATTATTTAAATGGCGCATTTCAGCAGTTTCAGGAAGTTTTCCGCACTCGACTGCAGGCTAGTGCAAATAAAGCATACGCCCTGTATGCAAAGCACATTAACAGTGTTTAAGTGATTTCGGCTAATGTTGTTTAGATGTTTCGGAAATAAAAGTTTTTAGTTTCTAATGCATTTTGTAGTGCTTACTATTTGTTAATTTTTGCAGTAAATGGGTTAAAGGTAGCAGAAAATTGGGAGCTTGAAAGTTGAAGGAACTGCTATTGTCAAAAATTACAGGCAATGTTTTTGATGAAAAGCTAAATTTTGCAGATACATTCTTATTTTTAAGATAAATCTTAAAGCTTCTTAAATAGTTGTTAACTTATAATTTGTTTAAGCTGTCATTTTTAGGTAGTAGTACACAAATTTTATATTATTGCTTAATAAAATATACACATTTTTAACAACAAAAAAAAAAATAAATAAATAGTTGTAAGGATAAACTATGAACCACTTACAATAAATGCAAAATGAAAATATTTTTTATCGTCAAAATTTGCTAAAATATAGAAAAATTTGTTTGTTTTAAAAGGTATAATTGTTACTTTCTTATTGACAACAAAACTTTTTTTTTTTATTGTGTTTCTGAATAAGCTAACGAGCTTCTGTATTAGTTGGATACAATAAGCTCATAAGTTTTATATGTAACATTAATATATTTATATTTTTTAGTTAAAAACTGACAATTTTGTTTAATAAGATGAAAAAGTTAAATCGAGATGTCTTCATAAATATTTCGCAGAAAATCTTATACTTGTAACAAGCAGGCAATGTACGTTTAGGAATTACGCTGAAATTGAAAGTTTTCTATTTAAAAAATTTTTAGTTCAAAAGAGAATTTCGTCTAGTACCCAGTTGTTTAAAAACATATTTAGAACTGGCATTATCTGCGAGTAAGAAATCTTTAAAGCAAACCTTTAAAACTTATTTCCAACAAAATAAACTCAAAGTTGTAGAATCGAATGTTATTAAGAAAGTGTTTAATTATAATAATAAAAAATAAAATTTTATAGTTCAAATCATACTTTTTAATTTGCTTAATAAAACGGTGTGCAATCGAAAAAATTTCTGTGAAACGGATTTTGGAATCTGTTGAAAAAACGTAGAGTTTCATACATTCCAAATGGTTAATTTTGTTCAAGTGGCTAAGGTCTAGTTACTCGTTGTTATAGTTTTGTAATTGTATTATAATTAATATTTAAATAATGAAAAAAAAATAATAAATTTTGTTCAAATTATGTTATGTTAAATTACACCAAATCGATTTGAATTGATGGGATAAACAGACAAGTTAAAAAATGCTTAACAAATGTAGAAAATTTCCTTCTTTTGATGTATGGGTTAAAAAAAATGAACAATATGCATCGATGTGC
Source organism: Chymomyza costata (assembly GCA_018150985.1). NCBI lineage: Eukaryota > Metazoa > Arthropoda > Insecta > Diptera > Drosophilidae > Chymomyza > Chymomyza costata. The sequence continues at coordinate 512,515 of JAECWU010000244.1, read as the reverse complement.
ATATTTTCAAAAAATGTATTAAAAAGACTAAAAATTATGCAACTACTATGCTAATACTTTGGAAGACCTTACTTGCTTGGGGATGAGCATTTTGCTCTAAAGCTATTAAGAAGTACTAACGGCTACATGTGGAAAATCTTCAAAGAAAAATAAAATTTTCTAGTCGGATGCAATGCTACCCCATATCATAAACTAGGAAATAAAGGGTGCTTTTTCAACAGCGTCCGGATTTCCGAAAGGGATATCTCTGAAACCAGTTGTTACTTTTGACAAATTTAAATTTAATTTGATTCAGTAAGGACTAACAATTCATCATGGTAAGATTAACACCACAACAACGTCTTCAAATCTTCGAGATTTACAATCAAAATCAGTGTTCTCCGTTGTAAAAACTTATAGAGCTCTTCGTACAATTTCATGGACCAAATAATCGTCCATTAGAACGTGCTATTCGTCGTGTTCTTGATCATGTACGAACTCATTTGACATTCCACGATGTACGACCACCAATCAGAATGAGAACAGCACGGTCCGAAGAAAATATCGCTGTTGTAGAGGCCATTGTAGACGAAAATCCAAATTTATCGATTCGCAATGTGTTACCTTCAATGGTGATCGATACAGAGCGATGTTCAATGAATATTTGTTTCCAAATTTACGTGACATCGATGTCGAAGAGTTCTGGTTTCAACAGGATGGTTCTTCGTGCCATATGGCGACCGCAACCATTGACTTACTGAAAACTCAATTCGGTGAAAAACTTATTTCAAGAAATGCGCCCATCAACTGTCCGCCTTGGTCGTGTGATTTGGCCCCTTTAGATTATTTTCTTTGGGGACACCTCAAGTCGTTGGTTTATGTAGACAACAAGCCAGCAACAATTGACGACTTACAAACCAACATTAAAAACTGGACCCTGTCATCACTGAAATAGTTGGCCTTTACTCCAAATGGCCTCAGTGATAGTGTGGTCATCTGGTAGAAAATTGTTGACCCACCCAGGATGTTCGCTGTTGTATTTACTCGCTAGTCGTATGTGTTTTGGCCCCCTCATTCCTATTGCCATAGGATCTATTTAAAATATTAAATGATACGAAATTATCTATCTAATAAAACTATATTTGGGGTCATTGCATTAATTTTTCTATGTTTTATTTAAGTTTGAAATCCGGATGAGCTTAAAAAAACACCCTTTATAAAAGATTCCATGTTGTTCAAAAATTTAAGATATGAAAATTCGTTCAAATAGGCAATAAAATTTATGTAGAGTTCAGTTTTTAAAACTATATACCGAAAAAGTTTATTAAATCATTTTTTATTTAATCAAATGGCTAATCTAGTAAAGTCATTAAAATATATTTATTTCAAGGATACTGATTTGCTTGCTTGGGTAAATTTGTATGCTATTGTATGTATTAAAGGAATGCTTTGACAAGATTATTGATGTTCAAGATTGGATTAGGATAACGAATCGCCCTTTTCAAATTTTATGTTACATATGTTACCCAGTCCCACAAATTAAACTTCATATCTTCAGGCTATAAATTTGTTGGTGATCCTTCTGGCAATCCACAATACATGTGGCAACCTTGTTATCGATAACGATTGCTGCACTTACTTTACTTCTTAGCTCTTACTTGAGTCATTCGCAAGTATTCTTCGACAAGTAATTTTATTACCAACGAATATCTTAATGATTAATCCGCAAATAACTCATATACCAAACAGGCATTTATAAAAACATTTAAAATAGAGAAGAGTAATTCGAACATATGAGAAATGGCCTCATAAGTAGTAAATCAAGTTAAGCTGCTTTAAAAAATGTTTTTTGTTGCAATATCTCAAAATGAGTTCCATTGAAAACTGCACTTGCTTTGAAATGAATAGGAAATGTAAAGTATAAGTTATGGGCTTGTCTTAGGAAGATTTAGATGCGGTGTCTTCTTATTTGAATAAAATTAGAATTTTTCTTACAAATGCTAATCAATAGCAGCTTTAGTAGAGAAAATTAAATTGCGTAGAGCTTGCTACTCGAATTTTAGTCATATTTTGTCACATTTTAGTGCGTACCTTAAATTTTTAGCACGTTCACTTTGTCGAGCAGAATTGCAAAAGTGCTCGACTAACGAGGTAAGCAAGCCTAACAACAATGTGCCATGAGGCATTAAATAAAAGTTTCTGTGAACCATTTAAATGCATTAAAGATAAAGTTTTTAAAATTTTTCAGCACAATATATATTTGCTGAGCTGCTACCAAAAAAATAAAATAAAACTTTTTGTTGTCAAACAGTTATTTAATTTTCTATCACACTTTAAATAATGCCAAAAAAAAGTATAAAAATTTAAACACAGTTTCGGTTAGATGTATACCAATTTTTGTTGTCACTGTTAGTCAGGGGCAGTAATTCTTTTTTTTTTTGAGTTCATTTTTGTTGGGCACTTCTGCATTTCTGCCCAATAGTTTGTTTTTGACTTCAAAAGAAAATCGTTCAGTTAGCTAACTTTAGCGCATATTTCTTTATAAAGATTTTAAATTTAGTTTAAAAGCTTAAATGAACATTAAGATTAATCTTTCCCAAAGTATTTATATAAAATTCATAAAATCAATTATCTTTATTTATATGCCCAGATGGCGGCCTAGCGGCAGTGCACTAGATTATCATCCCAGAGGTTGTTGTTTCGAATCCCACGTAAAGCCATGGTCCTGCACTTTTCCACTTATCCTATTCCCCAAATTTTTCCTGTCTATTCTATATCCTTATCAATCACTCCCATTGTCGGTATTCACAATGGGCCTATTCTTGGCCTAATTGAGTTGGGATGTTAAGTACCAACCGCCGCCCTAACCTACCTACCAATATGCCCAGATAAACAATTATTTTTATATTTTCAAAGACATTTTTATAAAGCCATAACAGCGTAAAAATTTTTTTTGCAAAATTCAATTTGTTTGGCAATTATCATCATCGTTTGGCGCTACAGCTCTTTGTGAGCTTTGGCCTGCTGAACAATACGCCTCCATGTTGCTCGATCTCTGTTGTATTCTCTTTCAAGTTTGTCAATTTGACTCGTTGAAGATCTCCTTTCGCTTCGTCAATCCGCCTTCCTCTTGCTTTGTTGGCGAATTATTTTGCATCCAGTACCTTCCTTTGCGCTCTTGAACTGTCCATTCTCATAAAGTGGCCTAACCATCTTATGCATTGTGCTTTGATGAACCGTACAACATTTTCGACCTTGATAAGATGTTCTAGTTCGTCATTCGATCTTATGCGCCATTCAGCTTGTGTAATCCTAACTGCGCCAAATATTTTTCTGAGGATTTTCCTTTCGAAAGTTCGTAGTTTTGTCTTGTCATTTTCGCTCCGTGTCCATGTTTCTGCTCCGTAGCACAAAACAGGCCGCACTACTGTCTTATATAATGCCAGCTTGCAGGTTCTGGAACGCATATGATCTATTAGCTGTTTGAATTCCTTCGTCTATTGTAATGCTCATCGCATTGTCTGTTGTCAGTTTGCAGCCAAGATATCTGAACGTGCTTACTACTTCCAATTTGTGATTTCCAATTTCCATTTCTTGTGGTTGTTTGTCTTTTGATCTGGATAATAGCATGTATTTGGTCTTTTCGCTGTTAATTTTTAATCCGATTTTTGCAGCCGATATTTCGATTTCAGAAAATGTAGATGCTAGCGCCTTTCTGTTTAGAATGTGTCCGGTTTTTTTCGCATCGCTTATTTCATCTATTGCACAGCACAACAATAAATTGAAAATTGTTGATGAGAGTGGGTCTCACGCTAGATTGTATAAGAAATCCCTCAGATCTGTTGTCTTGTATCACAACTTTGGATTCGGTGTTTCTAAGGGTCATCATTATAGGTCTGGTACGTTTTTCTGGAGTGTTGCACCTTTTAAATATTGTTGGAATTGTCATTCGGTCAATGTTGTCAAATGCTTGTTAAAAATCAATGAAAAGCATGTGTAAATCAATATTGTGTTCGTAGAATTCTTCCATTGATTGTTTGAGGGCGAAAATTTGGTCAGAGGTCGACCGGCCAGGCTGAAAGCCACATTGATATTCTGGTAATACTTTCTCAGCATATTTTATAAGTCTATTGTTAATAATTCGTGCTAAAATTTTGTACGTTGTGTTGAGAAGAGATATAACTCGGTAGTTCTTACAGTTCGCTTTTTCACCTTTTTTATGTATAGGTATTATAAGCGGTATATGAACGGCTCAACAGCCAAATCGATTAACTCCACTTTTTGAATTTTGCGAAATTTAAAAGTCAAAGTTCTTGGGGATCATCCATAAACAACGTGACGCTGATTTTCCTCAAAATAGACCCCCATCCCCATTGGACACATTGACGGAATATTTTTGTAGATTTTCCATATGATCGTGACGCTTCACTAGACCCCCACCCCCCCTGGAGCGGCACGTAGTTTAAGGATGATCCCTTGATAGATACCAAATTTCCATAATAATAAACTCCAAAAATAAAAATTTACACCAATAAAAGACAAAAGACATTGAATAATAAATAATTTATTTCTCGTTTTTCTCAACTGTTTGTTTTATGGAGGTAATCGATTTGGCTTGTGAACCATTCATATTCCAGTCTTAGGGCAATGTTTCTTGTTTCCATATTAGCGGTGTTAAATGCTTTATTCTTTCAATGAACATGCTGCTTGCATTCTTTAAAAGGTCGGCTGTAATGTTATCTTCTCCCGGTGATTTGAAATTTTTCATATAGCTTATCGCGCCTTCAATTTCTTTCAGTGTTGATGTTAGCAGCTTTTGCGGTTCTTCTGAAATTTCGCTGCTATTTGCTGATGAAGCCATTATTTGGTTGTCTCTTTCTGTCTCTTTCTGTACTTTCAGTATTGAGGAGTTCCTTGAAATGTTCAACTCATCTTTCTAAAATTTTCTGCTGGTCCGTGAGTATTTCATTGTTCTTAGATTTGCAGATATTTACCCAAGGCTGGAATCCTCGCTTTTCTGCTTTCATTTGATTGTAGAACTTTCGATTGTTATTGCAGATAAAATCTTCGCAGATGTTTTCCAAATTCTCTTTCATGGCTTCCCGTTTCTTTTTTTGACAGATTTTTGTAGCAATTTGTATTTTCTCGATGTAAATATCTTCAGTTGCACGGGTTCTGATATTCCAAGATCCAAGTTTCCAATCACTTTTTCTTTTTCGTTTCCGGGGGTCGTCAACGTTATCGAGTATCATCCGAGGCTTTAGTTCTGCTTTAGTGACAATTTGTTTCAACGAGTGGGTTGTCAGCCCAACGTCGTCTAGGCTAATTTTTCCTACAGTCTGGGACAGTCTGCTATTCCCCAGACTTCGGGTCGCCTTTATTTCTTGCGAAACTAGGCTATTAGGGTTATACCGCCCATGCATGGTCGTTAGAGCCTCTTCAGTTATCGACAGGGTTCACCGACGTGTAGGTGAGGTTGACAATTGGATAGGAAAGGCTTTGTGTTCGCTGCCTTACCCCATTAGGCACCCCCGTTAGCAATTAAGACTGATAAATTGCGCATACGCCCCATGAAACCAAAACAAACCGTTGCAAGATAAGCATTTGGCTTGACCTGAATTGCTTAGACAAACGATAAATATTATGAGACAAAGCCATTTACTGGTCTATATACTACAATATATATTATAAAGCTATGCATTATTATTAGGTAGACCACAAATTGGCCTGTCAAGTGTTTATTGTCATAAAAGGGTTAAATATTAACGCTAACAGCTTGGCATATTAAGTTGCAAAATATTTTGATATAGGTTGAAACTTGAAACGGGCAATTATAAGAACAAGTAGTAATATGAGCACTACATAAACGCACACATAAACACATAGAATTGTGTTATATACAGAAACAATACATAATTGCCTGCTGGGTCAAAATTTGAAGCGCGTTTTTCTGTGTTGACGGCTCTGTTGGCCTTTTGCAGCCACTTATCATAACGGTTAGCCGTTGATTGCTTAACAAGCCGCAAAGTACACACACAGATACGCACATACCCACACACACACACACATAGATACGCACACATACCCACAGATACAATATTGTATGCCTGGGTTAAGTGTCGGCTCTTAGCGACACGCACATGCGCCTGCAATTATGCTAAAAGCGTTAAATTTATAGTTTCCCCTCCGGCCGGGAGCGCCTACTCCTTTTGCCAAGCCACCAACATGGCTCGGCTTGTCTACGTCTAAATAAATGGCTTTTAGAGCATGCGTTAATGTTGTTGATTGTAGTGCCTGGCACAGGACACATCCCCCAACCATATACCTACAATTCCCACAATCCACAACCCCAACTTGGTAACTTGGTTGCTTTTTCTGCTATGATTTCATTTTTAATGTTTCGACTAATGTTTTATAGTTGGTATGTTGGGTTTTATGGGTTATTGGGGTTATATGGGGGTCTTCAACATCAGCACGTTGGTGTGTTGGGGCTCTGTCCGGTTTATTTTTATGATGATAGATGGCCTGCGGTTTTATACTGGCCAAGTGGCCTGTGTCTGCTCAATAGGACTTAACGTATATTTATTAGAGTTGTAGGTGTGAGCTTGTGGTCTTTTAGTGTTCATGCGAAAAGGTGTGTAAATTTTGTGGTAATACATGTTGGTTGTTGTTTGTGGCTAAACAAAATTACATAAAAAATGTGTGAATGGTATTTCAACATTTTTGTAAAATTAACATGCAGATGACAAAATTAGTAAATAGGTTACACAAAATACGCAATGACATAGATAACACAGGTCTACAAATACCTGGGTCTTGTCAGTTGTTGCAAAGCTGAGGGTCATTTCCGAAATAATTTTCTGCGTAGAAATCGTTTTGGCTATTCGAAGTTACGAAATATATCCCTTTGACGTCATAAGCATTTGCATTATGCCTTTGAGAGAATAATTTTTTGCTGTGAAATTTCTCTTAAAAATTTTCACTTGGGTGTTTTCGAGAACGAATATGAAGTCAGAAAAATAACCTAACCGAAGTTTAGCTCTCCGTGCTTTTCCTCTATCGGCGCCAGCGACTCTTTGTTGAGGGCCAGGATGATCCTCCTCATTGGGTTATTCGTGTCTCCCACCTTTACGACCTTCAAGTTAGAGGATGGAAGGTGGTGATTGCATTGTTGCAACATCTTGAGGATCCTCTCCGGTTCCTTGAAGGATGCCGGGAGCCACATGATGGCGCCAGGTCTACTCAGTACGTCCTTCCAGTGTACAGCCACTAGGTTGGCGCCCTGATAAACCACGCCCACTTTCGGAACGACCGCTTTAAACAGCTCAAAGGCAATGGCAATCACCTTCACGTTGACTTGATACCACCCAACGTCTTTGCAGGCCGGTGGTGGCCTGGATCTGCCTCTAGAGCCTCGAACCAGTGTACATCCAGTGCTGCCTCTACCCACTTCTTGATTATGTCTCAGGTCCTCCTTCGGTTTCTCGAGGACAAAGATCGGCAGCATAGACTTCATCCACTCTACCTTTCTTAGCCATTCGGCCGATGTTTGATGTTGTCTGTCGTTTGAGAATATAGGCTGCATTCTTGCGGTCCGTATATCACTCCATTTTGGCCTTGCTCATGGAGGGCCTCCCTAGCTCCCCGCACTGAGAGACAGCTGTGCTTGAGGTAGCACCTTGCTGATTACTCAGGATGACGGAGGCCTTCTTTGTGCCTTCCACTTTGTACTTGGCCTAGAGGCCATGGAGCACGGTTGCCTGCTTCTTCGCCTGTCTAGAGCTGACTACTCATTGAAGTCTTGTGCGTAAGGATAACGCTAGGTCCAGTGACTACTGCGTTCGCTCCCAAAGTAGGACATTCGGTCCTTTCGGGTTTTTTGACATTTCCGGTCTCTTTTTGTGTCGTGTTTTCATCATAGTATGCTGATATAATTGGTCCCACGAGTAGCGAAGAAAGGGTGGTTCACCTGCGCAGAGATACGCAGGTAAGGCAAACTAATCTGGAGGGCGCAAGGTATCCGAATGCTCCGTTTGCGACTGGGCTATTTTTGAAAAGCGCCACAGCCAGGCTGATCATCGGCACGGGTCGCATGACACCTTGATGCAGCCCTCTTTTTTTTACCTCAAGGCCATGATAGGGAGTGGCAAAAAAGCCACCAAGATATAAGCTCTGTTTCAAGCTGCTAGCTCCAAATCTTAGCTTACACTGCCGAAAAGGACACTGTCGTGCTATACCAGTCGGCACCCTCGTAGAGGGTTCAGCTATAGGATTTTTGCCAACCAAAAATTGAGTTATATGGGTCAATATATTGAAAGCGGCTTTTTATATTTTGTACCTTACGATACAAAGGGTACCTTAAGTTTCTGCAAACCGAAAATGTATGTAACATACAGAAGGAGACGTCGGAGACCCCCGAAAGTTACCTAAAGTATGATCAGCGTGATTAGAAAAGTCGATATACCCATGTCCGTCTGTCTTTAGGTCCGTATGAACGCCTTGATCTAAAAGATGGTAAGAGCTATGCGAATGAGTGTACTGAAAATAAATATAAATATAAACAACAATTTGTAACTCTGAGGAAGTTAGGACGTAGCGCCTCTTACTTTCTACCCTATTAATGAGCCTACTAAGCTCTTAATCTTAGAACTGCAGAATAGCAGGTTGAGTCCTTGAGATGAAAGTTTGTTTTGGCATTTGGTGATATGTTTCTAAAGGTGCGCTAAAGATATTCTAGATCAACGTCGCAAAATCGGTTTCTTTCAAACACAATCTACCAAATAAGCGTATAATCTCACAACTGTAGTATAATTGGCTTAGATTTAATCTGTAATTTGTTTTTTCGTGGATATGTTTCTACAGTCGCGTTAAATCGTATCTCTGCTTGTTTTGGGCAAATGCCATGTTTCCTTCTCCAAAGAATCTTTATGTCATAAAATTCTCCGTAGGGTATGCGGAAACATTATCGATATTCAACTGTACTTGCGGTAGAGATGGAACTTTAAAATAATGCTATATTTCCGAATGTTATTGGAATGATAGTTGTAATATAAATAGTAAGGGCTTTTCAATACTTGTACTCCAATATTGATATTAGGAAAATTCGTAAACACAGCCATCAAATAGAACGTAAAAAATCCCATATAATGCAAAAACGAAAACTCATATAAATTTGAATTTACTTTTATAAAAACTTGTTTGGTTTATTTAGAATAATTATCATAATTATTTCATAAAAAATAATTCAAAAAATAATAAAATACACGTTAAATTTGTTTTTCTTTAGTTTTACTAAGTTTGTAAGCCTTAATAAGATAATACGAATTATTTTTGGTTAAATTATTATTCTTGAACAAGAATAAATTTTTTATTTTTTTCTACTCATTTTCGAAGCTTGAAATCTCTATGAGAGTGGTTATTTAGGGATTAACTGGATTAATAAATTTAAGCTTGAGCAAATCGTTCTTGGTTAAAATATAATACTACAAAGTCAAATTAAAGCTCCACTTCACATATTTGATCCATGTGTGTGTAAAATGTACTCGCATGTATATGCGTAAGTATCTGCTTTTTTATTGCTCTAAATGTAATTTAACTTTCTAGCTGTTTACCATCGGAAAAACCATTTAAAGTGTCAAGTACAGTGTAACAAGAGCGACACAGATACAAGCACAGATAAACACAGATACAAGCACACACAAGCACGGATGCAAGCACAGCTAAGTGCAGATATAAAGCCAACACATCTGTGTTGTATCTACAAATACTGATGAAAATCCCTATATCTAACGCTAAATCGTCGAAAATAAAATCAGCGGCAAAACAAGAAATGCAAATGAAAATAACAAAAGTTAACATTTTTTTAGTGCAATTTACTTAGTTAATTGTAATTGTACAAATAAATAAAAAAAAAATGTGAATCAGTCAGGACGGTGCTCAACAATGAAATACTCTGGAATATTCTGGAATATATTGGGAGTGTGGCTAATTTGCCTATTTTCCCGCCAGATTTAACTAATTTTGATTGGAATAGGAAGCCGTGATTATCTTTTTCTAACTTTTATGATGATTATTCGGAGAATATTATAGAAATGGTTAACAAGATTTCTTACAACGACTACATATGAGATCGCAATTTGTAAATAAATATTAAAAATAATTGGGTCGTTAACAATGTCAAAATCTAGCCTATAATATACATTGTAGCCTAAACAACTTTATAAATTCGGCTTAATTATATAAAGCTTGTTAACTTAAAAGGCATATGCCGACTTTTTTCCATATTTTTAATTTTTAATCTTTTTCTGATCGTATCAATTAGAATATAAAATGTGGAGAGCTTTGTATTTAACAAGGTGTAGGTGTCAAAAGCCAAGACGTTGAACTAGGGATTCTATGGAAATAAATCAGTGGTCGGCACTGCCCTATTCCATGGGCCTATGGTTCACACGTACTGTGTTGTACACAAAACGCATGCATGTACTGAAATTCTCTCAGTCAATTCTCTGGCGTTGCCACGGTCTTGTTGCAAAGCAATGGACACGAAGTTGCTTGTGCATGACTTCGGCATGGTGGAATAATATAAGGTGGTGCCGTCAGTAAAAGCTATCCCTTATTGTCTGTAGCGTGTGAGTGGGAGTTAGAGGTCAAAAGCTTTTCTGTTCGGAAAGCTCTCTTAGCATTGCTTCGTGAAAGTGAATGAGATAGATTTATATTTAAATTTAATTCTATTCTAGTCTAATTTTAAGAAGTTTGCTATTGCCCATAATTTTTTGCTTTTGGTTTTGTACTGCAAGTTTCGTGTTTAGATAACAAAACACACACAGCTAAAATTTATGACGATAAGGGCTATAAACGAGAGAGTTAGCGTTCGCATGACATCACCTTTTTATCCACCCTGGACTTCGGCTCTTGCTTCGAGAGCGTGCTTGCTTTTTTACTCTCACAAAACTAAAGCGCTCCAGCATTAGTATGCCGTGGCCTTGGTGCTGTGTGGCAGAAAACACAAAATCAGTTTATGTTTAATTGGCTACAAGCTTAGATCGCGCTGCTCAAATTATGTTTTTTTCCATTCCTCTTTGAACATTTTTTTCTTTTTAAAACCAATACTAATAATACAAATCTTCTCGAGTTTACATCCTTTGTTTTTAAAGGATTTTCAAATAAACTTCAAACAGATGTCATTTATACTGATTTTAGTAAGGCCTTTGACTCTGTTAACCACAAGCTGCTTATTTTCAAGCTTGGACTCTTAGGATTTCCGACCAACTTTCTCAATTGGATTTCATCTTACCTTGCTGATAGAACCCAAAGAGTTATAGTTAGGTCTACTGTTTCTAAAATTGTTCAAGTATCTTCCGGTGTTCCGCAAGGTAGTCATCTAGGTCCTCTGTTTTTTACACTTTTTATAAATGATCTGCCAAATGTGGTTAATCATGCCCGTGTTCTTATGTTCGCTGATGATGTTAAACTATGTTTCTCATTTAATGATTCCGCGTCGCATCTTTTACTTCAGGATGATTTAAACTCTCTTTATAACTGGTGTTCTGTTAACCTTTTGAACTTAAACCTCTCTAAATGTATGTTTATGACATTTCATCGACATAAGCCTCACTTGGTTAATTACATCATAAATGGTTCTCTTCTGGCGCGTATTTCTTTATTTACTGATCTAGGTGTTACTTTTGATCCGAAAATTACCTTCAACACCCATGTTTCTACAGTTGTGAATAAAGCCAGGTGTGTTTTAGGGTACATTAAACGCTGGTCAAAGGAATTTAACGATCCCTATACGACCAAGATTCTTTATTGTGCTCTTGTTCGCCCAGGACTTGAGTACTGTTCCTGTGTTTGGTGCCCCCAATATAAAAAATATCAAGCACGAATCGAATCTGTGCAGAAACAGTTTCTCCTGTTTGCTCTTCGTAGCTTAAATTGGAACCCCAACATCCGATTGCCTCCTTATGCCAGTAGACTTCTTCTAATTGATCTTCCTTCATTAGAAAATCGTAGGATTGCCCTTAATGCTATTTTTCTGCATAAACTTATAACAGGATATATTGATTCCCCTTTCCTACTACGGCTGCTTTTGTTCAACATTCCTAGACGTTCCTCTAGGAATTTTGTACCCCTAACTCTACCGAGATGCACTACCAACTATGCTCTACATGAGCCATTACGAGTTTTATGTTCAACTTATAACGACTTGGCTAGTATCCTCTCAAGTGAACTTTCTCCTTCTAGTTTGATGAGACCTGTTTTAAATTACCTTGGCACCACCTAGGATCTCCGGCCGCTCTTCCTGTGGGTGGGAGCGCGGCTTGCCTGAGGACGGATTGCGAGTTCAACTTGTTTTGCCACTGACCACATTTGGCTGTGGGTAGGGGCATAGCTGGCCATCTGGCAAATAAAATACCCCCACCGGGTCAGTGGCAAAATACCTAATATTATTTATATTATTTATTATAAGTTTTATTTATTGTTTCTTTTTATTGTGTTTTTGTATTAAATGTATTTGTATTTTTTTGTATTAATCAACTGTTAAATTTATATGTTGATCTTAAAATAAATAATAAATAATAATTGTTCTCATAATTTTGATAAAAAACCAAAAGCCAAGTCTAAAAGACAAACATTAGAGGCAAAGACAACCTGGAATGACAGAAGTTGGTATCACACATACAGACACACTCAAACACACATACAGTCACGCGCACACACATACTCTCACACCAACACCACATAGGTGTACTTACAGTGGGTGAAACAAAAGCGTTGACAGCATCGTCATCCTCCGAGTCGTCGCTTATGTTGACGTAGATTTAATTACAATGTTTGCGACATTGTGACGTTGCGCTTATATTTCTGCCACTTGCAGTTCCACTTTGTTGTTGTTGTTGCAACTACTGTGACTTGATGCTGTTGTTGCAGTTGCAGAGCAGCAGTTGCAGATGTAAACACAGCATTTGGGGGCATTGGAGCATATGTCTAGCTGGTGCTGCTACTGCCTGGCGGCTGCTTTTGTTTAACAACAAATAGGGGCGAGAAAGTGTGATAGGTGGTGAAGGGACTGAGATTGAGGGTGGGGATAATTCACACGTGGCATAGTCTACTGCTACTTTTATGCACTTTCGCAAATTGAATTTTCCACTTGCGTACCCAGGCCGCATTTGCCGTTAAAATGAAAAGAAAGTAGCATTGAAAGGACTGAAGGAAAGGTAGATAAAATAGAAAGAAAAGCTCTGGTACTTTTGGCACATATCTTTGACTTAGTTACTTACTCTTATTTATAAGAAACACAAATGAGATTTAAATTACGCCTTATACATGGAAATGGCAAAATTTAAAAATTAAAAATATTTATGATTAAAACTTGGGCTCTCCGCCACCTACATTCAAGTCTTGGTGACTGTAGATTCTTCGCAAAAAAAAGCCTTGATTTTAGTGCAATTTATTGGTGACATTTTATAATTCGCAGAGGTTAAAATGGTTCAAATAAAATATCTATTCGTTTAATATGTAAAATTTGAAGCTGACACTTCAATCATATTTAAATAACCCTCACTTGAGAATGGGTACGGCGTACACTTATAGCGCTAACATCTGTTCTAAAAACCCAAAAAGAGTCAGCTCTTATACCTAAGAATACATTAAGCCAATTTTTAATATGTTAATGTTAAGCTCTTTACAATGCATAATAACAGGCTATTTAATATGTATGCAACCCATATTACACATACGCACAGTTAACCACAAAATTGCCTAAATTAAAGTGGAGAGAGAGAGAACTTAGGTTCGCAGACCACTTAACCCAAACCGGCGCCATTTAGGCATATTCAGCTTCTACATCACTAATTGCTTGGAAAATATGCTCACTTCCACACGACAAGATTTCAATGGCAGCCACAACAATTTTCATTCATACACACTAAAACACACACACACACTTAGGCTTTCGAGTTAAAACTGTAAAAATATTTAAGCAAACTAAAAAATGAAATCTTCACGAGTTGTCTGAATTCCTGGCATACTTTTTATTTTTTTTTAGAAATGTCGAGGTTGCTTTTTGTTTTTATTATTGTTGCAGTTTGCATTTGGCTAAAAGCGTGTTGGCCATTTGGTAACATGCTCCATTTTGTTATGTTGCTCTTCTTATTTTCTTAAAAAACTTCTAGAAGAGCATATTAATTTTTAAAAAATGAAGAAGGTAGATGCTAGAAAGCTAAAATTATGTATGAATATTTGGTTTCAAAGGTCAGAATAAATCTTTTGACTTAAACAATTTCTCTTTTTGGACCGTTTCTTTAATTTCGACGACTCCAGCCTTGAAAATAGTATAGCTTAGTCGTCTTTAACATTTATGGGAAATACATTTTTTAAATAAAATAGCAATTACTAATTTATTATATGCTTCTGAAAAAAATCGTATACACTAACCAAAATTTATTTTTTTAAAATAACTCAACTACTCTAAATAACCAAATCAAATGTATATCCAGTGCCGCCTATAATTATTTCGGGCCAGAGCCTAATCGTCTACGGTCCTATAACCAACAATTATATAGTCGAATCAATTGTGATTTATAATGGGAAAACACCATTCAGAGTAGTAACAAATAGTAGTAGAACTGAAGAAGGGCGGTCGGACTTCCTAGGCTTCTTAGTAGTGTGTGCATTCCGAAGAATAAGTACCGTCAATTTCCGTGAATATATGTCATGTGTCTTCGCTATTGAAGACGAAGAATAATCTCGAAAAGCGCTACTCCATGAAATTCTGCGTCAAATTCGGAAATATCGCAACGGAGAACTTTAAGGATTGATGAAAGTGTGGGCAAAGTGAAGGCACCTGTTCTCTGAGCGATACTCAAACATTCGCCTTATTCTTGAAGAGTTGGGAACTATTGCCGAAGACTTGCGAAAGTAGGAGCTGTGCTGGTGGGGGAGTTTCTGGCCAAGAACAGGGTTTCCACCTTGACAAACCTTTTATTCTTTCTCGGCTACAGCGGGACATCAAGGAGAGCCAATACAGCTAGGTAGATTCCGAAGAGCAGAGTCGGAATCGCGGCTTACGCATTGTGTTGGGATACAAGGATGCTATTTGGAGTACTACTACGGATTTGTAGCGATTAGTTAAATAAAAAATTTTAATTAAGGCAGTCCTACTATAATCTAGCGTCTGGAAAATTTACGTATTTCATTATATGTACTATTGTGAATTTTAATTATAAACAAAGAAAAATTGAGAGAAGAAGAAAATTGGCTCGTTTTATAAAAAATTCGTTGCACGGTAAGGTTGTAAGGAGATCAAAAGAGCATAGTACTTAGCCCTCCGTCGGATCCCTATTTTTAAACCTACGGACGGACACATGGTGTCTGGCTGGACCCGTATGTATTAAAATACATTTACGTGGAAATTTACCTTATGTTTCGGCTCAATTATATACCAACGAGGTATATTTTCTTAATTAATAACCGCTCTAAATCGATTTGCCATATGTTGAGCTACATGCCTGAGAAAATCAATACTAGGAAAAAAATTTGGATTTGGAAAAAAACACATTCTTTTTGTCTCTCTTTTTTTTTTGTTTATTCTGATTAAATTTAATGTGGTTTGAACGAAAGTAAGGGGATTTCAATGTATTTTATCATGTTATATAAAGCGAGCTCATTTATTGACTCTAAGGAACACATAGAAAGCAAGTATACGCGATTTTACTGTGTAGTGGACACACCGGATTGCCGCAATTATTACAAAAAAATGACTTTTGCGACGCAGCTTATAGCCTAATAGCTTTGGTGGATTACCTGCGACAAAAAGAGCTATTAGGAATTGAATACTTTACTACAGACGAACTTCTCTATAACGAATTCCTTCACAACGAATTTTTCCTTTTCAGAAATTATTTTTATTTTTTAGTCAATTTCTTAAAAAAAAATGTGACAAAACATAATTTCCGTAAAACAAATTTTCTATCTAACGGTCTCATATTCTGCTTAAATGCTCTTGCACCAGATGCAAGAGGTCTCTTCAACGCTAATCCCATAAGAAGTTTAAAAAGTAGTTCTTCCTGCAAGTTCCAATTGGAAACTGCTTGTTAAACTGCGTACAAGCAGTTTACAAAAATCAAACTTTATAACATCACTATGTGACAGTTTAAATTAGATCAAGTTAAATAGTTTGCAAACAAGCATTAAGGATATAGAAAATTCGTTGGCATTGGAACTCATTCTCTACGTACATTGTGTTGCTTCCTGTGTCCTGCTTTTTGCTTTTATTGTTCTAGTAATTTGCCGCTTGTGCCGCATTTGCCAGCGATTATGTGCTCTGCAGTTGCAGCTGCATTTGCAGTTTCTTTTCTTTTTCATTTTTAGCTTTTCTGTTTTGCTGTTTTTCTGCTTTTTGTTTCTTCTTCTTGTTTCTTGTGGCAAATTGCACAGTTACTTTATGCCTGGTTGCTTTTGTTGTTTGCGTAGTTCTGTTACACATACGCACTCATACTCATACATGTGCATATACCCAGCAGACCGAATATTCGTCAACTTTATTGCAAGGAAAAATCACGCGACACTTAAGCGTGTAAAACACATGATAGCAGATAATAACGAAACAAATATTGCTCAGTATGTAATAAAAACAGAAATGAGATGTTTTCTCTCGATATTCAAGAATTACTATACACTCTAAGAACTACTATATACTCTATATACAAATAAGTCTGTAAATTAGATTAAGCTATAATTATTCTTATAAATAATAAATAAATTAAAATAAATAAATTATTATCTATCAACAAAAATCAAAGTAAATTTGTTGGAAGTGCAGTATAAATAGTTCAGCTCCAGTGAATACAACTATTATATTCAAATTTTATTAATATTTTTTTTTTTTTTTGATATCCCTATATTTATAATTTAGCTTAAAAGCTAAAGATAACATTATGAAACGCTGGCAACGTTGGCCTTCGGCTAATTTTATTAATATTAATATGCTTAATGTCAAATCATTTCTATGATAATGTAGTGAATATATTTTTTCCAATTTTGTGTATTTCATCTTAATTATATGAAATACTGCGTGCTTCGCATTATCTAGATTATTCTCTCATTCCATAATGTTCATCAGTCCTTCTTTAAAATACCCTGAAACAATGCAGGTCGCTGCTCGGATTTACAATTGGAATGAAAATGTTTACAATGGATGGAGATCTGCCAGATGAAGCATACCTGAACTAAACACATAAGTTTTTATATAATCAGCCCCCCCCCCCACGGTGACCAACCGTAGTATATGGACCTCCCAAAATCGGGCCGGCCGTTCTTGAGTTATAAATGGTGTAACTAACATAACTATCTTATATATAGATTTAAATCTTTGTAAATTATGTTTTTAGCTACAAACCATGGGGCGTCAACGATAAGCCTTGTAGTGACCCATTATTGGGTAGCATATATCCACACAGGCTGTAAAATAATCATGTGAAGCCAAAATTTGTTCTCAAAATTTAGCTGTGAAAAATTTATTTTAAAGTCAACCAGAACAAAAAAAAGAAAATCATGAATCACACAAATAAAAAATTACAAAAAAAAGAAATATTCTCAATAATGTAAAAAATATGTGTTAAACTTAAAAAGAAAAAAATTTAAAACCTTAGTTTTTTATTCAGACGATTTAGTATCATTTTCAAGAATATATTAATATCTCAGTAATCTCTTGAAGTAATCAAGGGTCTAGCTGGGTTAGGAGCAAAAAACTGCTCCCAACATCTTTTAAAAATTAACGATTAATTAATCGATCCATAGGTAAAAAATACTTTCTGAAAATTTAAGTTTTTAAATAAAAGTAAAAAAATGTATTTCCCCTTTTTTTTAATTCTGTTTAAACAAATGAATATATTTGAATAATTTTTTTGTAACTTCGTTTTTAGTTCTGGTTGCGAATATGTACTGGCTCACTTTTTGGTCTGCTGGGTACACAAGGACTCACATACGATTCTGTGTGTGTTTGTGTGTGTTGCAGGCTGCAGTCCGTTTATTGTCATACCGCCTCGTCCTTATTGTTGCTATTGTTTTTATGTCTGTTGTCCTTGAAAGTTTCGTTGTGTCCTTTTTTTGTGCTGAAAATGCATTTAATGTGATTACATTTGTTGCTGCCATTGCTAATTTTGTTACTTTTTGTTGCACAGTGCCAGCGAAAAGTAGAACAACAGATGTTTTTCACGCCTCCTGTCACGCCCACAACATTTCCCAGATGGTTACACACTTTCAGCTTGTTTTTGCATTTATTTCATTTATTTTCCACGTACTTTTTGTTGTAAACTTTTGCATACATTTACATACAAATATGTCACATAGATATGCCATAACTTAAATTATAGACAGAGCTCTATATATGCATGATACATAATATAATAACTAACTATATGTATATGTAGGTGCTATATGGACATTGTCTCCATATAGTTCAATGTATAATTAGGCGTATAACTTTCATTACATATAAATTTCATTTTTATTGAGCTTCTTTATGCTTTTAAATTTAATTTTTTTTAACAGCAAATTTTTTTTTTTTTTGTTCATACAAACTTTTTGCTCAAAGCTGGCTTAGTTTTGATAAATAATTTCTATATATTTTTATTTAATTTTTTTTTGCAACATTTTAACACACATTTTTTAACTTTCATACTTATTTTTGACTTGAATTTTATTTACAATTCATAATTTAAAGCAATGCTTTGAGTTTTGAATTTTGTTTTCGTAGCTTAATATGTTTTATTTTACACTTATTTATTTGTTTTAAATTTTAATTCAAATAAATTTAATTTAAACTTTTTTACAACGTTCTTAAATGAGTTAGTTTTATTTACAGCGTTTTTAGGCGTCAATTTTTTACTTGTTATTTATGTACATTAAAAAAAAAACATAGCTAATATTGAAATTAAACATATTTTAGAGATAAAGAAAAAATCATAAAATTGGTAATTATTTGGTTTGGAGTCCAATGCATTAATTTCCGATTTGAGCTCTATTCCTCAAAATTAAGTCGAACTTCTCTATAATAACTCTTCTATAGCAAATTTTTTTCATATTATGATTTCGTTAAACATTTTTTTTTTATATAACATACCAATATTTTGCGGATGAACTGGCTAGACGAGGAACTACCAGCATCCTCCTACAAGACAAGAAGGGCCTGGGTATACGCATCACCTGCTGCAAACTGAGACTACGAAACAATTTCGATCTCTTTGCAAACTAAACGTGGAATCGAATATCGAACACGTGTAGGATCTCTCGGCAAACATGGCCGAAGAAAAGAACTAGAGAACTAAACAGAGCCTAATGCTCGACCGTCATCGATGCTATCACCGGACATTGGCTGGTGGCAAACCATGCATCCAGGCTGAACGCTTCTCACCGTGACTTGTGTAGAAGCTGTGGCGGTGAGGAGGAGCTAGAGACAGTAGAGCACCTTTTCTGCCACTGCCCTGGACTGTGCAGCACAAGGTTCCGCTTTCTTAAGTCACACTTCCTTGATGACATGTCTCAGCTTTCGGAGCAGAGTGCAAAATGCCTCTTAAGGTTTATTCAAGGCCGCCGGACGGCTGTGACTAATCTCATATAGGAGACCTCGTGAGTGGGGAAGAGTGGGTTCCACCGTAGCGGTATCACAACGGGCCAATTCATGGGCTACGTGAGCTGGGACAATAAGTCCCAACTGCCGCCGTAACCAAACCTAACCTACCAATATTTTGCTCCCGCGCGAATTTACTGTAAGAAAGTTCGACTGTTAATGGTTTTATTTAATTTTTTTTAGGTTGTCTCCACAATACAGACTAACTTGTGTTATGCTTCTTAATAGGCCAAGCTGGAGAGATTGCGGAAAGCGAAACACCTCTCCTTAAAAGATTAGCATAATAATCGAAATTTTTTTGCAGTTGTACCTTTAAGAATAAACAGGAGACACTACTTAAAGACCAGTTTCACAAAATACCCGCAGTTTAAAACTAAAGCTACAGGGAGAGTCAGCCATAGCTCCATTAATTTTATTTCTCTTCTACTATACTACACAATAGGTCTATTGGGACCCCGTGGCAATTTATGCATTCTCTCTGTACTTTTCCTCTCTACTTTATTTGCGAAAGCCCAATAACTTTTAGGATATATTCAGGACCCAGATTTGAATTGTTTTGAAGAGACATTCCTCAATGTCGCGCAGCCAAGCGACGTCCAATGTCGTAACCCAATGTCGACCTCGTGTGGATTGAAGGACATAAACAATGTATCGTGTCTATTAAGAAGAGCAGAAAACCGACGAAGAAGCCTCTGCTAAGTCAACCTGCTGGTCAGTATGCCACAAAGGGGCCCTAAAAAAAACGAAAAGATGGACAAAGTGGCGATGTACCAAAAAAGCTGTTCACGCTTGAGGCAGTCATCCTGTTGGAGACACAAAGCGAACTGAATTCTGCTTGCCAGGCTTGAGAAAGATCCAACAATGGCCCATGGCTCGTAAAATTTTAAAAGTTCCAAGAACGTCTCCTAAATGAACAAGAGAATACTTAGATTTCGGACTAGATTACTTTTGTGAAATTTGGGGCTGAAAGCACATACAAAAAATCTGGACAGTGATTGGATCTACAAAATGTAGGATTTGCGGAATCGGTGAAAAGTCCTGGCTGCATATTTTCGCGGAGGGAACCCAGCTAGCAAGAAGAAAAACACCCATTTTTGGTAACTTGGTTAAATCTATCCCGCTTTCAGCTTAGAAGAGAGTATAAACAATCCCAAGAATTAAAGTAAAGTAGCATCTTGATCAAATATTTTCTTAAATTATTGTAGACCAGAACAGCCGAAATATGGTCGATGAAGTCCATTCTTGCTTATTTTCTTAATTTGGGAAAAGTACTGATTGAAGAGCTCTAAATCTAGTAGAGAGTATACCAAATACCCAGTATAAAGGGCCGTGATTCGGAAAACGAAAACGAATACATTTTGTTCGATTTCGTGCTTGCGTGCTTCCAATTCCAAATTTCTTTCTGTCGACATCCTTCCATATTTCGCTTACTCTTACTTATTAAAAGGGACTTTTTTTTATGCAGTACAGAAACTATTTTTTATCCAAGACATGCACCATGTTAGTGTATGTGAATACATACCGAAAATTTGTTTTGAGTTGTGCAGGCTATTTGTTGGATTGAATCAGAAAATAGAAAATCATCAGTAAATATCAAACTTGAAAATAGCATAAATATAATCTCAGAATATTAAAGAATATTTAAAAAATTATTTTAGCTTAAAATGCGTACACCTTTGCACTCAATTTGCCAATTCGTAGTAGTCGGATTCAAATCACATACAAAACTCGTTTGGGTGAAATTTGGAGCACCAAACACATAGTTTCAAAACGAATCCGAAGCACGGCAGAATATTATTTTTTTTATAACTAGGCAAAAAAAAATTCAAATAAATTTTAGCATTTACAAAAGTTAAAGTTCAAAGAAAATAACCTTAGTCCTACAAAATTAATAACAATTAATGCATTGGATATATAGAACTTGTACAAAAGTCCCCATCTATTACCTGTACCTGTAGGTACAAAGGGTATACTAGATTTGTGCAATGTATGTAACGGACAGAAGGAAGCGTGGCAGACTCCAAGTCCTTTATACCAAAATGCTTATAATAACCTCGGGTAGAGATTGAGTCCGTCTGTCTGTCCGTCCGATCGTCTGTATGAACACCTAGATTTCGGAGACTATAAGAGCTAGAGACGCGAAACTTTACCAGCTGGTGCGCACATTTCCTCAAAAGATGAAGTTTGTTAAATCATGTCATTATCTTCCCCCGTTCCCTCGCATTAGATTTTCGCGGTATTTAGCCACACTGTTTAATATTTAAATCTGAAATTTAATAGACGATGCGTTGTAGTTATATGCATCTGTGTGTAAAAAATGAACAAAATCGGACAAATGCAGCAAAAGTTATTGTCAAAACTTCACCACCCTTGCCGTTAAACTGCGTCAATATTTGACTTTACGTAATTATGTTTACAAGTGAGCTAGGGTCACAATTTTTGGTAAGATAATTCATGTGGCTCTAATGAACAAATCCACATCCAAATTTGACCCACCCCCGCAATCGATTTTCCGTGTTTTCTCCCACACCCCTCAACATATCCCCTTGAAACTTACCCCATGTACTTATAATAACTTCTTTGACGTGAGAGTTTCATCAAAATCGGTTAAAATTTACGGAACTTATAGGCATAAATATCGAGTTTCCCCAATGAAAAATAAATTTCAGTTGGAAAAATTAAAATTTTTCGAGACAAAAGTTACAGGGTGTTCAATTATGGGGCACCGCCTCGACTGTACCACATTTTTTTTTTTACTTAAAATAAAAAATAATCAAATTTATGAACATTTTTTTAAGACTATTAAAAAGATAGAGGAACCATAAAATCTGTACAACTTTTAAGTCTTTAATTGCCAGGGCTTTGGTTTTCATATATTGTATAATTAGATCAAAAAAGTGCTAAAAAATTTTTCAATATATAATGTTTTGAGAAATATGCATTGGACTTTGTATACACAAGTGCGAAATTATTTATTTTTTATTAAAAATATTAAATATTTAAAAAATTAAATTAAATTTATAAAAAACTTTAATTTTTAAAAATGTATAATAGAAAAATTGAATTTCCCTTTAAATTTTTAATATAAAAAATGTATACGCCAGCAACGTTAAATATTGCTCAACTTTTAAGTGTTTAATAAACGATTTTAATTTTTGTTTTAAAGCTTTAAATAATTTTTTTTTATTATGCAAAAATATGCTTGCTTTTTTAATTATAAATAAATCAGCTTAACAGAGCTAAAAAAAAAGCCTAAAATATGTTCATAAAGCCGCCCCTAAGGGCAACAAAAACTGTACAAGTAATTTACAAAAAAATTGTTGAAAAATTCAGCAAAAAAGCATTTAAATGCATGTAAACAAAAACAGCTTATTAATAACAATTAACTTGTTAACTATAAATAATTAATAGTTATTATGCATTTTTTTGTATACTATATAGTATATGTACTATGTTAAATATCAACCTTATCGTTTAGCAATATTTGACTAAATTTAACATAATTATTTGCATATTTTTTTTTATAGTTTTTTATGCATAGATTTTGGGTTTTTTTTGTCTTGCTAAATTTACTATGTAAATTCGCTATGTAGTAGTAGTATATTATATGTATAAATACTTTCATCTAAATGCAAATTTGATTAACAGTTTTGTTTTGTTGTTGTTTTGTTTTAATTTCAATCGTCGCCTCTAATTAATTTATTTTCATTTATTTGAATTTATGTTTTTATGATTTTATTTCACACTGTAAAAAAATTATGCATACTTATGGGAATGAACTTTGTTTGTGCAGCTGTCCGTCCCCTCCATACCTCTCTCCAACTTTCCATATAATGCAATTATTTGTTCGAGTAATTTTATTTGTTTACATATTTGATCAGTTTCATGCACAAAACTCATATTCATTTTTCGCTTATTTATATTGATTTTAAAATTAATTGTTTGCTTGCCAAATATTTTTGTCATAATTTGTAAATATTTATTTGGCAATTGGAAATCTGGCTCAATAAAAATTGTCATGGGCGTTGTTGCCAAACAAAATATTTAAATTTAATTTTAAAGCGCAAATTGTTGCTACACGTTCAATTAGATAAGTTTGGAAGGAAATATTTTAAATTATAATTATCAATTTAAATAACAAAATGGAATTTAAGAAATTTTTGCTCAAATTACACAAACACTCGTTTGTTTAGCTTTGTTTGTGGCTAGAACTAAACATTCTTAGAATTTTGTTTAGCACTTTTGCTTGTATTTTGTTTTATTTAAATAAAACTAAAAAAATTCAACAAAAATATCGCAAGTTTAGAGTTTAAAAGATATACAAAAAATATATATTGCTTTTTATTTAATAAACTATTAAGCCGAAATTATTTTTGTTTAAATTTAAGCAAAACAAATTATTAAATTTATCAAATTATAAAAATTTGTATTATAAATGAAGTTTTACATTTATTTACTATAATAAACTTTGTTAAAAATGTCAAAAAGATCAAAATTTTTTCATAAGCGACTTTTTCCAATCAAATCCCAATGAAATATATGTATTTGCTTTTCATTTAACGCTTTAAAACATACAAACACTGATGCACATACATAGTATTATATGTATTTTTTTTACATAATTTTGGTTTGAAATATGTAAAGCAGCACTTCTTTTTTTGCATATTCGATAGAGCTCTATATTAGTTTAATTTATTTCTTAAATAAAATAACAAAATTATAAAGTTTAATTTTCAATGTATAGGGTGGACCATCCGTTGGTTAGGTTGTTTTTCAATTTCAAAGGTTTGCTTTGTTGCTTTTATATTGGGTGGGCCATCTGTTAGTTTGGTTGTTAAACATTCATAATGCGCAACATACACGTCGAAAGTGGATGCTTCTCGTCATATGTTGAAAATTACTCCATTTTAGCGATGGATCGTTTAACAAAAAAAAATGAAATCGAAAATTACTATGTTCGCATATAGGTCTGTAGACCTATGTCTGTATTTGAGTTTCAAATACATTCCAAACAAACAAACCAACAAATGGTAGTTAATTTTTTGATAGAGATAGACTGAGATAGAAGGACTTATTAACATTATATGTATACAGAGGCTTTCGGAGGATCCTTACATCTTTGCAAGAAATCTATGCGATTTTATTTAAAACTTCGTCTTATACTTACTGTACCATAGAAGCTCCTTCCGACAATATTTCATTTTTCGGTCGGGCATCCCAAATAGATAAGCAGACAGAGCATTTTGGAATACACTTTTCAAGATTTTTTTTGAATTTCTAGATGTTGTACAAATATTTTTGTCGTCTTTGGGCTTAGTGCTTATAATTTATCGATAGCTCTGAAATTTTGTGAAAAAAGCTGAGAAGCTTCACATATTGTGACCGTAGAAGTGGACCACGATTTCGATTTTAAAAATACTCCAATTTACGTTTTTTGAACTTTCCAAATTAAAATATATATTTTGCTTTGTGTAGAAGGCGTAAATAAACTATTTTTAAGTTTTGAAAAAAAAAAAATGTATGGAAGTGAGCTGTTACTCCTATTAAATATATAAATTCAAGTCTTTGAAAATCGAATGTAAAGTGTCTCGATTCTTATATTTTTGACTCTATATGAAGTACAATCCACTCAGCTTAACAGTGACGTATTATCTCAATGATAGCAATAAGCATTAAAAATGGGCTGTTATCGATAGTATACAAATTTTAAGAGTCCACGATATCGAATTTAAAAATTATGTCGATTTTTCGAAAATAATTCTTTGACAAAGAACTCAAAAAGGTGTACCCAAGCATTAATTTATCGATAGGCCAGTAACCAATTTTGCCAAAAAAAAAATGTGGTTAAGAGGGCTCGTCCTCCTACACAAAATGTAAAAAAAACTAGAAAAATCACGAAATTGAATGTGAAAGTGGCCTGCTGTTTACATTTTGACTCTTTCACATAAACATACATATATGGAGCTTAACAAGTTGGCTGGTTTTTTAAAGCGCACCCTACAAACTGAAAAATATCTTATCACGCCATACACAATGCCACTGACTACATTATTTGATTGTCTATCTAAAAATTAAAAAATTTTGATATATCGTACGTACCATATAAAATTTTACACACGATGTAATCGATTCTACAACTTTTTCGATAAGCAGTCGATTTGTACAACCAGTTGCATCGTGTAAGGCTTCGTTAAGTTTTAGTTTATTGATAACTCGCTAACAAATCGTATTTTTACAAAAAAAATATTAGATATATGGGTAAAAACTGGCCTGTTACTCCTACGGAATATATAAAAATCTGGTAAAATTAAGAAAGGCTTAAGGGCTTAAAAGATTTACTTAAGTTTAATTTATCGATTACTCGGTAAAATGTATGGTTTTGGTAAAAAGAAAAACACATCATGTAAATAAAAAAAAAAATGGAATATGACCCGCTTTACATATTTTGACCCTTTTACATATACATATGCACTACATGTGTATATGGATTACCGCACACAACTTAACAAGTTGTTGGTGATGCATTCTCTCTTTTCCGCTCTTTCTTTTTATTTCTTTTCTTCATACATTTACTTATATACTTTAGTACTTACGCTATGTGCATGCATGTATGTGTGTGCGTGTGTGACTGTGTATGTGTGAGTATCTATGAGTAAAGTATCTATTTGATTTTATTTTCTATGACTGCAAAGAGTTGTTCTGGTTGTTGTTGTTGCTGCTGCTGATGTTGTTTTTGTTGTGCCCTAAATGAGTTTTTTGCAATTATTTGATTTCATCTTGAAAAGTTTTTAAAGCAAAGCGCAGCAAATGCGTTGGTTGTTGTTGTTGTTTTTGCTGACGTTGTTGTTGTTGCCTGGCATATGGTTGCTACTGCTACTGCTGCTGTTGTTGTTGTTTTTGTTGTGGTTGTATAAATTTGCGCCAACAATGCCGCAACATTATTACCAACACTCCAAAATGTTAAATGCTGCCACTGCCTCTGCCGCTGCTGCTGTTTCTGCTGCTGTCTATGCCCGTTAATAGAAAATGCGATATGGCCGCCGATAAAATGCAACAACAACAATGGCCGCAATAATGGCGCCGACAACAAGAACAACTTGGGCATTAGAGCCGCCACAGCAGCACCAACAGCAACAGCAACAAAAATATCTGCTAATATTACTATGCAAATGAGTAGCCGCCATGGCCAAAGCCAAAGCCAAAGCCAGAGCATTGATGTTGCACGGTTCGACGCAGTAGCAGGAGCTGGCTCACTTGGCGTATGAGCAATGTTGACTATGTTGTGGCAGCTGCTATTTATGTTTTGCCGCATGCTGACAATAGTCTCCGGTGTATAGCGAGGCCTGCTTTTAATATTACTCATACGCCACCAACAGCTTGACGCTGTCGTTGACGTCGCTGCCGACGTTGCCGCCGTCGGCGCCGCTGGCAAATAACTCGATAAACGTTTGAAAATCCCAAATGATTGCGTTTTAATGCCACGCATTATATTACCAAGTAGATTATGTTGTGCCAGTGAGCCTGCGGAATTGTGAAATGCTCCGGGCGGATTACGCACGGGCGTTTGATTGTTATCGCCAGTGTTGCCAATGTGATTGTTGTTGCCTGTGAACACAAACAGAAGTAAAGAGAAATGAGGTTCAACTAAGTAGAGGTATGGATAAGGGCGAAATCTAGTGTCATTTTAGTGGGTGGTCTGATTGCTCTGGCTGCTTCATTACTTGACAGAGTAAACAGTTTTTGCTTTTCTTAAAGCTCTGGCTTTAGTTGGATTTGTGCAGCATGCGAAATAATTAATTACATATACATAATAATAATGAAATACAAAATAATATTAAGGCATGCATTTTAAAATTGAAAAGTTGCTAGCAGAATTCATATAAAAGTAACTAAATCTCAGTGCTGGTAATATTTGAGCGGCAGCTTATGGCTTGTGCTTAGAAATGGTTTATCGAAAGTTTTGCAAATTTTGGATTACAATATGTACAATGGAAGGTGTCTTAATAGCTACACTCTTTCGCAAAGTAGACTACAAATATTAAAGCTTTTTAATTGGCCTAGCCCTCAAATTTAGGTAAAAATAAGAATTGAAAGAATTCAAATTTAAAGTCTTAATAAGTTGCAGGAAGTAAGATTTCAAATAAAATTTATAAATATTAAAGAGTAGTGAAGAATACTCGTCTTAGATGTGCCCTGAGCTTCAATCCAGGCCATAGAAGACGGTACTTACTCGTCGGCTTCGAGAAAAGGAACACATAGCACTTCCGAACCGGAAAATTCCTTTAAAAGCAAATAAACCTCATCATTGACTGACAATTATATAGTGACATTTGCAAAAAGGTCCCCCTTTTAATTATTCAGGAAAAATTTAAGCTTAATTATTGGCATTATTTCAACATCTCGGACTTTTGAGCTTAGTGACTTCCGACTGGCTTGCTCGAAATGTTCCTTTGCTTAGCATTTTTTTGGTTACGAACGATTTTGCATTGGTTTGGACAACCTAGTAGTAGTATATTGCAGATTGTAGGGTACAAACTCATGGAACGTCTAAAGTGTTTAAACGAAGATACATTTTTTTGAAACAGATGCAAAGAGAAACTTTCCTCGACCATAAAGTCAAAACTTTTATTATTTCCATTCAACAGCTAGGAGGTTCTCACCCACTGCGTGCTTTGTATACCAACGTCCGCGGAGGGGTTACAGTCGAAATGTCACGATTTAACTGTATCCTGTGCTTCATAAAATGAAATTGAATGCATTCATTTTTGGCTATAAGTATCCAAGTTTCCAAACGATTTCATAAAAGTTTTTTGTTGGATGGGGTATGTTAAATATCACTTTTTAACTATGTATCTGCTGAGAAAGTCTTGGGTGTACAATGTGGTAAATAGCAAGTTGCGCGGAATAATGCTATAATATACCGAGAATAATATTCTCCAGGTAGAGGATCTTATTGAATACCTTAAGTACAAGCCTAAATGGGAAATTTTAGAAATAAGCAGTCATCCGAAAATATTCAAAATGCCTGGTTCAAACTGTTTTCGGATCCAGAGGTAAAACCGTGTCTACTATGTGTTTTTGGAGTCGCTGACAAAAAAAAAAAACCCATAAAATTTGGTATTTTGAAGGCTATCTCAGTTACCTGATGTGCTGCCATTTTTTGGACCTCGGGTTTGGATCTGGCGACTCCAAAAAGATGACCGTGGTGTGAAATCTGGATCCACAAGTCGGTTTTTTGTACCCTGTACCTGTACCTGTAGGTTTCGAGCCACATCGTTTTGTATTTTGTTTTGAAATTTAATAGAGCTATGCGTCCATAGGGGCTTCGATGGTACAGTGGTTGGCATACTGCGCTCCCATCCCCAAGGTCTCCTGGATCGAACCCACAAACCGGTCTAGCGACAAAACCCACAAATCCCAATTATTCCTGCTTTTCTAATATTTCCTACCCTACAAAAAGCCACATAAAGCCCCGTAACTCTTCCAGCAAGCATCACTACAGCCCACAGCCTTCCAAGGACGAATATAAAGTGATGCTGTAAAAAGCTCGGAAAGCTCGATAAACCTCACTGCGATCAGCGAAGATCATCGCTGTCATCTTGGTTTTCATCTTCGCCAATAGATGGCGCGGCTTCCCAGCACATATGACATCTGCGAGCAAAAAGTGTGCTAATCCAGAAAATGAGCTTATTTCCCTGAGAGCTTGGATGGTAGCCCCATCACCAAGGAACGCCATGGCCATTTGATGTTAGATGGCAGCCCACACCACTGGGATAAGTCGCATCAGGTTAATCACCGGATCGAATGAAAATAAATCGATTACTGAAACCGACACAAGAGAAAAAGTCTCTTGTAGAGTCGCTAAGCTTCGAAGTGAAGTAAAAAGGGGAGAAAAATATGCGTCTACGGAGTAAGGAATATGCTGAATTATTTTTTGTCGAAAAAAAGTGTACAGAGTACCACACTGTCGGGCACCGCCTCGACTGTATCACATTTTTTTGGATTGGTAAAATAATACCAGTAAAGCTGATTTTGAGAAATCCTTTTTTATACTTTATGCCTAAAAGTCATCACCTCTAGCAGTGATTGAGCTAAGTCCGTACAACTAAACAAGTAAAAACCGGGTTCCGGGCAATGGCATTGCCAGCAAGGTGTTTTTTGAGTTTCAACAAATTAAATGCGCTTGTGAAAAAGTTATCGATTAATTTTAAAATTCATTGACCGCTAAGTCAATCGAGACGGTTTCGTTTAGTCACGAGCAATATATCCCCGACAATTTTATAATCATATTTTTACTTTATTTAATTCATAATTTGAGATTGGTTTTCACAAGCTTTCTAAATAGCTAGAAAACTCAGCTGTCTTGTATTTCATTTAATTCGCTCTAGTTTGTAGTACTAAGTTTTGTTTCAATTTGCCCAAAAATTGGTTCATCACGTCAAGATTTTGAGATATATGACATTATGTACCTCAAAAGTATGTAAAAACTCAGTTTTCCGGGTACATAAATCAAATATCTCAAAATCTTGACGTGATGGGCCAATTTTGACCCCGGATTCGGAGTCTACGCAGCAAATGACTTTGGAAATGACCCTTAGCTTTCCAACAACTAAACCATGTTGACCTGTGTTATTCATATTAGCTGATTAGAAAGTTTATTTTCTTCACAGAACTCAGTCTTTTCGCTATATGTCAAAAGTCTACATATTTTCCTATACTGGAAAACATTAGTTTCAGAATCAGTAGCAAAGTAGCTTCGAAGCTAGCAATACAAATTCGAAAGAAAGTAAAAAATATATATATTTTGCTTGTTAAAAAAAAAAAAAAATCGAAAATCGGTGAAAGCCGGAAAAGTTCGGTTATATTTAAAAAGATCACCCGGCTAATTGGGGGCCATTGATTAAATCGGAATTGCATTTCGTCAAAATCAAAATTACTTGCACATAGTAAGTATATGGTATACACAAATGCCCTGGCCCTACGCTCCAACCGGAGTTAAATGAAATAATATATGTATATACATAAATGCCATATATACAGATATTAATAGTAGTACAATAGTCTTTTGGTCAGACAGAGGATCCTTATCGTCGCTGGCAAAACCTTTACATAACCAATAACCTTATAATATGAAAGAAACAGAATTTAACGCTAGCGAGACAAGCATGGTAAACAATTCGAACAGGCATCCTTTATCAAGCAGATGGACTTTGCGTTTTTTTCAATTGGATCCCTCCAAATCCTTGTATGACATGCAAAAGGATTTAGCCATATTTGACAGTGTCGAAGGATTTTGGTCCATTTTCAATGTCACAATACCGCCGTCAAAGATCAAAGTTGGCTGTGACTATTCGCTTTTCAAGAAGGGCATACCGCCTTATTGGGAGCATGCTGCAAATGTGGATGGTGGTCGTTGGATAATTACTTTACACAAGAATTCAACACTAGATGTAGATGATATCAGGCGGGATGTGTTGCTATGTTTAATAGGAGAATCCTTGGACCACCCTAATGAAATTCGCGGTGCTGTTGTGAACATACGCAGCAAATTCAATAGAATCTCTATTTGGACTGCTAATAGCAAAAACCAGGAGGCCATTTTGGATATTGGACAGAAGCTGCGAGAGTCCTTAGAACTTGAGGGACACCGCATGCACTACATTTTAAATACTGACATGCCTAAGAACGTAAAATCGATTTATACATTGTAAACATCTTTAATATGCCAATCATCGTTTAAATAGTTTATTGTTTTTGGTTTAAATCTTAATAATCCTGTGCTAACAACATTCACAAACCAAGGATCACATTTGCTTTTGATGTCTTTGATTCGGATGATATTGACAAAATTCTAAGTTTAATCGCATTACAATTATCGGCGAAATATATATTTTGAAGAAACAAATTATTAATGAACTTTGATGAAGATTGTTTTGATATCATCCAAAAAAATGATCTGAATAAATACCCCCAAAATGTATTGTTTACCCTTTGTCCGTCGTTTACCTTTTTGAAATTCTGTCACCTCCGAATTTAATATTTTCATTTTTTCTATACGCAAGTTCAACTGTAGTGACAATAGTACTAAGTTACAATTGTTCTCGAAATTTACCTGCTCACTTGGCTCTGTTTATTGTTAAAGGATTACAACACATTTATTCCTCACATTAAAGACAAACTCGCTTACAATAGATTGTATCTCTCATTATATAGCAGCTATAAATTGACAACAAAATTAACCCGATGTTTAAATTTTTTCCCCCCCCAAACTAGTTGAGTTTTCCGTGAGCGGCAGTTCAAATAACTCATGCTGACTGCTTGATTGCTGAGGTAAGTTGGGTCAACTAACATGGCAACTCCCACGCAGTTGGGACAAAGTGAACCTGGTTTGTTACGCCCCTCGTCCAGGTTATAAATTTATAGCACTCACTTAACTGCACTCCCAACGGGTTCTGCTTACCGAACTGCAGGGCAATATGTTGTTGACATGTTACTTGACACCCTCATCTACCCCCAACAAGTGTCCAAGGGTCCGTGTTCTGCTTTTCGTCCTGCTGCTAGAGCTTCCCTTTTTTACAGCGTCATTTGGTGTCTTTATGCTTTGGGGGCAAACGTTTGGACAACGATTAATTGACAATATTTTACCGTGGCCTTGCCATCTTCATATACAAAAGAAGCTCCCGAGTGGCCGTCAAAGCCACTACATGTTCCAGTCGCCTCGGCTGCCTCAGCCACCCTAACTAAAGCTACAGTCAGTCTGGCAACGCTTTTGTTTGTGGCTGATGGAGTGTGGCGGCATGTCCTTGTTGTTGGTGTGGGAGCTGATGTTGTTGTTGTTGGTCTTTTTTATGCACGTCATTGAACGCACTTTGTTGACCGCATGTCAATGTTTGATATATGGCTTGCACAGTGGTTCAAAGCGTATAAAATACTGGTGTATTGCTCAAGAATCCCGGTTTTTATAGAATCCAACTGTGCAGATTGTTTAGTTGAGCAAAAATGGGAATTGTTAGGTTCTTATAGAGCTCGCCAATACTATTGCAATTTAATATACTTAAAGGTATGCCGATCTGACTTTATCTGCCGAAAAAAAATGCATGTAAGATTTCCAAAGCATACAAAAATACTCCTGGTATTCTCTTCTTCTCTGGAAAGATTTTCGGCAAATTGAGTAATGACAGTTTTTCTTAGTTTTTAGTCAAACATACATATTTCATATTAAAGATGACACAAAATCAAAGCTTAATCAACTAGTCTGATTGAAATAACGCAAAAGAAATCATACGGCCACTTTTATTGTTATCAGTATTCGTGATTTTAAAAGTGAAAAACAAAAAATAGTTAACATTAGAATAGACTAGATGGAATAAAATAATGTGGGTTCTGCTGTTTTGACTTATATAGTCGATAATAAGAGATTGGTACCTATATTCTTAAATTAGCAAAAAGCGCCGAGAAAAAACAAAACTTCATATAAAATAAAAGCTGGCAAAATTCTTTGCGCCAAGATTTTTTACTTTGTGGTACGCAACTTTGTAAGCAAACATTGCTGTCCATTGTTTTTTTTTTGGCAACTGACAGCTAGATGGCGCCAGCAATTTATGCTACATGGCGCCAGTTAGGTGGGTAGCACTGCTTGCTAACAAAATATGTTGTAGTTATTTATCTTTTACGATTTCGTGACTTAAAGACGGAAACCCACTGTCCCACGCATCCATGGTCAGGCATAACTCTCAGTAAGCAATTTTGAAGCAAAAATTTGTTTTTGACTGAGCCTCAGGATTCAAAATCAATACCCATAGTAGCCATAAGTCTTTTCAACTCCATTAAGTACTTAATTTCCGCTCATTAATAGCCATTTGGTACCACTGTGCCATTGTTTGCGTCCTGTGTCTGTTTGTGTGCTCGAGTGGGGACTATTAAATATATTTTATCTACTTTTAATCTTTTGGCATTTGGCTTTTCATCAGCTAACGTCATAAATAACAACAAAGTGGTTTTTAAGCGCGTTTTGCGTTGATTTTGACGGTTTTTGTTGTTTTTGTTGTCGGTTTTGGTTTTGGTTACAGATGTTGTTGTTGCTTTCGGATTTTGGTCAGGAGTTGGCTTATGTTGTTGTAGTTGTTGTTGGGTTTACTTCAGTCGAAAGTCATAAATATTAAGTGATAGATGCGCTCAAATACAAATAAAGTTGCGAGTCAGTCAGGCCAAGTAAATACTACGGGCCAACATTATACATAAGTCAAAGCTGTGACCCATATAAATAAGAGCACAATCAAGCATACATACACACACGTTTCTCATCCTTTGTAGACATACGAATTTATGTATATATCTGAGGTTATATATGCTTCCGTTTATTGTTGACATATTTAAGGCTCAAACAAAGTCATAGGCGAAAATTCGCATGGCTTTTTGATTGATGTCAATGACGTAAACCTTGCGGAATATATGCGGGTCTTAAAGAGTCTGTGAGGATGAGAGAATGGCAGTAGCGTAGAGAGGTAGCGCACTTGGGGGATAATTACCTCTTCATGCTTCAACGCAGTAAACTTGAATGAGTAGGGGTAGAGGTGGTTTACGATAGTGGGATGTACTGCACCGGTCTGTGGAATAGATGTATGTAGTTATTGGGAGAAAAATTAAGCATTTTTTTGGTTTATTAGGCTCACATAAGTCAATACATTAAATTGGGCAGCTTTAATTTACACTTGGTTAGATACACTTGAGATACACTTTGCCTGATTTTGTGGATAGATTCTTCACTGCCTATGCCTTTTGATATTTTAATCCGACCTTAATGATTTTTGTAGCACAGTAATAACAAAAAAGATGGCGTACGTTAAAGTCGGGCGCAATCTTTTGAATGGATATCCCCATTGCAATTAAGTCCGACACATTGCTTAAAACCTTCAAAAGATATTTTATTCGGCAAATTTGGTTATACGATTATTCTTCATAAAAAAAAAAAATCAGTCGAATTTTGCACCAAACAATTTTTTTGACCGATCGGTCCTATGGGGACTATATGATATAGTCAACCGATTTTGATCAAATTTAGTACACTGATTGGGAACTATAAAAAACTCCCGACAGCCAAATTTGGTTCCGATATCTTCAAAACCAAACGAAACACAACGAATTTTGTAAAAACGTTTTTTGACCAATTGTTCCTATGGGAGCTATATGATATAGCCAACCGATTTTGATCAAACTTGGTGCAGTGCTTGGGTACTCTAAAAGACTTCTTAATGCCAAATTTGTTAACAATATCTTTACAAACAAACGAAACGCAACGAATTTTGTAGAAAAAATTTTTGACCGATTGGTCCTATGGGAGCTATATGATATAGTCAACCGATTTTGATCGAATTTGGAACAGTGCTTGGCAACTTTAAAAAACTTCTTAATGCCAAATTTGGTTACGGTATCTTCACAAATAAACAAATCACAACGAATTTCGCACAAAACACGTTTTTTTGACCGATTGGTCCTATGGGGGCTATATGATATAGTCAACCGATTTTGATCAAATTTGGAACAGTGCTTGGGTAGTCTAAAAAACTTCCTATTGCCGAATTTGGTTCCGATATCTTCAAAACCAAACGAAACACAACGAATTTTGTACAAAAACCATTTTTTCGACCGATCGATCCTATGGGAGCTATATGATATAGTCAACCGATTTTGATAAAATTTGGTACAGTGCTGGGGATCTCTAAAAAACTTCCGACTGCCAGATTTGGTTATGATATCTTCATAAACAAACGAATTATCCATCTAAAACTTTTGCTTTTTTTCGAGGTCCTCTGAAACACCCCTATGGGAGCTATACTATGTAATCCCGATATCAAAAAAATAAAATAAACTTGTCTCCTATGGATTAACAAGGGATCTTATCTGAAAGTTTGGATGCTCTAGCTCTTACCATCTCTGAGATCTAGGCGTTCATACGGACAGACGGACAGACGGACAGACGGACAGACAGACAGACGGACAGACGGACAGACGGACATGGGTATATCGACTTCTCGAGTCACACTGATCATACTTTAGGTAACTTTGGGGGGTCTCCGACGACTCCTTCTGTACGTTACATACATTTTCGGCTTGCACAAACACAATATACCCTTTGTACCATACGGTACAGGGTATAAAAACCGGGCCATGTTTGATAGAATGTCTTTTATAGTGCCTTGAAATTTATCCACAGAAAACGGTTTTAGATATTGACCAGATTCGACAAGCTTTTTAATGGATTGGTCAAATATGTTGAGGAGAAAAATTTATCGTGTACGCTAAAGCTTATCGTCTATCTTAAAATTAGAAAATATGAAATGGCATCTTTCGAAAAAATAAATGATATTATCCACGGTGAAGAATATTACTTTTGAAGAAACTTGCCAATTGCTTCCTTTAGCAAAAAATCTATCTACGCCACTGTTGATTGGTATCTGTTAGTGTGTGATTCAGAACATACCCGCACTTCCTACGCTTGATCGAAAGCACATTCAAGAGGTGTCAGACCAACATTTCAGACAATTTTGATGACAT
Organism: Chymomyza costata; assembly: GCA_018150985.1. Lineage (NCBI taxonomy): Eukaryota > Metazoa > Arthropoda > Insecta > Diptera > Drosophilidae > Chymomyza > Chymomyza costata. The sequence continues at coordinate 476,352 of JAECWU010000244.1, read as the reverse complement.
ATTTCATTTGATGTCAACCAATAAATATTTCCCTTTTGGCTTTCTTTCGCCTTTTTTATGCACTTCCTCCCTTTTTATATTCCTTTGCTTTTGTCGCACGCCATTTTGTCTGACTGCCATTTTGTTTGCTTATCTGCTCGCGCTTTACACTTTATTTGATATTTTATTTATAAGCTGCCATGTTGAAATAACTGAGATTTCAAGCGAAATAGCAGTCCGAAGATAAAAACCAACGAGAAATCAATGTCAAAACTGTCAGTCGACAATCAATCAAAAAAGCATTTGTGTGGTCTGCCATGGGTTTTTGTTTCTCTTATAAAATAACTTTATTTTATTCAAAAAGGATATATATCTATATCATTTGATATTGATACGCGAAGCGTACAAAACCAATATTTTTAGAGATACTGTTTGGCTTAGCGCCGTTGTCTAGTTTGAAGGATACATCAGACGTTTAAATTGAAGTGATGTTAGATAGTTGGATTTTTTATGTGAAGTTAAGTCAAAATAAAATGCACATTTTAAGAGCTTACTCTATGGCTAAAATTTTCACAATGAGTTTGATCCATTTTTAACTTAGTGGATGGTATTGGTTATTACTCGATTATCTATAGGGACAAAACTCCAAATTAAGTTAGAAGTTTTACATCCTTGGATCAAAGTATTTTCTATGATGAGACCAGGGCTAAACCTGGTACAGTGGGTGGTCAGAAAGACCTCAAAGCTTGTTCTGTGCTGGTCATTAGGTATGCTTCAAAACAACCAGGTGCCATTAACTCATGGATCGGCAGAAGTTTTGGTTGATGATTTAACTCAAATGTCTTCAATTAGCACTTGCAGAAGACACTTGTGGTTCAGTTTCTTTGCAGGTTCATGGAGTGCAACAATCAAAGACCGTTAGCTCAGCAGGTCGGGTTGCTTGTAGTTACGTCTTATCTGACCATCTTGCAGCAGCGCCTCAAAACTGTGTATTGATATATGCTACCTACGAGCTGACTTTATCGCTTTGAACGATGAGACTATGGCATAATAGACTTATAATAGACCACACTGGCTTATTCACAGCAAACTCATCTACCGTTTGGCTTAAGGGCAAAGATTGTCTAAGCTTTACTTACATAGTTTATAAGTGCCAAAAAATGTCAAACGCGAAAAAAAAAATGAGATTATTTTATTTCATGTTTAAGTCAATGTTCCTCTTTATTTATAGAAAGATTTTTACGTTCCCGAGCAGATGCCCATACCAAATTAATCTTCCATAGTAACCCACTAAGTAACCATTTAAAGCAACGTGGATGCTGGTAAAAGGGTCCAGAAATCATTTGAAAAAAAAACTTCTTTTTTTAATTTACATTTTGTTTGTGTTTTGTTTGTTTATTTTGGCGCCATCTATTGTTAGTTGTAACATCTACATGTCAATTGCCTAGATATGGTAACATTCTTTGCGCTAAGAATTTTAATAGTATTTTTTTACATGGTGTTATTTTCTTACAGGCGTTTTTGCGTTGCTGCGTACTGGCATTAATAATCTGCTTTGAAATATTATTTTAAAATTATTTTAACTAAAAAATAGAATACAATTTAACTTCCACAACTAACTTCTTTTATGAAGCTTTTTGTCCATAAGTGTAAGTTCCCCGACCACTATTAATTCGTGCGGCAAGCTTCTTTACCCGTATGCAATATTAAACAAACGATATTTTCAATACTAAAGTAGATAACACATGCAAACCTATTTTTTTCTGAAAGATCATTTTATTCTCTTAATTTTAGAAAAACAAATTTATGTTGTTGTATAACAACAACAGCAACAACAATAATTGCTTTGCTTAACTGATAAGAAAAATTTGACCAGTATTAATTCGTACGGTGCGTTAGCTTAGCTTAGAATTGAAAGAAGATCAAAACAAAAGCAAACAGTGTAACATAATAACTATCTAGTCATAATCTGGAAACAGTTATGCAATGCAGAACGTAAGAAATTTATTATTGCTTAAAATTATTCAAAGTTTAGCAACGATGGCACATGGTAAGCCGATTTGATAAGAAATAAGAAGTTTAGTTCTAGATTATTAGAAATCTGGGAACACTTTTGGTGAAATAGCCAAGCAATTAAATCTGGCTAAGTAATCCGTTCAAGGAATAGTAAAAAATTTTAAGAAAAATGGCAATATTGAAAAAATATCGCAAATAGAGGCCGAACATCGGCAATAACAGCTCGTGATAAAAGATCTCTGGCCACAGTTGTGAAGGCTGATCGTCGCCAAAGTTTAAAGAATGGTCTGATAAAATCGGAAAAAGTGTTAAGCGTGAGTGGACGCGCCAGTAGTTGCCAGATATTGGATATAAGTTCTATAAAGTAGTATATATAGGGATTATCTATGTTACATACTCAATATCTTAAATTACTCTTAGGCCAAGGAAAAACCATTGCTTACGCTTCGCCAAAAGAAGAAGCGTTTACAATGGTCTCGGGAACGGATGTATTGCATTCAAAGGCAATAGAACTCCATTATATTTACCGATGAAGCTAAATTTGATGTGAGTGTCGGTGATGCGCAAAGGAGAGTTATCCGTAACAAAACTGAAGCCATACCATAAAGACTGCCTTAAAAGGACATTTAAGTTCCCAGCAAGCATAATGGTGTGGGGTTGTATGTCTGCCAAAGGGGTAGGACAACTGCATTTTATTGATGGGATCGTCAACGTTGAAAAATACATTAACATACTAGAAGAAAGTTTGCTGCCATCAATAACAAAACTGTTTCAATAGGATGGAGCATCATCTCATACTGCCAAACGAACCAAATAATGGCTGCAGTATAAGGAAATTGGGGTCTTAGATTGGCCATCAAATAGCTCGGACCTAAGCCCGATCGAGATATATGGGGAATAATAAAAAGAAACCTAAAAAATGAGCCTCAAAGAACCCTTATTTAAAAACAAAATTGCAAGAGATGTGGGACTCTATTTCAACAGAACAATGCCAGAATTTATTCAAATCTATGCCAAAGTGTTGTCAATGTGTTGTAGAGGCAAAAGGCGATGTTACCCAATATTATTATTTAAAAAAAAACCACATTTTTCATCAAATAGTAAATATTTAACGCACCGTACGAATAAATACTGGTCAAATTTTTCTTATCAGTTAAGCAAAGCATTCAAAGAAATTATTGCTGTTGCTGTTGTTGTTATACAACAACATAAATTTGTTTTTCTAAAATTAAGAGAATAAAATGATCTTTCAGAAAAAAATAGGTTTGCATGTGTTATCTACTTTAGTATTGAAAATATCGTCTGTTAAACATTGCAGACGGGTAAAAAAGCTTGCCGTACGAATTAATAGTGGTCGGGGCTCGTACTTCTAAGCTTATAAAATAGCCAATTTTATTTCAACCAGGAACAAACTTAAATCAGTGCCATCTTTTGGCTGTAATTTTGATATTATGCTGCCAACTGATGGGCAGCACTTGTAAGAGCTACGATGCCTGCTATTTATATGAATAACAATTTATTTGAAGTTAGAATTAAAGCTAAGCCCTGAAAGTATTGTAAGCTGAAAAATTTTAATAAAAATACGGCTAAAGAAAATAAAATTAAGTTGAATTGAAGTACATATTTGTTTTAATATTTTTTTTAGTGCTGACTGCAGCTAGTATATAAAATATATGAACACACCAGTATTTTAATTGCCATTCTTGCCAATGTAAGCACGAATTTATTCTCATCGTAAAATGCTTATTAATGGTTTTGAAAATTTGTTCTTTTCAACATTTTTTTATTATTTACTAACTTTCATGCCCCTCCAAAAAACCATGTCCCACAAGTGGCATTTAATCTATATAAGATTATGTACTCGAGTGTCTTATTAAGCGTCATTGTAAGTTAATCTGAAAGTTTCACCGCTAAAAGCTTTCAACCTTGTTAACTCAATTTATCGAATTTTGTTATACTGCAATTGTCTCCGACACCAAACAAGGTACAAGGCTTAAATGCCAAAACAAATCAATAAAAATATCAGCTTTATCCAGGCGCACAAACACTCAGGCACGCACCTACACACACAAACACAACTACATACATACATATGTACATTGAGCAGCCATTTTTATCAGTTTTTATCTCTTTGCTTTGTAATTTTTTTCTTTGCACTCTTGAAATGCACGACTGCTTTCACCTTACTCTTTCCCTCTCTCTATCTCTTTGTCTGTCTGCCCCTTTTGTATCTCTTCAGTTTTGGTTTTGGTTCGGTTCGGTTCATTAGTGCAGTCGGTTGGTTGAACGGCATTTTACGGACGCGTGGTTTAAATAATTGCATTTTAAATGCAATAAACATTTATGCCAAATATTTTTTGGGTTGGTCCAATATGCAACATGCATGCCAAATGATTCTTGTTTGCATGCCAATGCATATGAGATATAACAACAAAAATTGCACACACACACGCTCACACGTGCACAAACAAATCAGAGGCGGGTATAGCTTTTTGCGGAAGGGGCTTAACAATGCTTAAAAGTCGTACTTAGTAGATCTCTTCCCTATTTTGAAAACTTTTTGTACAAATTTTTTTTTCTTTTTAATTTGATTCAAAAAAAAAAGTTGTCTTAAAATACATATTAATGTTAGTAGAACTTTTTGCTGGACAATAATTCGTCGAATTAAAAAAAATTATTAGCAGATTTTTAACTCGATTAAAATTATTAGCAGATAAACTTCAGGAATCCCTGATTTTGTCAATTTCGAATGATGCTTGAGGTGTTGCAAGCTTTTGAATAGATTTTCATTGCTTCTCAGATTAGCAAGAAATTGCAAAAAGAAAAAAAAGCTTATCGAAACAGTCAATAGAGTCAAGGAGAAAGAATATGGAGTGCTCATTTCCGCAAATGAAAATTTTTAAAACACACTCTTTAGCTCAAACAATCCAACAAACGCTATTGGACTCAAACCTGCCCAGAGTCAAATTTTTCAATTTGTCATGATATGTCTAAAAAAATTCTGACATTTTGAAGTTTTATTTTTTCATTTCGAGGAGATATGCGAATATTACGATGTACTCTGCATTATGGCAACCAATGGAGAGGTTATCTCATTTTTTTCACATTGAATTTGCAGTCATACAATGTGATAATTTTTATTTTTGAGCAAAGCGGATTTTACTTCAGTTTTTAAAATTTACAACAAAACAAATTTTAAAGAATTAAATAAAAATTTGGTTTCTTCTAAGATCTGAATGCAGTTCCAAATATAACAACCGTACAAGAACTGACAATTAATTAGTGCTTTAATGACCAATATGTGCATAAAAACGCAAAGTGGTATTTTTTGTGGTATTTTTTTGTGGTATTCATCGCAATTTTGTTGGTGGATTTTTAGAAAGCAATTTTAACAACAAACAATAAATAGTAAACTGCTTTATAAAAAAATGTTTCGCAACGATTTTTCTATGGCCATATGTTACGCCCGTAATAAAATGCTTTTACATTAGTCTTGGTTGTGGTGTTAAAACAGAAAAGCTGTTGCTACTGCTGGCGCCATCTAGCGGAATTACGCTGTTCGACAACACCGTACGCGATGGGCCGTAAAATTTCATGATTATTCTTTTTATGTGAAGTTTTTATACCTTGTACCTTATGGTACCAAGGGTATATTAAGTTGGTGCAAGCCGAAAATGTATGTAACATACAGAAGGAGACGTCTGAGACCCCTAAAGTATGATCAGAGCGACTACAGAGGTCGATATACCAATGTCCGTCTGTCTGTCTGTCTGCTCGTCTGGCTATCTGTCTGTCTGTCCGTCCGTATGAACGGTAGATCTCAGAGATGGAAAGAGCTAGAGAAACCAAACTTTCGGATTATATCTCTTATTATTCCATAGGAGACAAGATTATTTTACTTTTTTGATATCGGGGTTACATTACATAGCTCCCATAGGGTTAAAAGAAAATATTTTGCAATAATTTATTTTTTATTTATTTAAATTTTTTAATTTTTGCATTGATTTCTATTTATTTTATCCCATGTAGTATATATATGCCATTTAACTTTCGGCAATATTATATTCATATCTGCAAAATGATATAGTTTCATATACCAGTTTTATATACCAGATATCTTAGCTGAAAATAAAAATAAAATTCTAGTTGCCAGCTTTAAGTAAATAATTGTGTGGAAATTAATTTGGCAAATAAAGCAAAACAATTAAAATTAAATTAATTAATAAATGTGGGTACCCGAAATTTCATAAAAACGTACTGCCAAACTTAAATAAATCAGAAAATTTTGGGCATTCAAATGTTATAAATAAAAAAATTGTAATTTTTGTACTTGTACTGCAAGCTACTTAAATGAGTGACCCCGTCCCCCTATCAACCCCACTAACTACGTCCGTAACGCAAACACACAGACACGTGCAAAAGCTCCCTGATGCGTTGCATGCAAATGTGACAGAAATGAAAATTGACCGGCGGCGCATAAAAGTATGCAACAAAAATTTCAGAAACTCGTCAATAAAATGCGTTGTGGCAAATTTTTCCCGGTTTAATGGTTTTTTTTTTTGCTTTAGCTTGGTCACCTAATTTGTGTCATATCCTGACAGCGCATTTAGCTGCCATATTTGACAGTCAATAAAATGTCTGCACACACACACACACATATATTGACAGAAACATACACAGATGCCGACAGATACAGAGTTGCATTGGTATTGACAACGACACAATGTCGCTGTCAATCAACATTTTGCTAGTTTTTATACACATTTTCTTGTTGCCATTGTTGTTATTGTTGCATTTTGCGATTGATGGCAATTTTATTGCTGCACTTTGTTGTTTGTATCTATGTGTATTGTGTATCTGATGTTTGAGTCGTGTATCTGTGTATCTGTGTGTTGTCAGAGCGTCCACAAGCATGACAAACGTTTTGGTTCAAATATCTGAAATGCATGTGAAAGGAAAATGGTAAAAAAAAATATACAATAAACTGTTGTTAGATTTATTTTTCGCTTCTACTTTTTTATATCCGTAACTTATATATAGAATAGAGTAGGGTATAGTAGAATACCATAGGGTATATTAAGTTTGTACAAATGTATGTAACACTTAAATGGCATCACGTTAGATCCAAGTAAATATATGAGCCTTTTAATTTTGGCGTGACGTTACATTTGAAAGACACTTTTTTTTTAAAGTGGGAGATCACTTTTGAATTTTAAAATTAAAAACTAAAAATGATAAAAAATTTAAAACAATAAATCTTAAAAATAAATAAAACTATTTTTTTTTAAATTTAATATTTTTTTTCTATCATGGAAAAAAAAAATCACGACAATATTTTTATTCGTTTAGAAGACATGTCAAAGAATGGTCTTAAAATGAAAAACGCAATTTTCAGTTATCGATAACTCGATAAATAATCGGAATTTTGCAATAAAATTTGACGTGGTTACTATTAACCAGTATCTCAACCAAAATCATCAAAATCGGAGAATGTCGCGGGAAAAGTGGCCTGCTTCACTTATTTTCACCGATATGTATAATAAAGCAATTCAGCACCACCATATTTAGTAAGAAATATGATGAAAATCGGCATCGTCGATTAAATGACAACAAAAATAAAAATTTGCGTTTCGCTATAAAAGAGAGGATGGTTGTGACTTGGATAACCAAATCGTCATTTTCTGATTTTAATAAGACAATGCGAATAATGCCAAATCAATTCACCCTCTTTAATCTATCGACTTTTAAAAATACCTAAACGAATATATTCTCTGACTTCTTTGTGCAGTACGCAGCAGTCCGAAACGCTTCCGAACAAGAAACCAGCTTAAAAACTATTCAATGATGCGGTGGCTTACAAACGCAAAGTGTATATCCAGGCCGGCTATGCCCTACTTTAACATAGGAATTTTTTATTTTTGTTATAGTTTATTTTTTTGTAGATGGTTCATGTCTTATGCCGGATACAGTTGCTGTGGTTGGCTTGTTAGTTGAAAACTGTTGACTGCCTGTTTATTTGTATCCTTTCGAGCGCGTGTGTGTGTGTTTGTATTTGAAAATCTGCCAAATCAAATGTATTTGTACAATTTTTAATTGAAATGACATTTCATAGGAATATAAACAGGAAAGAGCTTAAGAAAATTGCAAGTTAGATAGTTATTGAATAAATATTAATTTTCTTGACTAACAGAAATGACTAAGAAGCTAAGAGAAATAAAATCTATTCACAAGCTGCATAGGTTTTGTAAGTTTTTTTTTAAACATGACTTTCACAAAATTTATTTGGGTGTCAGTAAGCATTTTAGATCTGCTTTATTATCCTGTAGACATAGGCTCAAGAGTATTATAGATTAGTGCAGTGTGCTATACTTTTAGTTTTTTCTTCTCAAAAATAATCAGCATCTACTCCAATGTCAGCTTATGGGCTTTTGGTCTTGGAGTCTAAAAGAAAACAAGTACATTTTTCCAAAAAAATATACTTATTTTCCATACTCAGGCTTACAAATTCAAAATGTATTTTAATGTGATCACGAGGATTCAGATTCTCGAGGATTTTGCTTACTAAAGTCCAATCGAATAGGTCTAAAAAGGGATCAACCCCTTTGAAATGAAAATTGATAAGCTGAAAATTTACACGAATATTTATTTGGCACTCTAAAAGCTTTGTCAAAAAACTCTATAAATCGCATGTTTTAAAATAATCCAAGGCAAGGAAGACCAAAATAAATCTTAATCAAATGCTTGATTGTATTAAATTGCCTTTGTTTTAAATTATACCTAGTCATTGACATAACATACTAAAAAAAGCAAAATTTCATAAACATATATTATTTTTAAATGTGTGTGCTAAAAATTTTTTAATAAACCTAAAAAAGTGTGATAAAAAAAAAAAAAAAAAAAACTTTTTGAAGTGTCTTATAGACAGACCATTTAGATTTAAAAAAGAAAAGGTAATAAAATGTTTTAATTTTGTTATTTTTTTAATTTATGACTCGTTCTGCATAATAAGTTTTTAAAAATCGTTCGTTCCTTTAAACTAATTCAAGTTATATTAACCTTCTTATGCGACATAAATTTTTAGCTGTGAAATGACCTTATGGCTTACTTAAAAGAAAAAAAGCAATTAGTGCCTTCCAAAAACCTTCGCAAACACAAATCTATTATAGCGCTTTTCAATTATTCTTAAGATTTTAATTTGTATAGATTTCTTTTCAGACTCAAAACAACTTTTACATTTATTCACTTTGACAAGGATCGTAAAAGTTTTTCAAATAACTTATAGCTGAACTCTTTATAGTACAAGTTTTTCACTTTGTGCTTATGGCACTTCATAAATTCCAAGATGTCGTCATCCTCGACGTCATCAAGGACGATAGTGCGTCAAAACAAAAGCAATGAAACTCATTTTGTATGGCGTTGCAATGGAAAATTGCAAAAACCACAAACTCCAACGTCACTTTGCAAAAAAAAAAGAAAACTTAATTAATTTTTAACGTTTGCGCTAAACACTTAGAGAAGAAAAAAATTAAATAAAAGCCAGACAACAACAATGTGCAATATGAAAAGGCTAAAATATTTGCAACCCTGCGAATATCCTTTGCTATTACAAGTTTGAATTATGAAAATTGCAACACAAAGGGCCAACGACAACAAACAGGACAACATTAAGGTGCACAGAAATTATGAGATCACACGGCGAGGATAGCGTCAAGACCCCACGATGACGACGTACTTGAAAATGTGAAATAAAATAAATATATAAATTAAAAGAGTGAGTGGGAGCGAGCAAATAGTACTTGCCACTGCCGCGATTTGAAAAGAAAATGCAAAATGGAAAATGCAACACGGCAATGTGAAAATTATGAAAAAGTGCAGCGCCAGCAATGAAAAGCCAAGCAGCCAGCCAGGCTCTATGTACTAGATACTAGATATGGCCAAAAGCCCGGACAGTCTGGGTACTTACCTTGTGCACCGTCACGCCACTCCTCAACCCCATAATCAGGCAAAGCGTTAGCCGAGTCAAATTTATTTCTATGACGTCTCTTGCCATCTTTTTTTTCAGCATTTTTTTTATATTTATATTTTTGTACAGTTTTTTATAATTTTATGCAGCAAGAGTTGATAGTCAAGAGTTTTGTACGTGTGTTTTGGTTGGTTGGTTGGTTGGTTTCGGGGGATTTGGTGGTACGAACAACAAAAACAACATGGTTTGACGGTTTGTTGTAGGTCGTAGTTGTTGGTAAGTTGTTTGGTGGTTTATTTTTTGTTTTTGGAGTAAGGCGTAACATGAAAGAAAAAAAAAAACATATTCAAAAGTAAGTAGTGCAAAGACAAAAATAACAACTACAACAACAACGTGGAAAATATATGAAAAGTGGTTAAATAAAATGGAACAGTAGTTGTACGCGCGACTTTTAAATACGTTTTATATTTGTTTGAAAAAATGTTCAAAAAAAAGCTAACTTAAATGAGAAAATCAAAGCTAAGTGCGATTTTGTAGAGAAATGACCATATTTTTTGAGTAACTATATAAGCTTTTTAAATGGCTTCCCAAGGAGCTTTTTAGAATTTTTTAAATGACATAGGTTAAGAAAGCTCTACAAATATAAGAGCATACTCTCTTACAAATTTCACTTTATTTTTGTAGTGTTTCATATACTAAGAGGATCACTATTTATATTTGGCGCCTTGGTATCACTTTCATTGAAAGCTTTAACGTTTATTAGAGTTTAGACTGAAAATGACTTTTAAAATTTTTAAAATTAATTTTGCTCCAGCATAACTATTTTTTGAGTTATATTTCCATTTGAAGTTGGAAGTTTGGGATATCCCATTTGGGATTTTTTTTTTTTATATGAAGATAAGTCATTCCGTGCGAAATTTTTCTTTCTGCGTATACGCCTTTCGGAAATAAGTCAATCCGAGTGGAAAAAATGTTACGAAAATTGGTTCAAGTGCACGAAAAAGTGGATTTTACTTCGAAGATTTTGAAAAACAATAAAGCCGTTTCTTAACATGAAATTAATATGTTCTCATATACTTACCAAATCTTTGTACAAATGCATTTAAAACGGCCAGCAAGTATTTTTAATACTAAGCACAGCAAATAGCAAATATTGTGTCGTTCACTAAGTAATTTCGTTTGATGACAACAGCTGATCTTATTGAATTTTTTCGCAGCCAACTTCACACCTAACCGCTTTACCTTTATATATTTGAACAGCTGATATAGTAAGGCTTTTTTGTAAAAAATTTTGTTAAATTTTTTGGAATAGTTTTTGTTTGGTGCCCTATCGAAGATGGAAGATCGTAAACAACATTTTCGGCATATTTTACTGTTTAACTATCAAAAGGGTAAAAACGCAGTTCATGCAAGGCGAAAATTATGTGATGTGTACGGAGAAGATGTGTTGACCGAACGCCAATGCCAAAATTTGTTTGCAAAATTTCGTTCCGGCAATTTCAATCTTGAGGATGCACCACGTCCTGGAAGGCCTCTTGAAGCCGATGTGGATAAAATAAAGTCGTTGGTCATGCAAATCGTCGAATAACAACTCGAGAGATTGCTGAAAGATTAAATTTGTCTAACGCAACCGTTCACAAGCACATGAAACGTCTAGGATTAATTTCTAAGCTTGACATATGGGTTCCTCATGTTCTTACAGAACGAAATTTGCTTCGTCGCATTAACGACTGTGATTTGCTTATCAAACGTCAAAGAAGTGATCCATTTTTGAAGCGCATTGTTACTGGCGACGAAAAGTGGGTTGCTTACAAGAATGTAAAGCGCAAGAGATCATGGTCTAAAAAGGATGAAAGAGCTCAAACCAATTCGAAGGCCGATAGTCACCAAAAAAAGGTTATGTTGTCTGTTTGGTGGGATTTCAAAGGGATCGTTTATTTTTAACTTTTGCCCGACAATACCACGATTAATTCTGAAGTGTATTGTGATCAGCTGGACAAATTGAGTGATGCACTCAAACAGAAGAGGCCAGAATTGATCAAAAGAAAAGGTGTAGTGTTCCACCAGAAAAATGCGAGACCTCATACAAGTTTGATGACTCGCCAAAAGCTTTTGCAGCTTCAACGGGATGTGCTACCACACCCACCATATTCTCCAGACTTAGCACCTTCGGACTATTACTTGTTCCGGTCTCTGCAAAATTTTTTGGATGGGAGAACCTTCACCTCAAATCAGGACGTCAAAAACCACTTGGACCAGTTTTTTGCCTGCAAGGATCAACAATTTTACGAGCATGAAATCAATCTCTTGCCCGAAAGATGGCAAAAGGTATTGCATCAAAATGGAGAATGCAAAATTTCATAAAATGTTTTACACAATAAAAAAAATCGTGTTTACATTGCACTAAAAAAAACGAAATTACTTAGTGAACGTCCCAATAGTTGCCTATTATAACTTTTCGAAGTATTCTTTATTGAAATTAATTCACTTTCTCAATTTCTAATTTTCTAAGCGCTTCTAAATGAAGCTTTTTGTTGGCTTCAAAAGACTCTTCTGGCGTAGAAAAAAGTTAATTACGTAATTTATTTTTTCTTAAAAATCGGGAAACAAGATATGTCGTAAGTTGCATGTCTGTGCCGACTGCGCTGCGGCAGAATTTTGTGCCCTCTCCACGTGTCTTGTGTAAATTGAGAGACTGCCCACCACTGGCTCAATTTGGAACACCCATACAGTCGATAACTTGTTTTATTCGGGCTCATATGCATAGTTCCAAGATTTTCATCCGTTACCAGTCACGTACTTTGAAATAAATTAGTTGTATATTTCAATCATTTCCTTGAAATAATGTAGATGTGCTTTTATTTGGCGATTGTCAAGTTATGTGTTTGTCAAGAGGAACAAATCTTTCAAATATGGTTCATGCATTAACATAGCCACAACTGGCCCAAGATTTCTAAGTCTCACGGCTTATAATAAGACGCTTTTCTTTACTAGTTCTCCGACAGCATCAAGTTTTTCTAGCCAACGAACTTCCTGTGCGGATTGCGCTCTTCAATGGAAGACTGGCGCTCTTCATGTCTTTGTGCAACCTTTTTACAGAGGTTCTCCGCGAAAAGTCAATGAAGCATTCTTGTCTTAATTACTCATGCCGAAGTCATAAGCAAATCTTCATCGTGCGAAAATATAAATTTTTTTTGTTTCGGTTTGAAATTTTTAAGTAATTAATTATAAACAATATAAAAAGTGCTCGGAAAAGAAAAAGTTCTTCAGTTTTTGGTGGAGTGGCAAACAAGACATTTAAAACAGCCAGGGCCGCAAATATAAAAGGCAACCCAAGAACTAGTGTTGTGTTAGTATATCCCTTCAGTTCGGCTCAGGCCTGAATTAGTCATGAAATCATGCCTGAATTGTCAGTACCAGACATACATAAATCTACGCATTCATTTGTCACTGAATTTAACACATGCATGTCCTAGGCTTTCAGGCCTGAACCTTAACCATAACAATCAGCTATGAATTCAGTGCTGATTGACTTTGAAAAGTCATGCCAAAAATCATCTTTCCTAGCAATTAAAATTTTCCCAGAACTTGCACGCACAAAAAATTTTTCTTTGCGTAATAAAGAAAACTTCGGAAATAGCTATGCAGAAAGCACACGCCATTGACTTTTCTTATATTTCTTCGCTTATTATTTTTTGCTTTACTTGCCTGTCCAAAGAAAGAGATAGAAATATAAATTTTTGTATGTGTCCCTGTTTCTCTTACAAAGCCATGAGAGTTCGCTTCATTTTTATGCCTAAATTCAGGGCTGAATTTTTCAGGCCTGAACGACCGAACTGCAGGGTATGTATATACAACAGAAAACCGAATAAAACTTTCGTCGTAGCAAGAGAAAGCGCTTCTTCTAAAGTCTCCCATTCTTCATCTATGGTGAGATTCACACAGACCAGCCAAAGCACAGTTTGATTCTCAGAGAGACGAAGAGAAATACAATTATGTTAGAATACTAAGCAATTGTGCTATATCTATCTATCTGCTCTATCTATCTATCCTTCTCGCATTTAAAAAACGAACACTAAAGAATAGAACGGTTTTTTTTCACATGCTTGTCTCGCTTAGATTCATTGTCAGTATACGAAGTCTTTAGTGACTGAAGTGTCAAGCACTTATTTGGGTATATTGTTAGGCTTTCGAAGTCATACGAATGTTATTTGTTTTTTTTTTTTTTTGCAAATCTTCCAGACTGGACTACTTACAAGAATACACAAAAGAGTATGTGAATGTCTGAATGAATGTCTGTAAACTTATAAAAAATAAAAAACTATTCGTGTTATTTTTATTTAATTATGCATTTATTTGCAATAAATAGAGTTGCCCCAAGGCTGCTAGTAAAACAAAAAACATTGTTTAAAAGAAAAATTAGTTTCAAATATGAGAAACATGCAAAATGTACAGAAAAAAATATTGCATGCAAGTTGATTTGTGGGTTAAAGGTTTGCATGGGGAAATAGGATCAACTTAGTAAGAAGTTTAGCATTTGTTTGGATGGATTGTTTGTTTGCCGTGAAGCATGTGCACCGCTAAGTGTTTAGGAGGTGAGTTTAACGTCTGCTAGAAAACTTTTCCAACAAAAGTTTTTTTTTATTTGTTGTTGGTCAATTTTCCATTTTAAGCCAACTATTTCATTTTTTACTTTGCTTATTGCCATAATTTGTAGTGGTAGAAAACTTAATATGTGCTAAAGTGATTTATAAAGCAGTTCTCTTTAGTTATTTTTTAATTTATTGGTTTTAAGAAAGTACTGTAGAAAAAGCAGCTCGAATGATTTAGCTGTGACTAAAGTATAAGAAGATAGTTATTTTAAAGGCTTCTTTATTTTGTAAGCCAATTGCAGTACTTACAAAAAGTTTCTGATTCTGCTCTTTAAGAAAAATAGTCAGAGCTTTCCACTACTGTGAACAAACATAAATGGAAAATATTTGGTTGTGAAATCGAAAATCATTTTCTACTCTACAAAATCATTTCTTCTCTTTTCATCATCTTTCTTTCTGGAATTTAGAAGAAGTTCTAAATATGAATTTTTTTCGTTTTTTAATTAATTTTTTTTTTGCAAGCTCAATTTTCATACAAAACGTTTAAATTTAAGTTTTATCCATAAATAAATTGCTCTTCCACAGTTTATGAATGTATTAGTGCATATGAAGTGCTTGGCAGTGCATAAAATTAAAAAAAATTGTATTTTCATTTATTTATATTGCAACATATTAAAAACTGTAAAACTGATTATGTAACACGCGGTTGAGTGAGTGGTTGTGAACTAGTTCAAAAGAGCACAACTCAAACACAAAATGTGAAAGTATAAAAACAAATTAATTATATAAATTTAATAGCTTTAAAGGGCTTTAAATTAAAATATATAAAATCAAACTAAATGTAATTTTTTTCAAAAATATTTTTGTAAAGCTCTTAAAAGCATGAAAAACAATTTTAAACATCCAATATTTAAATTTCACTTTAACTCTTAAATAGATACTTATGTTTAAATTTACTTACCTAAGCTACGATTGAATTCCTTGCTCTCTGATATAATCGCAGTTGTTGGTGCGGGCATTTCTGTGGGAAAAAGAAAATATTTTATTTATTTACTAAAAATGGTTTTCTAGTAAGTAGGTATAGGATAAAAGTTTATATAAAATTAAGCAGCTATTCCTTGCTGTCCAAAATACGATATAAATTTTTTAAATGTGTAATTTTTTGTTATTATTAATCAATATAGTTTTTGAAAATGCATTAAATAATTTATTTTATTTCAGGATTTGATGTGGATCCATAACTATTTGCAAATCGACGCTGTGGTTGACTGTATGCCAAATTATTACTATCATTATTATTATACTATTAAGCTAACGATATTTTTCGAATATAGCCTTATATTAATCATTTGTTTAAAAAAATATAATGCAATTTAGATTCTTTTACAAACTTGGTTGGAAAATATGTTAAAAAATAAGTTTTTCAAATAAGCAACATTGTTTCCAGGACCAATAATTAATTTTGAGCATTATAATAATGCAGCTGCAAAATCGAAAATCGAATCTGGCAGGGCAATCCGTTGGTTGGGCTTAAATTGTTAAAATACAGGCAATTTATGGCCCTGATCAGAATTCCTGGCTCTTATATTTACAAATCAAAGAATATTTGATAAGAATATCTGCCAAGATGAAAATTGACGTTGTCGACCAAAAGAGGTGAACATTGCTGAAATGGTAAAATAATTCACAAAGTGGTATTGGATGACCGACATATTTAGACAGTTTAAAAAGTGCTGTAAGTTAAGAGCGAATTATCCGTCAATATGCGTTGCACAACACTAATAGTTAGTACAGTTACAGTTAAAAATTTCAATCGTCAGCAAATTTGCGAGTATAGTGGCAGATCCACGTGGGGTTTTCGGGTCCGCGCTGAATACTTTCCAGCTATTTTGGTTTTTTTAAGTTGGTAAGACTGTCCTCAGTTACTATGTCAAAAATAAGCACGATCTTTCAAGTTTTTTTGCAGCAACTTTTGAAATTAGTCTACCTCAGTAGTGTTTTGCGAATTTTACATTGGAGAAAATTATCGAACAAAGAATTTTTATCAAATTTTGTGCTTTTAACCAAATATCGTGTGCGGAGTCGTTGCGAATGTTGGAGAAGGCCCAAGCTTACAACTGGTAAAAAAGCCTTTAAGGATGGTCGAGAATACGTCGAAGACATGCCTACAACTGACGATAACATTAAAAATGTGAAAGAAATCGTGTTCGAAAATCGTCATGCGAGTTTATTTTTGGTGGATAATTCGGGCATGAGACGCATCGCTGCTCTGCTCGTGCCGAAAGAGCTGTTATTGTGAATGATTATAAGGCCAAAAACTCATTCAATACAATCGATCAACCACTGTATTCGCTGGACTTGGCTCCAAGTGCCTTTTTTTGTTTCCAAAACTAAAGTTACCACTCCATTGAACCCGTTTCAAACGATTGAGGCCATAAAAGAAAATTCGCTAAGGGTGCTGAAGGACATCCCGGCCGACGCCTACAAGGCATGTTTAAATAATTGAAAAAAGAGGTGGCATATGTGTATCGCTTCAAAAGGGGCATATTTTGAAGGAGACAAAATGAATATCGATGAAAATTTAAAATTTTGTGTTTTGTTGTCAATTTCCGGAAACTTTCTGTCTTTCTTTGAAGTGAAGAATCCCCTGTTCCGTGATTAATTATTTGATTTCTTAAGAAAACGTCATGTCGAAGACAACTCAAGTAGTAGAATGGAAGGTTAAAAATCCATTTAAGCATTCTTTTTCACAAAATGACTGGCAGCACAACTTATTAATTGTTGACGGCTGAGAGTTTCGATTTTTAAATGAGTTCAATGTTTGAATAGTTCTATTGTTTTTCCTCCTTAAGCTTACCTAAATATTTAAATTAATCTGTATGATGCTGCGGGAAATTGTGTTTTTTATAAAAACTTTTATGGAATCATTGTTAAATACGGATTGCTGTTCTGAAAAACTTAAAAAAGGTAGAATCTATGGTTTGGTTAGAACAACGGCTGGAACAGCTTAGCTCTGTCACAACGAAACTATATTCGCTGACACTTTTAATATTTTCAACAACAATACTTGCTTTAAATTTTAGGTATATATTTTCCGCGGTCTCAGTTTTTTTAACCATTCTTTACTCCAGCCAGCACGCTTCCTATTTTATAGCATACACAACAATTCTACGCTTATGGCTAACAAAGTGTTTAACTAAGCTACCCTTGATACTCCCACCCAGCTTTTTGCTCTAGGCGGCTGTTAGCTTTGTTCTGCTTCATCACATACTAGGAAACTACTGTCCAATCCTTAAACATCGGTATAAGAACGATATTTACAATTTTTTTTTCTTGCTTTACACTTTCACACAATGCAATTGGTTTAATTTCTGCACATTCTCACTCTTTGACCTAACTCAAGCGCCGAAGATCTACTGACGAAGCTAGCTACAAATCTGCCTTATATAAGCCCCGATTGGTACCATATCTTGAAATTCCCGCCCAAACCAACAATTCTAATCCTAAACGGCACTCTGCTTATCTATCTTTCTTAATTCATAAGACAGAGTTCGCCATACCCGACAATATCTCTATCACCTACGCACTAATACTAACAATAGCGTGCTTAAAACGCTCCAAACATACATCCGTAGGCGTAGCGCCTTTCCAAGTGTTTGTGAGAGTAAACTGCGCTTTCACCGCTACTCTCACCAAGCAGTGCAAGCAGTTTTATAACGCCCTGTTGGCTTAGTAGGAAGAACCAATGTGAGTTTGTCATTTGTTTCTTTACATTGTTTTATTTTTATGGGGCAGTAGGATAAAAAAACCAAATTGCGAGACTTTATAAACACACAGTTAGTGAGAAATAATAAAAAACTAACAGTAGTAGAACCACGCTTTTGTTAGTTTTCTTTAGAGTGGACATTTGTCTTATTGTTAAAATACTTTTATCGGCCAAATGACTAATAAGACAATTTTTAAATTTGTGATGAAGTATATCGAAATGTGCGTTGATAAAAGAAAGATATCTTTGACGATAATGTACTAGTCATTTCTGAATCTCTATTGTGCGGTATCTTCATGAAAGACAGACACAGCAAATGTGGACTTTAAGTAAATTTTATTTGAGCTTTCGCTTCAATTTACACAAATTCATATAGCTATCTACAATACTTAAATTTTTCTATTAAATTCGTTTGAAATTTATACGAATGCATTTTAAAAATGTTCAATGTAATTTTGTAAGCGAATTTTTATATTGCGCTAAAATAAAATCGATGCGAATAAAGTAAAATAAATTGTAAAAATGTCGCAACAGTTTTGTCATTTGTAACGCCATTTTGTAAAATACACAAAAAGTAAATACCAATAAATTAAAAAAATAAAGAAAACGAATGAATGAATGAATTGAATGGATTGCCAGGCGTCACTCACCATCAAGTTTGATGTTGCCATCGGTTTCGCCCAGTGAATTTTTTGCCACACAACGATAGGTGCCAAAATCATTTGGTCCGACGGCACGAATTTTTAACTTCATGTATTTCGAATAGCCGCTGACGGTTGATGTGGTCTCGTATTTATCGCCAGCTCGAGAGGTGTCTGCAGAGTAGAAAAAAAAACAAAAAAATAGAGATACAGATACAAATACTTTTTATGTAAGAATATTATGTGTTTTAAATTTGTAACAATTTTTAAAGTTTCTAGAGCTTAAGCAGCATACCAAGTGCTCTATATTAGTTATAGAGTAGCACAAGTAAAAAAATCAATTAATTAATGTCACCTGCAACAAGAGAGGCGACCCAGCGAAGCGTTTTCAATAAGGACTCGAACTAATTACGCGTTCTGTAAGAGTGTGTGTGTGTAAGTATATAAGTGAATCAGTAAGTTTGAGTGTATGTGTGTATATGTGTTAGTGTAATTAAAACTGCCGCAGCGCACAGAGTCTCCATTGGCGGTCGGTTCTGGGACAAAACTAACTAAAACTTTTCTCATTAATCAGTGAAAATCTAAAAAAAAAAAAAAAAAGAAAATAGAAGTTTTGTTTGATGCCTGCCTGGCTTTAATTTCGTTTTCTAGATTTTATTTGTTGCCTACTTTTAGGCCTTGTGGCAATGCGATTACTTATAAAACATGCCTATAAGTAGCATTAAATGTATACATACATACAAACAATAAAAAAATACATGCACATATGTATAAAACAACCTCATGGTATGTATTATACGAGTATATAAACTTAATTTCACTTTGATTGTTTGGCGCAGTGTAAGGCGATATCGCATGTTACTCATACGTCATGTTGTGTGCTGCTGTCTGTGTGTGACAAATGTCTTTAGTTTTTGGCAGCAAGTAACAAAAAATAAAGAAGAAACTAAATAGGGGCAACAATTTTCCTTTGAGCGTTTGGCATGTTTGCAACCCGAACCCAAATCCAAACCAATCTCAACCTGACTGCTTTGTATGGTATAGTCAGTTCCTGGCCGCAAGAGTCTAGCTGTATGTACCTCATAAGCTTGTCTGACACGCAAATATATAATTTTACTTATAATCCACAGCAACAGCAGCAGCGGGTTCATATGCCACTCTTTTTTTTTTTCCTCCTTTTTTTGACTCCTGACAAGAAGTTTATACTTTTATACTTTTAATAATGCCGCGGGCGCTGCGACATAAAAAACTTTTGCTCTGGGCTCGTTTGGTCTGCAAAAAATAACCTTATACCGGGAACTCAAGAAAAAAGTGAAAAAAATGCTTGTCTTTCAGCCTGGCTATGATATATGACATGCATTAGAGGCATTTAACAGTAGGGCTGTACAAAGAGTTACTCAAATTCAGTAAAGTAGGAATAAAATACTTTTTTAATTTGTTACTTAAAACGCATTTTTGTGTGGTTTCATTAAAATAAATTGGTTACTTTAGTATATCACGAACGAAAATAAAGTCACAAAATTTGTCTTAATTTTGTTCTTCCAAGCCGGCTTAGGCTATGATTGAAGTTAAGCTAGCTAGGCTTTTCCTGGAGAGCTGCCAGGAAAGCGTTCTGCTACACTTAGGCCCTGAGTATTCCTGTCTTAAAAAGACTTGGCGTATAGAGCACGTTTAAGTTTGTTTAGGGAGCACCAACCGGAGATGCAATTTATGATACATTTGAAGTTTCTTAATATCCAAAGGTAAAGTTATTCCCCCTCTGCGGTACAGAGTTGCCTGAACTTTCCCAGTGACCTGTCACCCTGACTGCTTTGCAACTGTTAAGCGGTTGCTTGGAAATATTTGTGGCGGTTTGATGCCTATTTAGATTTCGAAGATTCTGCGCTTTCTAGGGATCAACATCTCTGCCCAAGAACTGAAGTAGTATATTGATATGCAATGGAGAGACGAAAATATATTTCTTGAAGAAATACAAGTGTCTGTGGTGAAGCTGAAGCTTCGCCTTAAAAATGCTGCCAACCAAACCAAGACCCTCAATTAGAGGATGGGTCTGATAATATATAATATATAAGCGTTTAATGTGTACCGCGCAAAAAAAAGTTTACCTTAAGTCCTATAGCAGAATGAAAATTTTTTGGAATATCCCATTTGGGATTTTTTTTTATATATGAAGTTTTGTCATTCCGTGCGAAATTTTTCATTCTGCGTATATACTACCAGGAAAATATTTGGCATATGGTAAGTGAAAATCATTTTTCATAATAATATGTACTATAAAGATTTTCACAGCCTTTAAGATAAAGATTTTAACTCTTATTGTGAGATGTATTGTGGAAATTTGGCAAATTAAAATTTTAGCTAGATAAAGGTGACCTCCGGCGGTATTTATTTAGACAATGTTCATCAATTAATTAATTGTTAAATTTAATGTAAAAAGTTTAAATTCCATTGAAAATTTATATACAAGAAACAACTGATTGGTCAAAGAACATAAATTAATCATACTTTTAAGATATTTCATTCTCTATAGGTTAATGACACAATTTTTCGAAGACAATACAAATTTATTTGGATCGTTAGAAGAATGTAACCCGAAAATGTCCCATAGAATTTCTGGAAGTAAGGACAGGTCCTTCAACTTTTTATACTGTTGATGAAAAAGTGAAGGATGGCTCGGTATATCAAAGGTACCTTGATCAAGAAGGACACTTAACGTAAAACAGTTTTGTGCCAAGAAAAACAAATTCCACGCATGATCTTCTACTGCATCTTAAAAAATAGCTTAATAGGATATAAATGTAGGAATCTCAAACTTTCAGTCCAATTATCGCAAATCATTGATAAACAAATGGATTCGCGGTAACAAGCAATGATACTATTGCGATTATTTTGGCTTATCGATTTAAAAAATTGATAGACATTTAGGAACCTCCATCTATCTTTGAAGCAGGTACAAATGCAATTACATTTTCAATTTTATTTTTAATTTTTTAAACTCACAAAGGAATTAAAAGACGCATTCCAATAGATTCCGTATCCTATCTTTCTTATCTACGAGACATGCCAAAATAAAGATCCCCAATGTTCGTTTTTTATCCAGCTGTATTATGCGACACCTCAAAGGAATAAATTCGGACAAATGCTGATGTGAAGAATTGTTCTAAGAGGTAACACACCTCAGAATACGTTCTTCTATTTTATATGACCTACGCTCTGGAGCTGACGGGTTCTCAAGTTCGTTGGTATCAGAATCTTTAATTTTTGATATTTTTTACCAGTACGCTTAATAAATTCATTTCGAATACGAATATGACGTCCTAATAACAGAAAGCAATGTATTTCAAGGATTATGTAGTCTGATAGGTAGAACAGCATTTTACAAATTAACTTTTTATTTTAGTTTAAAGGTTATATCGAAAACTTAATGCAATGGAGTCAAATGAAATGTAGACTCAGTTTAAGCAGCTCCTTTACAAGACTACATTTATATTTGCATTACAGCCCTTGGTGGGTGAAAGCTTCCATGACAATGCCTCTCCAAGCCACCCGATCTTATGCTTTGGCTTCATAGCTTCTGACATTCATCTTGTTTAGATCGCTTTCAACTGCATCCAGCCAGCGATTTTAGGTCGACCTTTTGCTTTGACTCCGTATTGCCGACCTTATAAATTTTATTTTGTCGCTGTCATCGCTCATTCACAGGACATGCCCAAGCCATCTTAGGCGTTGCGATTTGATGTAGCGTATAATTATCTCGTGGTTAGCCAGCTCTTCAAGTTCTGAACCCCCTTCTGTACACGCCTCCTTCCAAGGTTGGGCCGAATATTCTTCGCTGAATTTTACTCTCGGACGCTGCAAGCTGCTTACAATCGATGGAACGAACGTAAGGTCCAGACCTCGCATCCGTACGTTAATACTGGACGGATGAGTGTTTTATACATACGTATCTTCGTGCTTCTTGATATAAGCTTTGAGCGAAATAGCTTTCTAAGAGAGAAGTAGCATTTATTCAATCTTTTAACGCACTCGCTGAGTCGCCAGTAGTGCTGGAGAAAATATCGATGATCGAAGTTTAAAATATCTACATAGTCGCCAGTATCTGAGAAGAGCACTCCAAGGTACTTAAAACTTTGCACCGATTCGTCGTGATCGCGTTGATTTTATTTTTTATTTTGCTTTTAGAAGATATAACTATTGGAATATGAACACAGCTGCAGTTCAGATTGAGTCCACTTTTACTTTTTAAAACTCGGGCAACTCTTACCAAGGCTATAACAAAAAATGCAAAGTTCTACATATTATTTTTTTAAGTTTTAAGATGCTCTTCTCAAACGTACTTTTAGTCTACGCTTCTTCACATAGTTTTTGCTAAGTAAATCACTATGAGCCCAACTTTTCTCCGAACTTTGTGTACATACTTTCTATTCAAACCGCCCTTGCCGAATAAAGCTCGATGCGTTTAGTTCTGAAAGCGCTTAAAATTTATTACCAAAACTTTTGGTGTCTGTTTGCCATACATCATATAAGCTCATATCTCAGGTTGCGTGTGTGTGTGTGGCTTAGAATGTATAGGTGTGAGTGTAGTTCGTATGTGTTTGTGGCGGAGTCCTTTGTCATGTGCGTGTGTGCATGTTAAATGTCTTGCTTTGTTGTCTTTGTTGCTGCACGCCTTTGCTGCATTAACGTAATGTGGCATGTGTGTATATATGTGAGTCGTCTTATCGAACAAACAAAATGGCATAAAAAATGGTAAAAACAATGTCACCTCATAACAGAAGCGCGTGTCTATATTTAGCTGTAGTTGCTTTTTTCTTTTTGTAATATGATTGCCAAATGGTTGGTCAAAGTGATGAGTCATGTGAGTTAAAGCTGCGCACTAAAGTATGCTATGATTATTAAATTTTATTGTAAATGCTTCGCCGCAATTCACATTGGCATAACACAGACAGACACACACACATGCACATGCATATTCAGACTAAGAGAGAGAGATGCACACACACACACTTTCCTACACTCTCTTCAACGCACACATATTCAATAGTAATTATTTTCCATTTCATTTTGGTCGTTGCGGCAATGCGCGGATTAAATTCGTTTTCTGTGTGTGTGTGCGGGTGTTTTTTGTTGTTGTCCCAGTTGAGTGCATGCCCTTGCATGCTTTTAGGCGCTTAACAATACTCTGCAGTACGCAATGTGGTGCATGTTGCCCTTTTAATGGATACCTTTATGTGCTTACAGTGGTCAATTGCCACCGTGCGTAAGTCTCTTTTCTGAGCAATGGTCAAAAATTGGTCAAAGGGGTAAAGTGGGCTGCTACTCTCGCACTACATTTTCTACAGGATTGATGATGAGTGATGAGCGTCACAAATCGAAAACTACTCTAAAATTTGCTTGGAAACGAATTAAATCACATTGAATGCATATAAGACCTTACTTAATGTTTACACCAAAAATATCATTGAAATTGGAAATTTCACTTTTCGGTGTTCAAGTAGAAGAGCAAATAAAGAACAAAAAAAATTAAATTGCCTTCGAAACTTTCTTCTCTTAGTTTTTAATTGCGTAGAATGGTGTAGCCAAGGAAAAAAATTAAAAAATCCGGTAAATTGTTTCAGATATTTATTTATATAGTTACGATATCTTCATAGCAAAATGAACGAACTTTGTATAAAAAACGCTTTTTTGGCCGATCGGTCCTATGGGTGCTTTATGATATAGTCAACCGATTTTGATAAAATTTGGTACAGTGCTGGGAAACTCTAAAAGACTTCCGAATGCCAAAATTAGCTTCGATATCTTTATAAAAATACGGGTTAGGCCCGCTTGTTTTTATCGATCGGTCCTATGGGAGCTATATGATATAGTCAACCGATTTTGATAAAATTGGTTCAGTGCTTGGGTACTCTATGAAACTAATGAATGCCAAATTTGGTTATGATACCTTCATAAACAAACGAAATACAACAAATTTTATATAAAAAAAAATTTTTTTGGCTGATTGGTCCTATGGGAGCCATGTGTTATAGTCAACCGATTTTGATAAAACTTGGTACAGTATTGAAGATCTCTAAAAAACTTCCGACTGCCAAATTTGAACGAAGAATCCATCTAAAACTTTTGGTTTTTTTCGAGGTCCTCTGAAACACCCCTATGGGAGCTTTGTAATGCAAACCCGATATCAAAAAAATAAAATAAACTTGTGTCCCATGAAATGTCCTCGTGGACTAGCACCAAATAGCCTGGTAGTAGATTGGCCAGGTTTTTGGCCCACTGGGCCCGCTGCTGCAAGCTTAGAAGGTAGTCCTTGGACCACCTGTGCCAGAACTGCTGTCTGAGCTCCGACAACTGCCGTCACCGTCTCAAATATCCTGACACGTCCACTTTCAATGGCCCTCTGCCGATGAGTAGATGCTCTGGGTTGATAGTTTCTCCATCGCTCGGATCGCTGCCTAAAAGCGCAACATCGCAGTGGAATCCGTTTCTTGACCCTCATTTTAACGCAAGCCTCCAACTTGATTTTTTGCACGTGTATGGAAATCATCTAAAGCTGTCCCAATCAAAAAAACTGACAAGCCTCCTTATTCTCCTTCCTTGTACCGGCCTATTTCACTTTTGTCTGCTGTTAGCAAAATACTTCAAAAAAGATCATAAAAGAAAAACTTACAGCCTTTTTCGATAACGCTGATCTTCACTCAAATGAACAGTTCGGTTTCTGTGAGGAACTCAGTACAATCCATCCTCTTATTAGAATAAAAAAGTAAGTGATACAAAAACTTTAATAGAAAAGAATCCGCTGGAATGGTTCTGTTAGATACTAAAGCAGCTTTCGACACCGTTGGGTACAACGGACTCATCTTTAAGATGTCATCTTTAAATTTTCCCATCGAACTTGTAAAAATAATTCAAAGTTTTTTAAGCAAGCGTTCATTCATGGTCTACATTGGACGTGCCCATTCTGCTGCTATTGAAATCCCTGCAGGTTGCCCTCAGGCCTCTTGCCTCTCTTCGCTTCTGTACAATATTTACACATGCAACTTTTCAAACCTAAACGGCTGCACTGCAGCTATTTTCACTGCAGGGCTAAGTCCTGCTGATATTACACGCAACTTACGGACACCATCCAATGTTATTTCACTAGGTAAAAAATTGTGATTAACGTTGATAAAACTTAAGCTATATATTTCTCTAAAAAAAGATCACAAAATCACCTTCCAGACAGTCCCATAGAGCTGGATGGTACTGATGTCCCCTGGGAAAAAAAGCTTCGCTATCTAGTTAGACTCAACACTAATCTTTAAGGATCACGTACACTGTTGATAAAATCAACTCCCTAACTAGAATCCTATATCCCTTCATTAATAGGAACTCACGGTTGGCTATTGAAAATAAATTGCACTCCTTCAGATCTGTATTCTAAGCAGTTATTTTTACGGAACCCCTGTGTGGTCCGATGTGGCTAAGTGTCATATTAAAAAACTCCTTTTAAAAATGATTTTTTTATATAGCAAATGTCGAAATGATTTTGGACAGACTAGCCCGACTGACCCATAACTTTTATGATAGATGTAGATACTCAAACTACAATCACATTAACCAATTGTTATGTTAACATAGATATAAGTAGTTTGTGTTTTTTTTTTCTTCTTTTAGTTTTAAGTTTTTATTCTTAACAGTATGGGCTTTTTTCTCCTTTCTTAATTTTTCCCTAAAATGTAATAATAAGCACGTAGTTTTAGAACAATAATAATATCTACTTTTACAAAGAAGAAAAAGTCTGGGGTCTTGATCTCTTAAGAAATATGTATATTAATAGCATAAGCCTTATACAACAAAATGAAGATGCAATAAATTGTAATTGAATATCTTTTGGAGTTCGTAAGCAATATATATATTGCAATGTGGTGGCCCGACTTCAACGTATGCCATCTTTTTTATTTTGAAAATTATATTATTATCCTTGGTACAATACTTAAAACAATATAAACTTGTCAATAAACTGCAAAAATCTTAGTTTTAATTGTGAAATCAATGTCAAATGTCTCGTGGAATGTAGTTCATCGAAAGTTGTTTTTTTGATATTTTGGTGTGTTGAAATATAATTTTTTTTTTTTCAAAAAATTGCTTAAAATCTCAGAAAAAAAAAGGATTTCCAACGTTTTAATTAAATTTTTTTTGCTCGCATTTTAGGGAAAAATGTCCATCTTAAACTCTAATATGAATTACAAATTTTTTAGGTTTTTATCTTTGTTAGTTTGGTTGCTGTAAGGTTTGAGAAAGAAATCCAAATACATAGTTAAAAAAAGAAACAAAGTCGGTAAAATTTAAAAAAAATGAGAAATTTAAATAAGGCTCTTAATATAAAGTATTATACTCCTTACACGCAGTCTTCAAATAATCCAAAATCAAGTAGTACTATGTACCTATGTAAAGCAATGATAATAATGGAACCCTAGCCATGCCTTAGCAATCTTCAAAGCACTTGTAGAACTGTCCAATACGGAGTGCAGTGGTGTCAATTGACCCGTGTCTAGAATTTTGCATTGTTAACTAGGTAACTAACAAAGCGTTGCCTTTTGATAGGAGATTAAGTATTTGTGCGTCACGGACTAGTCCCTCGTACTTCAGGGTTGCACGTGCATTCATGTGTATATTTTTGTATATATGTGTTTGTATTCGAGTGTACAGATGTGATTATGTTAAAATAATTTCCGCTACAAAATAATATTTTTGACATGTCTATTGCTCTATCTCTGTTTCTCTACCAATTTTACATTTAATACCATAGTAATACGGCCGACATGGTTGCTGCTAATGATAAACCGCATTTCGTATGTAAACTTGTATATAACAGATGCAATACACACACACGCACACATAGATACACACGTACGCACGTACGCACACAACCAAAGCTCAGTGGCAAATGGTTAACTTTATATTTATACCATTTACACTTTGTCATCAAAATGTTATTTATTAGTTTTGATTCTTTCACATTTGATAATATTTAATTTACAATTTTTGAAACTATGTATACAAATTTATTTAGTATTGTACTCATTGCGGTTAATTAAAAACATTGTGGCTCTTTTTGGCCACAAATTACTTGTAACACATAAATTTTGTTACATTGCCAATTGTTTCAATTTAAATTTAAAATTTTGTTCAAAAAGTGGCCAAAAGTTCGGGAAAAGTGAGATACAATCAAAGTAGGGTCGACTCTACAGAGTTGGAATTTTTATTTTGGAAACTTTTATTTTATATAATATAAAAAATAATGTTTTGAAAATCTTTTGCATACTGTTTAAGAAAAAGCTGCAATTAAAACAAATTTAACTTAACAAAAACAATTTTATAAATAAATATGATGGGTTGTGTCTCTTGTAATAATACCAAACATACACACAAATCCTTATTTTTATGTTTTATTTTTTTTGACAGACATAAAAATCTGCTTTATAATTTTAACAGCAAAAATTTAAGCTGAACTTTTGTAAATGCATTTTTAAATCACAATTCGAGTAAAGAAGATTTGTATATGCATGAGTTTTAACTTTGCCTGTCACTTGGTGCGTATGAGTAACATGCGAGATCTATGCCTAGCGCATAAAACACGTTTTTTAAAAAATAAAAATACAGCATGCAAGGAAAACAATACAAAATCGCCTTTATAGTGAAAGCCGAGCAGTGACAACTGTGGAATACCCTAGATTTATAGATTTTACTTAGTTGTGAAAGGAAATCGATCTTTAGTTTTTACGAAATTAATACGTGGATTTCTAAATAAAAAATGAGTAGGGTATCCACTGTAGAAAAGTATCAGACCTACTCTCTGAAATAAATTCGAAATAGGAAAATTTTGGAGCATTTGCAGTATAACCAGCATGACAATTAGTAAGACATCAAATCCCAACAAACAGCAACTATGGATGCGATTATTCTGGTAGAAGCGTATAAAGGGTGTTTTTTTTAATAGCGTTCGGATTTCCGAAAGGGATATCTCTGAAACCAGTTGTTACTTTTGACAAATTTAAATTTCTTTTTATTCAGTAAGGACAAACAATTCATCATGGTATGATTTAGACCACAAAAACGTCTTCAAATCGTCGAGACTTACAATCAAAATCAGTGTTCTATTGTAAAAACTTATAGAGCTCTTCGAACAGTT
Source organism: Chymomyza costata (assembly GCA_018150985.1). Lineage (NCBI taxonomy): Eukaryota > Metazoa > Arthropoda > Insecta > Diptera > Drosophilidae > Chymomyza > Chymomyza costata. The sequence continues at coordinate 447,224 of JAECWU010000244.1, read as the reverse complement.
TATGGACCGAATAATCGTTCATAGGAACGTGCTATTCGTCGTGTTCTTGATCATGTTCGAACTCAAACAAACAAACAAAAAATGTTAAAAGATGATACAGATGTTTTTTATAGATAGTCCAGCTTAAGATTCAATATATTTAAGCCGTTCTCTTAAGGTCAAGGGTCCATCTGAAAGTTAAATTACCCAAGCGTATAGTTCGTAAAATATTTCAAAATTTTAGATTTTTGGTGATACTTTGCTAAATTTTTTTAAAAGTCAAATTTTGACTAGGGTATCGTAGGGACTCGAAAGTCGAGTAATATGTGAATATATCTAGAGTATTTGAAAATAATACTAAACATCACAAAATACTGGGGCTTAAACAATCCAAACTCGATTTTCAGAAAAACGAAATCTGTAAAATCAACTACTAGGGATCAAATTCATAACGCTGAAGACAAATATTCTAAGTTTTAAAAACTGTTTCGAACCTTGTTAAACTTTTCACTGCTCTGTACAGACAATTGCCACAAGTCTAGCATTGCCTTCTATAAATGTAAGTGTATTCAAAAGTATAGCCACAGCAATTTTCACGTTATTGTCTTTTGGCTTTGTTGTAGCTGTTGCAACTTACATACCAACAACAAAAGCTGCAACAACAACAACAATAACAATTACGTCAGTTTCAGAAGCTCAAAGTATATTATTTTTCATGTTGTTGCAGTGACGCGAGCTTGAATTTTTCGCCATTTTACATGACAATATTCCGTAGAATGTAGTTTTACGCCACTCGCTGGGCTCCGGAACCGGATCTGGCCAGGCAACATGTTGATTACTTTGTAAGCTCATTTACAAACGCTTTTCAGATAATAAACGTGGCCAACAATGAACTCACTCTTTGCCAGTTGCCAGACTCTGCCACAAAGTTCGGACAGTACGTTGCCATACTGCTCGGGGCCCTTTAATGACATTCTGATATTTTTGCAATGCTTGACAAGAAGAGTGACAGCTGGACAGCAGTGGAGTTCTGAGTTTTTGGCAACTGCAGACGCCTTGAGAGATTTATTGTGTAACGAATTTTTCATGTTCAGATGAAATACATTTTCTGTCACTAAATGAATACTCGACGTTTATTGAACGTACCTGATATAATCATGTCACCACGTTCGGTTGTCCAGTAGTTGATCGATGCAGGATATGCCTCTGTGTGGCACTCCAATATGACATCTTGGCCCACATAGGCGCCTTCCAGTTGATTGGGTATGGAGAGCATGGGTGGAACTGTGAAGGAAGATAAGATGAAAAATAGTTATTAGGGAAAATATGATAAGTGGTAGTCAGCGAATACGAACTGATATTGCATTGAAAGAGTTTCTGTTTCTGAAATACAAAAACTATTATAAAACTATACTTTTAGATTACTTTTAATAAGTTAAGAGACTGCTAAGGAAGAATCGAAAGTCTTGATATTTAGTTTAAGGGTTAAATCTCGACGACAACACAGAGAAAAAAACACGTTCAGAAACTGATTTCCTATGTGCCCAAAAAACGAACGAATATTTTTAATTTCCGAAGTAGGTTCAGAATTCTTATAATAGTAGCTGGGAGCAAAACAAAGTTTAAGTAACATCAAACAAATTCTAAATCATGTTAAGTGTGACCAGATATCGTTTTTTCAGCTGTTTTGTTTCAGAAGCGGTCAAAGCTACCATTTCTATCACACCGTGAAAAAGTTTGAGGCTGAGTACACTTAAGCCATCAACCAGACAGAGCTTGGTAGAATTTATATTCTAATATTATATTCTATTTTATAGAAAACATAGCCACCAAAACAGAAACAATCGAAGAAGACAGCCCAACAGATGATTTGAATTCCCCAAAGCGTTAACCTGGCACATTTTGCGGTTGGATTTATGTCTACATTTTTACTGGATTGTGCCGAGGCAAAACCAAAAGCCGGGCGACCAAAGATTCGGAATTTGTCCAAAAAATCATCTTTACCATTCACCACTTATTCGGATTCGTTTTGAAACCACAAATTCCAAATTTTTCTCGTCCACTTTTTATTTACGGAGCACGGCGGATAGAATCAATTTGTTATCTTCCATCGTTGTTGTTTTATTCAAATACGTTTTCCTATGTGGCCATCCTATGGATTGAAAGTCCGATATTGTGTGTGATATTTTCCTATTGGGCTTTGCCTATTATTTTGAATACTTCCTCGGCTAAGCTGTTAGGACTTGAACCCCATAATATTATTCTTTGTTAAGCCCATAATAATATGCTTGCACATTAATTATTGTTGTGGTGGCATAGCAGAATAGCTGTAGCTACTTCTGCCGCCATCTAGGGAACTTGGTGGCGCCATCTTACGTAAATCATCAATTAAATCATTGGATAACACTGATTTGTGTGATAAACTGCGTCTACTTGCTGTATATTTTTTCAATGAAGTTTTGTCAGTGCTGCATACAGGCCTTTATAACAATTAAGACAGCGCTATGTATTGCTATCAGAGATTTAGAACATATTCAAATTTGAATTATAAGATGGTATTAAAAGAATTTGGATTTCTCTAAGAATATTACTTGAAATTGGCTTGGATTCAATGCATTTATGCCCGATTCGAGTGCCAAAATAAACTTGATTGAAAGTGGATGTGTTAAATTGGATTGAATTCTTTTCATTCGTAGACTGTTTTCATAAACGAATATGTTTCATATGAGTGAATTCATCTTTGGAATTTCTTACTCTATAAGAGATACTCAAGAAAACTTATTTCTTCCAGCAACAGGCAACATACTATTGTTCATTATGAACACATGTGATGGTCCTAGCTTGTACCAGCATAAACAAAAGTCACGAAAATTATATTTTTTGGGCGGCTTATAGAAGAGGAGTTTTCAAATAGATACATTCTTTCCCGTATCTTTTAAAGTTGTGTAGTCATAAGTATATATAAGTACACATACACATATACAGATTAACATTAACATAATATTACCATAACATTAACATAACATAACTACATGTAAATAGGCTAAGCTAGCATAAGGAAAAGTATAATATAATAAAGCATTCTGTGATGGGCCGTTGAGCTAAGAACAAGCGTTTCATTGTGTCGCAAACGCGCCGCCTACAGTTGTTACCCATTTAAAAATAAAGATGCGTGACATTCGCCTTACAAAACTTATTTCCAAAATTTTATAATTTTCCAGCACCTAGGAATGCCGTGGCGTCATGTTGCATATACGCAACGCTGACGCAGAGGTCGACAAATCGAATAGTCTCGGATGAGTACAGCATAGTTAAAGAATAGTATCATTCGTGATAATTTATTTAACAAGGAATATAGCACATTTTCATGTCTACAGTTCAAAATTTATCCAAAAAACAGTGTGTCTACTGGCGCTAGTGTGTGTGTCAGGGTGTGTTTTGCAGGAGGAATTGAGAATTTTTTGGAAATGATGCTGCGTGTACGCTACAGAGGAAGGAAACAAATTTCGTTACATAGTTGCATAAAGTGGTCCCTAAGCTCTTTAAATTTTTTTTATAAGTGAGAGGGATGGTTCACTTATCCATTCTCTCAGTATATCTGTGTCAGTCCCAATTATTTCGAACCAAATATTTCAGTAGCTCAATCTGTAAAATTTTCATCATAGTGTGCTTCATTTTCCTGCATTCTCAATAAATTTTCACCTCTTTTTTGCAATTTACGTGAGCTTACAAAATGTTTTTGGATTATATGTAAAATGCACTCGGTCATTAAAAGTGCGTCTATAAGTACGGGATTGTGCCTGGGCGTAAATGTGTGTATATATGTATATGTTCAAGTGTGTGTGAGTGTGCGTGTGCTTGAATGTATTAGTGAAGTGCGCATGTGTTGCAACAATAACAAAAGCTGCAACACATTTTACCAATGCACACAGTACTGGGGCACGTAATAACACCTGCTGACAAACATACAAACAAAAACGCCCACAAACAAGGCGAAATGAGCGCAGTGTGCACACACACACTCACACAAACACAAATAGAGTAGCACTCACACATAGATACACGCATATACAGCTATAACAAATGCATACGAGGGCTGCCTTTTGTATTTGTGACCCATAAGAAGATCAATTACCTAGCTTTGAAATTATGTGCAGAAAAAAAATAATTACAAATAATTGTCAGTAAATATATAACTTGAAATTGGCATAAATATAATCTAAGAATATCAAAGAATTTTAAAAAAATGATTTCAGTATAAAATGCGTACTTTTTTAAACCTATTTGCCAATTTGTTTTAATTCCTCTTGCAACAAAACATTCGGTTTCAAAACACATGAAAAATTCGGTTTGGTGAAATTGGGAGCACCAAATATTCGGTTTTAAAACGTTACCTTCAAATAGACAATTTTGGTTGGAACATACAATATAAAAAAACTACTAAATGCTATATAAATTTTTTGTCACAGAATTTATCATGCCATTAATTATATTCTACAGTCGTTTTGCCATTTGATTTCTTTTTTTCGGGGGGTATATTGGCGAAAATCTGTCCATAGAGCAGAAGTGCTTAGTAAAAAAAAATTCAAATTATTAGCACATATTTTTGCATTCCTGGCATCGTGAGAATATGTTCTAATGAATTTTTTAGGTAACAATAAAAAGAAGCTACTTGAAGAAATAATTCCAAGTAATTTTGGTACGGCAAAATGTAAGTATATAAAGCAACCCTCGCACTTGTAAACCAATATACACAGTGGTAAATTAATTTAACGTGACTGCAGTTTTGGTCGATTCATGGCAAGTGCGTGGCGGCATCATACCGCCAAGTAGCCGCCATTTCGTCGCGTCGACGCCATTTGGCCTACGCCATTTTGTATGCCAATATTGAGCAGCCATTGCGGTTATTGCCCCAAAAACGGTCCTGGTTGTGCCTATAGTTGCTGCTGTCATGTACCTGCCCTTGCCACCGCAAGCTTTGTATATCTTACGCATTAAACATCGCGTTGGATGTGGTGGGGTTCCCCTGTTCTGGAGCTCACCCTTTACACGTTGTGCAGCACTTTCGGTCTATAGATTGTGCCTGGTAGTTGCTGCAAATGGATTTTATATTATGCATAGACATTCGTTTGGATTCAACCTAAAACTCAATGGAGTTTCTATGCAGCACTTGTGAAACGAGCTGCAGGCAGTGCCAATGTTGTTTTCCAACTCCATGGATAATAAATTATGTTTATGAAATCTTAAATGAAGGCTTGGACGTATCTTTTACAGCAGCTGGATAAACAGTGGGAAACTAAATTATGAGACAAATTATAGAGTGGGTAGCTGCAGCCCATAAGTTTAAAGTAGAATTTCAAATGATTTGCAATTGTTTTTTTAAATAAGCAGTCATCCGTTACATCCGATTATAATAATAGCCATAATTATTGTTGAACTAACTTTAAGCGGGGTTCGCACACAGCGACCCCAAGCGCATTGAAAAAAAAAAAAATATGTAGACCTACAGAAACCTGTTTTCACCCAAAATTCCTTAAGCCTAATTTCCCATTTATACTCACATTGCACTCTTAGTTGAACACGTTTGCTAATTGAAGGTGGCACTCCATTGGATGCAACACAAAGATACGCCGCCATATGCAATCGACTCACTTTGGTTATGTGCAGCAGTTCGCCATCGACAACGTTAACTGCAGCGAGAGAGTACAAGAGATTAGAGAAAGCAGTTAACCAAGTGAAACTGCTGTGGTCATGACGTCACTTTCACCTACCATGCTCTCCACCAATTAGCATTTCCTCGCCATCCTCTCGACGCCACATGACGTAGGGCTCCGGGTAGCCGCGTGCCTTGCACATGAGCGACACATTTTGACCCTCTCGCACGACCATATCGTTGCTGGTCATGCCCTCGACAATCATGGGTGGCACTGTTGGAGGTGTATGGGAGATGTTGCACAAATGTTGAGTATGCCACACTACAGTGCATTACTACTTACCCACCACCTGCAGATAGCCCTTCTTGGAGCGCATGGGATCTGTGTTCACTTGACACAGGTACCAACCGCGGTCTGTCTCTTCGACCTCCTTAATGTGCAAATACCATGAGCGATGATCGTTGTAGGTTAAGCTTATGCGATTATTCTGTGTGATGACATTGTGATGTATGGAAAGTATTGTCTGGGTGTCCACACGCACCCAGGCCACCTTAAAACTCTTTAGATTTTCGACCACGCAGGAGAGCAGCGCATCGCGTCCAATGGATACAGTGACATTTGCAACATTTTCAGCAAAGCGTGGCATATCAGATTCTGTAAATTTTTTAGATGGTTAGTTAGCTTCGTGCGAGTTGGTGCAGTGTAACAAATATTGTAAAAATTTTCGCAAATTCTTTACAAAAGCAAAAGTGGTCATAAAAAGGAACACAGTAGAGGTTAAACATTTTTGCTGCTAGCCCTTTGAGGTTATGTTGCTTGGCAGCCATTACAGTTTGGCTCTCCTTTGCCTGCAGTCATACTGCGGCACATTGCGCATACGTCCCTTGTGCCAGGCCTTGCATCTTTAATAGTGAAAGTACGCTGACCCTTGCACCCACAAAAAAGTTGCGAAAAACTAAAGAAAAATTGGAAAAAAGTCACCAAATTCATTACCGTCCACTGCCGTCTGTTGCGCATCCACATGCGTGTGTTTTCCTGTAAGAGAGTAAGAAAATGAAACCTTTTAGAAAATGTAATTATATTTTTGGCATTTAGTATAGTGGAAAATATTTTTCATTAGGAAACCTGCATTGCTGCTTTTTGCTTCCAAGTAAAAATTAATTAGCACAAACTTTTTATAAAATGAGGAATTAAAAACAAAATGAAAACTTACTGCTTGCTCTACTATTTCTGTTTTCAGCTGATATGGCGGAAATTTTCACTACAAATTTTTATAGTTGTAATGACAAAAGTTCAAGTTAAATTGTTTTATATTTTTTTCACAGTGAAAATGCAGCTTTTGCAATTAGTCATTGGGTCAAATAAATTCCCATTTTTTATAATACAATTCGCAGCAAATGTGTGAGATGCCAATTAAAAATTAAGTAAAACCGATAAATTTGTTTTGTTACATATGGAAAGAACTTCAAGAAAGTAACTTTTTTTCACCTTTGTTGAACTTAAGCTAATTCAGATGGCATAGCATTTTTCATGACCTTTATGAAGAAGCTCTGAAGCATTCTTATGAATTTTTGAAGAAAAAGTATTAGATATAATTTCATATTTCTTTTTAAAAGAACTCGTGAAAATGAATATGACCAAAAGTGTTTGGCAAAAATAAATTACACATTTTTTAGACAATAAATACTTTCCATTAATTTTCTAAAAAAAAAAAAAAAAAATTCATCCTACCCATTATATTAGTATTGAGGCCTTATGCTCCAGTGGGAGATAAAGGAAATGATGATGACTATATTAGTATTAGCGACGTCAATACTTCTCTGTGTTGACATTAACTTTTCGGGCCAAAATCTAAATTTAAAAGCAAATTAAAGAATTTCGTTTTGGCGAAATAGGTAGCACCAAACATGTGAAATTGAATCCCATCATTGGAATCCCTTCTTCAAAATTGTTGCTCAAAGTAAAGACTTGCATGTCCTTTACTCTATACAATGTATTTAACTTACTGCATTAGCTTTTTCATTATTAAACTCGATTTTTAAAAACAAAGCTGCCAAACCCTATTTACAAAGTCATTTCCCAGCCACGCTCATCCATTGCATGCGAACATTTACAAATTATGTAGTACAAGCATTTAGGAAACTTGAGTTAAAAGCAAATCTCATTCCGGTTCGGAACGTTTGTGACGTAAAATAAAACTGCTAAATTGAAAAACGCTTAAACATTTTTACAGCTTTTAACACGTTGCCGCATATTGAATTACGTTGCACAGTCAGCAGAAGCAGTGCAACACCTTGCTGCAAGCACTCTCTCACACTACATTTTGCTCTCTTCTCATAGCTGTTAAAAACTTGCTTGCAGCTTACCATTGGCTTGGACATGGTAGCCTTTGCCACATTTCTCATGCCACTGCTGACTGCTGCCACTTTTCAACTTTGGACAGAGAGCAGCAGGCTACCTGCTCTGCTTCTACTCCGGGCTTCTTACTGCCTCCTGGCTTCTTGCTCCTGCTGTTTATGTCTTTTCTCTTTTCTCTCTTTTTGGCTTTTCTTGGCTTTCAAAAAAATGCTCAACACGATTTCGCTGTTGATTTACGTTTTAGCACGTTTTTTCGTATAGTTTCTCTCATTTCTACTGTTTTGCTCTGCCTTTGCTTTGCCCTCTTTTACCGCCCTTCCGTCTTAGCATTTTCTTTCAATTTCACGTGCTACGCTGCATTTTCGGCTTTTTGCTATTCAAAAGTTGTTTCTATATTTTGCTGCTTTTCGATTTTTCTCTGTCCCATTTACCGCCTTTATTATTATTTTTTCTCTTTTTTGTGCTCAAGTTGAAATTTAATGAGCAGTTTTTCATGCTGATTTGTCTCCGATTCCATTTCAGCGTAATCTTCTGGGGACACAAAACACCTTGGAACACTTGGATTAACAAAATAAATGCAAAGCTGGCAGCTCTGTCAACTTATCAGCGTCTTCTGGCTGTCTGAGCTGCAATTAAACATCAAAGCAGTTGGAGCTTCTAGAAGTCAACTCTCCATGCCTAACCTACATATCAGCGACATTTTATAATACTCTTAAAAAAGGTCACATAAGCTTAGACAGAAACCACTCATAGTGGCACCCACAATGCGCAACGACTGTGATAAGCACCAAGCGACCATATATGTAAGGATAAAAATAATTTTTGGGAGAATCACTTTCTTGGTTCGAAAATTTAATGTTGCTCATACTCATTATAATTTTACACTACAACTTATGTAATTTACATATATATGTATATATAAATTTGTTATTTGCAAAAAAATACTACTTAAGTCTCCAATATTTGAAAATAAGAGTACCTGCACTTTGTTATGGCAAATTAAACCATTTCAGATATTTTTTCATCAGCTTTTTAGTCTAATGTGAACACTACATTTAGCAAACACACAAACACTCCTATATATATCTGTATATATACTAACACAAAAACACATGTGGCATGAGTTGCACTCAGCAATCAGTCAAACAGAGAGGGAGAGTTGGTTATGTAGCCGCCATTTGTTGCCTGTTGGCAGCTGAAAGTCGACAGACGTTGGCTGGCTGGTAGGTCCTTCTCTGATCTGGCTGAAAGCGAGTGCAAATTTTGTTTGCCATTCGCCAAAGGACTCAAAAAAAAAAAAGAAAAAACAAAAAAATTACCAGCAACAACAACAAGAGGAACATGGTGTAAGGCCGACTTTGGCTACTGGCCTTTTCATGCAAACGCAGCTGACCATTCAATTTATCAGGCTCGACTGGGAGGGGGGCGCGGCTGTTCAAGTTTGACTGACGCTTGGTTCGGTTTCAGCTTTGTGCAAACAACATGCAGCCGCTCCTACTGCCGCCTTCGACAATTCTAAAAACTGGCCACCATTTTCAATGAGCTCCCAAAAAAAAAAAAAGGGAGAGCTGGATAGAGTCGGTATATCTCGACTAGGATATACACTGCGCCCTTTTGTACTCAATTCCTAAGGTTTCCTTTGGTATTTGACGAACTTTGAAAACGATAAAAATGTTCCATCTTTCTTACTTGAAAGTTTTGCATGTAAACAGTGAGAAAGAATTCCCAAAAAGTGAATTTTAAGACAAAATGCAAGGACTAGATTGATTTCAGAGTTAAGAATAAGTCGATTTTTTATTTGGTATATATGGTAAAAGGGACTCAAATACAAAAATTTTTTTATATTTATTTGAGCCAGTTCCTACACATTTCTTAATTACTTCTTATATACATATTTTGGTCGTGGAAAAAATGGCGCTCAACAACCAACTTAATATACCCCTTACATTTTTCATTACAGTGTATCTCTAAAAACAACAGCAACATTTAGTAGAAAAAATTCGACTAAAAACGGTGCAAAAGTAAATTTGACTGCGCTTTTTTTTCGGCAATTTATTTTAGTCTGTCGCTTGTGTAAGTAAACACAAAATGGCGGCATACTTTTTGGCGCAACGAAAATAAATTGCGCGAATTTAAAACCTCACACCTTTATGGTTAAACTTTATGCGAAATTTAATATTTAAATGCATGTACATAGATGTCAATAAAATAAATCCCTACGTACTTGCCACGTCTTTGGTGGCATAAACTCTTGACTGTAAGTGGCCGAAAAGCATTTACAAGAAGCCATTAAATGGTTCACTAAGGCCCTGGCTAAATCATAAGAAAGATGGCCAATCAGCAACTGGCCAGCAGGAGAAGTGGCTGCACCTTGCTCCAGATACTGCCAATCTCAACGGCTGCCACAAAAGCAAATGTATATCATAAACAATGTGCACAAGGACTTGGCCCAAACGTGCTGCCCAAATGCTTGGGCGGTACTTCAAAGTGTTTGTGGGTACTATGGATGAGATTTACAAAACAAAAAGCATAATTTGACCACAATAACGAAGAAAGTAAGTACAATTATTTGTTTTGTGAGCAAGCAGCTCCGCTTTTAAATGATTTTAGACGAAAATTAATTCGAATCCAGAAAATCACATTCGTTTTGGGAAGAACTGTCAACTTTGCTTAAATTTACAAATGGAAGACCTGTTCCCGAATAATAAATACATATAGTACCAGTTTATTCTAAAATTAATTTTTTCAAGATTTAAAAGTTGAACTGCTTAACTATTTGTATACACAAATTTTTCTAAAAATTCACATTTTTAAAAACTCGTTTGTTACCGAGTCAATATAGTCAAGTCTGTCTTTGTATTCCGTGTAAACAAAAAGATGTCAGAAACATAAGATCGTGAGAGCCCAGGAATACAATAAAAGCCCCCAGTCCGAATTTAAATACCTAGACCACCTTCATCATCAATTCATGTATCTCCTACTGGATCATAGTGCCTCAACGTTGCTTTTTGAGGTTTCACCTGTATTTGAACTCATACTAGTGCAACATGAATTTTTCAGCTCCATATCCGATATGCAGGCTGCTGGAGCAGGGGGAGATCCCGTGATACGATTACCAATTGGAGACTTTCCAATCTTGACATTTTAATCCATGTATATATTACCTCTTGCTCAAGATGGTAGATTTCCCGCGATAGGTACCACCGACTAATAAGAGGCTAACTATGCATCAGAGGATAGGTAGTTGGCATGAATGATTATTGAGTGGTGCCAAAACACCAACCATGTAAATCGACTGCGGGTGGGTGCGGGTCGTATCGATAAAATTTGGAAGTGGATTTGTTCATTAGAGCCACATAAATCAGCTGCAGATTTTGTTCATTTTTGACGCACAGATGCATGAAACCCTGACGCATCGCTCTGTTTAGTTTCAGATCAAAATATTAAACGGTGTGGCTACAAACCGCGAATCTCTGCAACGGGTAAACGGGGGAAGATATTGACATAATTCAACAAACTTAACTTTCTCAGGAAATATGCGGTAAAGTTTCGTATCTCTAGTTCTTATAGTCTCCGAAATCAAGGTGTTCATACAGACGGACGGACAGACGGACATGGCTCAATCGCTACCCGAGGTTAAAGTGAGCATTTTGGGACAAATGACTTAGGGTGTGCCCGGCTTCCTTCTGTCCGTTACATAAATTTTACACCTACCCTTTGTACCTATAAGTACAAGGTATAAAAACAATATCACTGATATATGAATGGTATATGGAAAGAAAGTTTTCAGACATTAGCTTAGTCCTGATAAAACGATTGCATTCAGCAATCATACCGAATCGCCATTTCGAAATCAGCTATATGGAGATCGCTTTGTTTTTAAGGATTGACTAGTTTCCGTTTATCTTTCACATAAATTATTATATAAGTGTGCTAGGACCTCTAATTCCTACACAGAAGTAATTGTAATAATTTGCATTATATGAGTGATGGCCAGAAGATATCGGAAGTTTCAATGAAAACTAAAGCCGTAATGATCTTCATCAATGCTTAATACGATATACTTCTTCGAGACGTGTGAAAGCGAATTGTGCACGGCTGTGATTTTTTTAAGAGTAGTATAAGTCTATTAAATTGCATGTCCCACAAAGGCCTTAGTTCTAGCCGCATATGGTGAAGCTCTCAAAGCTTATTGTCCAGATGCGGCTAGAATTTGTACTCCGCTATACGCGCAGCATTTGAATACACCACGAACTGTTTGAGCTCTACGGCGACATCGATGTCGTCCAGCGCATAACAATACAACGTTTGCGCTGGCTCGGACATGTCGTTCGTATGGACGAAGAAGCTCCATCGAGAAAGGTGTTCGAAACGAGAGTCAACGACGGACGACGAAGAGGGAGACCGCGTCTCCGATGGAAGGACCAAGTGGAGGAGAACCTGTCTACACTTGGTGTAATAAATTGGAGAAGACGCGCTAAGAGCAGAGGCTCCTGGCGAAAGCCCTTGAGGTCGGCTTTAACCCGGTAACGGGTTGTGAAGGCCACCTAAGTAAGTAAGTATACGAGCAGCACTTTGCTCAAGAACTAGATGCAGTTCTTGCTATAGCAATAAATTAGTCACAGCGTTAATTTTCCAATGAAGTTCCAACTGGGCTATTAAAAGTAAATGTGTTACTTGGATAAAAAGCGATTATTCAAGTGCGAACTCTACGCTTTATAGCGTGAAAAGATTAAGATGATAGTTTAGATATATTTTTATGATGCAGGACTGGTTAAGTATGAGATTGATTTGGTATATGCTGATCAAATATCAATCGAACTGGACAACCTAATACGTTGTTTATTTACCTATCTAATTTAAAACAGTTGATTAATAACTGACAACGTCATTTGGAATATCCCATTTTTATTCTGCGTATGGGCCTTAAGGTTAAAAAAGATTTTCCGAGGTCCGTCCTTGTTTACTATATGTTTTTGGGGTAACTGCCTCCAAATCCAATATCCGAAACGCCGCAGGTCAGGGTTATGGTATAACCTTGAAAAACTCATAAAAGAGTTTTTTCACGTCCGAAGTTGTTAAGTGCATCTTTTGGGATTTTTTAATTCAAATCCAAGGTCCTTAAAACCCCAGAACCCTATACATCCATTATCTTGCTTCTCAATTTATATTATTCTCCTTAATCTCTTTTCAAAAATATAATTCCAATTCCTTTTTTACTTCTGTTGGTTGGGGTTCGGGTTGGAAAGAGAAGCGAGCAGTGGGCGGACTCCCTTAATTCAATAAAAAAATCTGGAAATGTTTTGATTGTACTTTGTGTTTAGGCTTCCAAAATATGTATTAGAAGGGGCCTAGTTCGATAATGAATTCATATATATATTTATTATATATTTTAGTTTAAGGAATTTTTGACAGCGTTTTTGAAATAAGTATTAATATTTAGAAAAAAATGCAAGGCTTAGAACAAAATCGAAAGCTAAATACCGAGGTGGATGACAGAACATCCCTGGTATTTGGCAGTCTGTAGGATAGCAGTTAATAAGGTAACTCTACGAACAAAGTAGCTCCACTCCATTAACTCATAAGTTCCAAACAAACACAAAACTTACAACAATGGTCTCATTTTCATTCCACTGTGCATGCCCTTAGTCCCTTTTTTTTTTATGTTGCTCTTTTATATTTTTTTGGCTGGCCACTTTTTTTTTTTGCTTTTGTTTTCTTTTGGGTTTTGCTTTCTTTGCCTTACGCCTGCCCGTTTATTGTCGTTTATTTGTCTTTTTGCCATTTTTATATTTACGCATATAATCGCTTTCAACGCTTTCCTCTTGCCGGAGGTATAAAGCGGGTCGGCTGTCCCTTGGACTTTGGGCCAAGTCTGCAGCAACGGCTTTTGGCGGCTTTGGGATTTTTTTTTCTGGGCCTGCTGAGCTGCCCGCATCGAGTGCAAGGACGTGGACCAGGACGATGGAGACGATGCTTATAAATATGATGTTATCGCTTTTTATGGTCCATTTTTATTGCCAGCAATCAGTCTTGTGTTTTGTTTGCTGATTGCTAGCCATTATTCAAATGTATTTGTTTAATTTTTGAGGATTGGGCTGCTCAGCGTTGCTCCTTAGCGCATTGTGGCCACACACAAATCATTTTAAATCCGCAATATGTCAACAAATATTTGCCCAGGATTTGGGTTTTATGTGCTCTCCAAAATATGTATGGACCGTTAAGGCTTATATGGCGTTAAATTTGAGTAACGTTTTTAAGTGTGGGGCCAGAAATAAAAACAAGTTGGCCTGTTGCAGTCCAGACGTAAAGAATATAAGATACTCTGTATCCTTAAAGTCAAAGGTAGACGGGGGAGACTTTGGACTACTTAGATGATAGGTAAATTTCTGATGTAGTAAACTATTTGGTTTTCATTATGTGAACAGTCCACAAGCTATGCGGAGTTTAGTTCGTAGTATTGCTAGGAGAACCAACCGAGACCGAAGGAGGGTGCTCAGAAAAACCAAACACGGTCTTCCTATCTGCCTTTTGCACCGAATTCAATAGCCATTGTCCAAAGTTCAGATCTAGGCCTAGCTTTTGAATTTGCTCCAAGAGAAAGGAGGGCTTCCTGCACCCCACCGATGCGGATGCCATGTCTATACTGTGGGTTGCAAATATAAAACTAATTCCAAGCTTAAATTTGTTATGCTCTTCTCTGGTCTTATCCTGAGGCTTTAGATTTCGTAGCCTCTAGAAACTGTGCTATCTAGTCGATGAGGTATGGTCCTCACTCACGTACTTGGTAATTACGGAAAATGTTTCGGTGGGGTCATTGCGTGAATAAATTTTCCAGCTCTTAAAAAGACATACTATTCCAATAGGTAGAAAAATGATTTCTTATAAAAAAGATGAGATCACAAAAGCAGTGCCATTCGAAAAAGAAAAAAAAAACCGCGTGTGGTTCTCAATTCATCTGTATGAGAGATAAGTTCTCAAACACCATAAGGGTTCAAAAAAAGAATATTTCAGAGGGCTTGGTTTGTGTGATTTATGTCCAAACCTTATACCCGTTGTACAATTCGAAATTTTTCAGAGATAGAATATTGTGTTGCTTTATTTTGGCAAAACTGGCTGCAGAGTAACCCACCGTCGGTCAACTAAGTCGCATTTTTTTCTCCTAAATCTAACTGAAATTATGCCTTAAAATTGGTGTACGTGACATTTAAAACAAATATCTGCGTTGTCCGTGCTTAAACAATATTTGCACACGAAGTTGCGCCTAATCAGCTGCTGCTCATAATCACATTGCGTATACGTAATTAGTAGAGTGCTCCGTTGCTGTCGTATGAGCTTTGCTGACACACAAACTGATTAAATGCCAGTTTTGGCTAATTATGCAATTTAAATCGAAAATGCTCTCAACGGTTATTGACAGTTATTGGCCCAGACAGTTATCGATTTCCATGGCTTGCATTTTAAAGTCAGTCACATTGATGTGACTTAAATTGCTAAAGCTCAAAATGTAAATATCCCATTCACTTTGTGCTGCTAAAAGCCCAGAATTTAGCAACAACAAATATGTAATTTTTATTCCCCTGTAAAGAGAAGTCTACCAAAAATACACAAAAAAAAAATTAACACATTACAACGTCATGAAAGGCATAAAAAAGATACTTGATAAAAGCCTTGTTGCAAAAAAATGTGGCACAAACATTGTGGATGCAGTTTTTGCTGCTGTGGTTTTAGTTGAATTGACAAAGGAAGCAAAAGAAATAAAATCCAGACAGATGCATAGATATAAACGTACAGCAAAAAAATGGGCTAAAAGTCTATAAAAGAAGAACTTAAAAATTTGAGCACTCCAAGCGTTAAAAAAATCTAGCATTACTTTTTTTTTAATATAATTTCAGTGCTTTATGGGAAGTCAGTAAGATAAGCGGCCTTTTTTCTTTGAGTTTTTCTAGGTTAAAAACAAAATCTAAACAAGTTTCAATACTTTGAATCAAAAAAAGCTGTATGGATAATTAGCAAAGTCTTACAACATACTGCAAAGAATAGTGAGCTGATAGAAGTCAATCCGCTGAGGTATTTAGTGTGTCGACTGATGTGAGCCTAATCAACATCAAAACGTTGACATATTCACAAAACACCACTTTATACCACCTACAACCTAGCTTCTCGGAAAAAAATATATCACACTGTTGCCACAGTTATTTTTTTGTAAAAATGTCAACCTTTCTTTGTTGATTTGGCTCACATGAGTCTGCAGACCAAACAGGGGTCTTAAATTGATTCATTTTATCACTAAATTGTTTAGCTTTAAAGCTATATTATTTATTCTGTTCTTTGAAATGAAAATTAATAGCATCATAAGAGATCGACCATGTAGCTTTTATAGAGCAGCTCTAAGCAGCAAAATTTTCATACCAGGGAAAAGGAGCGTGATAACAATATTAAAGGATGAAGATCACCTGCATACACATGATGTACATCTTTGGGCTACATTTTGTATGTCTCTAACTTTAATAATGTAATGTTAAAGGTCAAGATAGTCTTGCACTATTTGGAACCTAGAATAAAAAAATGAATATCAACAGTACGTTATTAGCATTGAAGCTCATGATATTGAACACTCTCATAAAAAATAATGAAAAATATAAAAAATACTTTTATCGGATTTCTTTCATTTTTTTTTTTTTTAAATCATGCCAATTTAATATACACATTTTAAATAAAAATTCTTTGCCTTATCCACAAGGAAACTATTAAAATAATTTACTACATTGCCACCATAAAACAACAAGGACAACATATGAAATCTTTTATGTAAATAAAGTATGCGAGTGTGTGTGTGTGATTGCGCGTAGTTTACTTTGCCATATAGTCAGTCCTGGCGTGCACTATACGAGTGCAGGCTGAAAAGTTATTGCTAGAAAACAAACGGAAATCGCACCTAAGAGATCCTCATATAATAAAAAAAAACAGGAACAATTTTGTGGAAATGTTTGTTTTTGAAGCTTTAGCGTCTTAAGTCTTCAAGTAAGTTGAAATTAAATCTTTTGTGTGCTTAAAAAAAGAATTATTAAACACAAGATCTTGAATTATGTTTTAAAAGCAGAGCTCTGACAATGATACATATATATATATATATTGTTGGAGAAAGCTGCACTGCGACCCTTACGATCTATTGTGCTTCCTTTAAGCCCTAGAGCTTCTCGACTAGCCCAATATATCTGACAAACTTAATTAAAAGAGCTGGTTCACATCATGCATCGATATTCTATGCCCGCCGAAAAGCGATTTCCTTCTTTCAGCAAGGACATATATAGTATGTGCTGGGAGGTTTTCTACTCAGTTTTACAAAACCTGCATATGTTTGAATTAAAGATGGCAATAGTACACAGGTGTTTCTTGAGTCTTCAATGTCCCGTAATTGAAATTCAAATTTTTAATAAAATTATATCGTAGCTCTTAAAATCTTCTATATTATTTTAAAAGCATAAATTTATTTAACTCCAAATGATTGTCGATTAGATCAACTCCTCGCATATATGTGTTTATTGTATTGCAAATAGGCGCTTAATATTAAAATATACATTTTGTTCAGCTTTGCTTATAATTCGCAACTATTTCAAGCAACTGTTGCTACAAGAAGAAAGTTGCTGGAGTGTAAGTATCCCTCTTTTGTTTGTTTTATTGTTGTTTTATATTTTTTATATTTATTGTTGTTTTTGTTTTATTGGTTTATAAGCTCATTGTAACGCTTGTTTAAATACTACAGAAAATAAAAGTCGCATAATTTTATTTTGGATTAGGGTGTTCCAATAAGAGGTTTTTTTTTTATTAAAATGGCTTCCTCGAGTGGATTAAGTTTTTTTTTCCGAAATGAAAGCACTGAAAGGTGTTTTCAAAAAATTAGTTTTATTCAAAAAAAAAAAGTTAGTATTTTAATTATAATTTATACAATATTCATTTTTTTTTTCCAAATTTATTTACAATCTGTCCAAAAACATTCAGTAAAATGTATACAATTTTTTAAACAGTGACAGGAGCAGCTAATATCCATTGAGAATAGGAGCTATATGCGAACTAGTAAGTTATTATATTAAGGGCATGAATAACAAAAAAAAAAAAAAGAAGAAAATTCTGAATAAAAAAAAAAAAGAAAGTCATGTTAGTAACACCATTTATGACTCACGCGACGATACTTAAAGGGAAATGTAAAGGTGAAAGTTCTGATTCCGAGAATTCGGATGATCCCGACGGATGTCCCCTTTGAGTTTAAAAGAATTCAATTTCCGATTCGCCTGAAGATAAGCAAATCACAAAAGGGTTTTTTAAAATCGAGTCGGACCAACTATAGCAAGTACATTATGGAAGCAAGGAAACATACAGGGAATATTATAATCAGGATGATTTAAGTTGTGTTACAAAAAACGGGGTGGGCGTGTGTAGCAGGCAGGGGCCAGAGCCCCCTAGTTAAAGGTTTTCCAATAAGAGGTGTTATTTTGGTATTCGAAGAAAAATTCCATTTTTTGAGATAAATGATCGGATTTTTATTTCATAATAAAGAGGAAGGTATGCCGTTAATAATGAAAAACAACATCATCATCTTCGAGAGATGATGGAGAGGTATCTCAACAATAACTCTTGGGTTTTCCTAGCCCCAGATGCGACAATTTTGCTTGTTGACGTAGCCACCGAGGTGGAAATGGGCCTCATCAGTCAAGATGATTTTTCGATGGAAGATTTTTTCCATTTTTGTAGTGAATTTTAATAGTTTCAATGCGTTGTTGAAGCGTGTATCGTTCCATTTTTAGTAATGGCGTAGTTTCTAATTGTCAAATGTCAAAGAATAAAAGCTTCAAAAGTGACAGCTACCGAAATACCGGGTGATTCAAAATAACACCTCTTGTTGGAAAACCCTATACGACGAACAGATGTTGCCGCAGGCTGCTATAGTAAATTTTTGGACAGACCGTTGTTTCATGGACCAATTGTCATTTACACAATCCAAACAAATTTTTAAATTAATTATTATTCGCCGTCTAATGCAAATTTTTATAATTTGTCAGGCAATATCGATAGCAAAATATCAATAACGCAGTCAGTATTCATCTTTTTCAAGTTGTAGGAAGTTGCTTTGCTGTTAGCCCTCCGTGGCAATGCTGGAAAATTAATGGTTTTGAGCCTTTGCAAATATTGGTCAGCTGAATTTAAGCGTGAATGAACAAATATTTGTTATTTTATTAATGGCTCAGAGAAGTCGGCACCCAAGGTGCTCAAAAATTGACAAAGTCCTCGAAATTGTCACTAAACAATCACAAACACTCTTTACGTTTCCAAAGTATTTGAAACTGGGTACTAATAGTATTTGCTTAATAGATAGCAAAACTGTCGAACACTAACATTCTTTGATATTGTTATTATGATCCTTCTCGTGCATCGATGCACTGATACATCCCTTCCATGCCTCATGGGGAAATACTCCACCTAGTTCTAGTTTTGGCCAAAGTCTTCTTTCTGATATTTATTTTCATCGAGCCATTGAACATCACTCGAACTTTTGTAGCCAATGACGTCTATTCAATATTAGAATGATAGAGTAAATTGCAATGTGTGACTCTTCCCAATGTGTCTTGTTTTGCGTTAGCACCTGGATGCTGATCCAGCTGACATAGGCTTTTTAGTGCCAAACTTTTCGCCGAGCTTTAGTATAAATATAAAAAATATTTTTCTTTGGCTACTTGGCTGGTGAATATGTTTATAAAAACCTTTACAAAACGCTTTTTCTGTTCTACATCTTTTACTTCTAACTACTAAAAGTTCTTGGTATCGTCTTAGTATGAGTTTATATGCTTGATGCTCTTGCTATTTCCTAGACACAATATAGCCCAGCTCAAGCTTGAAATTTTTAACTCATTTTTCAGTATAGACTAAGCTCAAATATTTACAAAGCGTCTAAGTACTCGGTCTCGCCATTGTCAAAAATATAAACATACATAATTTTTCGTAATGTAATAAAGCTATTTATTACTAGGCGAATACTTTAAAGCCTGCCCTCGCATATCAGTGTTAAAAAAGCTAGCAGCATATAGAAAAAAATGCAGCGCCAACCTTAAAAGTATGCAATGAAATTTTTCACAGCATGCACACGCGTGCCGTCGGCAAAAGACAAACAAAGATGGCGTGGAGGGAGAATAGAGAAGCAGAGTTGTAGAGTAGAAAGAGCCATAGAGAAGCTGTTGGAGTGTGAGTAAGAGAGCGTGCAAAAATAGCAAACGAAGACACAGGATAATATTAAATGTAAACTCAAGCGTATGCAAGTGCTTGTTTGTATGTGTATCTATGGTTATGTGTTTGTATATATCTGCGCCAATGTGCATGCATGTGTGTGTATAAGTCCGTATTCAGATATTTATACGTAAAACCGCAAAACAAATTTCAGTTGCGGCAAAATACAAAATGCACTTGCCAAGTGCGCTCCAACTTGGCAAACAAATGAACTCGAATGCCACCGACTTTTTATATACACCAATATATGTATACAAATGCATTTACATTTATATAAATGTATCCGTGTGTGTGTGTTGTGTTATTCGGTTTTTACATGCATGTAACAACTTTTTTGGTTCAAGTATTTTGAACTTCATTGCAATTGGGAGTAGTTTTAAGAATAAAGACTTTGCTGGCAAGTTGCCCGGAATAAAAAAAGAACTATTCCATTCAACATGTGCGCATTGGCCAACTGACATAGTAATTGCTTGTAAGACAAAGCCAAGAGCTAGAAGGACTCAATTCAGCAGTTTAAACATTGATTGATTGATTGATTGTGCTGCGATAGAAAACTCATTAAAAAGAAACTTTAATTAAATCGAGTCAACTGCAAAAGCAAATAAGCAAAAAAAACAAAAAAACTCATTATTCATAGCTCGACAAAAGTTGCAGCTGCATCAGGACAACACCAACAATAACCACTATAACAAACAAGTGCGAAAATCTGTCAGTAAGCAAGGGAAAGTATATAGTATCTATAAAGCAACTGGCAAACGCCAGTTGAGGACAGACCCGGACCCAGACTCAGCTGCAGTTACTGCACTCTTGCACTGTCATGAATTATGTTACGTGCTCGTCGGCAGTTCACCCTTTACCGTCTACGTCCCAAGATTCCAGCAAGTGCCGTGTATGATGCTTCACAGGCTCTTAGGTGTTTGGCTTGGGTTGGGCTTAAAAGTCGAGTAGCAGCACGGGTTGGTGTTGTTGTGGCTTTTCCTTGATGCTGTGCTTAAGATTTTAATAAATGATTGTCACAAATGTTTAAAAGATACATAAAAACAGGAAAACAAGTGCTGAGCACCACGTATTGGAATAGGGTGCTTAATAGAAAGTAATCAGCTCAGTAGTACCAAAACTTGGCACAGGAAATTTTGTGATTTAAATAAGATAAGGCCAAAAAACTGGGTTATAAAACTTTGCAACATTTCATGAAGTGTCATCTTGTGTATAATAAGTGCCCGGTGCCTCAAAAACAGACGCCCACGAGGAACTCCCTATTAGCACCACTCCAGCTTAAGCCTTCCTCAAGAACGTTTTGGCGTTAGGGATGTTGCAGTCATCATGAAAATTCTGAAAGTCTATGAAGTCTCGGTACATAACAGCATGTGATGAAGACGATGTCAGAGAATGTTGAAATAAGGTGACGGTTTTCAAAGCTATTGTGAGTATTTTCCCCAACAATCGTTACCGGAAACCGAAGATGAACCCTGAGTCTGAGGAGGCTGGTCGATCATTTGCCTGCCTTCGATTTACAAGGTCTGCAAAGCTGTACCAGAACAACTTCACCGAGTCAGCGAACAGTTTTTACGAGTATTCGACCAGAGTACTGCTGCACTGTCTTCATTGATATTGAAAAAGTTTTGGACCGCGTCTTGTGCCCAGGCCGCTTACAAATGGTAAAGCAGTGATTACCCTTAACCTGTTTTGCTTTTATATGGTCCAACTAAGAGGGCTGTTCCTTCAGTGTCGAAGACAGTCCCTTATTTACCCTACAAATGCTGGAGTGTCAGAAAGAAACGTCCTTGGGCCCTTTTTTTGTCAACCTGTTATCGCCATTTATCCCTGGACATGGGCTTACAGGTGAAACATAAATCTCAACGCTAAGAAAAACTACAACACGTGTCGTCTGCTGTCAGCAACCTTCTTAGGGGCGAATCCATGGCGAAGCCGCCTGCTTATGTAAAATATCAGGGGCTCACTTCGGATAGAAGAATGACCTTATGCCCATATCCAGGTCAAGATGGTCTTGCGCTCTGCCGGTTGAACTGGCCCCTCTACAGACAAGATAACCTGTTCTTGTTTGTTCAAATTATGTTGCACCAATCTGGAGATGCGGTATACATTAGTGCTGGAGAAAACATCGATGTTATATCGATGCATCGATGTATCGAAGTTTAAAATATCTATATATCGATGTTGGCCAACAGAGATGTTTTTCTAGCACTCATCAAATGGTTTATCTAGAAAACACTCTTTGGCCAACATCGTTTGATGTTCGATACAGTGCATCGATATAACATGGATGTTTTCTCCAGCACTAGTATGCATGTCTGGGACCTACTTTAAAACAATGATTTCGAGAGGGTGGAAATGTTCAACTGAATTTCCAGTGTTGGCTAGCAGCCTCCCAGCCAAGTATTTGTCGTGAGACTCAAGCATATTTAAAATAAGGTGCAGCAAATGATCCATTCATTTGTTATGATCTGGATCTTATAGTTTTGTATTGGAGCCTCTCCGGAATGTTAATAATTTAGTTACAAGCAGTATGCCATAGGAGGTATATCCATACCTGCCTGATTACAGCCCTGTTTAGCGTCAGTTTCCAGCAAGTCTTAAGTCCATCAAAATAAAAACATCAAACCGTCCATGACTGACCAAATCATTTTCGTATGAAAGAGAAGGGACAGAGATTCTAACAGATGACCATTTCTCATGTAATTACTCTTACAATACATTTGAACACAAAATTCCAAATAATTTAGAATACTAAAAGTTTTCTTGTCCTTGAAGCTTTTGTCTTAATTTTGGGAAGCAATGGAAACTTCTAGAACAGCGGAATCATGTACTATCCAATAGCAGGTTTCCCATCCCGATCCGATAACTACTTACGATGTATTATTTTCTAAACACAACCTTGTGTTTATACAACTGCAGTTTTTTTTTTACCATTAACTCCTATATGCAACTATAATATACTTTAGTTAGTTTGTGGACAGATACCATTCTTTAAAATTCCACCCACTCTATAAACATGAATTAATCATCTACTAGTCATT
Organism: Chymomyza costata; assembly: GCA_018150985.1. Classification (NCBI taxonomy): domain Eukaryota; kingdom Metazoa; phylum Arthropoda; class Insecta; order Diptera; family Drosophilidae; genus Chymomyza; species Chymomyza costata. The sequence goes on along the minus strand of JAECWU010000244.1, from coordinate 423,916 downwards.
CAGTTTGTCAGTCATTAAGTATAGCCAGTTTTCAGTACTCCTCGTGCATTTGTCCTCGTGCTCCTCCTCGTCGTCGTCGTATTCGTCATCGTCGTCTTTTCACGCTCGATTACCAAATGTGCACATGCAAATTACGCGGACGTCAATGTCTGGCCGTGTGGCTGACAGAGCACCTGACATTTTACAGCACATTACTCATACGACATGTCAGCCAGCACGTCGACGTCACACGAACGCACCCACACATGCATATTCTGAGAAACAGTTGAGTTGAAAGTGAATTTATTTCAAACAATTATGTCGCAATTAACAAACTGATGTCGGCAATTAAAGTGCAGCAAGGCTTACTGTACAGCACAGTGGCAGGAGTTGATGCATAAAAGCATGCTACATTATTCATGCAATATTTCACGCACTTACGCGCCGTGTCGTGCAAAATGTCGAGCAATCGGCTTGGCGATTGCAATTCAAGGCATTTTAATTTTTCAATAATTCAATTGAGTTGCAGCAACGACATACGAGCACACAGTTGCCATGATATCTCAGCACTTGATATATCAACTGTCTTTCAACGAGACTCTTGTGCGCTGCATTAAGTATACGCCGTGTGCTGCGCATTGCATGTTGCGTGTCGCTGTCAGTCGCTTTGTTTTGCTCATTTATTTTCCATATTTCCTTCTTTGCCAACCAACAACATTTAAATTGCAATTTATTACGTGTGTATGTGTGTGGAGGGGCTTGTGTGTATTCCATATGCCTCTGGGCTTTGCATAAATTGAAGACTCGGTGATTTCAAAACGGCACTTTAGCAACTTGCACCTACAACAAACACTTTAAGCTGCCTTTTGTTGTTTCCTGTGCCATTTCCGGTTAGCGCCATTTCTATGCCACCAAAGCTAAAATGGTGGCAGCCACAACAACCAAAGGCCAAAGACGACCTCGGTAAAGGGCAAAAACCACTCAACAAATTAAGTTGTCAACAATTTTAACCATATCGCGGCAATATTATCTTCACGCCTAAATTATTTATGTAAAATGCTAGGCTCATACACACAGCAAGAATCGAAAAGCATTTGTCAGTGGCGTAGGTGGGAGGTTATGAGGGGGGTCTGAGAATGTGTTTTCAATTTTGGAAGCATTACTACGGAAGTTTAATCACCCTTACTTATAATTATATTTTATGTGGTTAACACGCAAGAGTTGGTCACACTTTTTATGTGGTTCAAATGCAAGAGTTGGTCACACTTTTACTTAGGTAATATTCTTAAAGATGCCTTGCAAAAAATTAATGTTAATCATTTATTTAAATTACATTTTCTTATTTTTGTTTTTATTATATATGTCGGGATTTTATTTACGGCATTTTTTATAAGAAAAATACGATCTAAAATTTAATTAAATAAAAAAAAATAAATTAAAAAGTTGAAAATTGTTATTTGAATTTTTTTAAGAAATATATGATTGAAAATAAAAATAAAATAAATGTAATTTAATTAAAATTAATAATTAACCAGTCTACTGGAAACGAATTTTTGTTTTACGGATTTTAATTGCCAACATTTTTTTAACAAATATTATATAAACTATTATAAATTAACTCATTTAATTTTATTTTTTTAAATTATTTTTTCCTGTTTTCGTTTTTGTTTTTCGACCTTCTTAAAGAAAAAATTTGATTTGAAACTAAAATAAATTAAATTTTGAGCTGTCAGTTTCGGTCAATCAAACTTGTGGATCGGCTTATCCCCTAAATACCTTTCATCTAAGCCACTGTCTCTTGTTAGACATCGTTCAGACAATAAAACGTTTGCCATAGTTATGCATGTGTATCTCTATGTGTGTGTATCACTGTGAGTGTGTGTATCTGTGTGCTTTTTCATTGTTTTTGTTGCTTTTGCCCTTTGTTTAATAAATTATGTAAAATGCGCCAAATTGAATTTGAAATTCATGCAGCCATTTTAGCTGGTTATGGGAATTAAGATCTGCCAACAAACAAGATATGTCTACGAGTGGCACGTTCTGACATTTAACATATGCTCCAGACTGTTCGTTTGCATAGTTTGTGGCATGCTTTTAGGCAGGATTTTTGTTCGTTGTCGGTCGATTGTCCATGTGACGTCAGCTGCATGGGTTTTTCAATGTTTTAAAGAATTAAAATAAATTTTGTATAAATTTGTGGTAACACTAGACGAAAATTTAATGAAGAAAGGGTTGGTAATGGAAAAAAGGAAATGCTATTAAAAAAAATTAAGTTATTTATTAAGTCGGAAATTTAAATATGCTGATTTTATGTAAGCGCTGATTAAGCTTAAGAAGTTTTTAATCGTCTAATCCAGAAACTTATTTTATTCAAAATGCTAAAAGTAAAAAAAAGCTAAAAGTAAAAGTAAAGCTAAACTTGATACAGTCTTCTACGATACAAATTTTTACACTTATAATCATTGCATACTATCCTTCAGTAACAGGCCTAGGGTACTGTGTGAGGAAATAAGAAGGTTATAGAAGTATAAAGAATTCAGCTCTTGCCCTGGCCCTTGACTCATGTGAGAAGTTTATATTCATAACTTTGCATCATTATGGCTACTCTTGCACTTCGATCATGCGAAAGAGGAGCTTGAACTACTTTCAGCACTGTAGTACATAGATTCTGGACAACTTTCATCTTTGACAACTCGTTGATAATATATTTCCCATGCATGCAGATCGTTGCGTAAATACTTGTACCAGCAAGTAAAAATATAATATATGGCAGATATAAGTAAGCATACTTCCTCAATCTCCTGCGTCTCTGGGACAGCTTAAGCAAAGAATGAATTAGTTAGTCAGGTCAATAAAAGTAGGGACCTCAGACCCTTGTGTGCTTTAGATTTAAAAATAAATTGAATCGGCTGCTGGGTAATAAAAAAATTATTGTCTGGCGAGCTTTAACTTGCTCCTCAAAAGGTCTGTGGAGTAAAAAAAATGTTTGCGTAGGAATGAGGTTGGTATCCCCACAAACACATACTTTTTTTTCCCACATATTTTTCGTCAAAATTCTTTAAATACATTGATTTTTGTGCGACTCATAAAACTTTTTTACCTATTACTTTTGATATTATCCGATTTAAAGCATTTCATACTTTGAAAAATAGCGCATAATTCAACCAAATTTTTAGAGAATAGCGTGAGAAGTAGACTCAAAATTCTTCTATCGAAGGAATCGATCGAAACTTAATCTGCCGGTAGATAATGCGCATCTTGGAAAAATTTCTAGTGTCTGATCAGGATTATTTATGCTTTGTAGGGTAAGCAAAGCCTCTTTCTGGTGATAACATAGATTAACACGAAATTATTATGCAATACCTTTGTATCTTCGGTTCGCTTATGTGTGTATAATACAAGTGTTGCGTCGCAAAATAGCTATATTCCGCAACGCGCCGACTGTTCCAATAATTCCTACTGGGGTGCTTGTCAATAACACTTCCAGTAACGGATCTTATGCACTGTGTGTTTGTCTCGCTCGCACCTGTACGAAATGCGGCTTGAGCCAGACACATGCTGGACTGTAGCAGCTACTGCAATAGCTTCTGCAGTCAAGCATGTGACCGGCTCAAATCAGTTAGTGAGAGAACTTGATTGAGTGCAGTCAAGACCGCATAGAGGCGCAGGCAAACCACAAAATCCTTCCGACTGCGATTGTTGTAAACTTGAAATACCAGTGGAGCACGTTGGCGCCGTGGGCGAGACACCACTCAACAACAAGGTATCTCACTGCGTGAACGCATCAAATCTGAGCGGCATGGAGGGTATGCCAGGCCAGGCGGCTCTTGGGAATTCAGTCGGGAGAAGATTCAGCATTATTTAAAGTTTTCGTCGCTTTTAATGATGCGCCAAGCATTCCTCTCATTCGAAAATAAGTCAACAAATTTAAAGAGACCGGGTCAACGTAAGAAAAACAAAAATCTAAAAGTGTAAGCCAGTCTCTTCGTGAGGATCCGAAGCTTTCAATTCGGAAGCGCCAAGTGCTTAAAGTGTGCATAGATCATCATTACTTTGCATTTTGCATAAAGATCTAATACTGTCGTACAAAATTTAAGTGGTACAAAAATTAAAAGATCTGAATTCCCGTCATAGGAGATACCCGTCTCCATCAGGTGAGGCAAATTTTAGTTTTTACTATTTTTTAAGCTTACAAAAAATAAACTTTTTTTTGAGACACCTTGCATATCACCAATTCACAAATCATACCAGAACTTCAAACAAAAAAATTTTGTCACCTGGAAACTGAACCCTTACTGCTATGTGCAATTAAGACAAGGTTGGTAGGTAGGTAGAAGTGTTTGCTTTACGACACACCTAGGCCTGTAAAAGGCTCGTTGTGATGCCACTTGGGATATTCTCTACTCCCCTGGATCCTCTCTGAACCATCCTGTCGATTTAATAAACGAATTAATTTTATTTATTCTAATTCCTGCAAATTCAGTAAGAAACGTTCCCAATAAGTTGAAAACCCAGTGTGGTCAGTCTTCTCCTGCATAGTGCCATGCATACAAACAGGAGATGCTACATTGTTTTCTCCTCTTCTACTTCCTGACAACTTCTGCAGTAGTCAAAATGAGGCACCCCCAATCAGTAAGCGTGCCTACCAATAAGACTGTGTCCAGTAAGAGCCCCTATCGTTGCTCTTATGACTTATCTTTTGAGTTTTAAAAGCTGCTTAGTTCTATTTAAGCTCCATTATGGCCAAGTTTTTCTGCTAGTTAGACAGGTTCCAGATTGTACCCATCTATGGTTCGAATCATTAGTGATATTTCAATCGATTAATAGTTTGCACGTCGCTAGCGGTATAGGTACCATCGGCTAGTTAGGCTGAAGTGGCAACGTTGTATTTCGCCTCGCTAACTCACCTGCCCTTTTTTCTTCCTTTTCCCCTAATCCATTTTTTTTTTTTTTTTTCTTTTTTTTTTTTTTTTTTTTTTTTTTTTTTTTTTTTTTTTAAAATTTTTTTTTTTTTTTATTTTTTTTTTTTTTTTTTTTTTTTTTTTTTTTTTTTTTTTTTTAATTTTTTTTTTTTTTTTTTTTTTTTTTTTTTTTAAAAAAAAAAAATTTTTTTTTTACCGGAAAAATTTTTTTTTTCCCCCGGTTCCGAAAAAAACCCCCCTCCCACCTGATCATTGAGTTTAGATCCATCCGTAAAAATTGTAATCTTGCTGTTACAGTCTAGCATACCATTGTCCCAATCCTTACGCGATGGGAAACTTACACTGAACGGTTTGTCTAAGAATAACTCCATTCAGTTAGAAAAGTCAGTGGTTCTAGGAATCTTCGTAAATTGACTCAGATTAGTTGTCCTCTAGGCAATTAAGACAATCTTTTCCATATTTTCGTTTCCATTATGTGAATATTATGAGCTGGTGTAACACTTATTGCTGCGTCAAGAAATAGCTACGTTCCGTAACGCGCCTACTGTTCCAATAATTCCTACTGGGTTGTTTGTCAGAAGCCATTCCACTAACGGATCTAATGCACTGTATGTTTGTCTCGCTCGCACCTGCATAAAATGCTGCTACTGCCTTAGGTACTACAGTAAAGTATGTGACTGGCTCAAATCAGTTAGTAAAAGAACTTGTGACCAGTTCAAATCATTAAGTATGAGAACTTGATTGAGACTGTACTGTCTTGACATTATGGCGATGCCCACTCATAAAATAATGTCAAACAAAGAAAGAATAAAAAAATACCGAATAAATACAAATTTTAGCTCTGTGTGATGAACCCGATAAGTTCATAAGTAAACCGCGTGGACAACGTAGCCACTCAACACGTAAGAAACTTACGTGCAAAATCAAAAAAATTTTTTTATTGTTTTATTATAGAGAGAGATAGGGAGACAAAAAATAACGATTAAATCCTAAAAATTTACTTTCCTTGAATCTGCTAAATGTTTAAAGATATGACTCTTAATAGTTTTTTCGAATTGTTACATTCACAACCCACTTAGAAATATATTATGATTTACTTGAAACTACATCTTTAATTCACATGTAAGAGCCACATTTACTTTCTGCCTATTCCAGGACCATTATAATATTTTACTGCTTAATTTAACATTTCACTGCCCATCAAAAGTAACAAAGTGACTTAATTGCAGCATATCAAAGCCAACTTATGGCCAAAGTTTTGCCACAACTGTCTTAAGTAAAGGATAAAAAGCAGCCATTAACAAACGTCCTTTTATTGTCTTGGCTTGCTGCTTACATAAAACCTAATGGTCTCCGATTTGAGCGCACGTCAAGGACCTGTTCCACAAAAGTATGCAACACAAACATAATTTAGAGCAAGTAGCGGCCATTAAGAGCTGGCCAGAAATGATGACAACGTAAAGGACCTCAAATCACAACTTAAATTTGTGAAAATAATAATTAGACGGAACATGAACGCACGCTCTCTGCGCGAACCGCTCTCTAGCAGCCCTAGCTCTATGTAGAACAAAGGACGCAGCGAGGCTAAAGTCCAGCAAACACTCAGAATTGCAAATGAAGTGTGAACAAGAGTTTTGTTTGCTTTAACTTTGTGTCCTTTTTTCAAGGCTTCTTTTGTCACTTTGAGGCCAAAACAAAAGCTTGGCAAAAAATGTGTCTTCTGAGACGTTATTAAAACTTTTTTTCCTCGCCAGCTAACTGTGGCCAACATTGCGGCTACTTTATGTTTGTTGGCCTTGTTCTGGCAGCAGTCATTTACATTAATATCCTTTCATCTATGTGCGGCCAGGACTGTATTTATTTTGTGTCTTTTTGGCCAATGCTAAAAATATCAAAATGAAATTGCTGCATAATTTGTATTTTCCTCCTTTTGGTCCTTTGTCCTTGTTGTTGTTGTTGGTTGTTGTTTATACTGCCAAAAACTTTTCTATTAATTTTTGTGCTCGTCATTTGGCGGTTTCCACAAAAGAAAAAAGTGTAAATAAATGGCCAAGACACTGAAAACAAGCCTCAATGTCTCAGGTTCTCAATATTTCCTTATCTAGGAGCCGACGAAGCGCAAACTTAAATTAAAATGTTACTTGTACCAGGGGCCAAAGTTTTATTTGTTGAATTATTCAAAAAGCTTTTCAACTCTTTGGCTTCTTTCTCGGTTTTATTTTTTCTATTTTTTTTTTTTTTTTTTGCATATTTTGGTTATAATTGGACATCTTGGTTTCCTTTGGCGGACAGAAAAATAATTAAAAACCAACAAAAGGTTTCAAATTGTTGGCGATTGCAGATTATTGCATTTTAAATTGTTTGCGGTTTGTTTGGCACGGTAATTTAAAGATGTGACAATTTTTATTATGTCAAAAGTTTATTTGGGTTTTTTGAAAAGGATTGGTTGGTTAGGCAACTGTCAGCCGCTAGTATTCAAAATGAAACATGGATATCTTTGAATGTCATCAAACTTATTAATTGGGAGCTTATGTTGGTAAACTCATGGAAATCACGTTTTAAGGATAACTTTTCGGCGTTTTGATTTATTTAGGAATCGCAAATAAGAGTTATAAGTTTAAGAATACTCAGAGAAAAAATTTTTTTTTTAATTTTTTCAGCTTATTTTGTTTTTATTTATTCTTTTTTTATTTTTTTAAAAAAGTAAAGGCTTTTTTTTTTAATTTATATATCATGAAAATCAAGTTTTAACTTTTTTTTTGACCTAACAATGAAAATTATAAAATAATAGTTAAGCAAAATTAAAAAATGAAATCGTACTGTGAATTTTAATTAAAATTTCATTTAATAATTTTTATTTTAGGTGAAAAATAACTTGATTTTTTCGATATAAATTCAAAATAAGAATTTATCCTTTTGTCAGAAATTCATAATTCATAATTATTATTTTTACATAAAAAAATTAAGAGAGAGGTTTTTTACGATATAAATTAAAAAAATTAAAAAAGTAATAATTTGTTCATGATTTTTACATTAAAAATTCTAAGAATTACGACCACTGGATTTATTTGTTACAATCAGAATACTAGCATAAATAGTGCCAGTTGAAATATTTTTAAGCAAAAAGTTTTGGAATCCTTTAATCAAGATTATTTTTAAAATGCCTACGTTGCTCTGGCTACAAATCTTTTAAAATTTAGAATCAACTTCTATTTTATAATTATATAAATAAATGAAATAAAATTAACTTTTTTTGTTTAAAAAATCGTTAACAAAAACAGGCTGGCAAAAAACTTACTAAATAAAAACCCAATTAAAAGATTGAAAAAGCGATCATTAAAAAATTTAATTCAGCATTAATATAATGGCCTGATGTGGCCTTATGGCATGACCAATGATGGCTCCAGCTGCACCCTGGATTGGGGACAATTACACAAGAGATAAATGCAATATATATAAATATATATATGGCTTTTGAGTTTTTGAGACTAAGAAATTTTAAATTAATTTTTTTGAGTGGAGTTACAAAAACAGCATAATACTAATTTATGTTTTATATGCATAGGTCTAAAATCGAAAAATTTCTTAAAAAAAAACAAAAATCTCAAATTGGGATGATTAACAGAAATTTAATTTTTTATGTTATGTGTTGGGAATTTTGTTTTTTTTATATTTTTATAAGAATTTTGGTAAGTAGGTTAGTTCAAACTTAAAAATTTATTGCAATTAACGATATTTTATTTATAATTAAATTATAAAAAATATACAAAATTTAAAATTTAATTACATTTGATTTGTATTGTATTGTATTGTACTATAAGTTGGCATAAATAATATATTTTTATTAATTTGAAGATTTATTCGATAAGTTCTTCTTTTCATGAGAAACAATATTGAAAAATTTTAAAAATTTCTTATATTAAAGAAAATTTTTCTATCCCCTTTTACTGTCGATATCTTCGCATATTTTCCTTTCTCTTTGTTAGCACAGCTCTGAACGTTTCGAATGATATTAGCTATTCTTATTACAAGGGACAATTTTTAAGCGAGAGATGAACCATTTATGCAAGCTATGAACATTTTCTTATGCTTGACATGAACCATGTGTGTGTTTGGGAACGTATGCCAAAACTTCGTTTTGAGTTGTGCATGCTATTATATTTTTTTGTTTAAAAAAACAATAATGATCAAAGAATATCTTACTTAAAATTGCCATGAATCGAATCTAAGAATACCAAAGAGTCTTTAAAAAAAATTGCAGTACACTTTTAAACCTATTTTACAGATTCGATTTGATTTCACTTGCGACAAAGTAGTCGGATTGTGAAATCGGGAGCACAAAACGTTGTTTTAAAACGAATCCGAATAAAATATTCATATCCTTTTTTTCAGGATCACGACCAAATATTTTACAAAATCACTTAATTACGGCCATTTACTTGGCTCACAGACCCATAAAGTATCTTTAAAGTGCTGCTCATAATACTTTACATAAGCTTCAAAACAAATTAAAAATTGCCTTTTAACATCACCTTATATATATCTTCAGACCATACCTAAGCCCATGCCCCAATCGTAAGCGACAACTTCGAACTAACTATTATATATACTATCTTGAAAAACTCTGGAGAAATTAGAGCGTCGACTATAAAAGAGAATCCCAAACAAAATAAGCCCTGTACCATCTTAAATTTTGAAGTTTTTATTGGTTCAGGTTGATACAGAGTTAGGAAAAGACTTTTGGTTTTTGATGATGGCTTAGAAATTTAAAAAATTTGAAAAGAGACTGGAAAATTATATCCAAAAAGTAAGGGTTAAATTTTAATCTGTTGTTGGTTAGAACACGAAAAAAAGTGCTAAAAAATAATTTAGTTCTTTAAATTATTTCTAAGTAACTTGAATCCTTTTTATCGTTTAGCTCGGTCGAATTTCTTTTATAGCTAATCTATGTAAATGTAAGTATAAGAGAAATATTTTAATAATTCATTTTATAATAGTTCTTTTGAGATATAATTATATATTAATTATAATACAATTTTTGTTCACAACAAGAAATTCTATTGTATTTACAATAAATTATTTCCAACAAAAACTTCATACAAGTCACTTTATGATATAACAAACAAAAGCATCTATTGAAATTTGCTTAAGAACCTCTTAATGCAAACAATTAAACATACATAAATTCTTGTTATCCTTTATGTAAGTAATAAAACATTCAACTAAAGACCAGAGGAAAATCCATCTAAGCCACTTATATTTTTTTATCATGAATATATTTATGTACCTTGTAAGTTTTAATAATATTCTTGAAAGTTTTCAGCGCCCAGTGGCAAAAGTTGTTCATTTACTTAGCTTAGTAACTTGCATAAAGCAAAAATAAATTGAATGTAAAAGAGCATAAATAATCGAATAAAATAAGTTTATTTTATGTGTAGTGCATAATTTTACTTATTTTAGATATTCTTTATGTAAGTTTCAATTGAACTCTTTAAATGAGGTAGGTATAAGCCACAAAGAAATGTAAATAAGTTTTCTTTAGTAAAAATTCTCTTCAAAGTGTAAGCAAAACTTGGCTTTATATTTTCAATAATATGTAAAGCTACTTAAAGTGCTACAGTGAATCAAAATAGTTTATGTATAGCGCCTTATTATGAAGTTTATCTTTTGATAGTTTTTCTTCAATTTAACTTTCCAAAATATTAAGAGTAAGTTCTATTTATAGGCTTTATTGCATATTAACTATCAATAGAGTGCCATGGTATAAAATTTCTTCAAATATTTAAAAAGCTATTAGAGTAAAAAAAAATTTTATTTGTAAAAAAAAAATTGTGATATTTGACTTTGAATATCTTAAGAAGTGGTCAAGATACTTATTGAACATATTAAAATTTTTGGAGAATGTTGATTAAAGCGTTTAAAGTATAGAGTCTATCTGGATAAGGTAAAGGAAACTTCCCCATTTAAATAATGACTTTTTTGTAAAACTAAATTTAAAATCGACTACTTTTGCGGCTTAATTCCTTTAAAAAAAACGTGTTTTTTTTAATTTTTACAAAATGAATAATTCAGTCATTTTGTATTATAATTGAATGACTCAATTACTGAATATTTTTGAACCAATTTTTTTTTAATCTAAGTTTTCAAATTTATAAAATCTTAAAGGCTCTTAGAATGAGCAATGAGCAGAAACTGATACTAGAATATAAGCCAACTTGGACCAGTAAAAAGGACGTCCGCGAAAAAGAATAATAGATTGTATAACAGATGACATTAGAACAATCGGTATAAAAAATTGGAAGGACCTTGCACAAGATCGAGACGAATGGAGGAAGATTGTAGAGAAAGCCAAAACCCACCCCGGGTTGTTGATCTAAACGATGATGATGAGTTGGCAACAAATAAATATGTCAATCACCCATTTTTTTTAACACCTGTTTTTATACGTTCGTTATTTGGTGTGAATATGAATCAAATGGATTTGATAGAACAATGCACTGTGGGCCCAGATTTTCATATTTTGGCCAAAATCCTGTCATTTCTATAAAAATAGTTTAAGAGTGATGAAATTTTACACAAGTGTTCCTAATGGATTGAACTATTTTTCTGGGAAGTTTGAACCTCCTCAGTTTTTTTGAAGATATAGATTATCTAGACCAAAATTGGAAAAAATTGAAAAAAAAAGGTTTAACTTAATTAAAACAAAAAAATTGTGAATTGGAATTGGACCATATTTCATATAGAGGTAGATATGAGCTCCACATACAATGACAAAATAGCCCAAACAGTTTCAGCTTTCCAAGCCAATTATAAAAAGACGACTCTACCAATCAATCTGGCTATTAAAAGTTATCATTTATTTGGCTTGCTCTTTCAATTTTCGAAAACAAAATTTCAAAAATCCATATTTAAATTTTTACGTTTTTTCGTCCAATTTGATTATTTTTACCTTTTTTTGATTTGCATCATTGTAAGTATGCTATAAAATTTTCCAATTGTACATTTTTTGACATTTTAGTACAACTTTTGAAAAAATGGTACTTGTTGAATAAACTAAGCGACCGATATGCGGATCGCTTACGATCCCACCCGAATTCCCTTGCCTGCGCACTGGCCGGTCATAGACCGCGAAGACGCCTGAAACGTCTCCACCCATGTGACCTCAGAAGTCGTCTTATTATCTAAAACGCTATAAAAGAATCTCAATGTCATGTGCTCTTTTGGATAGTTAGTAGATTCGGTCGAATCTATTTGTAAATTTGGTTTTTGTAAATATTATGTAAATATGTATTTAGTAATTTAAGCCCTATAACACACTTAATTTTTATTATTGTGTAGCGATTAATTTTGTCTCATCAATATTGGATCATAACCCATCTGTCTCGGTTGATTGCCAATAAAAATATATATAAAAAAAAAAAAAAAAAAAAAAATGGTTATTGACGCATACATACAGCTAAGAAATTGAAAAAATAGTCAAATTTCCTGAGGGTCAATTTTTAAAATTCAACTCTAAGATCCAAAATTCAATTTCCGAAAAATGTAAATTATCACGAAAGCTCATAAAATGTGAACTTTGATTGCCAATAACTTAAAAACCACTAATTATAATTTCAAACTTTTTCTTTCACTGGATAGCTTAATATGTGTTAAATCATATTAATTTGTCATTTTGTCCAAAGTTTGACTTTCTTCTGGGGGACTTTTGGCCAAAATCTGGCTACGCGGGCCCATTGCGCAATGTTAAAAAAAATAAAACGAACATTTTTGAATGGATTTAAAAAAAAAGTATAAAACAAATTTTTTTTTGCCAAAAGATGTTAAAAATTACAAATTTTTCTAATATTTAATAGAATAAACATAATTCTAGTTTTTATGATAAAAAAACTGATTTTTTGTTCAAAAAACGATTTTTTAATTATTAGCATTCAATTTTACCATTTCAATAAAAATATATGCGGTTATATTCAACACAAAAACTTAAAATTTCCAGTAACTTATGCAGTTAAACCCTTTACCCATTATATTTCCATTTTGCGAACTTCTAATTATATTCCTAAATATTTTGGAAGATAGATATTGGTAGTGGTACAGAAATTCCGGAAGACGTCTAAAAACCTTATCGAAAACATGTGTCTTGAAATAAACTCAACTTTTTGGTAGCTCAACTTGATTGCAACTTATGAGAAAGCCAATAAATCAAATGTAACATTAATTCAACTTTCATTAAAAAAATGTGTCAAGATATTTGTATGCTTTTAGGAGATATGCCTATTTAAACAAAAGTCAGGAATTTTTCAATAAAAATGTACTTAGTAAGCACTGGCTAGTAGTTTTTACCAACACATACATATCTGTATATATATAAGTATGTCTTAAGAATAGCGCTGTGTCAACACTTTTTTGAACGACTATAGTATCACACTCAATGCACATATATTAGCTATGAACACACACTTGGCTTATTATTAATTTAAAACATTTTCAACAAGTTTGAAAGTTTGTCGAAAAACTTTATTTTCAGTAAGTAGACCAAAAACTTTAATACAGGTTTCCATAATTTAATAAGGTTAAAAATATTTCAGACACAAAGAAATCAAAGCAGGCGGCTAAACACATACAAGCACACATTGACTGCGTATGCAATTGTGTGTGTGTGCGTGTTGGCCAAAACGTTTAACTTAAATAGTCATAAATATGAACGGCCAAATGGCCAGGTGCAAAGATTTAAGCCAAGCTGTGTTGAGTGTAGCCCAAAGGCATGAAAAAATTATGCTCCTAACCCAAAGGTCTCCAGTGAAAAATCTCAATCTCACACAGCGAAAATGTCTATATAAAAGCTTAATGGCAAAAAGCGAAAAGTCAAACCGTTTATAAGGCTTGTTGGCTTGGCTTTTACTTTTATTTAGCCTTCTGGGCATAATTTCACAATTGTAGGCTGGCCGTCTTTAACACATGTGCCTCCGCCATCTTTCCTTTCATTTATTCATTTATTTATTACACACTGCCAGGAAGCAAGGAGTACAATGAGTTTATGGCACAGTTGGTAACGCAATAACGAACTGAGTCAAGAGCTCATGGAAATGGATTGAGTGCCTCAAGAAATTAAAAGTTTTACATTATCCACCATTTCGGTTTGATTTTTTTTTATATTAAGTTTTGACATTTCGTGCGGAATTTTTGCATGCTGCGTATGGGCCCTAAACAACAAAAAATCTGTTGTTTAAACTGAAAAGCAAAAATAGTTGTTAAGCACAAAGTCGGTTCATAAAACTGAAAAAAATAATTTTCTATTTTTTTATAAATATTTTGTATTTTTGTATGGCTTGGTATATCTTAAAACTCATTATTATATCGACGCATATAATAAAACACTTTTGTAAAAATTACGTAAATTAAAAATTCATTCAGAAAGCATTTTATGTTAGAAATAGGTACGCATAAAATTGTTTTTTAAAGTTAACCCAAATTTTTTGGTTTTTTTGAATATTACAGGAATAAGTTTTTGTTAACATAACCTTTTGTTTTTTTCGACATGAAAATTACAAAAAGTCTACAAAATCCAGCTATTAGTCAAAAATGGCCCAATGCTCCACTAGGAGTAACAGGACATAAGGTGGAGAAGTCAAATAAGTTATACAATAGTTTATTTGAAAAAATTGCATAAGTCATCTAATTTGTGAGCCTAATAATCAAAAATTCTATTGCCTCTTCTCGATACAAACTCCTTGCATTTGCAATATTTTTGAAAAAGGAATGCTCGCATTCTTTAAAATTGTATGAATTGCACAAAACTTGTTAGGAATGAGAATCAGAGGACTAAAAATAATAGGACGTGCCCCGAAAACGAATCCAAAAAATAGCAAATCAGGCCTAATATCTTGCATAAAAATATGTTCATGTCTACCTTAAATGGTTCATGTCTGGCATACAAAAAATTTCCCTAGCATAATCGTAGATAATTTCCCTTGAAATGTGTAGAGCTGTGCCAGCAAAGAGTAAGGGAAATATGAATAGATGACGACAGCAAAAAATGTGGAATTAGGAGCACGCAAAAACGAATACGAATAAAATGGTTCGTTTTCGTTTTCCGCATCACGCCCGATGATAATAATAATAATTAATTTATAATTCTATATTATTATATTATTTTTAGTACGTATTTTTTTTTTAGTATGTTTCTTAATCATAAATTTTTCATATATGATACAATAAAATAAAAATAAATTTTAAAATGATCTTAAATACATATATTACAGTTTCGAAATTGGAATTATTTTGTTTTAAATAGTAGCCTATAAAATTTCTAATTTTCTTTAAAAAAATATTCGTCACTTTTTTTTTGTTATTAATTTTTTTCATGACCTATTTATTACTTATTTTTGTTTATTAAATTAGTGTGTAAAATTGTAAGAAAATTTCCTGAAAATTCTATAAACTATTAGACTTATATTATATTATTACTACCTATAAATGTTTTATAGAAAAGCTTGACGATTATACAAGAAACGAGTGGTCTTATTTTTTAAATCGGAAACGTAATATAGAAATCATTTGAATTTCAAAAGAAAATTAACATGGGTTACTTACATTCCTTACTAGAATTCTGTATCTCTTTTGGAACTGATGGTTGTCAATCGAAAATAAGTAATACTTGCCTAGTTTCATTCTCAAGGCAACAAGTTTTTATGGAGCTCTAATATGGTTCGTGACGTCAGAGAGTATATAAACTTCGTCATGCCCAATTTTGAGGTTTCTTTATTGTTCTGCCACAAGTTGGCTTCAATCAAGCGCAATGGGCCATAGGCAGACTTTTATATACAACTGCTTAGCATAAAACACACTTTAGGACGGTCAGTTACGCATACGCAGGATACGCCCGCCTCATACAAAAAAATCAGGCAAACGCCCATGTGCACAGTGCCCTACTTGTTATTTATATTATGACCACTCACAGTTGTTGCCTCATTGTCATAAATTTCTTCAAGTGTTTGCCTTATAACATGCCTCATGTCTCATGCCCCATGGTCTCATGCTTCCGCGTTCTAGCCCACTCTTTCTCTGAGATCCTGCCACACGCCCGAAAAAGCTGTGGAGATTTTGTTGTTTGCTGCTTTTACAAAATGTTTGCTTGTGTTTTGTTTTCTTTGCTTTGTTTTGTTTTCTTCCTTTTTTTTTTTTTGTTTTTTGTGTGTTTGCTTGGCTTGCTTTAGGGGCCTTTGTAACGGTTCTTGGCGTTGGGCCCAGGCAATGAGTGCCTCTTGGCCAATTTAATAAATTCCATAAATTGTTTATGTTTTACTTACAGCAAGTGTATGTGTGAGTGTGTGTCCTGGGGAATTCTCTTGACTGACATTGTCGACTCTTGAGTTTGTTGTTTTACTTTGACGCTCTATTTGAATTTTGGGCCATGTTGGGAAATATTTGAATTCTGAGAAACGAGTGAAAGACACTTAAAGATTTAGCATGTTGGACTTTACTAAAATATGTTGCATACTTTTGGCAGCTTGTAAGTGAATTTTCAAATGCCCCAACCCCAACCCCAACCTCGTTGACAAGCAGCTGTCAATTTTTTTATTTTATTGAAAAGCAAATAAATTTGGAGTTTTCGGAAAAAAGTTGCTCTTGGTTAGAGTATTTTAAAATAAATGCTGTACACTTTTTGATTGACATCATGTTTATTTGAGTAGTTGATGTTTTAGAATTTAAGAAAATTGTTCTTTTGCTTAAACTATTTTAAAATGAAAAGCACTTAGCAAGATAACCCATGCAGGTTAGGGAAATATACTTTTGTTAAGCTGTTAAAGAATTTAAAGCAAGTTAAGTGAACTATTTTAATGTAAAATTAACTCAAAAACTATGTTAAAGGGCTTTTGAGGACTGAAGATTTCTTAAGAGTTCGACAAGCAAACAAATACATTGATTCTTAAATCGATTTAGCATTTAAAAAATAACTCTACAAATGTTAATGTCCTGCTTAAAAATATCAAGCTAGCCAGAGTTAGATTAGGCTTTACAGCTGAAAGGTTCTATAAAGCTTAGTTTTATTTTTCAAATATTTACATAATATTTCCTAAGAATATACCATTTCAAAAAGCTTGACCCAAAAGACTACTAACATAATTTACTCCGACTAAGGTGGCACACTAGAGATTAATTCAAGACACCGTCTTTCGGATTCGGCTATAAACTGTAGATCCCTGTTCTCTTCGAACAGTTTTAACAGAGATCCCCATGCTCCACCTAGAGGCGTAATTATTTATTTTAAGGTAGCTCACTAGGACTGGTACTTCGTGGGAGCCAGTAAGACTATGAAGGGAAGCAGTTGTCGGCAGGTTTTTTAAACAATTCTACTTAAATATTCAGTTATCGATATTAATAACTTATCGAAATTTTGAAAAAAAAATAACGCCGTGAGCATTTGCTACATCTATCAGAAATATTTAAAAGTCCTCAAAATCGTAGAGGTTTAAAAATTAAAAAACTGTTTAACTATCATTTAAGATGTGACCACAGAGTACATTCATCTTTGCTGAACAAAAAACTAATTGCTTTCCAGCTTAAATGGTTTAAATAAAAACTGTTAGTCAATTAGTTACTCAACAACCTGGCTTAAATAGAGCACATAGCAACGAAAGTCTTAATGCCTAACTGGCT
Source organism: Chymomyza costata (assembly GCA_018150985.1). Classification (NCBI taxonomy): domain Eukaryota; kingdom Metazoa; phylum Arthropoda; class Insecta; order Diptera; family Drosophilidae; genus Chymomyza; species Chymomyza costata. The sequence continues at coordinate 406,358 of JAECWU010000244.1, read as the reverse complement.
TTAAATAAATTTGTATTACACATAGCAGAGACGTTCACCAATACACCAATTTAATTATAAATCAGACCCTCCGCACACACATACACACACACACCTTACTTTTGTCCTGATCCAAGTCTCGGACTAATATGCAGGCAGTCGAAGCCCGACCACTAAGCGTATAATCTTGTAAACTTGGTAAAAATGCTTCAAATGCCATAACTAAAATAAGTAGAGTCCTAGACAAAGCGTCTAGGAGTAGGCAAAGGGAGCGAGCAGAAGAGACTGTCCCTTAGGACATACAGATTCCGGGCGTCGTACTGTACAATTGCACCAACTATTTCTTATGAGCAAACTTTGTCGAGAAAGAGAGTGAAAAGTGCGGAAAAGGAGGAGTGTGAAGTGAGAACAAGAAAGTGCAAGCCTAAGCACTTGATGCAAATTATTTGGCCTAAAGGTTAACTAGGGTCGTTTAGCAAATGTCTAATACAAAAAGCAAGTTCACACAAATGCACAGAAATAAGTTTTGTACATATGTATGTGCACGAGGGCTGGCTGAGAAGTAAGCGGGCTAGCAAGTGTTTAAGTACACTAAGACAACTTGTCAGTTTGTTTAATTTAGATAATTATTTTAGCAATTGACCTAACCGTTGCAAGCAATCTACGCAACTATTTTTAAAGTGATGCAGATCGATTAATGGGTAACCAAAATTTTACTAGAAAATTCTTCCCTTTAGAGAACATTGGGCACTTCCCCCACTGGACAAGCAAGTGGGTAGCAATGTTCTTATTTTTACATATTTTGTATTAATTTTCGAGTCATTCCATGATAGATGCAGATCCAGGATTTGGTCTGGGTATATGTATTTATGTATACAAGAGCTCGCAAAAAACTGTCAACCCATTTTTCCAACGTTTGGGGGGATCCGGATTAGAAAGTCCTTCCCCCGTGCAGCCGCCACTGTTCCGTTTACACCCCTAAAAAGATAAATACTTTCGAGAAATAAGCATATTATTTGAAGGACATCTCTTTACAAAAATCCAAAATAGCTTCAAGTTGAATGCAAGACAATTGTCACTGTGGGTCAAATCTTAAAGATGTAGTGTTTGTGGAATCAATTTTTAGCACAATTCCTACAACACCGCCATGGAGACCAAGCTGTAGTGTGCCGGTGAGCTCAAAAGTCAGCAGTCTTATGTTCATAGTAACATCGTCGAATACTTGTTCAAGGTAAGGACTTCCCAGCAAACCATTGCCATCAAATTGTATGAAAGTAAACCCGTCTTGTCACTTCATTTGTTTGGATTCTTCACAGAGAACATTAAGAATAATGTTACGAAGCTGCCGAAAAACTATGGCCATCAGCTTGTTAGATAACAGAATCTGCGTATCATTCTTCGGTGTAGATTCCTTTGAGAGGTTAGCCGAAAGAATCATAATGATACCGACTTCCCAGAAAACCGTTGCTATCAGCTTGTTCGCTCATAGAGCAGGTTACCTCAGAGAGGTCAACATGAACATAAGGGCTTCCCAGCAAGCCATTGCCCTCAACTTTTTTGAAAGTAAAACCGTCTTGTCTCTTCTTTGTTTGGATTCTTCAGAGAGATAAACGTTAAGAATGATACTACGGGGCTCAAAAACTATGGCCAACAGCTTGTTCGATTACAGAATCGTCTTATGCGTCTTCGATGTAGATTCATTTGAGAGGTAAGCCGAAAGATTCATAAAGACTTCCTAGCAAGCCATTGCTATCAGCTTGTTCGCTAAAAGAACCAACTTGTCCTTCTTCAGTGAGGATACCTCAGAGAGATATTCATTAAGAATAATGTTACGGACTTCCCAAAAAAACCATTGACATCAATTTTGTCGATAGTCTTACGCTTCTTTGTTGTGTATTTCTTAGAGAGGTACTCATTTAAATTAATTCTATCTACTTCCCAGATAATGCAACCATCTTGCTCTTCTTCGATGTATATTCCTTAGACAGGTACTTCGAAAATATCAAATTGGTACGAAATTTTTAAAAAACCAATGCCATCAGCTTGTTTGATAACAGAATCATCTTATTCTTCTTCGGTGTAGATTTCACAGAGGATAATAATAATGGTACGGACTTCCCAAGAAAAACAATGTTCTGTCTCTTAATCGTGGATTCTTTGAAAGGAATGTGCTACTATGACTAATGTGATATATTTAAAACGATAACGTTTATTATTAATTACAAGCCTTTGGGCTATTCGTATTTTTAGGGTAGACAGTTGCCGTATTTGGAATTATTGTAACAATATTATTCGCACACCATACACTTCTTCCGCAATCTCTCCTCTCACACCTTCACTCCACGATCGTCTGTCTTTCGCGAATATTGTCAACTATTTATGAGCTGGCAAATTTTTTATTGACGGCCTCTGCTCCTAAATTGAGTTTTATAAAGTTTATCGATTTTGATTGACGCAGCTCCTAAAAACTTCTTCGTTTTCGATATCATTATTGGTTTTCTTTTTAAGAAACCAAAATCGAAAGAGCTATCGATTCTCCATCAACTCCCGGCAAGCTCCACAGCTGATAGAAAATAATGGTTGCTAAAGTGATTTCTTCGCTCGGTTAATTAACTTTCAGCCTACCCTCGTATATCATTTAGCACACCCTCATACTGATTGCCTTTTTATGAGCGCTCGGCATTCATAAAAGTAAGTAAAACATTTTTCTGTGCCAACACCAAGTACCGAATACCCGCATGGAGCTTCCCAAATCCGACTCGAACCCGACTCCGACTGTGCCAACCGCTCCGACTCAGACTCCGTCTCTGGCTGTAACTCCAACAACAATGACAAGTACAATAAATGCCTTTCAACTGCGGTTTCACATGCACTTGAATTAAAGTGTTTGGCTGTATTGGTAACTATATGGGTAGGTGTTTAAAAGTGTGTGTGTGTATGTTTGTGTATATATGTATCTCGACCGCCTATATGTATGCCTCATAAGTTTGAAGTGCAATTTGAAGTGAAGTGCTTGTACGTTGAAGTATGATAGTTTGGGTTGTGGCTTTAGTTTTTGGCCCCGGTCATGTTAGGCAGCTCTTAATGAAACTTTATCCCTGGAGTGTTAAAAGTCTTGCCATATGGCAAAGCTGCCAAGCTGCCGAGCAACAGAGCTGCCAACTGGCTGTATCCTACAGTCTCTCCATATGTGTTGGTCTTAGTATCGTTTTTGGGAGTATGGAGTGTGTCTGTATATGTGTTTCTATTGTGGTTGCACTTAATTTGTTGTGCTCGAAATGTTCTCAGTGTTTCTGGATGTCTGCTGGATAAAAATTGATAAACGCTGCAGAACAAAATTGTATAGCAACGTTTAAGGGTTGCTGCCATAATGAGATTAGGCAGGGGGGTGTAGAACTTCGAGCTAATCGATCGGCATATAGCATAGCAACAATAAATCATGCAAAAACGTTCAAGAGTTTTGGAAATTTGTATAGATAGATGAAGGGTTATGAACAGTGGATTAAAATTTTTTGGGTTGTGTGGCTCTCATAAGACATTTGGGGCTGCCCTGTCATTTTTATGAAAATTGAGTGTAAATAAATGATCCATTCTTTAGTATTTCATTTTATATAACTTAACTTGAGTTTGAGTTAATTTTAAGAAGTTTTACAGACAATTGCTGATCATAAGAACAGGTAATTTATAAATTCTCGAAGAGAAATGCTTCGGTCATTAAATATAGAAGTTTTTGAAAACTTGAGGAACTCATTAAAATCTACGAAGCAGTAGGTTCTTGAGTTCCACAACATGTTTTATTAGCTTCGATCAAGATTTCTTGGGGTGCTATAAAAATGATCGAGTGGATGCTGATCATTTTTCCAAAAAGGAACTAGACTGGCTTATATATTTTATAAGCTTCGAACGAGATTTCTTGGGGTACTTTAAAAACTATCGAGTCGATGCTGATTAGTTTTCTAAAGGGAACTAGACATTTCTGTCTCTCCAGTATATATTTCAGAGCTCGCAAAAGACTTTCAACCCATTTTTCTAACTTTTGGGGTGTCCGGAGCCGAAAACCCATCGTGGATCCGCACAGATTGAATACAATGTATTGCTCCTATTCGGAGTATTACTAGTAAAACCTTTTCACTGCATGATGCAATGAATTTTTCATGGTGGCGCAAATAAGTGCGCCGAACTGGTTCAATTTTTGTATGCCAGGTATAAGAAATAGTGAAACAACTTCGATCAAACTCCATAAAAATGTTTACTCTCAAACAAAATATAACTGTCAAAAATTTGGTAACGATATTATAAAAAACAACAAATTTTTTTTTTACCAAGCATTCATGATTTTGATGTGTCTCGTATTAGTCTACATGTTTGTGGTAAGCTTGATCAAAATTGGTCCACTATTTCATATAGCTATCATACAATAATTGAACCAACGCTCTTTTTTTTTAGGAAGACACGAATAACAGAACAGTGCATTGCGTGATCTTTTAATTGTTGAATCATGGTTTCATTGTGCATTTTATTCGTGGCTCGTCTCAAAGACTCATCTCAAAGTTGTACTCCTAATAAAAAAGAGAAATACACCCATTTCTATTTTCTTAATATTTTTTAGGAGCCTAAAGATTCTAACCACGTTTTTAAAGTTAGTATATGTCTAATATTTTGAAAAATCATTAAATTGATTGTTTAAATACTTGAATAAACGAAGTTTTAACCATAAGTTCAAAATACAATAATATAAGTACAAGACTTTAAACAATTTTCCGAGTTTGTATTATGTTTTCCTCAATTTTTAATATTTAGGGAGAGTCATTTAGTAATTAAAGCAATTGAAATCAATTTATCAGTCTCAGCTTGTAAAAAAGTACACAGCTGATTTATCTTTTCTTGGTTCCCCATACAGTTGCTTCCCTGTCAATTTCTTTTTACTTACTTAATTAGTTCTTGGTTTTATTTTTAAGAGTAAATACACTTGAGCTACTGGCTTTTTGTATTCTACTTACTTAATACTTAACCTCTGACCTTTAAATTAACATGATTACAACAATATTATTTCAACAAGTTATTTTCAAATTACTCCTTTATTCAAATTTTCGCTCATCACACATATGCAAATGAATGTGCTTAACCCTAACCTGCCACAATGTCATGTCAAGTGCCCTTACTGGGTCATAAGTGCTTCAAAAGCCCAACTCATTGACGGCAAAAACATCAATATTTACTTAAAGGCTAAAAAAGCAAAACTCCTTTGGGTTAAATAACTCCCACACACACAACCGACGTAAATTGAGGTTAAGGTGAACCATATTGTTTGCAGTGTTGCTTAGAAAACTCCATTTCGTACGAAAAACCAAAATAAAACATCGATTGCAATTAGTTGAGCAATCGATAGAAGTAAGTAATAAAGTTTTACACTGATTGACTAACAACAGAAACAAAAAACCAACAACTGTGCAAGTATTTTCCAAGCAGGAAACCCCCTAAGCCCAACCAGCCCAGCATGTACGAGCATTTTTGTGGCCAAGAGGCAACTTGACTGAGGCTTAGAGACTTCACTTGCCATATGTACAAGGAGAGGTAGCTCCTTCAGCCAAGAAGCAGTGAAGTCTTAATTAAGATTGATATGTTTATGTGTACCGGAGTGTGCACGCGTGCGAGAAAGAGATAGAGCTGGCAGCATGCCAGTCTACTCACATGCTGTCTGTCAGTCCAACTCCAAGTTTAGCTCCACCTGCTCCAGGTCAGCTGCTAATGAAAAACTTTGTGGGTTTTGCTTCATTTTTAGCTTTGTTGTTTTTTTTTTTGACCCAACTTTTTTGTTGTCACAAGAATTGTTTACTTTTACTACAATAGTAATTTATAAAGAAAAATGGGCATATTAGGTTGGTCCAGCTTTAGAGCAAAAAAAAAAAATAACTAAGTAATACAAATACCTTAATAAATATTGTATTGAAAAGTTTACAACTAAGTACAATATGGGTTAGTAGTTTTCCCATCGGACTAGAAAGGCGAATTATTTTTCCGTCGAAATATATTCGTCTTTCTTAGGATATAAAAGCATTAATTCATTAATGTAAGCCTAATGCATACAAAATATATAGGTTGTGCACTTTCTCGGGCAGAAATGCAAAAGTGCCATACTTATTTAAGTCAGCTGTTAACAAGTGTCATGCGGTGCGCTTGGGTTAGTGCAGAAGTGCCCTACTTTGCGTACTGAAACCAAGCAGAACTGAAGCATTTTTATTAGAGTATCTCGTTATTTGTCACTTCTGCATTTCTGCTGGACAATGTGTACACTCTAAGAGTCTTTTTCTAGAAATAAACCCTACATCTGCTGTAACTAAAATCAATACAAAACTTGACCCAGAAATTGTATACTTTATTGTTTTTTTTTCGAATAAATGCATAGAGGGCATTCCACTAACCCAAACCCTCCCTCCAGTTTCAAGTTTTGGTTGTTGTTCCTGCTACTGTTTGTCCTTTGTTCAAATACCCAAAGTTATTCAATGGGAATTATTTATTGTGTTCGATTTTACTCTCTCATAGTATTATTGTAATTACTTCAAGTATTAAAGCCGTCCAAAATCCGTTTCATGAGCTCGAATTGATTTGAACTTTGAACTAAGCAGCTCAATCAACTGGAGCAGAGTCAATGACTTAAATTTGCTGATTGACATGCAAAAGCAGCGGACGTGGTTGTGTCTGGGCGTATGCAAATGGCACACACTGTAGCTGTATATGTGAGGCAAGATGCGATGGAGCGAGGTTGCAAGGTGGTGTTGTGACATTTCGTGGGTGCTGTGGTCAACCGCAAAAGCGGCAAGTGTTGGCACTCAAAGAGAGACAGCAGGAGGGTAAGAACCAAAGAAAGCAGAAGAGAGGCAACAGGCAGAAGAAGCTAACTGGCCTATTTCAATTGGTTTTAAGAGGGGTTCATGCTTAAATTGCCAAGATGTCAGCTTAGGCGCATGCAACTCTTATGCTAGACTGACAGCTCTGATGGGACACTTTACTCTTTTCTGTCGTTCATTGCCACGTGGTTTAACTAAATGGGTGATCTCAGTTTAAGTGGTGAATTTGGAATGCAGCGCAGATAATAAAAACCAAAGATAGAATATTCGATTCAAGTTAATAAGATTAACATTATTTCAGGTCAATGTATATATTTTCGTAATTTTGACAGAATATATATTCTTTATAACTGTCGCTTTTAATAATAAGTGGTATAAGCTGTCTGAATTTGGACATGCTAATGAAACACCTTTTTAGCAAAATCATTGTCAACGTCCGCAAAAGATTTGCGAAGTCTGAAAACCCATTCAACCCCCTTCATTCCCTTATCCCAAAACCAATCCTTAAAAGACAAAGCCCATTTAAAATTTGAAAGCCAACACACTAAAGCGTCAAAAAAAACACAAATCTACAAGTAACGCCGTTAGCAATCAATTACAATCTCATATCATCTCATAGCCGGCGGCTCGGTGTAATCCCAATTATAAATGTTTTCTGCATTGTCGGCGGGCCACATGAAAAATATCAATAAAAGCAATTAAATTTTCTATTAACGAAATCAACTGTGGCAAATGCGGTTCCAGAACCAAAACAACGAAAAAAAAAAAACAACATCCAGCTGTGGAAACAGGGAACACCAAAATGCAGAATGGAGCCGTCATACAATAGCAACAATAACAACAACAATATCGTTACCAACGTCATCATCATCAAAATCATCGTCAAAATCAACAAGCAGCCGCATCGCATCATCTATAAAAACAATCAAAACCAGGCAGTAGCAGGAGCCGGAGCAATTACTACCCCAGCCATGTGCCGCACCAGAAAGTTCATCAAAAACTGGGGGGGGTACGAGCAAAAAAAAAAAAAAAAACAAAGAATACTTAAAATGGAGGGAAAGGAACAGCAGCATCTGTGCATAGGATCTGTGTGTTTGTGTAATACACAAACTAGTACTACGAGCAGGGCGTTATTGTTATTGCTTTTGTCCAGAAACGCCCAATGAAGCCCCCAGGATGCAGCATGCGTTTATTACTGCCAGTCAGCCAGGAGGTGCTATAGAACTATATGGTGTCAGTGGTGTGGATAGCTTTTAGCGAGGGGGTTGTTGGTATGCAAATTCAAATTGCTGAGGAAAATGTATTTTCTACGCTTGATTGTGGGTTCTACTAATTTTTATACATGTTGAAGAAGACTTGTCACAGTTACAGATGGTTATCGAATTTTTGTTAATTTTTTTTTTTTAAATCCTTAGTAGTACTTGATGCCTACAACATAAAAGGTCATCAATCTTGAGGTTTTTTCTTCAATAGGGTTTTTTTAATAAATCACGCGCGTCAAGTTGCTATGTGTTTTTTATTCAGTTTTCATTGCCATTTCATCATGGACTTATCTTTAAAAAGTGAATGGCAAAAATGGTTCTTTCTATTGATAATAAAAGATTTTCCGATTCATTTAAAATGTTTGTGCATTTTTGCATTTAAAAAAAAAACCTCAAGATTGATGACCCGTTATATCAAGCCTTTACCAACATTTTAGGTATATCAACTTCTGGTATATTACCTTCCATTGAATTTTTTGATCTAATACTACTTTTACGAACTCTAACATGAAAAAAAAGTTATTTTAAAATGTAAACTCGATGAAAGTTGCGGGGTCCAGGTTAAGGAGTCGATTTCGAATGGAAATTAATGAAATGGAGACTTCTTTTAGCACTAAGGTGGCTCAACAAATAAAATGGCATAGGTATATCAGAACATTTTTTAGTATAAATGGCACGAAGATATGTTTTCCAACATTTCAAGTCTTTTTACATACAGTTTAAAACAAAAAAAAAAAAAACATTGGATGGAAACATAAGGCGTCCAAATGCAAAGTTTAGTTATCCCAGCGCTTTGGCGTTCATACAGATAGCCGAAAGCACATGTTTATCTGAATATCTTTTTTCCTTCAGAGCAAAATAGATTTCTGATGTCTCCTTCTTTTTGTTACATACTATGCGTTTGCAAAAACTAAATGGACCTCACCTTTAGATACAACGCCTAATACTATATTTGACACCTCAATTCCAATCCCAAGTAAACGGGCCTCATCATGTCAAGTTTTCGAGATCATCGTAATAAAAATAGACAATTTTTTAGTCGAAAAACGACCAAGAGCAATTTGTTTTGAGGTTACGTCGAAAGGCAGGCGTGACGTCACGAATTATGGTTTCGCATGCAATGAGCTTAAAACCATGTTCTTACTCCCTTTTTGTGGGGCTGCTTAAATTTCGTAAAACCACTCGTTAATTAATCCCCCTAACTACACCACTGCCCTTTGCCGTAGTCATCCCTAGCCGGAAAAGCAAAGTGGTAGAACCATACCAAAAACAAAAAAAAAGTACATAAAGAAAAAATCATTTTTTGGCTGCATGCCAAAAACTCTTCATCATCAAAAAACATGAGAGCGCGCCCAGTCTATGGAGCGCGTTGTGAAATTAACATAGAGCAACGAGTGGAAACAAGTGGAAAATGTTAGTAGGCTGGATTTATGCATCTGCGGCAAGTTGTCTGAGGCAAGTTGGTAAAAAGGAAATGAATGGAAATGCATCCCACTTCAACGCTGATGAAGTTGCTTCTTGGGCATGGCCATTGGCGTGTTTCATTGAGCATCGGCTGCTCTTGATGAGCAGAGCGTGTGCTGAAGTAGAATGGAAATGAAAGCTGTGGTAATTTCGACCAAAGCATAAAGGCACGTTATGGGAATCTTTAGATAGCATTCTATCGGTCTATGGTCAAGGAATATGCTGTATGGAAGGCAAACGATTATCTGCCAGGCGACAGTTTATACTTAATGGTAGCATTAAATTTCTATAGCCCAATTTGGCATAGCCATAAAATTATTTCACTTGGCACATGGCAATACAATTTTCACGCATCCACAAATATTTATGGGAAAAATGCAATGAAGCGCAAATATTAAAACAATAAATAAAAAATCAATTCAATTTTCTATTGGAACCAGTTTAGGGAGTAGAGCGTAGGTGCAAGAACTTGTGGATGAAGTTCAAGAACTAGTGATAGCAGACTCTGCGATATTTAATGGCAGAGCATATCGCATATAATTCGTTTTGTTTCGTTAGGATGTTACATACGAAGTTGAATTCGTTAACAAAATTTAGTGAGACTGAGACTAGAGCACTTGCGCACCAGGGTACTTTTAAGGACTAGGATACAATGGCTTACGACACAAAGTTAGTTGCAAATAAGCTCGTTTAAATCGATTCCATTTTATCGCTTGAGTCGAAATACAGGTGGATTTCATGTTCATGTATAATTGATTTTTTTGTTCTTGATATTTTTTTAAGCTTTGGATCTTAAATTTACTTAAAATTACTCGTTGCCACATGCCATCTTAAAAATAAGAATGATCAAAAAAGTAACAGAGACAACTATCCAAACTATTTTAATCCAAAGTTTTTACCCTTTTATTAATATAAAAGTGTTTATCGATTTATCATGAAGGACTTTTTTTTTTAATTGGATTTTTTTTTCATTTACAATATGGCAAAAACAAGAGCCAACCCGTTCCCCTGTCCAATGCTCTCGAATATTGCTAGATCGAACTAGTTCAACTGGGCAACCCTGATTAAAAATATACTTGGCCTGTAAGCCACATCAAAAAAAAAAAGGGTTAAAGCAATTGCCATAACTGAATACACTTTCCAGGCAATTAAATAAACACAATTTTCAAATTACATTTAAACTATAAGCTATAGGGTCGACTAGACAGCCAACGGCCTTTGGCAATTGAAAGACCTTGCGGCTAAAATAAGCAACGCAACAACAACAACAATTACACCAAAAGAAAAAGGCGCACAACTTCCGGTCAAAGCCAATACACACACTAACACACACTCACGCAGACACTTGAACCCTTTAATACGGGCCAAGACCTCTCAAGGCCAAATTTGGCACATCCGGCTGTCCAAAAATTTATTTAGCCAGACAAAGTGTGAAAAAAGCCAAAGAAATGCGCTTATCTAAATGCGCATAGGAACTTTTGAGCTGAAAGGATAACACAGGACCCACACACACACGCCTGTAAAAGCAAACAGCTTTCTGCCAAAACCTTTTTTTTTTCTTAGTTGAACAATAAGACAAAAGGCGCTTATTAAAATCCTTTTAAAACTGTAACGACTGACGGGGCACTTAAATCGGCTTCCCACAGGATAGAGAGGCGGCAGTTGTATGAGTAGGCGCCCAACAAAATCAATTAAGTCGAATACTTCCTTAAGGATAATTGCTTTCGGAAAAGCGCGCCAGCAGCACAAAACTTTCAACAATAAACTTGACTGCGCCTATGAATTGGTGAGTCAGCCAGTGAGTCAGTTAAACAGTTTGTAAGTTTGTTAGGAGTTAAGGAGTTAAGCCAAGCGTTAAGGCCTAATGGCAATGACTGACGCCTTTTTGGGCTAGGAAAACGGAGATTTTATTATACAATCTGCAAATAAGAACTAGATGAAAGGAGTTTATGCATTTGAAGCGATTATATGTTAGATATAAAATATGTACCTACTTAATGAAGAAACTACTCAGCATGATTAGGTTCTATTAAAGATGCCACTTGTGAAAATATACTGCAGAAAGAAACCCAAAGATAATTTCTGGGTTCGCCACAAATAGATAAGAAGAAATTTTCTAGATATCATGTCTAAGGGTAACTCTAAATGTTCTCTGTAAACAAGTAAGGTTTTTGAACTTACTTCAATAAATTAAAAAATACAGTACAAACAAGGGGGCTCCCCAAACCTTCGCCACGTTTGAAAATCTATTCTTGATTTCGCATTGAGGCAGAGGATTCGTTTCGTTTTTTCCTCCCCATCAAAAATTTAAGGACTAGGAGGGCGACGGGGGTTGTAACGGGGCACTTCTTTCTAGAAATTAAGGATTTAGCGCATAATAAGCGAAGAGAGATGATAGTTTAGACCAGAGCTGGGCAGCCCATAGCCCAAACGGGTACTTTTTGTTCGTGCACTTACGGCAGACCGCTCTCTTTTTGCCCAGCTCTGGTTTAGACTCTAACTTTAGAGTTTATTTAAATTTGTTCTCATTTTTTTAATATTTTATACTTGAATTAATTCTTTTTTTTTTTTTTAAAGTTTCATGCCTGTCGAAGTCACACAAGGGCACGGACTCGTTTGGTGGTTTCGCAGCATTGCTCAGGATATAGTGTCTGATATTTTGCTCCTGGGGAACAGGCTTAGGGTTCTGAGGATTACTTTAGAGTTTCTTCTTCTTATTGTTTCTTGTATTGAGTTTAAAGTGATCCGATACCGTCCGAGTTTATGGAATTTCCCTATCGTGGCACTTACGGTCTATTTTGCCTATATAAGATGACCTCGATAATATTATAACTACAAGCTGATGGGGCTCTATTCATTTTCTATCAGAACTTTCGATTTTTTTTTTCTGTATGGTAAGCTCTCTTTGTATTGAATGCCCGGAACTCAAACAGCATCTCCTTCTAATATACTCACTTCCCTAAGTTATTTCGACAATTATAAAATAAACATATTACATTTTAAGAGTATTCAATCTTTCATACTGCTCAACTGCTCCATTTCTTCTTGTTGTCACTAAGCATGAATTCAAATTATGTTCACAAATTATAAGTCTAAATTGTTAAAGTTTTCTTTCAATTGTGCCAGCCCGAAAGTAAGTTAATTAAATTGGTTGTTTAAGAGCCTTTAATAAATGTATTTTATTTCACTATTTTTTTTTTTTTAAGCTAAGTGATTTGTTAATTTGTAATAATACGCTTTCCACCAGAGGCAATTAACATTAATGAATGACTGCATTTGATTTTGAGTTAGTTTTATGTTTGGGTTCGCGTTTTCTATTCCGTAGCGAACTTAACGCAATTAGAGGTAATTGTAGACTTTTAAAATCGTGAACGAGTGTTGATTGTGGAGTAAAGGAGCGTTGAGTGAAATTAGCATGCCCATTGGGCATAATTTGTAGGGTCGATTCGTGAAGAAATCGTTTTGCTGAGCACGCGGCACTCGACGCAAACACACGTTAATACGGAGGGAGGTTGAAAAGTAATCAGCGTAATAAGAAATCATGTTAGCAACCATATAAGGTTTTTTAAGGTGGTTTTTCTTTCAGCTTGTATTGCTTTTTGAATGTTAGCCAGCTGTGTTAACTTATCTATCGCATATTTGCGAAGCTTAGTAAAATTATACCTAGTGATTATGATATGCTATGAGATATCAGCTCTAAAAAACACAAAAGTAATGCATATACACTAAAAAGCTAAATTTGTTTTTCAAATAATTATTCGCGTTTTTTTTACGTAGTGTTTATAAATTGAAGTCTCTGACTACTTCTTGAATGTGACGGGTAAGTTACTAAGATTATTTTGTGTCTATTTTTTCACGTTTCTTTTCTTTTGCATCATCTTATTTTTAACTCTTTCTAAGGTGAACTGCACATTTTCAAATAAATAAATATATAATTCTAAGTTTTTTTTACAAAAATTATGTATATATTTCTTAGTTTTACACATAAATTATATATTTTTAAATATTTCGAAAATCTGATTATAGTGAATCTGTAGTTTTAAGTATATATTGTAATATTTGTTTAGCTATTTCCATAAAATATATTTTGAAATCATAAGTTGGTAGAAAATGTTTCCTTCGAACAACGAATGCCTATTTTGAGGATCTTCACTAATTAAATTTTTGCTAGAATATTAAGCCATAATACATAAAATCCTCTGCGAATAACGCAATACAATATTATTTCAATAAACTAATAAAAATAAAAAAAATTTCTTGTAAATCAAAAAAAAAAGATTTTTTCTTTTAAGACTTCAAGAGAAAAGCATTTCTTATACATATGTTTAGCTTCAGAAAAAGATTATGTTGGGTAACTTTTTTTTCGAAGAAAGTCTTCCCTTTTTTACTAAACAGATTACTTATTAGACAGCCCTCGTTATGGCGTACTTGTGGGCGTGCAGACACATATTGATTGCCGTGTAGCGCACACACGACACACAGATACTGTCACACAAACACACACTCAGATACTCTCGCATACACCCGCACACACACACAAGTGTTTACAAGCGTTAAGCGGCCTGCCATTAAATGTTATGGCCATTTGTTGTTGGCCATTTAGTTGGGGCAAGGAGCCACATATGACCATGCTGCAAATGGCTAACCAGGTGATAAAGTGTCGAATGTGTGGCATGCCATGAAACTGACCATGGCAAAAGTTGAAAAACTTTTTCTTTACGGATTTTTCGGAGTTTTGTTTTCGGTTGGAAAGCCAAATGCGATAAACGCATAAAGGTGGCCAAGTTTGAGATACTGGTTTGCTGTGAAATGGTGAAGCAAATCTATGGCTTAGGATAACACCAAATAGACGATTAACTATGTGCTGGCTTCTTGCTATATAAAGTACCAAAGCGTGAAAGTTGAAATAAAAACGAAAATTGGAAAACTTACGAGCAGCTGCAATAAAACGCGGAAGTGACTTACCTGAAAGAAAGAAAATGAAATGGTTAAAAATTTGTTTGTTTTCTTAGGTGTATATATAATATGAGTTGCGAATTGCACTAATTTTTGGAGATACCATAAGCATGAAATACGATGTCATAAAAGTTAAAGATTTCATAAAATAAGTTTTTGTAGAAATAAACGTTTCCAGCATTCGATGTTACTTTAAGAAAGAAAGAGTAGTCCTTTAAGTCTGCCGTGAAATTTTAACGAGCTGAAATTGATTTCAAAAGGCCTTTTTGGCTTATTTTCGGCAACGGACCTGTTGGTTAGTATAGAGGGGCCCTATGATCACTTCTTTTTTTCGAAGAATTTAATTGCTTACGGACTTTTGTTTTTAATCTACAGACCCATTTAGAAAACTTTCTAACGTTTCCAACCCTCTTCCATAGGCCTGTTGGGATGCTAAAGCCCGCCGCGAAGAGATGTTCTCCTTCTGGCTAGAGGTTTAGTCTTAAATTTCAAAGAAAGAAATAATTTGGGAGGCATTTATAGATTCTACAATGTAAGGGGAAATGGAATTATGGCCGAATTGAGAAAAAATAAAATATAGTTATTATTGAAAGTACTACCCGTGGCTAGCGAATACTTTCTTCCATGTTTTTAGCAGTTGTCGTATATTATATCTCATAAAAAACAATGAATCTTTTGAGGCGATCTACGAATCGATACATTTTTCGAGTTCCTCATGAGACGTAATTCTGGTCAGCTAGACTGTGAGCCATAGATCGAAAACAATGGTAGTCCGAAAAAGCGATATCTGGAAATCTCGACATGAGGCCGACCGAGGAGACTTTGTCGTGTCTTTCTTGGTACTGCCACCGCAAGCTGCTCGGCTTAAACGCACCAATTGCGTTTGATACCAAACTCCTTTGATGATTTCACTAGGTTTAAATAGTTCATAGTATACTACACCGAGCTGGTCTATCTTCTGGCTTTCTGGAGGCATGAAGGAGCTGTTCATGAAGTGAAGAAATATCGTTCAACATCTCTGCATCAACTCCTACGGAACCCAATTTGCTTGTTTCTCAATCATTCAGATGGCTTTAAGGCGTTTAAAAATCGATGATATTTTCATTGTTGATGCCCATCGATAAACGGGGGAAGGTAATATTGAAGATTGTAGAGGCAGTCAATTGAAATGGTTTACGTGGATAGAGGGGACAGAGAAATATTTTTCTACAGCTAAATGAAAAATGAGACCTGCGTACGGATATAGTGCATCTTCAGGGAAATTAGATGTCAGAAGCCCCTATGGTCACTAAGATCGATAACACCATACGAAGTGGTTGACAGATAGCCAAACAGGTCACAGTCACAGTAATGAATGCTTTCTGGTTTAAAGAACTTATGTACTTATGGCTTAATAGACTTCTTTTGTCGACCTTGGTATAAATAATCTTGTTGTCTCTCAATTTTTTTATTCTAGATGTCACACCTATATAATTTTTGCACAAGATAGAGGCTGGGCTTACTGGGCGTTTTATTTTTTGCCAAAAATTGATAAATAAGAAAATTTGCTTTAAGATATTGAGATGCTTTGCAATTATAACGAAGAAATATCGATTAAGCTATTCATATGAGTGATTTTTCCATAAAATGGATGCTACAGTATTTACGCTCTCTAAATAAAGTTTTATGATGGCCTCTTAAGCCCAACGCAACAACTAAAGCTTTCCAATTTTTCTCAGTGTATTGAGAACTTTAGCTCAAAATTTGAAAAGTTACACACAAACTAAAAACGGCTAGCATTTTATATGCTTAACCCATTATTTTCAAAATAATTTATCAATTAAATTAATTTGTAATCAACTTGGTTTACCTTTAAGCGCTTAAAAATAAACATAAACATATCTTTACAAATTACTCAGCCTTATTAGAGTTCCCACCGCAAGATATCATTACTTTTAGAAAATAAATGGCTAATACGTACAAGAAGATTGAGTTAAATTGATAGGTAAACAAACAAATGGGAGGCTGGCCCACAATATCTGCGCATCATGCACTTTGGCTCAAGTATGGGAGAGAGCCACAAAATGGCCAGTTCTAGGCACATTCCATTTGCAGTTACAATTAAAAAGCCTTAATGGAATAGCATTAGCATTAGTAGCTGGTAGCTTCAACCTTTGCAATTTGTCTGCATCGATTAATGTTTAGTCCGACAACCTGACAGCCATGTCCACATCGATTATTTTCAACTTAACATTAGACGCGCACCTTCAACAATTGGCCAAGTCAGAAGAACTCAGACCAAGCCCTTATTCTATCCGCCCTAGGGCAGTTGGAATTTGTTCTGGAATTGGGCGACACATTGCGACTTGCTCACCACAAGCTGCACAAAAGCCGACTTACAAGTTACTTCCTTCCGTTTTCTAGGGTCGTGTGTTATACAGTCAACTCCCTACACCTGGATGCCCTTCAATCCACACTCCTTACTAACCAACAGTCGCATTGTTACACGTCATGGCGGACCCTTGGCTAAGTCCATGCTTTTCCTCGTAATATCTTTAATGTTTTTTTTTTTCGCTTGCTCCCAACGTCTGTTATATGGCAGTGTGTCTATGTGTGTGGGTTTTCAGGGTGTCCAGCGGAAATGACAACGACAGTGGCAATTACATTGTTGCATGACACAAATAGTGTTGCCAACAACAAAAACATCAACAATAAATATAAAATTTGCTGTCGTACAACTTGTTTTTCCTTTATTTGTGGCGAAAAGAAGTGGAGAAAAAGTTGAAACTGTGAGTTACGGCCTACAGATATCCTATAGAATGGGAATAAAAATATGTTTAGGAATAATTTTCTCATTATTAATTGCCATATCGCGGATAATTTTTTTTTATAAAAATTAAATAACCCAACTTACATAAATGATTGGTAAATACTATAAAACTTTGGCTACTCGGAGACAGAAAAAGACGCTACCATACAAACGTACTGTTTCTAATAAAAATTTTCGGTTTTTATATAGGACCACAAAATATGTATCTGAAATGTACCAACATTGTTCTTTTTCTAATCTGAATTGGAATTTTGCGCGGCCATCTTCATCAATGCATCATGGGGATGATCTGTAAATCTGTAAATGGTGTGATACACTCTGTGTCCTGAAGCTCGGAGAATGAAGCAATAGGTTTTGCATCGAAGATAACCAAATAAGACAGGTGGAATCAAGTCAAGAGCTCTCAGTATGTCAATGTCTGTTTCGGGATGAGTTAGATGAGATGGTATTTCTATTAAAAGTCATATTTCCTATCATAAATTTCGATTACTTCACTTTTTTGTTAGAATGAACGTTTAACTACTAAAAAAATGTTGTTTATGACGCATTTCCGACTTTTTAAGATGATTTCGGGGGATATTTTTATTTGCATTCTGAAATAAGTTTGGTACCAATGGTTAGCAATATCTGAGATTCAACAAGTTGAAATCTTTCTTCATGTAGATTGGCAACGCTCACATTACTGAGAGTTTGGTTTCTGCAAGATAATCTGTCAAATGGTAACTACGTTTATACATTAGAGTCATCTTATGTATCCTCCTCGAGGATTGTTATCTTGCCATGATGAAAAGGCCCAGTAAGTGCAATGAACCTGAGAGCGATGCCGGCAGTAGCTTAGCTACCGGCAGGGCCTCCCAAGCCTGTAAGGTCGTAGGTGAGCGACGAAGCTAAAAACAATCCACATAGTAGCGTCTGTCCCACATGTTAGTGGCGGCTACAGCGGGCGTCTGTTTTGGAGCAAGCGGCTCGCCATATAAACGTGTATTTCTTGGCAGGTTCGTAGGCCAAGGCAGCAACCCTACCCGCGAACTAAGAAACCTGAGCCAATCCCCCATCTTTCTGAAATTACATCATTACCAACCGATTCTGTCCCTACGCTCTCACCGGAGTTAGAGGAAATAATATATATGTAATGTATAAAAAGAAACAAAAATAATAATCAAAAAAGGCTCAGAAACTTTTGGAGCCGCTAATAAAAATGAAAGATAACACAGCCACGCATGTTTTTTTATGAATTTCGACGCACTGAATCCGAATCCGCCAACATAATTATTTTAATGGGTCTGGTCTACCGAACCGGTTGTCCGGTGATATTGTTCCGATGTCGAAAAAATCCCATCACTTCAGGTCTCTAGCCCCTAAAATACCTCGTTGTATGGGGTTTTTTGAGGTGAGGATAAAACCAAGACCCGTTGGGCCAATCCCGAAATCCCATGCGGATTCAGCACGTCGAAATACATAAGAAAGCTTATGTGGCTGTGTAACCTACTCATATTCAGTGTGATGATCCATTGGTTAGACATATTCATCAAGATTATGACACTGGGGAACAAGGTTCCTTCTTGTACTTGTTTAAGTTTTTTTTTAATAATTTTAAAACTCCATCTAGCGGAACACTTTAGTCACGCAATATAATGGCAAAGAAGATATGAGTTAAGATTATCTCTGCGTACTTAAGAACACGCAACGAAAGTCAAAAATGTAAATCAGGCCGGCTGGTGCTCGATAGACGGATACCCTGCGCCCACTTTTCCAGAAAAAAAATAAAAAAAAGTTCTTCGGTTAAAATTTTTCAAAGATAAATTAAGGATTGTGGATTGTACTCAAAGGAAAGTCTTTAAGGAAGGATGGGGCTTATAGTTTGTTTTATGGAAAAGTCGAAGTTTTATTGTTGATTTGGCTCACATAAGCCTTATACACCAATCATGGGATTTAAGCTTGGAAAAGTATGCTTGCAGTTTTTCAGGGTTGTCAATATCTTTTAAAAAGAAATGGCGTTAGTGCTCTGCGGAAGAAAGGGATAAGTCATCAACATGACCCTTGCGGAATGTGGTGTCGGGTGTATCTTTATCTGCTTTGCGATAAACATAGGTGTTCATAGTGACGTACATGGCTCAAACGCTAACTGAGTTTTTGGATAAACATTTTCGCAGAAAGAACATATGGTCTGCCACATCACATCCAGTTGATACATAAATAAAATACATTTAAAAAATCTTTAACACTCTTAACCCTATCCGTACAGTGTATTTTTCTCAAACTTTCAATAATAATATAGATTCAAGCTAATTTTGCTGTCACATTCGTTTGCAGCAAACCCAGCATGCCCCTTGAGCTCTGCCGTGTTGTCAGGGCATAAAAAATAAAGAAACGACGACAACAATAAAAAGGTAAGAATTAATTGATGTTATGTCGTAAATAAAAAAAAAATAAAAAATAAAATTAAAAAATATAAAGGAACAATAAAGGAGAGACAAACAACTGCGCCAACGATGTTGCATGGTAACCACAAGCAGACAACGCTTTAAGCGCCGCCACGTTTATTTAATTGTTATCAAATGTCCTTTTATTGTTGTCCACCATGTTGCATGTTGCTCGCTTGGTTGCTTGACTTCTCTTGCTGTCGTCCTGCGTCCGGCGTCCCCTTATTCCGTATCCCATGTCCATTGTCCAACACTGTCTGACTAAACTAATTGCTACAAATTAGCGCCTTTATGCTCAAGCACCGGACCGTACCCGTCTGACCCCATTGGCCCCGTTCTGTGCGTGCACAGCTCAATTATGTCCTAGCAATAGCACAATACGCCATTGGATTTGGCTTTACCTCTGCCTTTATATGCCATTGGCATTGGTACAGTTGTGTATGCACATTTCCTTGTTTGACATTTATTGGTTAAACAAATGTGAATGTCAAATGTGCGCAGGTGGTAAATATTTTGCTAAATGACCCAACAAGTTAAATGCTACAAGCTACATACAAACAAGGACACGCGTATAAGTCAGTATCTGACAATTAATGCTAGAGATTATGAAAGGAACGACTGTAAGTTGTCGTGTAGTAACTGCCTGTTTATACAAAAAATCTATAACAAAATATAAGTGCTGAGTGACAGAACTGCAATAAATAGTTTTTGGAGACTTTGGGGGTCAACAAACTCCATGTCTTTTTATATCCCTTACCGTTTGCAAACTGGCATGGTTGATACAGAATAGAAAATATTTTAAAAATGTATCTATCCTATATCTCCTTATCATAAACTTTGCAAAAATACATATTTCAAAGAATGTTACAGCCACATAATTAAGTTTTTAACCCTACTAAGATAACATAGGACTGAAAGATGACCTAGTTTTCATTTTTTACTCCGTCTTTCTCTTAGTTGACTCCACTCGTTAACAGCAGCATTTCTGTGGTCCAACAATCAGAAGGTCACACAATGCGCAGTTTCGTTATTCGTGTCTGAAAAAGAGAGTGCAGGTTCAATTTTTATATGGTAGCTATATAAAATAGTGGACCAATTTTGATCAGACTTCTTAGCTTGGTCCAAAATCGGTCCACTAGTTAATATAGCTGCCATACAAAAATTGAACCAATTTTCTGCACAGCCAAAATCATGCATTTCTTTGTAAAATTCATTGCGTTATGTGGCTTTTCGATGGGAGTTTTTATACAGCGTTGAATTAATTCGCAGAGGCGTATCGTTATCTTTTTTGCAAGATTCGAATTTTTGAGTGATGAGCTTAAAGTTAAATTATAAATTTTTATTAGAAAATAATAGCTACAAAGACAAGATCAGAGGCACAAAGATTGCTAATATTCGAAATAATAATGCAGATTTGAAAAGGGAACACACCAAAGTAATGTGAATGAAAGCGAAAAAGAATCTCTTGAAGATGACATGCTTAGTCCGGAAACGCTCACCAATGGATTTCTGAGTTGAAATTCGAGTATGAAACCAAGTGCCAAAAAAACGTCATGACCGACGCTAGTTTTTGATAATTCTCCGACTCGAGCACACGTTTTTCTAAAAAAAATTGCTACCTTGAAAGTTTTATTTTAAGTAACATTTTCTCGAGTAAAATCAAACGTAAGTATATCCATCCGGAAGCGTCGAAATGAGCCAAATAACTATTTTGAATATACAAAATGCCGAGAACTTACAAAAAAGCGAAACGAATCCCCGCAAACCGGTTCCAAGTTCTCATTTTTGGACACTTCCGGACTCACCCCAAAAAAATCGAAAATCACGAATTTGGCATTTTTTGCTCGGAGATCAATCTATCTGACAAAAAATGTTCGTATCGATCTGAAATTTTGACACAATGGAGCTATTTCAATGCCCCGAAGGACACAACTTTAAATTTTGAAAAAATTTTTGTGACTCCAAAAAATCTACGTAAAAACTCTTCCGAATTGACCGGACTATGAAGCCATTCGTTTGTTTCACGAGTCTTAAAAGCTGAAGAGGACACATTCGACTAGATATGCTTCTGGATGGCGTGCTCTAGATATTCAATGTATAAGAAATTAGCCAAATAAAGTGATTTTATTAAAATCTGTCAACATTTCTTTTGAAAATGTACTTTAAGAAAGTAAAAACTTACGTTCGTCGCTAAATTACGTATCCAAATCGTTCCAGAATACATAAATCACTATTGCAATAGTAGATAAAATATTTAAAAAGTAAAATTTTTTTATTTTTAATTTTCAGCAAACTATTTAAACTCAAATTTATAACAGAGTAATTAGGCAGGACATGAACAAATATTTGGCAATTTGATTTATGTTCTAAAATTAAAACAAAAATAAAAATTTCTTAGGTAAGTTCTTTTCATGCCGAAGTTCTCAAGAATTTTAATTAGTAAACAGCTTTTTCGCAAAGTGTCAAAAACAATTCGAGGAAATAAAAAAACATTTCCTACATTTTACGTAAAATAATTGGTAAAATTTTATTGTCAATACCTTTTGGAGTAGGCTGCCAATAAATCACAAATTTTGGTAATAAATAACGGTGAAAACAAAAAAAAAAAAAAACAAATTTATAACAACTTTTAGGCAATTTCAGTTGGAACGCTGCTACCCAGGCGACAACAACAATTTGTGTCCACTTAACACCTCGCTTATTGCCTGCCGAAGCGCAACAAATCGTTTATTCAAGTTTTCTTGCAAACTGTATATAGGGTGGGTTTTTAAGAGTTCTAGCCTGAATTCCTTTCGCCAGACCTTGCTAGCCGTTCCTACTACCGGCTGACGTGCTTGTTGATTTGGAGTTCTTCGGTCTCCAGTCTGAGGTAGTAACGCAAAGTCGAATTCCTAAGATAAGGTGGAATGTCGTATTTTGGGAAGTCTGAATACCCAGATCTGGATGGTATATCTCCAGCTGGCTGGAACTTCAAAATGGGCAACTTTTTAGCGTATTGTCATTGTGAGTTCTAAAGGTGAGCCGCCTATCCAAGGTTGCCCCAAATATTTGGCTTGGAGCATGCAGAACATAAGTCATACTAATGATTTTTTTTTTCGGGTGCATTAGTTTTTTCTGGAGCTTTGTTATTAAAATTGCCATAAGACCTTGAACTGATTTTTTCAGAGTGCAAATTTTTTTCTTTAATTTTATTCTCCAAAATTGTTTAAACATTATTCTCGCGTTAATCTACTCGTGACAAAAAAAAAAAACTAAATTAAAACAGCTGACAGCGCTCATATTAAAAAAAGGCTCTCAAAAAGCACCCTATATTTTAATTTTATTTTTTTGCTATCTGCACTGCGAGAAATATCATCGTATTAGACAAATTTCATGCGCTTGTTTGCATTTTCCCTGCTTTTTGTTTTGTTTTTCTGAATCTTGTTTTCTTTTTTTTTTTTAACAGAATGAACAACAATTTGTGTCGTTGGTTGTCAGGATACCAGAATAGCGACAACAATAAAATCAGAGAACAAAAACAAAAAAAAAAAAAAAAAGAAAAGTCAACGCGTAATAATAAATGAGAAGTGGAAAAGTTTTACTCGCTTATTGTCAAGCGTGTCCAGCCAGGCCATAAAAAACAAAACTTCAATAGCAATAAGGCGCAAAAAGAAGTACGATAAAAAAGGAAGCAAATACAGCACAAAAACAAGAAAAAAGAGCAAGTTGAAAAAAGTTCAAGGCACTGACTTTATAGCTGCAATAATATACCAAAAAACACAGCATGGTCAACTCTACAGGAAAAAAGAGAAGAACCAAAAAAAAAACAAGGTGAGCCAAATACCAGGCGAAACAAAAAAAAAAAAACAAAACAAAGGAAAATCTGGGGAATCCAAGTCGAGAGTGGGAGAAAGACGCTTGTCCGCGTTGCAATGTGACGGCGTCGCTTCGCTGCGCGGCAAATATGTTGAGGCACTTTGGCAAGGTAACGAAATGTAACAAAATGGCGGGCGGTTCCTGGAGTCGACAATTGGTCGCTAACGGCACGGTTTGTTATGTGGCTTATGCCGGAAATTTACAGTTAGTTTCCTTCAGTTTCTCACTGGTCGTCCTTTGTTTACTTGTTATGATTCGTGTTGCCATTTGAGACTTCAGGAGCTACGTTCTAGAGATATTTTGGGTTAGACGGTAAGTAAGCTTGACATTTATTTGGGACAATAGCTGTGCTTGGGATCTACTGCCTAAAATACTTTCAACAATAAAGAATAAGGAAAATGTAAGGTCGATTTAAGGATATGCATTTGGTTGGCTTGGACATTTATTATGGATAGTTGGGGGGATTCTACATTAAGAAAATCCTCTGAAAAAGTTCAGAAATAATTTAGATCCAATACAGAGTGGTGCGAATTGGTAATACCTGGCACGTTTGTTATTGGAAGGTGCCCAGGCTAACCTAATTTAAAAACAACAATTTACCTCTTTAAGACCGAATTCTGAAACAAATGCCGGTATGGGGAACTTCTCCCAATGTAGGGCAAATACAAAGCCACCAATTATGCATTTTTGACAAAGTGAATGAACTTTTGTCAATTTTATTGGTACAGTTGGATTGGATCAGTCATTCTGGGTCAAGCTGACGAGTATGCCAGCAACGTATCTGAACTACAAGTGGGTCTTACGGTTACGGACATAAAAACACCGCTTTAAGATGTTATAAAAGCGACAAGAAAGAAGGCAGCAAGAAAATGTAGCACACCATTGGGTTGTCAGATCTATTAAACCCTCTTCCCAAGGTGCGATAAAAAGCAAACATCCGAACTCCTGCGATTCAACAAAAAAAGGGCCAGAAGTTGTAATATGGCACTGCACTAAAGTCCTGATGACCAGTGGATGGACGTTGCCCACTACGACTGCTTTGGAAATAAGGAGTAGGATAGAATGCATCCAGCACCTGCTGTAGGAAAGCCTTGTACTTCTTAGACCGTACTCAGCACCTGGGAAAGCGTTTTTTTGTAGATATGGGATTTCTGTCATATCAACCTCCACCTATTTATATCCTTCTAAAGGTTCCTAAATAGTTCAAGATCTGTAAATTCTATATCGCTACCTAGTTGGTACAACTGTAGAAGGGCATTCAGCAAATTGTGAAAGGATCTCTCGAAACAATTTAATGCCAAGTGAGATTTTAGACAAGGCCATGATTTCTCCTGAAAAAGCCTTTGTGGCTAAGCGACTAAAAGTTAACTCCTGGTCGGGGATCAGGGGTAAATGGAACAAAACAAAGTAAATACGATGTTGAAGCAAGATCGGTAGAGTTATGGTCTCTGACTGCAGAAGCTCTACTTTTGATGTCGTCGAGGACTTCGTCTACCCTAGTCGATAACACCAATAACAATGACACCATAAGTATGGAGGGGTTAATCCCTCACTTTACTTTGACAAGATACTAAAAAAACAGATGCGAGCACACAAGCCTCCATTGGAAAGATATAATAACCTGGAGAAGCAACCATGACCCGATTGGAAGAAAATGAATTTTGGACTTCAGATACGAATACCAAAAAAAAAGTGCAATACATGCTATCTTTAAGACTGAATAGTTTTTCCCAACCTGTGCTCAACTACTACCATTCAAGGCTATCTGTGAACTCGAGCTTTTCTCCATTTAATCAAATTATTTATATGATTTAACCCTTGAGCAACAACTGCTCTAGTTCCTTTCACTGCGTCATTGAATTACTAGTTCTTTTGTTATATGCAGTGCACAAATAATAATCTTTGGAAATTGTAGCATTAATTTGGGGCAACAAAAAAAAAAAAACAAATACCCAACCAAACTCCATATTCATTATGTGGCTATGGCTATTTATAAGGACAAAAAGCAGCAAACACGTGCCAGGAGTCAAGGGATTAAGGAACAAATAAACCAACTGACAGCCACGAACACACATTAATAAAGTCAATAAAGAGACAATAGTTGAAAATTAACAAATGAATTGAAATTACTTAAACAAACTCATTAGCGTGTGAAAGTCAAGGCGTCGCGACAGTAGGTAGCCCTTTGGGTTAGCAGCCAAGATAGCCAACAACATCGGAACCAACATCATTCCTGTACATTGTTGACACCAATTGTTGTTTGCCTTTGGGGGCGCTCCAAAAAGCAAAGGGCATTAATATTCTCGCGGGTTCAAAGTGACACGACAGTTTTTGCGTTGAAATTGTAGCCCCATCTAAACATTGAACCCGGGGGCAACGCCTATTCCATTTACAGTGCCCGCTAGCAACTCGTTCATTGTTTCGTCCGCCTGAATAGTAGGGGTTTAGGGTGTTAACGCCCACTTCATACCGCCCAGGAAATGGTTTACCATTGAATGCTTTGAGTTTTTGTCGCATTTGGTGTGTGTGTGTGTATAATTTGTGGGGGGATGGTGTTTGGTGGGAGTGTATTGCATGTAATTAAATTTTCCAACCTTAATGTGCTAAGCACAGTAATTTAATACCTGGCACGTTGACCGAGTCAAGTCCAGTCACGAGTTTAAACTGTCACATGCAAATAAACGGTGGGCCATCTGTTGGTTTGTTTGTTAATTGCGGCTAGCTCTATAGGCCCGGTGTAATTCTTGCGAACGATATGCCCAGCAACTCGTCGACACTAGCCCCTCAACTATGTTTTTTTTTTACAGAACGACCATTTTCATAGTACGCCTTTATCAATTTTACGCGTTGTTCGATTGCGAAACGATCCGTGACTAAAATTAAGTAGTTTTTAACATGACATATGTCGAAGAGCATTCACTTTGAACGGGTGTGTTCCGAGTTGTGTGTGTGTTTAACAACTCAACCAACGTTTTTATAAACATTTTTGAAAGTAGGGAATATTTTGGGATTCGATAGAAAATGGATTCTCCCCCCTGAAATTTTCATGTACCTCGATGAAAAAGGGTACATTAATCACAATATTGGCATACCTATAATTTATCACATTTATAGAAGTGCAAACCAAAAAATATTAATGACAAACATACTCTTACAAAAAAATAAAAGAACCGATTCTCGTATAACTGAGTTCGATAAAAAATATTCCAACGTCTGCCCCCTTAGGATCTAACCCCCACATACCCCCTTAGTATTAAGTAGTTGTTTTTATATATAATACAAATATTACTATGCGTTGCTTTCTAAATCTTTTGCAATGCAACCACACTTAAACACTAATGTACATATTTTAATCATTTAATTACCATTGTTGTATATTTTTAAAAATTAGAATTATATACATATAAGAATTTTTGTCACGAGCGCTCGACTAGAGACTGAGATTGGTTTTTTATGTAACACCGCCACATTTGTTTATTAATGTATATACCAGACTTGTTCGTTAAAAAAAAAAAACAAAAAAAACAAAAAAACAACCAAACCATCAGATGGCCCACCCTATATAACACTGAGTCCTTGTTGGACTGTCGGAAAATTCCTGGGTAGCCTGACACTTGTGATATCCAGGGGGAGGCGGGGAGTTTCATTTGGCTTTGACATCGCGCCTATCTATAATTTTCATTAATTAAAATTGATGTGTTTGTATCGGAATGGAATTATGCAGTTCGCGGCTTGCTACCTTGTCATTAATAATAATAATATTTTTATACCTAATTTGTTATAAAAGATTTATAGAGAACAACAGCTATACGTTTAAATTTACCTTAATTTTTTTTTTTGCTGCAAACGGATAGTTTGCCAGCAGTTCATAGCGCCTACCTGGAGATATGGTGTTCAGAACTGGGTTACCGCTTTAAGTTCCAAATCAAAGAGAATAAGTTACTTCGCCCTTTTGCTGGATACACCCAATTTCTGGAAAGCCCAGCATCACATCTTCGCAAGAGACTTGTACAAACGGTCTCAATTAGAAGAAACAACAAAAAATAACAAAACTCGATGGCGAAAATAGCAGTCCTTACTCTACTATTCAGTGTACGTCTAACAATATACTTAGAAGTCTGCCTTACAACAAACTTGTTTTGAAAAATTTATCAAAAATTAAAAAAAAAAAAAATTTTTTGGATTTCCGACAATCTACGATGCAATTTGTATCGAATCCAAATTCAAAATTTGTATGAATTAATTTGTCACCGATTTCTATCTTGTCATCATTATACGGCTAATAAATGTTCCTCCTTCCAATGATTGGCAACCTGCGGCGTTCGATGGCTACAGGTTGTAACTTCCTCCTAGGCGGACGTCAATTGCATTGCCAGAAGCCACTGCCAAAACGAATAGAGCAACTAGAATCTCTAAAAGCAAATGACTTTGATGTTCTCGTCATTGGCGGTGGTGCCTCAGGAGCGGGTTGTGCTCTAGATGCCACAACGCGTGGCTTGAAAACCGCCTTGGTGGAGGCCGGAGACTTTGCCAGCGGTGCTAGTTCTAAGTCTTCCAAACTTATTGACGGCGGCAGCAGCTACCTGAGAGCAATAATGGGTGATGCGAATATGAATCACTTGTATGTTTTACAGGAATCTATGAAAGAGCGTTCCATTATGATGCACATAGCGCCGCATCTAAATAGGCCGCTGCCCATGATGATGCCAATTTATAGTGCCACACAGAAACTTAGCACCTGGCTGGGCTGCAAGATCTACGATTGCTTGGCAGGCAAAGCCAATCTCAAGGGTTCCCATTTTGCAAGCAAAGAGGCAACGCTTAATGAGTTTCCGCTTCTACGTGAGGAGGGCTTACGCGGTTCTATTGTCTACTATGATGGACAGCATGATGATGCACGCATGTGCATTGCCTTGGCTATAACAGCAGCACAGCAGGGCGCCACTGTGGCCAACTACGTAAGGGTGGAGAATCTGAACAAGGAGCTAGGCTACTGTCGCGCAGCAAGCCTTGTTGATTCACTAACTGGGGACAAGTTTAACGTCAATGCCAAGTGTATAATCAATGCAACTGGTGCTCTGACTGATGCGGTGCGCTACATGGATGATCCTGCGGCGGAACCTATTGCCGCACCCAGCTGTGGTACTCTTATGTCACTGCCGAGCTACTTTGGCTCCTCACGCTATGGTCTGGTCAGTCCCGTCGTTAAGGGCACAGATCAGACGCTGATCATGGTGCCCTGGGAGAATCGTACGGTTGTGGGCGCGGTCGATAGCCAGGGCAAATATCGCGACATTAATAAGCCAGCGGCACCATTGCCCGAAGAGATTAACAGCCTGCTGCAGCATACGCGCAGCTTTTTGACAAACAAAGTGCAGCTTGATCAGCATCATGTTTGCAGCGCCTGGAAGGGCATAAGGCCCACTGTCATAAGTCCCCATCCGGAAAAGCAGCGGCCGGAAAACCCAGAACCCGTACTCAACTATTTGGTGGAGGTTAGTGACTGCAATTTAATTACCTTAGCCGGCGGACGCTGGAATAGCTATCGTACAATGGCCATGGAGGCCATCAATACAGGCATAAAGTTTTGTGGCCTCAAGCCCAAACACAACAGCAGCCGCACAAAGAACCTGCTGCTGGATGGCGCCCAGGGCTGGAACTGCATGTTGCCGTTGGATCTGGCGCAAAACTACAATGTAGACATGGATGTGGCAGAACATTTGTCCGAAGCATATGGCAGCAATGCTCATCATTTGCTGGCCGAGAGCACGCGCAGCTCCAGGCGTCGTCTGCACAGCAATTTTCCCTACATCGAGGCGGAGGTTTACTATGCCTGCAATCATGAGTATGCTTGCAGCTTGGTGGATGTAATTGCACGTAGGTTACGTGTGGCCTTTGTGGATGTGAAAGCTTCATTGGAAATGCTGCCAAAAATATTGGCCATTATGAGCATGATCCACAACTGGAAACGTTGCGAACAAAAACAGCAATTAATGCTGGCACGACAGTTTCTGGTAAGCCAAATGGGACTGGATAGCGTCGTCAAGATTAAAAATCTCAACCGAGCTAAAAACAATAGCCAGATTCAGCAGAAGCAGCGAGTTGCAAGCTTGGAACAGCCGCCCTTGTTTACTGAGGCACAAGGTGTTGTCAGTAGGCCCAGCTTGGCTGCTGCTCTGCCACCCAAGCAGCAAAGGCAAGAGGGCGTGGCATTAACCGCATGTATGCCCATTCGTGTTGGTCAGCAACAACAACAAAGAAAGGAGTCATATAGCCAGTCCTCCAAGCAAAAACTTTATCAGCAGCAGATTGTTGGGAATGATCCCACAGCAGTGGATTCCATTATGATGCCAACGGCCTCAGAATATCCATCTACAAATTCAATTCAAAACAACAAAGTCACGGCTCTAAATGAAAAATGGCGCAACCAATTCATGTGCTGAAAAGTTTTCTATCCGGATGCACACTAACACAGGCATAGACATAGTGTCTGTGTGAACTTATGTGTATGGGTGTGTTTGTATGCATGTGAATGGATCCACTGTACTTAAAGAAATAAAGTCGCAGTGACAAATGTTTGAAATAATATTCCTATCGAAGAGATCGATAGTTTTTCCTGTCGTCTGCGAACAAACTAAGTGTATATGGGGATGAATCTCTAGCAGCGCTACGCCATTAATTTCTAAGTTAAACTCGGGAAACTGCGAAGGAGATCCTCTGAATGCTTAAAGGCCTTTACTGGTTTGCTGTCATGAACCGCTCAACGGTTTTCAAGTGGCATAAGCTATTTCCGGAGGGCCGGGAGCTCCTCGAAGATGACCCTCGCGCTGGTGCCCGTCATGTTTTGGGATTGCTGAAAATATGGCCAAAGTGAAGGCAATCCTGGACTCTGACTGACACACAAACAAACGTCTGATTCTTGATGAGATTTGTAATGCGAAAGGTGTACGCCAATTTCTTGCACTAGTAGTGGAGAAGTTTCTGGCCAAACACAGGGCTGCTCCCAAACCTTCCTTCTTGGATCAAGCGGGACCTTAGTGGTAAGCGGCACAGCTCCGTTGAAGACGTCTAAGAGGCCATTACGGCTTGTGTGAAGGGTATCCCGGAAAGCGTCTTCCAGGCATACGCTTTGTGGCAATCGCATTATTCGCGTTGTGTCGGAGTACAATGTGACTATTTCAAGAACTTCTAAGGATTTGTACCGATTAGTTCAATAAAAAAAATATTAATTAATTAAGTCCTACTTCTTTTTGATACAACCCTGTAGCATGATGACTCTATACTTTATGATTTTGCGCCCCGGTGCACCTTTTTCCGGGAGCAAGGCTAATATATTTTCTGGTTGCTTTTTCTAAAACAATTCATTTTCATTTACATTGAAGGTTTTGAAATGACCATCTCACCAATCTTCGCTCTAGGCATGACCGTGAACGCTTTAATAGCAATAACAATAATCCAAACAAATCTTTTTCACTATATAAACAGGTGGTCAAAAATTTTCCGATGCCAATGGGTAGTGATTTCTGGAAGTTGAAGATGATTTTTTTCGTAAGGGATTGGACCCACAAAACTAAAAGATAGCTTCGGATTTGTTGGCAAACAGACTGCACGGGCAATACTTTCTTGAAAAGGGACATTCTTTACTGATGATTGATGCGTTGGAGCTTTAAGCGCAAATGTATTTCAAAAATTCTTCCTTTATATGCATTTAGCAGGGTTGACACCAGCTTTCGCTGACCCAGACACATCTTGAGGATGGTTTCAAGGTATCTAGCAAATTAACTCGAGACGTAGACAATCGGAAACTAATGTTCGTAAACTGAAATTTCTTAAGGTTCTTTGTCACCTTAGGTTTTTACTAGAGATTTGCGAATCAGTCCAAGCCAAAATCTCTAGAGATAGCTTTGTCACCCCAGTGTATGTTTTCCGAGAACAATCAAATCATTCTGATCTGTAGATAAATCGAATTACTCTCTCTCTCTCTCGACTAGAATTGCACGCTTTGAGCAATATGACAAAAAAATCATTTGCACCATCTTTTCGCCTATTTGTTTATGGCTCAGCCCCCGGGAAAATAATGATGAAATTTTTGTTTCACAATAATTATAGTAAATACAACAAGGACCTGCCATAAAACTCACATAAATTTAGCTTTTGGCTTCGATATTTCGAGACCAAAGCACAAAAATGGAAATAAACAAGAAATGTCATAAGGAAGTCGTTAAATGTTTTTTTTTTGGATCGATATTTTGTTGCCAATATTTGCTTCGCTTTGTTGTTGTTTTTCATTTTAATAAATTAGCTAAAATTTGGCGTTATGATAGGGAGGAGTAACCGAAGAAGAGAATCTAATTTAACTTTCCATTGCAATTTCCAGATTTTTTGAATTATTGTTATTGGTTAGGCAGTTTTCAAATTGCTTATCGTTTATATATTGCCTTATTTATTGGCTGCTATTATATATGTATATATATATATGTCTATGTGAGAAGTGTGTTGGTGGTGTATGGAGGCGGTGTGTGCGAATTTTTTTTTGTATGTGTGTTTGGGGATATCGAATTTATATCACACTTTGACTAACGAGCGGTCGTTAACTTTTTAAATGAGCTTTTTATGGCTGTTTTTTTTTTCAAGTGCTACAAAATTAAATTTAAATAGCTTGAAATTATTGGCAGTATTGGAAATTTGGAAAGTTTTAGTTTAGCAACTTTATTTCTAAAAATAATAATCAGAGGGTGTGGAAGTGGGTTACTCTCCAACCATTTTTTACAAAAAGAGTTGTAATTAGCATTGTTACATTAGGGAATTGTAGGCATAATTTGTAATATATAAATTAGTACCGAGAAACTTTATTGAGTATGGCTAAAATTAATGATTAACAAAACGACTGTGACGCTTAATATTTAAAGCATTGCACAGCTACACAAAAAAAGGTCTCGTGACTTAGGGACGAGGCTTATGTTTTCATTTTTAATAGGAGTCTACCCGTACCTGTAAAAACCACACAATTTTTTTCGGGACTGGTTGTCCGGCGATGATTTTTATATCCATCTACAAATCTTAGGTTCGCTGAATTCGTATCAGAAGTCAATAAGGACCGAAGCAAATCGGATTTCTGAGATAAGCTCCAAATACGACGTTGTGGGTTTCTTTTGAGGTTATGGTAGAATCCTTTTATTTTGCTATAGTGTTTAAGATAAGACGGATAGAGAGACTAGACTTAATCGCTACTGGAAAAATGGCTTAAAATTGAAATGTTTTTGTAATAAGTTAACATTTGTCTAGAGATTAGCGTTGCTTTATAATTTTTTAAAGTACGAAAAACTCTACTTATGTATATTTAACAACAAAGAATTTATAAAGGTTCTAGTATGATTATGGCTTATGGCTTAATATTTGTCACTAAAAAATTCAAAAAAAGCTGTCAGGGGTCTTGCTCCGGCCAGGGTTAATCGGACCCCAAGAACATTACACAAACATATGTTCTTGGGGTCTGATTAACACTATCACGCAAAGTAACAAGCACACGAACAAAATTTATATAGTGCTTCTGATAAGAACAGTGGTTCATTTGCTGAAATAGTATTTTTTTAAATTTTGATTTCCGAATATTGTAAGATGAATATACGCATCTGATTATGAATTTTCCACGGACTCAAAAATTAATAAATTTATTCAATGTAATGGATGTATAGTTTAGTAGCAGGAGTAAATTGTGAACCAGCAACAAAGTCAGACTGTCAATGTCACGAGCAATTATTTTGAAGCTTTAAGATTTCTTTTTTTATTTATTGCATATACATATTTCTATTTGTCTATCTTTTTTAAACAAAAAAATTTAAGTTTTTCCACTGTGCGGCGGTATTGTTAGTGTATCGTTATCATAAGATCGCATACTCGCAGATTGAATGTGGTTAAAAGACGTGATGTTGAGAATAAGCTGGAAAGCTTGTGTTATGCTTGTGGTTTGTTTCCCCTCCTAAATTTTAGAAAAAGCAAGAAACAAGAATTTTGTTGAACTTTTGTTCTATTCCGGTTTGACACCATTTTCAAAAGTTTTGATTTCTTCTTCATTTTGAATACCAAATGCTACAGATGAATATCTGTAATTCCAAGCACAAGAAGAGCTTGCAGAATTGTTTGAACTTCAAACTTTGAAGTGACTTTAACATTCAATTGCATTGGGGGCCTTGCAACAATATTGCCATATGAGATGAAATCAGGATTGGATGTGTTTTGACAGTAATTTTTTCAACGCCAAAAACGTCAATAAAGGGAATTGAAGACAAAGTCCAGTATGCCCCATTTTCCAACAATTGGAATTGAATGTTTAATATATGTATGTGACGCTTTTAAACACACAAATATATGCTACAACAAATTTTATATTTTTTTATAAATAGTGACTAAATTTATGTCAGTTGTATTTTATGTTTGGCAAAACACTAACGTGAAGTTTGTTTAAAATTGGTCGACTAGTTCATATAGCTACCATACAAAAATTGATGTAAAATTTATTGCGTCATGATGATTTCCTTTAAGGTATTAAATAATATATGAATTTCGACCAGCCAAGCACGAATTTTTATTTTTCAAAATAGATGCTATTCAAATCCAAAAATGCCTTTTATAAACTATACTCCGGTTGGTTAGCAAGTCTTATCTTATACGCCATCCTAGCCGGAACTGAATCTTATATCAATATCAGAAACACGGTTTTATTTTATTTTTTGCCTCATAAGGTACATTTTTTTTGGGCAAATTAGGTTATAGATAATGATGGACAAGACGTTGGAACTATGTACTCATTAATGTTTAAGAGAAATAAAGTTTTTACGAGAAAACAAATTCTTAATTTTTAAGTTATATTCCAATATCTTGCTTGAATATTTGATAGAAAATAGATCCGATTTTAGAAAAAATACCATAGTAATTCAAAGATACAGATTACCATAAAAACATCTGTTTTTTTTTCTATTCATATTGTATTTACAATCTATCTTTAAACAATAAATTTGTTTTTACATTAAAAAAAAATAAAAAATAATTTTCAGTGAACAAAGTTTTGAGCTAAAATTATTTTAAACATGAATACTATCATTGCTACATACTTTTTTTTGTACTATTGCAAGAGTTTAAATTGTAACAGAAATTAATAGATAAAATTCAATTTAATACAATTACTTAATACATCTTATGTGTATAATAAAATTATAATGCATTTTCAATTGTACAACTCTTTCAGTTCCATCCTTATTGAAATGGCAAGAACCATTACAAAATTATTTTATGACGTACCAAATGACGCTTTGTGAAAAAGATTGGAAAAACTTTTCGCATTTCCATTACAAGTTTGGTTTAATGGGTAACCGTGCCCCAGTTTCTCATTTTAGCAAAGTGGCAACATTGGCATCAATGTTTCTATAGCTACAGCTTAGTATGCACTTCTATATATACTTACTTATTAAAACTAATTATAAAAAAAAACAGCCATAAAACTTTATTATTAGAAGTTGGAAAGATTTGGTTGTAGTAATTAGCCAAAATTAAAAAAATTGAAATTATAGACAAAGTAGAGAAGTAGATGATTATGTTTATCGGAAATGACTCATTTGCTGAGTATGCTAAGAAATGCTATGGAACCTCGTGCAGTGTTGGGAGTGTGAGCACCCTGTGCATTTTATTTACTAATTTATGTACTGAAGGAAGAAAAGAAGAAGCACAAACTCAACAACTCAACTCAAAAACTAACAAAAAGGGCGTTCACGCTTTGATAGCTGAGTTTTTACACAACTTTTCAAAATTGAACTCCTCAACTCGACAGCCACCATGAGTACCTCAATTCAAATAGCTGTGTGCGTTTCTGCTATCGATAAATTTACTAAATTTGATCAAAATCGGTTGACTATATCATATAGTCCCCATAGGACCGTTCGGTCAAAAAAATTGTTTGGTGCAAAATTCGACTGATTTTTGTTTGTTTACGAAAATATCGTATCTTTTGGAGGTCTTAAGCAATATTTCAGACTTAATTGCAATATGGTGGTACAGGGTATCCCAAAGTCGTCTGCGCCCGACTTTAACGTACGCCATCTTTTTTATATGAAGTTTATCGTTCCGTGCGAAATTTTTGCATGCTGCCTTTAACGCATAAGTTAATTCATTTACGAAATACATATTTCTTAATTAAATTCCTACATGTCATATGAGTTGAGTATACTAGACACAAATATTTCAACTATTAACATATAATTTTAGTCCTATAAAATACATTCTTATGTATTACTTAAAAATTCCTTGTTTAGTTTCTCTAATATTTAACAGCTCTGACACATTACACATTTTGCTTGAATATTTAATTTTAAAATCACTTTGGCAAAAATATTTTTAAAAGACATAATGACCGAGTTAGTTCAACTATTTTACATATGTATATAAACTACTACATCTCAAGTTAGTTCCGCACACTCCTCTCTTGGTTGCAACACTGTTGCTCTCCATTCCCAATCTTAAAGAAAAGTTCGGCACGCTTTCCAGTAACATAAATAAACCTTTTAAAGCCATTTGCTGCACTCCCCCACAACACTTTCACTTTGGCCGGGAAACTCTATTGGAGAGGCAACAGTTCGCTTGAATTTTTATGCTGATTAGTTTCGTTAACAATTTCCAGCACGCGAAACTATTTCAACAATTTTAAGCGGCAAGAACTTGAAACATAAATTGCGGCGTTGCTGCACGCAGCTGCAGACCCAGGGATCGTCCATCCGTCCGGGCGACCACGAGCCCCTAGGCTTGCGCCAGTGTTGGCAAATGCCGAAAGCAAACTATTTTAATAAGTTTCGTTGCAGCGCTGAGAAAGTAATATGGCGAAATGCATATGCCGCACACGCAAGTTGGTAATAATGGGAATTTTCCGTAACGAACTGCAGCCATTAAAGAAACCCACACACACACACACACACTCCTAATGCAGTCAAGGACATTTAGATGCAAAATAAAAAGTGCTAAAAATTAAAGTCAGTTGGGGAGCTGTCCGATAGTGGTATGCTCTGTACTTGGTTTTTCTTAAAAAGTTCAATATCTTCACCGTGATTTTAGTCGGTACGAGTGAAATTGTTTGCGAATATGGTAAAATGTGAGGATTGTTAGCAAGAAATGTTCAAATATTTCTATGTAATACTCTCTTATAAGGCTTTTTACCGAATTGGGAGGATCTGGAATATTAATATATCGACATAAAGTTTCATAACTAGACGTTCTGCATAAAGCCTAAATATATTGAAATTCAAACGCTTGCACCTGTCAGTTGCGGATCTAGGATTTGGTCTTGGGGGGTTCTTCACTTCGAAGTGTATATACATATATCATATCTCGCAAAAGACTTTCAACCCATTTTTTCAACTTTTTGGGCCACTGTACCCTGTTTATTAAGTTTGTACAAGCCGAAAATGTATGTCACATACAGAAGGAGTTGCAGGACACCCCCAAAGTTACCTTACCGTCTATCTGAATGAACGTTTAGATCTCAGAGGTGGTAAAAGCTAGAGCAACCAAACTTTCAGATAAGATCCCTTATTATCCTTCGAGACAAGTTTATTTTATATTTTTGATCGGGGCTACAATATAGTGGACTTTCAGAGAACCTCGAAAAAATCAAAAGTTTTAGATGGATCATTCATTTGTTTATGAAGATATCGTAACCAAATTTGGCCTTCGTTATTTTATTTGTGTTCCGCAGCATTGTATCAAATTTGAAAAATGAAAATCGGGTGTTCCAAAGTTGTTCGCTCGACTTGAACGAGGGCCATCTTTATCTAATAACAACTTCTTCGGCAGAATTGGAATATATATCAAAATAATTTGTTTTACTTTACTTTTACTGTACCTTTTTTATCGAAAAAAAAAAAAAATATATTTCTGCATATCCCATCTAAGAACTGTCGGATCTGCTTAAAAGAAGGCGATAAGCTGCGTCGATAAAGTCGTCAACAACATTAAAAAATGTATCATACATGTTTCACAACCCTTTCCGAAACTTTTTTGTATCATTGTTGCAACATAAAACTTATTAGTTTTCCATTTCTTTTGGTCCAACAACTTTGTTTTATTAAAGCACAAAAATAAATCGAATTAAGTGTGGGAAGAAGGAAAATTACACAAGAGAAGAGAAGATGTTGGTTGACCTTTCTGGACAAATCAGCTTCTGATGACCCTGTATTTGAGCTATCCAAACTGCACATATTTTTTTAATTCTTAAAAAGGTGTTATAGATTCGCCTCTGCCGATTGATTTGATTCTAGAAGAAGCCATTAAAGGCAGTATTGAAGATTTTCGAAATTTTCGACCACACTCAATAAACTTTCAAAAGAAATTCTATTGTAGACTTAGTAAACGTCTTCATATGCGTTAATT
Source organism: Chymomyza costata (assembly GCA_018150985.1). NCBI lineage: Eukaryota > Metazoa > Arthropoda > Insecta > Diptera > Drosophilidae > Chymomyza > Chymomyza costata. The sequence continues at coordinate 368,350 of JAECWU010000244.1, read as the reverse complement.
TCAAAAAATTTTTTTCGTATTGGCAATACAAATTAAAAATATTACTTTTAGGAGAAGTTGCATTGAGAAACAATCTCACCTTGGCTAGGGAGATGGCTGTCAATCATTTTTTTCGGTACATGCTTTTATAGTTTATTTTTAAATTAATTAGATTTAATTTAATTAAATTGATAAATTTCGTGGGGTTTTTGTGGAAATTTTTTTCTCTCTAAAAATATTTTATCAATTTTTTTAAACATAAATTCATAAAAATGCTAATAATATCTAAGTAGGAATAGCTAAAAGCCTCTTTATTTTACGTATATTAAATATCATAATTTATATAAACAATTTTTTGAGAATAAATAAAAATAAAAAAATAAAAATTATTTTAATTAATTTAAAAATTAACAAATTTTTTGTTCCCCTATTGTATATCTTTTATTTTTACTATTCCTGGAAAAAAAATCCACTAGTATTAATTTCGTTTCGCTAGACTGGCCATTTGTTTCACTGTGCCTAGGCGAATTACGTGGATGAGGGGAATCATAGTGATAGATACAGTGTGCAAAGATTTTTTATTTTAGTATAGTCTACCACTCATACTTCCTGTGTCTACAATACCCTAACAGTAATACAGGGTATAAAAAAAGTCCACCCAAAAAAAAAAAAAAAAAAAAAAAAAACACGAATAAACACACATGCAAATATGCATAAAAGAAAAAAGATATAAACGCCAAACGGAAATAACAGGAAAATACCGTATAATAAAAAAATTTTTATAGAACTCTTTAGAAGGAGACAGAAATGTATTTTGTTGCATGTTGTTTTTGAGCTCTGGCTTATAACTATTGCCTTGTTGCTTCCTCTTGTGGGGAGCTAAGTGGCATGTAACATTTCATTATGCTCTATTTACTGTGTATATATATGTATATAATATAAACATACTATTTATGACAAGACAAGAGACCAATGGCTCAAATGCAAAAGTTGTGTTTTAGTTTAATAAGAGCAACAACTAAATGGAACCCAAGACACATTTTGGAATCATTTACTTATATATATACTAATATGGATAATTTTTTATTATATATTCATAACACTAATTTGTGCTGATAGAACCTTTAATTATTTAAAATAACTTTTAAAGAAAATCAAAATAAACTGAGCTGATGAACAGTGGGAAAAAAAATTACATAGAATAATTTTAATTAGGTGCGCAACTAACTGTTTGTCAATAGATGGCTTTAGCAGAAAGTTCTGGTCGATTTTGACATACCCAAAACTTCATAAACGAAGCTTAGGCATATGGTAAGCAAACTGCTATGGCACATTAGTGAATTTCTTTTTGCATTATTTACTTGTGGTTGTGTAAAAAAAAAATCATCATTTGCGGGAAGTGTTGATTTTCTTGTTCTGTTCGAAAAAAACGGCAGCTGAAGCGCATCGAGAGCTCCAAAAAGTGTACGGAGATGCTGCTCCGTCGCTTCAAAGACGGTGATTTTGATGTTGACGACCGTCCACGTAAAGGAAGACCCAAAACCTTCGAAGACGCTGAATTGGAGGCATTGCTCGATGTGGATTCGTGCCAAACGCAAGAAGAGCTTGCTTCAGCATTAGGAGTTACCCGCCAAGCCATTTCCAAGCGATTGCATCCGTTGGGAATGATTCAAAGGCAAGGAACTTGGGTTCCTTATGATTTGAAACCAAGGGACGTTAAGCGTCGTTTTTTCGCCTGTGTGTGCGACAAAGAAGGAAGAGTTTTCTTCATCGCATCGTGACGGGTGATGAAAAATGGATTCATTACAGCAACCCAAAGAGGAAAAAATCTTGGGGACAACCCGGTCATGCTTCCACGTCACTGGCTCGGCCGAATATTCACGCTGCGAAGGTTATGCTGTGCATTTGGTGGGACCAGGTCGGTGTTGTTTATTATGAGCTGTTGAAACAAGGCGAAACCATCACTGGGGAACGGTATCGAACTCAATTGATGCGATTGAGCCGAGCACTGCGAGAAAAACGGCCACAATACGAGCAGAGGCACGAAAAAGTGATTTTACTGCATGACAACGCTCGGCCTCACATTGCCAATCCTGTTAAAACCTACTTGGGAGCGCTCAAATGGGAAGTCCTACCCCACCCGCCATATTCCCCAGATATTGCGCCGTCCGATTTTTACTTGTTCCGCTCGATGGCACATGGTCTGGCTAATCAGCAGTTCCATTCATATGAAGATATCGGAAAATGGCTTGATTCGTGGATAGCCTCAAAAGACGAACACTTCTACCGTCAAGGTATTCGAACTCTGCCAGAAAGATAGGAAAAAGTTGTAGCTAGCGATGGGCAATACTTTGAATGAGTCATTGATAACCATTTTTTTATAATAAAGTTACATTTTCATCAAAATAACAGCGAGAACTTAGTTGCGCAATATTTCAAATACAACACATCTTTGTTTTGGCAGAGCACATCTGTTGTCTAAAATTATAAATTAGGAAATTAATCTTAAACATTTTTGAAATGTCTGTTTCACCAGTTAAAAAATTTTTGCCAGCAACAAAATTTTTGAGATCATTTTTTAAAAATGTTTCGACTTTATCTTAACTATACATAATACAATAATACATAGCTGAACTTCACTCCTTATTCGGCGATAAAGCACAATCGATTCATAAGTGTATGCTGATATTTCTCGAAATTTAATCGGGAACTTTTCTCGTAAATCGTTTGTTTCGCTACACATCATCTATACTATTGGTATATATGATATTGAAAAATCGTAAAGTGATGAAGATATTCCTTGACATAAGTTACATCAGTTGTGTTTGGGATGAACTGGATGAATCAATTAATTACATTTAGTCCGAATACGAAAACCAGGCAACAATTAAAATTTTAAAATTTTTTTCTTATAAGATTTTTTTTTTTTATGTGTATTTAAAAATCTTCAGAAGCTATCAATAATATGTACATATATATACAAGCACTCAAAACAGGAGATGATTTTAACCCTCTAGGCCCCAAGCGTGCCTCAAGGCACGTTTTACTTATAATTCGTGAATTTTCTCATTTTTAAATTATTCTTTTTATTTCTATATTTTATCTGTTTCGGGAAATTCCCATCTTGCGTTAGAAATTATTTCTGGTGCGTAATAATGCGTGCAGCAGTCGCTGCAGTCATTTGAAGTTGAAAATTTGTGCAAAATAGCAAAAACACTTTTTCTTAAAAAGTTGTGAACAAAAAAAAAAAAAAAAAATTTTCATTTGTTTATAGTTATGAAAAAAAAATTTTGTGTTGCTGCAAGTGTTGTTTTTCATAAAAAATTTGAGTTTTGAAAAAAAAAACTTTTTGTTTGCTTTCCACGAGTCGTCAAAGCTAACCCACCTTGAGGCACGCTTGGGACAGCTAGCCTATAAAATTTGTTTCGGTTAGTACCAAATGTATTTACGTTGAAGAGCGTAATTATACCAAAACATGCCTTAAACTGTCATGGATCGTCAAAAACACATAAAACTATCGTCCCTATCAGATAGGGAAACTCTGCAATTTTTGGAAACGATGAGTTTTGGTGAAGATACTGATGAAGAAGAAAACGGACTGGAGAGTTTTAATGAATATGTCCATTACGAGTCCAATCTTGGGATAAATAAAGGTACCAAAGAGGTTATTAATACAGGGTAAACTAATCTGAGTCAGCTTTGGAGTCTGACATGCTTTGGAGCCCATACGGGAGATACACTTCGATACATTTTTTGTCTCCAGACAATTTATCCCCCCAAACGCTGAGCCTGACAAAATCATCAGCATCGGAAAAGATATATATATTTATTATATGCTTTGGTACAGCACTTACACTGCTTGTTTACCTACGAACTCGTGGAATTGATTCCTGGGTACCATTCGCCTTAATCGAGTTCCGAGTTATGAGCTGTAAATGGATAGTTATCCAAAGGAAAAACTTAGAGGATCTCTATGGAATTCTGTGCTACCGTGACTGGTGTTCCTCATCAGTTCGGAAAGTTAACAAATCTCTCTGAATCCGTCAATCCACCTTATTAGGCACAAAACCTTTTGGAAACGATCAACGTGATAATACCAAAATTTTACGATTCATAAAATTTGAAAGAGTATTTACTGACACATAATAACAATATGGGTGCCGTTGATTTCATGGATAGATCTTTTGGAAGGTAGCAAATTCCTCTGAAGGCCAAAAAGTACACAAGCCGCTTATTCCTGCATTTGCTGCACAGCGACATGCAATTAAATTGCACCTAAGCCTAAGGACAAGCAAACATTGAAAAGCAAATATATTTGTAAACTTCAGATTATCAATTTTTTCTTAAAAAAAAATTAAAAATATTTATTAAAATAATAATAACAACAACAATAAAGAAATTTGAATATCTAGTTCTTAACAAAAAAATAGTATTGCTTGAAAATAAAAAAAATTTTGCTGCATCATCAAACTATTTTTATTGACTGATCGTCCCAAGCATGCCTCAAGGCACGCTACCAATTTTACCCCATAAAACCTCAACCTAATGCAATTTTTTTTTTTTTTAATTTTGTATTTTTTTTTTCAACAAAATAAACACAAAAATATTTAAAAAAAAAAAAAAAATTTGGGATCCAGAGGGTTAATTTATTTTAAATTTGCACAAAATAAAATTTTTGTATACTCTTAAATTTATTTGAAATTTTCCTTAGAATAAGAATAAAATACTTTGAACTGCTGTATTAAGTTCAAACATTCGGAAAATGAGCACAAAATGCTCTTTGAAAAGCATATCTTCTAAGAATATTTCTAAGCATTTTTAAGTTAGAATATCTTTCTTGGACTCTATATAAAAATAAGCGCGAATGTTCTTAAAATCTTTTTTATAAATTCGCAAATTAATAATTGTTGTTTTAGAACCTATCGTGAATCAAGCGCATTTGTACATATGTACTTAATATTATTCTAAAAATAAAAATATTTTACACTATTAAAAAAGTAAATTTTGGCATTCTTCATTAAAACTCTTAAATTAAGACCAAAAATTTATAAAAGTATATAGTAAACAAAAAACAAGGTTGAAGCTCTTAAACTAAAATAAATTAAAACTATATAAATAATTGATCAAATTGTAACTTTTCCATAAAAAATCAGTACTGTATTTAAAACTATAGTAAGACAAAAATTATTCTTGAAATGCACAACAAAACCTTTTTCAAGATTTTTGATTTTTTTTAATTTGTTTAAAGATTTATGTTTCGATAATACTTATTTTTGGTTTTAACATTACTCAACATCAGTGGAAAAAACTCGTTCTTAATTGAAATCTGAAATTCCGATTTTGGTCATGATTTTTTTTCCTAGCTTAATGTAACTTTAGTGATTTTGATTTCAACATTTTTATTTATTCAAGATTTCAGGAACTTACATTAAATAATCTCTAATTTCAATAATTGATGACAAAAGAGGCTTTCGCTACTTTCGTCGGATATCTTAATTTTTTTTTAGAGTACAATGTTTTGCAATATATTTTTAATTTTTATTCCTGTTTTTCTGAATTTTTCGAGCATATATAATGATGAAGCAACGTCAAGTCACAATGGTTCAGAAAAACACACTTATGAGAGGGGTAGCGGAATCATCCCTGAGACCAAAAAATATCCTCAAAAAAGGAGAAAAACTAAAGAAGAAAAGTTTAAATAAAAATAAACTTTCCCAAAATCACTGGAAAATTATACTGCGAATTGTACTACGATTTTCACGAAACGAAAACTAATCATTTTTATTAAATATTTTTTTTTTCGCTTTTGCGTGCTCCCAATTTCCTTTTTTTTTAATGATAACTTCTCATATTTTCCTGGCTTTTTCGAACAAACTCTCATATTTCCATTGCTTTGAAAAGCTGAGCAACTTTTATTGAAAGTTACCCAGACCAACATGGTTTAGTTGTTGGAAAGCTATGGGTCATTTCCATAGTAATTTTCTGCGTAGAATCCGAATCCGGGCCCAGAATTGGCCAGCACGTCAGATTTTGAGATATTTGAGGTTATTTACCAAAAAAATTGCGTTTTTTCCTACTTTTGAGGTTATGTACAGGGTGGTCTGTCACTCCAGTTACATCATTTAGTTCCACTCTTACCCTTTAATTTAAAAGTTCAAGAGATCATTTACGATTTTTTTTCGCAAAGTTATAGCTATTCAAAGTTACGAAGTATATCCCCTCGAGGATCATTTCTGAACTAATTTGCTGCGTAGAATCCGAATCCGAGGTCAAAATTTACCCTTCACGTCAGGATTTTGAGATATTTAAAAAAACACAGTTTTTCGGGTACACAGCCTCAAATATTTTAAGATCCTGACGTGATGGGCCAATTCTGCCCCGGATTCGGATTCTACGCAGCAAATTACTTCGGAAATGACCCTTAGCTGCCATGACCAAACACCGGGGTAAGTCTGTGTTAAGTGTCAATTGCTTTAGCAAGAATATCTTTTAAAATTTAAAATTTATTTCAAATGAATTTTTACCAAAAAAGTGAAATCAAATCGTAAACAATAATTTCATTCATTTTCTGGAGCACGCCTGACAATGTTTAATAGTATAATAATAAATATAAAATTGAATGCGCCATAATATATTAACAATAATAGAGAAATAAAAAAAAAAATTAAATATTTTTCAACTAAAATAGTCGTTGATGAATTTGCAAATATAGTACAGATTAAAAGTGTAGTCAAATTCAAAAAGTACTGCCACATCTCGAACATCGTGTAACATCTTTGTTTGCATCATCATCTTTTGCAAAACTTTAAATAAAATAAGAATTTACTTCAATTTACTCATACCTTAGACTGGGTTACTTTTATACTCTGCTCTCCAAAAAGAAACCAGCAAACAAACTCAACTACGTAAGATATACACAGACTGTCCTATAATAATATTTTCCTTTTGCAATGCATAAAATCATAATATATCTTCAAATGTATCTACAACATCATAAGGCCAGTACAAACAAAAATGAAAATAGTTGTAAAACATGAAAGCAAAATAGAGTAAAAGATATTCCTATTGAAAGTGGAAGAAGCAGAGGAAGATGAAGACGCAGGGCTGCATAACATTGGACCCAACGATAAGTGACAAATATGTAAGGCAAACAAATGTTTATTTTATACATAGTTAGTATATGACAACTTGATGGGGGGTCACTGGAAGCAGACAAAAGGCATGGGAACTTATGGACTGGCTGGTTGCTTGCTAGACAAGATGTGGAGCTGTGGAGCAAAGAGATGCACAACTGTCAGATAATTCCGGAGTGAATGTATTTTTGCAGCCATGCCCGCAGGTGACATGTTAAACGTCTTGTAAGCATTTTGCCCTAGCTTCTAGATGGCTTAGATAGACATGAACACAAACAACCACAATATATGTAAATAAATAAACAGAAAAGGTTTGACAAGAAGTGCCGAAGTTTTAATGCTCTTTTGGGCGAAACAGCTCGGTGCGAAAAAATAAGTAATTAATGTTGTTTTTTGCTGATTTAATAAAAAAATTCGAAAATTTACATTTACATTCTTATTGCAAATTCCTTGTGGAGGTATTCTTAAAACAAGCATTTTATTTTGAACTTTGGATCAACTTAATAAATAAATTCATCTTATAAAACTTATAGCTTATTATAAATCTTTTATTGGCTCAAATACAGCCTCTTTGATGCAAAGTTGAGGACTTTTTTTTAGAATGTTTTTAGACTGCTTATTCCAGAAATCAATCAATTTGTTATTCAAAAAACAAATATTTTTTAGTTGTAATATTTTTACCATCTGTGACCCTATGTTCCACCTTGGAACTCTAAGAAATATATAATTGGCGAAAATAAGTAAAGCGGGCCACTTTTTCCCAAAATTCTCCAAAACTTCTCCGATTTTGATGATTTTTACATATTTGGTTGAGTTACTAGTAACCACGTCAAATTTTATAGCAAAATTCCGATTATCTATCGAGTTATCGATAACTGACTGACTGTGTTTTTCATTTTTAAACTATTCTTTGACAAGCCACATCTTCTAAGCGAATAAAGATATTGACGCGATTTTTTTCCATGATAGATAAAATATTAAAATTAAAAAAAAAAGAATTTTATTTATTTTTAAGATTTTTTTTTTTAATTTTTTATCATTTTTAGTTTTTAATTTAGATTTCAAAAGTGATCTCGCACTTTTAAAAAGAAAGTGTTAATGTCATTTTATGCGTGTAAATTCACTGAGAAAAACAAAAAAATAAAAAGGTTGTAACTCCTAGAATTGTTATGCTTACTTAAGTGTTCGGACCTCGCATGTTCGCCATAGTGAACAGTACCCCGAAAAATGACAAATAAGCATGACTAGTCGGAATTGAAAGATAATAAGTTCAAACTTGAAAACGCCTCCATATAAACTGCTTAAAAAAAATAAATTGTAAATTTTCGATCAAAGGGAGGATATATTTCAAAATTCAATTTTGTTTACTACTGAAAATTTCTCTTGAAATTTTGTAAAAATATTATGGTTATAATTTTTAGATTATTGATGTTTGAAAACTTATACTTTCAATCTTAACAGACTTTGTGTTCTATAGGATGGATATAATATTAAGTAAGGTTTATAATTAAACACTTAAAACATTCCAAGAAGTCAATTTGAAAAAATGTTAAATTTTAACTGCAATATCTTTTAACTAATCTATTTCCTACATGTTACGAACGAAATCAAAATCGGTTCAAAACTATGGAAAATATGCAATTTTTATTTTTAACCAATGATATAATCAGCCGTCAGTTAGAGAGGCCGTAAACATAATACTTTGACGTTTATCGCTGAATTTATATAAATAACAAAAAAAAAAAGATAAATATAAAAAATTTATTAAATGGAAATAATAGCCATTTAAAAAAAAAAAATTTTAATATTATTAAGTAATAAAAAATAATGCATGACAAGGTTCGGCAAACATTGCTTCTTTTTTCAAAAATTTAAAATTTTCCGTGCTCCGGAAAACTGGAAAGCCAAAACGAACAATTTTATTCGTATTCGTTTTTGTGTGTTACGGAAAACGGTTTTTTTTTTTTTGTTGTCGATAGCGTCGCCTATTTCCCTTTTTATTTTCGATTAATTCGTATATTTCCCTTAATTTATTCGATAAATTATCTTGTTGTTTTGGCGCCTAATTATTAGCAGACATGATTGCCGCAGCGCTTCACCTCTGAATTACTTTATATTGTGAATATTTTATTTTTATTAAAATATTGGTAGTTCGTTGTTATTCTATCTTTTAAATAAAATCACACAAAAATATTACTCTAACAAAAATATTTATTGAAATTAAACACGACTTAGCTATTTTTGTTACAAGGAAATTTTCTTTGTGTAACGCGGTAACCCTATCAGTTATCGAAATGCCAGCGTGTTTGTAGTCTAAAAATTCGTTTTGGGTTGAGCATGCTACTTTCTGGTTGGGGTAACAAAACAAAAAATTATTACAAATAATAGATATAAATATCCAACTTGAAGTTGGATAAACAAAAAAATAAAAAAATAAAATTAACAAATTATTTCAGTATAAAATGCGTATTTTTTTAAGACTATTTTGCCAATTCTTCTTAATTCTTCTTGAAACAAAACATTCAGATTCAATCCACATACGAAATTCGTTTTGGCGAAATTGGGAGCACCAAACATTCGGTTTCAAAACGTATCCGAATAAAATGTTCGAATTCGTTTTCCGGAGCACGGCCGATTGCATACGAAAAGCGAATTTAATCAAAATAAATCCATGCAAAATTACGAATAGAGCAATTATGTATGTTTATACTTTTAAAAGTATTTAAGATTCATATTTAATATTGTTCCTAACGATTTGAAGATTAAGCTTATTGTTAAAATTTGTATGAAACCTTAGCAGGCAATACCTTTCTTTTTTTTTAAATTATAATTAAAACACTGTAAACCAATTTTAAAAATCGAATTATTCGTTCTTATAAGATATAACCACAAAAAGATTTTATTGGTATTCTTTTTAATAGGCTAAAATTCTATGAGATATTTTGATATATACCAGACCGGGATGAGAACCTATTGATCTTATCAAGAAATTATGGTAGCAATAACTTTTTTTAAAATTTTTTTTTTTCAGAGAGTAAATGTCAAAGTTTTATGTTTCTGTGACACCCTGTATAGTTTTAATAAGGAACTTCTAAGGGATTTACTTAAAAATTATATAAAATCAGGTCATACAGTGAGGACATTTAATAATTTAATTTCTCAGGAGACGAACGAAAATTTCTTGAATTTTACTTTTCAAACGCCTCATAAAGGCTCATGAGCCTACCTAAATGATGTAAACTCTTGCCTAGTCTTCTTCTGCTTGGTCTGATTGCTAAAAGCCTTTCTAAAACTTAATATACCCTTTCCAAGCTTCTCAAAAATAAAGAACTCACAAAAAAGACGCAAAAGTCAATATTTTATCTGCTGCTCGGCCTTTTAATATACATATATGTATTTTTTACAACTCCTTAGCTTTATCAAAAACTTCAAAAGGGTTGTCGTTGTCTTTGGGCTTAAAGCATATTTGATTATGTCATAAAGTAAAAAGTCTGAACAAGCCTTACATAATATTTACTTTGCCAAAGATAAATTTAACAAATATGCAAATATGTACAAGCCAAAAAATTTGAGTCTCTTGTATATGCTACTTGTAGATACAAGCTAGACTAGATAGCTTTTTGAAATTGAAAATTATTTTTTTCCAAATTTTTTAATATGCTCAATTTACCAAAAACTTTGTTTGATGTGCAAACGAAGCATATTTAAAAACAATTTAGTAACAACAAAGCATTTAGAAAAAAATATCAAAGTTTAAAAGAGACTGTAATATTTTTTTTTGCTCAAGTAAATATTTTGTGTCAACTCTGGAAAATATTTTATAGCGTGATGTAACTTTTGTGTAAATTTGGTAAAATAGTTTGTGTTTATTTGCATTATTAGAAGTTATGATTGTTGAATGAAGCAAGTAATGTGTCGAAAATCGATTTTTGTGTAGCATAAACTTATAAAATGTTTATCTTCGGACACAAAAAGCAACACTTATAAAACTGACTCTTTTTCAGGCCACATATTTTTTGTACATCAATTGACTAATTATTGTATTTTTTAGATTTAATCTTGCTTTTCATTTCAACCCGCTGCAAGCCACCCTCACTTTGAAAAACAATTCCATTATTCACTCCCTTTTCTCAGCCGCCATAAAAAATGCGTCTATTTAATGCTCTATAAAAACATGTCACCAGTCAATCACAATTCGGTACGCACTTTGGCACTCAATCAATCATTAAGAGGTCCATTAAAAACGGCTCATTAAATTATCAGAAAATAACACTTAAAAAAAAATAAAATAGAAAAAAGGTCTGGAGTACTTACCCTTTGAAGGTATTTCGGCCAGCGCAGGCGTTGCCATAAGCTGCATGGTGGCCAGCAGGATAATGAAGAGAGATGGGCGCATGTTGGGCCTAGACATGGGAGTCACGCACAAAGTTCAAATCTCTGCAAAGCAATTGGAAATTTTACACTTAAATTTTGCACGAAATTCGAAACAGTTTTCAACACACAAATAGAAGCATATACCAACATGGAACTCACACATACAATTGCAAACAAATACACTTGTAGTATATACATATGTGCAGGAAAGGGCGTAGATAGCTGGGGACTTTTTGTGTTTAGTTCCCCATGGTTTAGAGTAAGCAAATAAAATGTGTGCTTTGAAGACAGGTCATAATGCTTAGAATAATTTTGTCTTAATTTTAAGGTAGCTTCAGAGTCTCCCATTATATGGATCCCGGAACACAAGAATATTCCCTGAAACGAAGCAGCTGATGAACTGGCGAGGAATGGTGCTGCAAAACCAATATTAGGGCCTGAACCTTATTGCGGCTTTGGCACACACACCAATACACAGCTTTAAGAGAAGAGGAAAGGTTCTGACGAGAAATGGACTGGACTAGCACGGCTGGCTTACGGAAAGCCAAGCAACTCTTCGCACCTATAACTCAACTGAGTTCAAGTATTCCCTTAGGATACTAAGTGGGTTACTGACGGGACAGTTCTATTGTTATCGAGAGCTCGGACACATGCAGGTTTTGTGAAATTAAGGAGGGAACCTCCCTATATATACTTGCAGAGTGTAACGCCTTTGCCAGATCAAGGACATCCTTCCTTCGCGGGCATAGAGCATCGAATATGACATCACCCATTTGTTGCAGATATTGTGATAATTGAAGAGCTCTAGTGCTAGAAGGGAGCACAATAGATTATAGCTGTCGCAGTGCAGCATTCCCTACTAATATTATTATTTTTAAGGTAGCTTCTAAGTCAGAAATTCTTAATTTGAAAATATTTATAATTATTTTAAGAAGAATTGATCTTAAAAAGCATTTCGTGCTCATTTTAGTCTGAATTCTAAGATTCTGAGTACTTTATTCTTAACTTAGGAGTGAACCAATAATTGCCATAAATTCAACACTGAAATCATCTTCTTTAGAGCAAATTCAAAGTTAAAAGATCGGGTCTTTCTCTAAGTGTACCAGCTCTCACTGTTAACAAAGTTGTTCGAAGATTAAGGTTAACATACTCCTTATTATGATTTGGAATTAATATGGCTAAGACTTAAAGGCATTACTTCTTGAAGAAACGCAGAAAATTCTCCCAGAATTGCTTAAATGGACTGGTGCTACAATTTTTACGATCCTAAATGCATTGGGATTTATTGAACAGCATTGAGACTGGGTCCTATTAATCTTAAAGATTTGCGACGGATAAGCCAATAAAAATAGATCCATTGTAACTACCCTTTATGACATGGCACCCAATCAATTTGACTTATTTACTCTGAAATCAAAGATTAATAATATATTCTTATTAGAATATGAAATGCTAAAATCTACCTTAGCAAATGTCAAAAGTCAACAAATGATGTCGTCAGGCTATCGAAATCTTCGGTGAATTCCCTAGTAGCCCCAGAAAGTATGCTTTATTTCTTGAAAAATCGACACAATTTGAGATTCTTCAAACTTTTGCAGCGCTCACAAAGACCTCGTCACAGGCCAATATTAGACATAGGGAAGAATAAAGAATATAATGGAGACAGGGGATGCTGGGTGTAAATGGGTAGATTATTTAGTGAAAGTCCTTGTTTCTGCTTAGTCTAACTCCATGCTTAGCCATCTCGAAGATTCGATAAAAAGAGCGAGGTCCCTGAGATTTGGCTCTTGGTTAATTTGGATTTTTTTGTCAGTTTCTTTTCTGATAGATTATAGGGATTCCATTTTGGCTTTGAACTAAGCCCCCACTATGCAATGAGCGCTTCAGAAGGGGGGAACCGTTTTCTAGGGTTCTCAGAAGGTATTCCTCATTGGTGTAGTATGAGTCATATAGTACCTTATTTGATATGAACTTCATGTAATTGCTTCTAGGGTCCCTGAAGCACAGAGTGCAAGCTCTCAAGCAGGATCTTTCAAATGCTCTTATGTGTTCCATATAAGACGGCAAGATATTAAAACAGTTTTAGCAGCCATAGGTAATAATAGGACGAACTAGTTTTGAACATTAAAGTTGGTTATTGTAAGAGCTCATAAAGTTTTTTTTTTCTGACGCGCCCCTTCGATCACTAAATGTTTTCAAATAATTATTACGTAATAGCAACATAATATTTTAAAGGCCACAGTTCCAGATGTTTAGTTGACAATAACACAGGGATACATACGTTGGTAGCGTGTTGGTACGCTCGAGTGCCAGTCTGTACAAATTTCGGTACTTTTATTATTTACAATTATTGTTGCTTTTATACAATTCCAATCTCTACTTAGAATCTTTGACTGAAAGCTTAAAATCATTTGTTTGAATCCTAAACGAAACAATTTGTTTTTATGCAGATAGAAGCTGCCTTCTTATGTTATGGTACAGGATATCTCAATGTACGCCATATTTATTTGCCATTTATAGGCCTATAAACACTTAGTACCGCTCCCGAAATTGCAGATGCCCCCAAAAGCGAAAATCTATCTACGTCACTGGTGCAGGCACTGTACTTCGGCTTAGAGGGCGTGGTAGAGGCAGTGGCGGGATCGCATAGCCAGTCAACGTTTTCACCTTTAATCACTTAAACAGCGCGTAATCAACAGCAACAAGGGGAATAGCAATAACAACAACAGCAACAACGACAACAACAATGAAAGTCGATTCCTCGGCAATGTTGCAATCAACACCGACGCCCCAACAACAACAGCAACAATAACAACAACATTCTATTTGAACGTCATGATGGTGGCGTCTCCGTCGACGTCGACGTCACCGGCTATGATGATGACGTGCGGGTTTGCCAGCACTTAATGGTGTAATGTAGGCGACGATTCAGCCGGATGCCAACCAGCCCCAAATGTTTGTTGTTGTTGTTGTAGCTTACACGCGTTTTTGTTGCTCTTCTAAAGCTTTTTGACTTTGCCAACGTTTGTTTTGTAGTGTGTGTGAGTGTTAGTGTGTGCGTTTCCACTGAGGGCTGTTCAACACTTGTTTTGGCCAAGTTCTTCTAGGGTCTGGGTTTTGGTTGGTTTGGCGTTGCCAAGTTAATTTCAAGGCGTTGATTTGACGCATTTTGACATTGTTGTTGTTGTTGTTGTCGTTTAGATTAAGTTAAGACAATTAAATGAAATATGCTTAGACAACGTTTAGACAGTAATTTGATTTGCGTCATAATGGCCAAAGACACAGTTAAAGACGGCTTTGTTTTTGCCGTTGATTTGATATTGTTGCATAACTTGAGGCGCTTTGTGTGAAATTATAGACAATCCTGGTGATTACATTTGAAACAAGAGTAAATGTGGAGCGGAGAACTGTTAAGGAAACACAATTCTGGGCAATGGTGTAAACGCGGAATATCTATGGTACCAAGTGTAAATGAATAAATTCCTTAAGTAATATAGAACTTTATCAGTTGAAATTATAAATCTTTTAAGCAATTTACTGTGGTAAAATTTAAACACATAAAAAAATATTCACTACATTTGATTGCGCCACGATTTAAAGTATTTTCTCCCATACCCCTTCAACATATACACTTGAAACTTTCCCCATATACTTTAAATAACTTCTTTGTCATAACTTTCGATTATCATTGAAATTGGTAAAAATTTAAAAACTTATATGTATAAAGGAGTTACTGAAAACGATATAGACGCAAGAATTAAATAGGCTTTTACGCGTCTGAACAAAATATTTCCATCTTCAAATCTTGCGTACTATCGGTACTATTATATGGCTGAGCAGCTACAACAAAAGCTGCGTAGTTTCGTTAATCGATGTCTTCGCAGAATTCTAAAAATCTTCTGGCCTAACCGCATATCCAATGACGAGCTACGAATTAGAACGAATATCCCAGATATCAATATCGAAATTCGAAGACGCAAATTCGGATGGATTGGTCACACTCTGCGTAAACCTCAAGATGATATTGCTAACATGGCATTACAGTACAACCTTCAAGGAAGCAGACGAAGAGGTCGCCCAAAGACAACATGGAGGCGCTCAACTTTAAATGAAATTAATGGACAGCTTGCTACGGAAAGAAACAGGATCAGTAATCCTAGAAACATTAGCGAGCTTCGTGAAGTCGTGGCGAATAGACGACAAAAGAAACTACTTATAGATAGCCCAGTATAGAGGCAGCTCGAAATCACCGACGTCGAGCAGGGCTTAATAATAATAATAAAAAATTATGTATAAATATCGTACTGCACCAATAAAAAGTCGTTTTTCAATTGGAAAGTTCTTAGAAGGAATATGTAGAAGCGTTTTTTTTTTTGTTTTTTTTTTGAAAAAAAAGTTTAAAAAAATCATGATTGATCTTTAAGGAGCATACTAAAAATATAAGTAAATTTCACTTTTGTTTAAGAAAATTTCAGAGAGACCAAAGAATAACTTAAATTAAAAAAAATAAAAATTTAGTGTTCGTTCAGTAACATTTTTAAAAAAACAGACATTATCTGTCAATCGTTATAAGAGATGTATTAATAAAACCAATAAATAGGTTGGGCGCTATATGATATATTCAACCTATTTGGTCAAATTTGATATAGTGCATGGCTATAAAAAACTTCGGAACACCAAATTTGCTCACGATATCTTCAAAAGCAAACGAATTATCCATGTAAAACTTTAGGCTTTAAGAAAAAAGTACTTTTTGTACTTTTAAAAAATTCCTATTATTTCCATAACTTTTCTCCGATTTTAATAAACAACCGCTCACTTTCTTCGTAATCGATCGAATAAAACTATTTGAAAATGGTTGCAACAAAAAGATGAACTTATGTACAAAATCGTATGCCCAATGCTTACCAAAATCTTGATGTAAGCGACCTGACAGAAGTGACATCCCTATCCGTAAATCCTGAGCTTGTCAGGAAATACTCAAAATGGAGTATTTTGACTATGCCTTAGAAAAACATGAAACTGGATGTAGTTTGTTCCCTTAATTGAACCACAATATAATTTCTAGTATTTAACAATAGAAACATTGTTAACCCTAGATCTGTCCTTGGGGTACTGAGTGCCCCAGATAAACTTCAAATTTAATTAAATATATTTTCATACAAAATACAGTACGTTGGCATAGAGTGCCCAAGGACGGTAAGATGAAAGGACACGGTCTAGGTTTAAAAACATTTTTTAAAAAATTTTAAGTTAATTAGTAATTATGTTATTTGAGAAATTTACTCTGTAATGTGCAATAAGTCCGATTTTCATAAAAGTTTCAGAGAAGCTCTAGCTTAGTCTTGAAAATAAAGTTTCAGAAAAGTTTTAGCTTAGTGTTTACAATATTTGTGTGATAAAGTAGTTCATTAAAATTCTCTTTTAAATTAGTTCTGCGGCGAACTACTGTTTTAGTAAAAATCTAGTTCTCTTTTACAACTCAACTTTGCAAAGTTTTCGCAATAACTCAGATTCACTCACTCCATTTGGCAAACTGTTGAACCAAATCAACGGCAAAAGTTGCCTTTTTCTGATGGAGGTAGAAGTATTTATTGTTTGTTGTTGTTGTTGGGTTTGCTGAAGGCGCTTTAGTTGGCTAAACTGTTGGCTGTCCGTCCAACTTGTTTCACTCCCGGAACCATGTCAAGCTGTCGTCACAGTGTTTGTAGTCAAATCAACTTTGACAAATGAAATGATTACACAAAGTAAACAGAAAACACGTAATACAAACCACCTGTCAGACGGCAAGTAACAAAAAAGTTAACAAAAAACCAACAAAAAAATAGCTTGGCAACATTTTATAAGCGGCAAGCCAAAGAAATATGCTCAGCTGCAACAACAACAACAACAATTTGGCAACAACATTTGCAGAAATTGTAAAAGCAGCAACTTAAAATGCCAAAAACTGAAATGTTCCAAAAATGCAAGGATACAAAATGGTGGCTGGTAACGGTAAAAGGCAATGGCAAACACTTCCGTTAGCTGCGGGCAAAATGTTGAGCAAACTCTGCAACAACAACAACAAAAAAACTGTTGCAACAACAACAACAAAAACTGTTGCAACAACAACAACCACAAAAGAATGAAGCATAACAAAGGTTGTTAGTGTTGGTTGCCGCAGCGCAGTAACAGCAGCAGTTGCAGCAACACTGGCAGCAACAAAATGGCAACACCAAAAAAGGAAAAAAATTTGCAACAATCGTGACGTTGTTCGACAATGGAATACACTGCAGCCTTTGAAAAAAAATATGTTTGCTGTGAGCTAATATCGAGTCTTTAGTAGTCCAAAACTATATGTATGTAATGAGCATAGTGTGACCATATCAGTTTAGAGAAATTCGAAGATATTTGTCCAAAAATTTGGGAAAATTTTCCAAAATGCAGGTCATTTGACAGCAGGGGCTAAACGTCCCTTGACCCGATGTCTTCTTCAAACAAGCCAATTATTCGGATAGAGAAGTGGCCTGACTATATTCACTTCTGGGCCCGTACCTTTCCTGCCACAGTACAACAACATTATTTAAAACAATTTGTGAACAATTTTTAAATCAAATAATTCACAAAAATTTATGTAAAAACAAAAATTTTATTTTTTCTATTGTACATAAAAAAAATAAGAGAATAAAAGTTAGCAGAAAACAGAATTGATGGAGAGCTTTTTTCTTCTTGATAGTTGAAAAAACCTTTAGCCAAAATTTTGAAACACTTTACCAAGTTAAAGTTATATGGTATTTCCATTTCTCAATTACGAGTAGTCGAGACAAATGCTCAAACTAAGTTAATACAAAAAAAACATTTTTCGGAGCCTAATTAGATTTATGTATTCTAGATTTTAATTTCTTACAATCGGGATTGTGGAAGAAGAAGAAGAACAATAAATCATTTGCAAGCGCTTGATAGTAGTTAGAATGGTATTAAAAAAAAGTTCGATGTAAAGTTAGCCAAATTTCGGTCACTCCAAATTATATGTAGGCATTGCAAGGTACTATTATTCTATCGAAAAAAAATAAAAAAAGGGTCTCCAGGAAACTTTAATTTGAAGACGCATTATGCGGCTATTTTTGTCATTTTGTGTGTCTAGCTCTTTTGGTCTAACATCAAGGTGTTCATACCGGAGGACATACGAGTCGATCCTAAGCATTTTGATCTAAGGAACCAACGAACAAACTAAGAAACTTTTCCTGTCAGTCGCATATAAATATTACACAAATCTATCATCTCCTTTACACTGTCTTTTACAGGGTATTCCAGTAGCAAACCCAGCAAGCAGTACGAGATATTAGGTTAGGGTGCTGGGCACAGAGAAAAGTGAGCAGAGATAGCAAGGGGAGCAGCCAAAGCACCGAGGCCAGACAGCAACAATGGCGACGAAACTTACAAAATTTTAAACGCTTTTAATATTAAAGCCCCTGCGCCGGATAGTAACAACAAACGTATGACAAAGAGCAAGTTGTAAAGGGGAGCAGAGAGGGCGTATACGGTCACAGTCAGTGGCGTACACTGAAACATTCAGGGGGCTTCAATTTTGAGATACATTTTAGGTTAGTGTTACAACCGTGCTATATACTTGTTGAAAATTTGTAAGCGCCAGACCCTCCAGACTCGCTCTGTCTCTAATCCGCCCCTGGTCACAGCTAACCGAATGCAACAAGGCAACAGCCGCAACAAAAACAAAAACAACCATAACAAAGCGTAACATTGTTGTTGGCATGCAAAGCCGCGAATGCATGAAAGTGCTACGAAAAGCAGAAAAAAATTGGATCAGTTGGTACTGTGGCAGACAATGAAATACCCTGAAAACATTTTTCTAGGAATATTTTATTGAATGGAAAAGACGAACTGGAATAGGAGTATGAGGGGTTGTTAAACAAATTGTCAACATTTTTTTTATTATTAAGCTCACATAAGCTAATATATAAATAGTGGCTAACACTTTTTTGTCAGTTCTTAAAAGAAAAATTTAATTTTATATGGTAAGGGTCAGATATTAAAATTTTTGTTTATTTTTTTAGTTCTGAATAGATTAAAAAATTTTCAGCAAATGTAAATTGTAACAAACCAAGTTTTGACGAAGTCTTTTTCTAAATCTTCTACGAGAGACACACATAAAAAGTAAATTTGATTCTTCATCTAGTTCCCGAGATTAGGCGCCAGAGGTCAGATTCAATCGCAACGGTTGTTGCTTATCATTATTGCAAAACAACTTGTGATCGCAACGATCTCCTTCTATCTATTAAACAAAATAATAATGCCCTTATCGCTTGGGATAAGATAATAAAAAATAGGACTCTAAGTTTGTTTTACACTACTGAACTTTGAATACTTTTAGTCGTTTACGCTAAGAATATGAAATTGCCCCAAAGGAAAATATTTAGATATCTTTAAAATTAAATCTTAGCAATTGTAGAAACCATTTTCATTCCTAATGCAATGTTTTTTCTCAAATCGTACTTGGGCATTTTTTATTTTTCATGCGAGATGTCACTCAGATAAAACTTTCTAATAAGAATGGAAAAATCTCAAAAAGACAAAATCATTTTAAAAAGCTGATTATTTTGAATACACGTCTTGTTAGAAGCTGAAGGATCTGTACTGGTAACAATAGATCCTACAGAATGAAGTGCCGACATGTCGGTATGATGCCTGTTCACAATTGAAATTGTGCTTTATATTTAAGATCAACTCTCGCTCTAATATCTCAAAATAGATGCTTGCTTATCACTTGACTTCAACATAAAACTCCAAAATCAAAGAAGGATTTTTGAGCTACATAACAGATGTTTTTTGAATGATGTCTGCGTTTCCAGTATGCTGGATATTTTGTTTTTTCTAACTTACTATAATTTCATGCAAAATCGACGGTATAGACGAATTTTGATTAAATTTTTATCCAAAAATATGGTAATAAGTGCATTCTTTCGTATAAATTGTTTTGAATTTATCCGATTTTATTTATTTTCAATATAAAAGATAATAGCTCTGTCAATTTCAAAATTTTGATGGCGACTTTGCCAGAAGATACTGACTCAATTCAACAAGGTTCATTTGAAGAGGCATTATGCTCCTTTTTTAGTTATATGGTCTCTCTAGATTTTATGGTCTCTAAGATCCAGGAGTTTATAGGTACGAACAGAAGGACATCAGACATTTTAATGATGTCTTATATATGATATAACTACTATTTTTGGTCGAATTTTGTCAAAGAAAACTTGTAATATTTCGGGATTAGAAATATCATTACATATTTTTTCTCTAAAAAGACCAAAACCTGCAAAACCGAACGATGAACCCTTTTTTATTCCATTTAATGTTTATCCAACAGTCGGCAATTAAAAGTTACGCTTCGTATTTTTCGTTTTATAATTTTTGCTTGATAGTGTCTCCCTATTATTGTGTAACATACTTCAAAACAGTGTTAATATAACCTTTACAGCAGTACACCGCAACACAAACAACTCAACCCATTTTGAGAATATCCCAGCGTTTTTTCATGTCCTTGCACTGCAATGGTTTTTATTTCACTTTACCCAAGCTGCATTTTCATGCAGTTCAAGCAAATAGCTGGGCGGACCTGGACACCATTGTGGCCACTTCGTGACGAAAATGTTTCGCTTAACTGGATTTTAAAATATTTATTGCAACAAATTATTTCTGTTGGCCACACTGTTCCTTTTCACCATACAATTTTCTTGTTGTCGGTGTATAAATAGGTTTTTATGGTTAGCATTTTCAGGGATTGCCTTTATATGCAATAGTTATGTTCTCTTAGAGCGAATACAGGTCATGGTAGAATATATTAAACTAATTTCAAAATGTATAAAATGAAAAAGTATTTACGAAGGACTTAATACATATTTACGTAGTTTATTTGCAGATTATTATCATTAAAAGAATCATTGAAAACTTTCTTGCCCAAAAGAGCTTTTCACACTTTTTAAATGATTTTCTTCACTTTGATTTATTGATCTTTCTCCTTTAAATTTTTGGCGCCTTTCTTGTTTCTTGTATTTTTAGAAATACTAAAGAGCATGGAAGGTATGTCCTTGCACATTTCAGAAGTGAAAAATAAATATTTTAAATAGTATCTATGGAACATTGCTTTTAAACTTTGTAGCAACTGTGAAAGATTGTTTATACATATAACTCAGGGGCTTCACTCCCTGTTCGCTCGCCAGATTCCTACTTTTTTTTTAGACAGGTCTAAGTTCAAATATGAAAATATATTGTACTGAGATTTTCCATTTTGTTGGAAAACTTTATAGCTTGAGCTCTTATTTTTCAAACTTTAAGCAATTTGTACGAGAGCAGCAAACTTCATAATTTTTTTTGGGAGCTTCGATTGCGCTTAGCTTTGATTTATGTTCCAAAATCGACATAGATGTATAATATAATATTCAATAAATACTTATTTTGATAATATTTAAAAGTTTTCAAAAGTAACCAGGAAGGCTCGGTTACTATTTCAAATAAATAGTTAATTAGTTTTTTCTTAACGGGAGGTTCTTTCAAATTTGGTCGAGAAAATCGATTTTTTTTTCTCTTACAAAAAATGAAAGCTACATATTCGTAGAATATGCGAATTTCAAAATTTTTCGATGCGATCGATATTTATAAAAATAGAGCGTCTTGAAAGCACCTAAGTCGCACGAGCTGAGGGACTATCTAAAGGCTTTAAACGCGTTGAACGCGTAGCTCTTGATCTATTGTTCCGATTCCCTTCATTTAAGCCATGTTTGAAAGGATATAATTTGTTGTATGCCTTATACTAACAATACACATGAAAAAATATAAAATTGTGAAAAAAAAAAAAATTTTTTTTCGAACGTCCACATTTTAGTTAATTTTTCGTCAAAACTCATTTTGATTTCGTGTTAGGCAAAGAGAATTTCACTAACTTCAATAAACAAAAAACATTTTTCATTTCGGTTCACTACAAGAGGCTGGAGAGCTGCAATGCGAGAACGATATTTTGCGCGCAGAGGCAGACAGTATCCGCCAATTTTCAACCGCCATTTTGAATTTTGTCGAGAAAAAAATTTCCAATTATTGTACAATAAAAGTCGCATTTAACAATCAAATGTATTTTCATCATGTCACAAATAATTCCCAGACCTCGCCTTCTTTTCGGCTAAATTTGAAAGAACCTCCCCTTTAAAATACTTTCAACAAAAGAAAGAAAAATTGCACTTTCGTTCTAGCTTTATTTTATTATTATTTATAAATTTAAAGCTCTTGCATTTTTTTTTTGATACTTAATTTTTTTTGGCCGTGGTACAAAATTAACGCCTATTTTATCCTCGTTAGATTTTCCAATTTTCCTAACCTCATCCCAATATTTTTGCAAACCAGTTTTAAACAGCACATTTAATTAGGCTGTAACTAAGATAATACAATCAATAATTATTATTAAAAAATAATATGACGGGGTCAAAAGAAGATTTTTTTTTTTTAATCAGAAAATTCACATTTTTAAAGTTTCTATCTGGTACAATTCAATTAGAAAAAAATTTCATTAAAAAGGTTTCTTCAAGCCCAAAGAATCGGCTTTCCAAAAAAAAAAAAAATCTGCGTAATACTAAGTTGGTAAGTTTCACTAAGGACTATGCAGTCTATGTGAGACTTCCCCCAGGAGTCAACCGGTGTAACCTAACCTAAGTCGGTAAGTGTACATCGGTAGTACATGGAACATTTTTTGACATGTTAAATTTCTCGCCCTGTCAACTTGATCATAAAATATCAATACAAGAATTTTTTTTTTTAAGAGTAAAGATCACTCTAGCAGCTTTATAAGTTGAAAAATAAAAAAAAAAGATTGAATTGTTTGATTGAACCATCAACAAAGTTTATGGGTTTTAAAATTTATCAAAAGAACGCAGCTCGTCTCTTGAAATTTATTTTAATGGAAAATTATGTTGAGTATATTCAGATATTTGTGTTTTATGAAAATGCAATAAAACCAAAGTAAAGATCGCTTCAAAAAAGTGATCTAAAGCTAGGAATGTTGTATATTTGGGTGAGTATAAATTTTTGTAAGTCAATGACTGAAACACTGATCAAAGGTGACAGCATGCCAAGTAAGATTCAAAATATATTTTAACGTGCCCCCAAAACTTTTCTAGTGTTCGCCGCTAAATTGCTATTAAATTAAAAGTTGGCTACAAGATATATGTGGGATACTATGGATAAATACTATAGAAGACGCATGCTAAAAATAGTTATAAGACTGCATTTATCTTTTCTACACCATCAGTCAGTATTCCAAAACATTTTGCCGGAAAGCTATGAAAACATAAAACACTTCTCTAGTCTCATATGAGTATAATTCCTAAATCATCTTGCCAACAATGGCAATGCTTTTGCAGACCATTTCAACTACAAATTTCAATAAGCTTAAGTTATGCTAACAGTATCCTGTCAACAAACCATTTCCTCTTTATGTTTCAATAACAAGATTCAACTCTTTGGCCGCCATACAAAAATAGCAATAACAACCCGCCATTTCAAAGTTCACACAACAAACAACAACATTTGTGTTCAGAACTGTTTAAAACAAAAAAACATTTTATAAAATATACACAAATTTTTAATTACATTAAATTAAGCACGCAATGCGGTGACGTCACAAGTATTGCACTAGAAAACTTTCACTTAACACTTTCTCGAGTGTTGCCAGAAGCCGGCAAATGACAACACGACGGCTCTGAACATTTCGTGTCAAAATGCTGCAAACACTCGCGGAATTCGCCGCTAAATATGCAACGTGGAATGCTTTCTTCTTTAACGTAAACGTTCTACGGATTTCAACGCTAGATTCGTACTGAAACTCGGAGTAGAACAACGCATATCCCCGTCCGTACAGCTGAAAAACCGACGCACGACTGACTCTGGCCTTCATTGGTGGAAACGCACTGCGATGCGGCGCCTTTGGCCAGCCGATGGCTTTGGCTCGTTTCGTGCGATTGCTTTGTTCGTCGTCCATTCGTTTGGGATTTCGGCTTTTCGAACTTCGAAATTTAGTGAAAGGTAAGAGAAATTCATCGAAGAGAGCCACTGGAAGTGAAATGTGTTCATTTTGTTGAGACTGCTCGAGTGGCATAAGCCACTGTGCAGGTAAGAGAAGTTTGGCTTGGATGCGTTTGTTTGTGGACTAGTTAATATGACTTTTGGTTGGCAAGTTGGAGTTTAAAACAAAGTGTGAGCTTTATAGTAAATAAAATGAGATGAAATTTGTAATAGAAAAATTATTTTGCAAAATAAAATAAAATAAGAAAGTACAGCAAACAAAAATATTTGTATAATTTTGTTTTTAAGTGTTTAAGCATTAAATTAGCTAAAATTGTTAATTAACAAGCAATGGACATATATTTGACCATTTTACACAAAATAAAACATTTTCTATAACATAAAAAAAGGAATTTATTGGTTTAGTTAGACTACGCTATTATTTTTGAAGAAATTAATAAATACATTTTAAACTTTGACAAATTAATGTCAAAAAATAAATTATTCATAATATTTAATTCACAACAGACTTATTTTAATAAATAAATTAAATATCAACAAAACAAAAAAACCAAAAAATTTTTTTTGTTTTTTAAAATCTCTTTAATTTATAATATAATAACCCAGTTTTAAACTAAAGCTAACTTAATTTAAAAAAAAGGCGCGAGGTCCGTAAATCTCAGCTAGTACAAAACTACTACAATTCTAAAATGCCATTTTAATTTAAATTTCTTATATTTTTTACGTTGATAAATAACGATAAAGTAAAAAAGGTATTATTTTAATAATTTGATGGCAGATATAATAAATAACTAAAAATACAAAGTCATAAAACAAATTTTAATTTAGTTTAAAATTTAAGAGCAGTATCTATGTATCTATGTATCTATGTATCTATGTATCTATGTATCTATGTATCTATGTATCTATGTATCTATGTATCTATGTATCTATGTATCTATGTATCTATGTATCTATGTATCTATGTATCTATGTATCTATGTATCTATGTATCTATGTATCTATGTATCTATGTATCTATGTATCTATGTATCTATGTATCTATGTATCTATGTATCTATGTATCTATGTATCTATGTATCTATGTATCTATGTATCTATGTATCTATGTATCTATGTATCTATGTATCTATGTATCTATGTATCTATGTATCTATGTATCTATGTATCTATGTATCTATGTATCTATGTATCTATGTATCTATGTATCTATGTATCTATGTATCTATGTATCTATGTATCTATGTATCTATGTATCTATGTATCTATGTATCTATGTATCTATGTATCTATGTATCTATGAATCTATGTATCTATGTATATATGTGACTATGTATCTACTAATTACGCATCTAAGTGTGTAACTCAATTTTCCAAACATGATGCACAGGTTGAGCTATCGTCAGGAAAGCTGGACTGATTTCTGTACGCTTAAACAAAATCTATACTGTGAAGACCGATTGTGTAAAATTTCCATGTTAAAACAAAAATATAAAATTATGGTATTTTTTTGTTAATTTAAAAGAGTGCTATAGTAAAAATGCTTATTCACTATTATGCATTTTCAAGTTCTATCAAAATTTTTTTTTATTTCATTTCTAAAAAAAAAAACAATTATTATTTTTGTATTTGTTTTTGCGAAAAAAATATATATATTTTTTTTTTCTAAAGTCCATTTATAGATTTAGAATAGTTTTTATACAGCTTTAGAAAAAATTGCTTGAATATTTGAAATTTGTTTTAATTTTGAACTCTTTGTATTTAAAAATTTACTTTCTGGTTTCAAACAGCAGAACAGGTGAAATAATTAGTTTATATTTTTTTAAATTTTTTTTAATTATTCCTTAAAGCATAATGTTAATGCATACATTTTGAAATACTTAAATGTTGACTTAGGTCTAGTTTGCTTTGCAATTACAAGCTTTTCATTACTTTAATTTTCAATAATCTCCCACTATCTCTAGCTTAACTCTACATTACACTTAATAAACTGTCATAATACTTAGTTTGCCTTTTTGACCAATTAACAACCACAATCATAGACCATACTCATCAACTTCATTTAGTGAACACAAACTAAAACCTAAGTGCCAAGCCCTCACTTGACAACAACAACCAAATTAACACGCATATTCAAAATAAGTAAATAAATTGGCTTATCTTCTAGAAGCACACTAAAAATGTTGTCCAAATGTCAGAGCCAAAAGCAAAACTGGCAACCACAAACAAAATATACCACATACGCAACGTTGGCTGGCATCATTTAGATAAACATAACTCTAAAACTAACGCCGTTTCTCTCTCTCTCTTTCTCTCTCTGAGAGACTAAAAAACATGGCAAAAGTCCAAGCCAAGCATTTTACCATAACTGTGACAGTTCAGACAAGTAACAATAAGAGAGAGCATATAATAAAAATTTTAACATGAAGTTGGGAGTGACCGTTTTGAGTATACCCTTTAATCAGTTTGTGGGGATTTTTTTTGATGCTATCGTTCCTTAGGCGGCTTAGAGCGAAAGAGTACTTGAATCCAGCTAGTTCTAGTGTATAAAATTAGGCATGCAAAGGAACAGAAACATTATTATTAGTCCGAGATCTTTTGAATAGCATTACCTTGTTTCGTAAACTGGAAGTACGCCGGATAAGAAGTATCTGTGCGAGAGTTTTGATGGTAAATATATTTCATTTTAGATATCCTAAAGTCAAAGGTCCTTTACCGAATATGCCGCGGCTGGCCTTAATCAATTGCTTGTTCATTCTATAGATCTCTATTTATCTGGATTGCTACATATAACGGTCTGATTTCTATTTAAAAGAGAGTAAGTTCTTTATAAAAGTTTTGAAAACCGATCAGAAGACGTGATAATATCTTTGGAGTTTCATATAGCACACAAATCTGGGTAATAATTTGCTCCTATGACGAAGATTAAATAAGAAATTTGTCGTTTAATTTTGAGAGAAGATTACCACTCCTATAACTTCTTACTTAAGCTTGTTCTACCTGATGGGTGTTTCAGTTGTCCAATCCCCAGCTTGCAGCCTTTATCCTGATTCCAGTAGCAGGTCCTCGTGTTGTTTAATTTTTGAAGAGCAATAAATTTCCCGCAGTTTTGTGCCCATGCCCAGCTACCCTGAGGGGATTGAGTTCCTTGAGTGATACTTCGCTTTTGGATATAGCATAGTTCAGAGAAGTGGAAGCCTTTTAGAGTGGTTAAAGGGAATGGAACGGCTCAGTAATAGCCAGCGAGGTACCTTCTGAAGATTGCATAGATCACTGAATGATATAAGGTGGCAGTTGTAGACAACTAGAGAAGTAGTTCACGACTAATACTTTATTAACATTATCCTTAGAATTTATTTTCCAACAGATTTTTAAGACCAAAATGACATACATGTATAGTAGCTTTTTTTTATTGGCATTAATTATATTTTCTTCAATGCAGGGCGTTTGGAGACGTGGTGAAGTTTTGATATCAACTTAATCAGCTGTATACCAAATTTGGTGAAAAGCTTACTGACAGACGGATACATCTGGAAGGTTTTGGCTATGCGTGCTTATCAAGAAAATTAATAGCTTAAAGAATCGGAAATCTTTCTTCTCCCTGTTACAAACATGGAGACGAACTGGATATACCCTGTTGCTCTATGAGTACTGGAGTACAAGAACTTTTACAATGACATTGTTTAAAATGAGCAACAAAAAAAGGAGAGGAACAGAGGAGTGGAAGAAAAACCTAACCAAATTATTTGGGTTGACTGGGTCAACTAAGGCTGGGGCTAGGGGGTTTGATGAGAGCGACAGCTACTTGCGCTAAAACATTTAAAACTGCGAACAAGTTTTTGGTGGAGCTTGTAAGGGGCAGGGGATCAGGGTGGCGTACCAGAAGCAGGGTCGTTGCAAGTATTAAAGGCAACTGCGGCTGTTGTTGAAGCTTGACCAACATTTTATCAAAAAATGGCAACAGTTTTTCAGATTCTTTGTCGGTCTGGCATCATTTTTCACTTGACATTGCTGCAGGAAAGAGATGGTGAGTGGGAGAGAAGCAGAGGGAAAAGCACAAACACACACACATACAACGTTGACAAACGGCGCATCAGTCAACGGAACAGCATGAGCCAACTGGGGGTCAAAGGGGGCCACAGCCCTTGTGCGCGTGTGTTTGTTAGGGGTGTCTGTGTCAGATCCATCTCAAAGCGCATTAAAACGTATTTAGAAGTTCAACTCAAAGTGTGTCAGTTATAAATTTATTTTTAAAGCAAACTTTTTTATGCCTTGTTTATTTTATTTAACTTTTTTTTTGTTTTTTTCCCAGTAAAACGTTTTAACATTTTTACCAAAAAGTTGAAACAAATACACGACAATCAAATGTAAGATACTTGGGGAATGGGACAGGGTTACTTTGCTTTCGGGCAAAAATTTCTAAATCATCCAAAAAAACATTTTAAAGTTTATCGTGTTTACATTTGGAGTTTACACATGGCAAAGAGTTTTCTATACAGTTTATATTCAGGCAGAAAATTTTAAAATATTTTAACTTTTAAATTAGATGCTGTCATTTGCAGTTATAGGTTTGGATATGTATGTAAATTCAACAGGTGACTTATTTTTTAAAGAGCTTGTGTTTAATTTTAAGGTATTTGGTCGAAAATAATAGTAGTTGGTCGCTTTTTGAATTGAGTTCGATTATTTTTACGCATTCTGTGGAGATGTTAACTAATTGAAAAAGTTACATTTCTCATCTTGCTATTAATAACACTAGTTTACACGAAAAGTAAACCTTCATAAAAAAGTATTTTTAAGGGTAATTTTGGGTCGTGAACTCGAAAATCACAAGCTTTTTTTGAAGCACCGAGAGAAAACCTGGTTTTGGGCACTTATTTCAGTTATTCGTCAATATCTCGTGAACAAAATTTTGTATCGACATGAAAGATAATTATGTAGATCTTTACAGACTAAGTAAAAATTATTGAAGTTGCAAGCAACCAATGTTGAAAAAAGTGTAATTTTCGACCATTTTTCAAAATTACAAATATTGGGTTGGATTTTTAATAAAAAAAAAAAAAATGTTTTTAAAATTATGTTAAGCTATAAGCTGAAAGAGAATTCTTTTTACGAACATTTCGAGTCTGAGATCTTTAAAATTGAGTAATAACTGTAGATGCTATCGAACCATACACGGAAGTTCCCATCTTCCCTCATTCACACTTTTGTATGAAAAAAAAAATGCTTCATTCATTTTTTTGCATTCAGTTACGTCTTCACGAATTTGTATGCAGCTGTAGTCGTGATTAACTAATATACAAAATAGTCGCGAATTTTTATGTCAATGCGCGTAAGGTAAGTGGACGTTGTTCTATGATTTTACTGATGCTTTACGTCAGAAGTGCCAGCGCAAGTCCACTAGATGGCGGCAGCAGTTAAAACATATGTTATGTTTCGCCACCACAAGCAACAGTAATGTGCAAGCATATTATTATGGCCGTAACAAATGGCTAGCAGACAAAGCTATTACAAAAATTAATGAAAGTATTAGACACTATTTTTTATTAGTTTGTCAACTCAATCAAAACTACCGGAACAAAATTGCGATGAATGTCTTGAAAAAAAAACCAAATCCGACAAAAAATACCATCTTTGTTTATATGCAGACAGTGGTCTTTACGGCATTAATTAACTTGCAGTTCGAATTTTGGAACTGCATACCCACCACAACAGCCTAACAAGTTAGAAAATAGTTTGTCCTCAGCAACAAGATCAAGTTTAAAATGTAATACAAAAATTCCAATAAATAGGTATTATTATTTTAAAGTGTTAAGAGTGGTCGGAACTATCGATGTGCTGGCATTTTTATAAATGGCTTTAAATATTATAAAATTATTAAAATTTTCTAAGTACAAACAAAATTTTCTTGCATAACATTTGTAGGGAAAGTAACTGAAAATCTGAAATTTTTGTTCATTAAAATAATAAATAATAATATAAATTTTTTTCATTATTTTTTAGTGTCAAAAAAAAAAAAAGAGTAATTATGGAGTAGTTATGGAATTAATGCCAGCAATTGAAATTTCCGACCACTGAACTGTTGTCCAAACAAAAAATCTTAAGTGTCCATGGGTATGACGTGTACACATTCGCTTATCCGCATATTTTGTATGGTTGTGTGCAGCACCGGTGTAGTTCCAGGCTTGACACGATAATCCAATTTCCGCTGACCCTTCTGGTTGAGAATTTTATAGCTGCGTAAATATTCGCTGCAATCTTTGCGAATAACGCACAGATCAACATTCGAGCCAGAGCACAAGTCATTAAAAACACCTGCTTTAATTGCGTCACAAACCAATTCTTTGGCATATTTTTCGCTCATATCGCACTTCCAGCGATCCTCGAACACGGCCATGGCGGCACAAGCACCAGAGCCCATGGTGGCATAGGGTAGCTTAGCAGTACTGCCACATGGATGTATGAAATAAATATGCGGACCATGCTTGTCGACACCACCTAGTACAAAGCCAGCGTTAATCTGGCCCCTAAAGCGAAAAAGCATTTGCTTTAGCAAACGTTCGACGCTAACTACAGGCACCTGGCGTCCAGTATTCAAGGTCTGCAACTCGATTTCAGATTTGATCACATCCGTAGCACGATTAACATCTGCTGCAATGCCGGTGCCACAACAGCTGGAAATGCATTGTTCATGGTATCATGCCAAAAGGATTGCTGTTTACTACTTACTAAATGTGATTTGCCATAAAGTGTATTTTGGAGCAGTTTTTGTCGGACACAGTGGCGCCCGAGGTGCAACGTGAGTCGGCTCCAAGTACAACGCCATCTCGAAAGACAATACCGGCAATTGTGGTGCCAGTCTTAACTGGTTTTGGCGGCACAAAGTCATCGATCTCTGGTAACAGTTTTACACTAAGTAATTTTATAAATATCGTAGACGTACAAAAAAAACGAAATACCAACATACCGCATGGAGTTATCTAAATTGAATCCTGATGATGCTATATAACGTGAAAAATCCATCTTTGTCCAATATTACGTTACTGAAAAATTAATTTCTACCGATTCAGCAGACAATACAAACGACAATGACATTCAGAACTGACAAAGGCTACTATTTTGAAGCACTTATTTCATTTATGCCATATGGCAACAAGGTGCGGATCCAGGATTGGGTGTTAGGGGTGGTATTCACTTCGAAGTGTATGTATGTAAGAGCTCGCAAATGACAGTCAACATATTTTTGCAACTTTTGGGGAAACCCCCACCACGTGGATACGCCACTGCCCACAACTCAATAGCTAGCGTGAATACCCTATTTGCTATAAACACGACTTTTTGATTTATGCTATGGGACCCCGCAAAAATTGTGTCGCAAATATTTTAAACTTTTAAATTAAACTCATGAATTTCAAGTCTTGGACACAAAAAAAGCTGGAACTACTCTTCATGCGCTTTAAATTTGTCAACTATGCGGCTAATGCCAGAAACAGACAACAGAAAATCTTCCTAGCCCCCACAAAACCCTTAATATAGACACCAAGTAGAAGAAATTGTACGACACTGCTGCACAAAAACAAATCCTTTGACTGCAAATCTGTGTGTAAGTTTGCTATGCTAAGGAAACACACGGAGCCAGGGGATCAGCATTTAGCCGAATTTCAGGACTTGACTGTCATTCCGCCTGAAACGACACCCAAAAGTGCGGGTATTAAATGAAAGTTGCAGTTTTTGGTGCAATTGACGTAGATTGCAAAAGTATAAAAAGAAAGTCCAAAAAAGGCGTAGTTAGTGGAAAGTAGTGGGGGTGGATAGCTCTGGTCCTTGTCTGAAGCCAAGCAGCTGTACTTGGTCCTTTTTTGGCTGGTGTAATGGCATCCAAGTGGCAAGTGTCAATTGATTTCTAGGGAGTGTCCTGTACAGGGCACCATAAACGTTGTTGGAAAAGTCCATTGTTGTAACGTGTATTTGTGCTTAAAGCGCATTAGCTGTGGAAAAAATTCGAAACTATCTTGGAGTTGCAAAATAGTGAAATACACTGCACTCAGTTGCTCCAAAAGAAAAAGTTTTTATTAGTACCTACTTAATTTTGAACTGATATGCTGAGGAGTGCTTGTGTATACAAGTTGGAGGGAGTGCTATGGGAGAAAGTGAAAAAAAGGGAAAAAGTAAACTTTTCCTTGTTTGTTAGGCTCACAAAAGATCAAATTTGATGAAAAAATAATTATTATTGTATCTTATAAGGAAGGACGT
Source organism: Chymomyza costata (assembly GCA_018150985.1). Classification (NCBI taxonomy): domain Eukaryota; kingdom Metazoa; phylum Arthropoda; class Insecta; order Diptera; family Drosophilidae; genus Chymomyza; species Chymomyza costata. The sequence continues at coordinate 335,546 of JAECWU010000244.1, read as the reverse complement.
CTAAAACAGATGCATTTTCGAACGTATCTTAAGAAGTTTCCATACGATCTTATAGCTTGTAGTCTTAGGAATGCTTGTAAAGGGCACAGGGGCAAAGAATAATGCACATGGTCCAAGGCGATATATGTATTCATACGGACGCTTCTCGAGTTGATAAGTTTTTGGCATAGGAATTTGAAGGTCTCACAGTCCTCTTTCTACCTGTTACATACAATCTGTAATACCCTTGATCCCGAGTGTACAGGGTATAAAAACAAAGCTGATTGCATTAAAAGCGTAAATTGCAGCTAAAATTCAAGTGCTCAACAAATATGCTGACAAGATACAAGAAAAAAAATTAAATAAAAATCCGAAAAACAAAATGTAAAGAATGCAAAATGTCCTCAATGCAACAATACCAAACTGCACTCAATTCAGAGTTAGAAAGGGAGCCTTTTTTTTCTTTGCATTTTTGTGACTTTTACTATTGTCTTAAAAAGGAATACGAAAGGTACTTAGCCAGTTTTGTCTGACTAACTTTGTCTGGCCTACAATTTTTGCAATATTTTTTCAATAGTTTTTTGCCTTTTTTTTAAGGCTTTGTCATACAACTTGTTTGAGTCGCCTTTTGTAGTTTATGCAAATGCACATTTGTTCCTTTTATAGAGCAGTCTAAGCTATAAATTCTCAAATTTATCTATAGGATACGCTTGCTGTCAAAGCCAAAGTAAAGAACTATTAGGAAGGGTTGTTCTTATGAGCTGGCAGGACCGACATTGTTACTAACAAGCCGTATGGCAAAATTTAAAGTGCCTTCAACTTAAGCCCCATAACTGACAATTAAGCAAAAAATCTCAAAATATTTTAGTCACTGGGATTTAAAGCTAATTTCAACGTTTTCTTTAGGGCCTACGTGTATATAGACCTCTAAATATATTAGAGTGGTGATCCAGAAGAGAATCCCGCGCAGTTCTCGCTAGAATCTGCGAAATGGGAAGTGCTGGAAAGAATATTAAAATTTTTGGAATATTATTTTGAAACGAAGTTTATTAACGTAGCTAATGGAACATAGACGAATCAAAAAAAATTATGGTTATTCTCGAATGAGTATAAGGACGCAGGAGCAGACGTCTTCTCTAAAGAGCTCTCTCGCTGGTGTAGCGTTTTTCAGGCCGAGATATTCGGATGTCCAATGTACTATTTCTTGTCGATAGCTAGGCAATCAAGGCTCTGCCATCGCATACGAACTTATCCGAAGCATTGGCTAACAGTAAAAAGACCTCTTCAAGACGTCTTATCACAAATTAGTGTGACACTCAGAGCTCAGGCGGAGAGAGAATGGACAGAAAGTATCCAACACCTCTTTTGTGATTGCCCGGCACTTTTTAGGAAACGCACCCAGCTTCTGGGTAAAACATTCTTTGAAGATCTTGACAGTCTAGCAAAATGTGCCTATAGCGGACCTTGACACTTTCATCGAATCCTCTTAATGGTTCTGGAGAAAAACCTAGAAGATTAAGAATGCCCACCAGCTTTGACCTTCGAACTTCCGAAACATTGTTGCCCCATACCTTTCGGTTTTTATTTATTATAATGCATTCATGTGATATATGTAGTTTTTTGAAAAAATACAAATTTCGAAGGATATTTTCATTAAAAAATAAAACAAAACTTCTTGTAATGTGTAGGACTGACTAAAATAAATTATGCTTCATCTTCAATATCCCCATCATTACCACTATCGTTACCTTGGTGTTCACCGTTGCCTGCAGATGTTATAATTTGCCCTTGTGGCACCGATATTTCAGGTTGCCAGGTGGCAGCAATAGTCATCTCGCCGTCCACATTTCTCTGCATTTGAAGTTCCAATACTGGAGTTCCCCCATTGGTCGCGCCATCAGCTGACTCTCCAACTGATAGTGAAGCTCTCCAGTCACTATGACCAATACTAGCCAAGTTAATCAACGATATAAAAGGTGTCAGGGCACCATTTTCATTGTTTTCCACTGAATTTTCTGTTGTAGAAGATACCTCTGATATGGAAGATTCCGCTGATATGGAAGATTCCGCTGATATGGAAGTCCCTTCTGATATGGAAGATTCATTTTCATCATAATCTGCATTGAAACTTATGTCTTCCGAATGACCACCACTACTATTTGCCACTCCTGAGGATGATAGTGAAGAACCCGAGTCGCTTTCCTCTTCTATCGGCACATTCACCAAACTTGTAGGTTCTACGCCACCACCATCAACGTTTTGCAAACAAGAGACCGCAAATCTGGTACCACACGATGAAGATGTTTGAAGCGGCATGCTCATCATCGGTCTTGTAGCTCCCAAGCCAGCATCAGCATCGCCTTCAACGCCTTCATTACTATCTGTACCAGTATCATCTAACTGGCCGTTTGCTGCAGCTCTCTCAACGCCTTCCTCAAACAACATTATCAAACTCTGCCGCATAAAATTTGCAGGCAATTGCGTATTCTCTGCCCTCAAGACCAATACGCATTGCTCTCCCGAGTTTAAAGGCTGCAGTAGCCGAAATTTACCATCACGTAGCAAGCCGAAATTGTCCAAAACCAGTGACGATGTCGCCATATGACTGCTGTTAACAATTTGCTGAATCAGTTGCATAGGGCAGCCCTGAGAACGCAGCGAATTATCAAGATCCACGAACATGTTGGGGTCAGGTGTGAAGATAAAGTTGTCCCAATTACGCACAATTGCCACAGGAAGCTTTTGGGCCCACTTTATCAAGCAGAAGCGATCACAATTATTGCCGATTTCGGCGAGAAGTGGAATATCATAACGGAGTGATGATAAAAAATAATGAATGTTTTCCAATTCATTGGCATGTATATTGATTGTCTGCACTTGCTCGTTTTGTTTAGACTGCAACTGCTGTATCTGTTCTCGCTGCTGTTCCATCTTAATGCGTAGCCGGGTCAGGCGGCTACGTTGTATTGACTCACTACGGGGAACAAATATGCTGCAGCCATTGTTACAGGCTACTATTAAACTGGGATTCTTCTCACAACTGCCCTCATGCGCTTCTAGGATGTCCAGAGTTACCTCCATCTGGCAGCCGTTCGCTGCAAAAGTGCATTTTATTTTCAACCGACCCAAGAGATTGCGCATAAGCCGGGATGCGCGAGATAAGTTTTCCAATCGCATCGTGTGGCCACTAATTGGACATGTCGGCCTATAGCTTATCCATCTCGACACGCACTCATTGCAATAGACGTGCTCGCATTCAGAACATTGTGAGGGATTTTGGAGGACGTCCTTGCATATGCAGCAAATTAGTTCCTCATCAACTGCTCCTATAAATCGCGTAATATCGTAGCCCATTTTTATTTAAGTATAAGCAACAAATTTTTCAAACTTTAAATTAGAAAGTTTTACTACTGTAAGCTTAAGATTTAAACTCAGTTTTGACATATATTGAAGTGCTTTCTTGTTAAGAAACATCTATGACAGTGTTGCCACACTGTTAACTATTTATTTCATTTCATATTCAAATGACAGCAAGGCCATTTTGTGTAAATAAATGTCTAAAGTCTTCAGCAAAAGACCAAAAGATATGATGATGCATGTAACCAGGATTTTAGTCCTGTCTAGGATATTTTAACCGTTGAATTTTTTAAAGTAACAAACCTTTCAAAACTTTGAAAGTTTTGGCATTTTCAGTTGGTCTCGACTGTAAATAAAGACCTACTTCTTACTTTTATTTTCACATACAATCTATAAATTTTATGCTCCGAAACCCTTTTATAACTTATTTGCTCAAATATCGCTTCAGTACCCTTTTTAGATCGACAAAATTTTCCACATAAAATATTGAAACGAAAACTCCTCAACTAAAATGTATATAATTTTTGTGGCCCTGTTTAAGGGCAAATAAATCAAATTAATGTGTACTTAATATATCCCATTAAGTTTTTATTACCTGCGTCTTGCACAAGGGTAGAGTTGGGTACTCAGGTACATATTAAATTGTTCACCACATATATACGGATTGGATTAGGCGTTGAAAGTTTACCAAACCAACAAGTAAAATATGTCAATTGGTAGCAATTGGGTCGAATGCTTGGATGGGGAATAATTTGTGTCTTTACTTTGGTCGTTTACGGGTTAAATAAAATGTCTGAGCTGACAAAACAAAAGGGACAAATGCGATAAGTTTAGGGGTCAGAAAGATTAAGGTCTAAATCCTTAAAGGTAAGAATTTAAAGATTGTATGGAAAGGCTGCTGAGGTAAAGCTGTTAGTAGCTCAATCAAATATCTTAGGAGTTAAATTCTTTGAATCGACTTGTAATAAAAACTAAATTTTTAAATTTCTGTGATTTTTTATAAAACGGCGAGGTGGCATGGAAAACTGAGTCAAGCATCTATTAAAATGTACCCCAAAAGCAATCTTGAAAGCTATGATTAATTTTTTTTTAAGAAGTTGCATCAAAAAATAAATGAAAGTGAATTGAAAAAGCTGATTTTTAATTTCACTAATATATACGGATTGGATTAGGCGTTGAAAGTTTACCAAACCAACAAGTAAAATATGTCAATTGGTAGCAAATGGGTCAAATGTTTGGATGGGTATTGTATATAATATATATCTTGATAAAAAAAAGGGCTAAGGAAGAATCGTAATAACGAGGGCAATTATTAAAATAAAGACAATCGGAAAATGGCTATTTAAAGTTTGATTGACTCCCACAGATAGCACAAAAATGAAAATTAGAAAAATGGCACCAAAGATAACGCTACGTCTCTGAGACGCACTCTCTCTCTAACCGCTGTTGAACAACTATTTTGTACCCTGACTGAGCAAGCTGAAAGTAAGAATTTTGTAAAGAGACGATCTTCAAAGACGGTATATAAAAAACTTTAAAAGTTGTACATCTCGCAAATATACGTAATCTTTTGAGAGTTAAAAAGTTTTACTAAGAAAATTCAACTTCAGATTTCTTACCAATTATTAATAAAAGTTAAAAACCTAATTAATATAAATTAATATGTTATTCAATAATCTATTCAAGCCAGCACTTAACTTCTGATAAAAGCTGCTGCCAAAACACTCGTCAATAAATACTTTCACCTTTAAGCTGAGCCAAATATCGATGTTCATAAAAAACGAAACTCGAAAAAAACATTTTCAAAAAAACTGGGACAAGCCTGTGACGTGTGCAATATGGCGAGTTATGTTCGCCATTTCCGTTGGCTTTCACAACTCAACGCGTCCATTTCCTCTCTCAATTTCTCTTGCTTCAGCTTGTGTGTGTGTGGGCTCTCTTGTGGTATTCAAAGCATTTAGGCAATCCAGCGACCAACTTCAGTGGCTTTTGGTTTTATCGCTATCAATTTACTGCCTTTCCAAGAACGCATTTTTATACACTGTACTCTCAATCACAAGGGTATTATGGATTTGTGCAATCTATGGAACAGCGAGAAAAAAGCCTACACTAAGTTCCCTGATTTTTTTTATCCATAGATGGCGCTGTACTGTTTTGATTAGTTTAGTCATCCTTAGAAGGACAGTGGAAATAAAACAACAAAGACTTAATGGTTTTACTTGTTAACGATTTTTGAGATATCTTATTTATCTTAGATATTCTGTTCAAAAATATATCTGAAGGAGGTAATAAAAGGTCAAAAGATATTAGCAGTTTAGTGAAACCGAAAGCGATGATTTTTCTTTCTATATTGTGAAAAAGTTTTTTGTCGTCATCCTAATAATATATGTGTAGGCGACACGGGCAGTAATGCACTGAAACGCGTGTTATTCGCTCAACGGCCGATCACAGAATACTTTATTGTTCTCTTCCTTATGTTAGCTTAGCCTGTTTACATTGTGGTTATGTTATGTGTTCTGTTGCCATGTCTAAATTGCATATTTGCTTATTAAATGACTAATTTGGTAAAATTAGTAATTTAAAAAAACACGTGGTCGGCAAAACATATAGACCGATTTACTGCGTTTGATTGAACATTTTCTGCCGCTGACGTATTACGACGCTGACGTTTTAAAGCAATAGCACATGAATTTTTTTGTGCAAAAATTCGGTTTCACTTAAGAGCGTTTTTGCATTTTTTTATCTCTAACAAAATAAAGGGCTCTACAGCACTATTAAGCCAATGGCCATTTGACTCGCTTAAAATGTGGCAATAAACACAACCAATCAGTTAATGTATAGTTGGCTACAAGGTTCCATCCAAGTGCGCTTGCAGGCCAGAGATCTGGAACAAATTGATGATCTGAAGTGCAAGATCCATATGGTGGATGCTATCAAAACTTCATATCCAACTCTCTCATTTTCTGCCGTATCAATTATTGTGATGTCAGATGCCTGGCGCCTTGCTCACTTGATTTATTAACATCAACACCTTTTCTGTTGATCAATTTTAGGGACGGTTTTACGATTAAATTGCTTGGGTGAATCTCGTTAATTGTTGACAGTAGAGAACAGAATCAATCTTTTGACCAGGTTGTAGAAGCTCATAATGAACAAATTGGTTGGCGTTGGTTTCAGCAATCACCACTTCACTCGACCAAAATCTCACAAATCCATAGACTTCTTTAGTATTGAAAACAAACGCTACTGCCCTATCTGGACAGATTGGTGGTTTGCGCCTATGGTCGCTTGTTAGCAATTTATATCCAAATATCTTTATCCAATTTTATGATTCGGATGCCAACAGCCTTAGCCACCTCACTTGCTTTATTCTCTGATCCTCTAGTATTATTTCATGGATTTTAGGGACGATTTCTGGAGTGACGATATATTTTGGGTATTATCTATCGAAAATTTTGTATGATAGACATTTAAAATGATATACTTGGAACATAGGTGTTAGTTTGAAATCTCTTTCTCTTAGAGCTAGAGCTAAAACCCAAAACAAAATTCGGTATTTATACACATTGAGCGTTGCTTAAAAAAAATTATTTGTTTTATCGAAGCAACATTTCCATTAGGAAAAGTGTTTACCTTGAGTACTCCGAAATACTATCCCGATTTAAATATATTTTTGTGAAAAATGCGTGCAGGGTAGTCCAACGGCGAGCACAGCCCTGACAGAGTGAAATTTTCTTTTTGTTTTTCTTTTTGTTGTGCTTACTCGATTTCTTTTTGTGCGTTTTTTATTGCACATTTCGTTGCGCCTTTTTTATGGTCAACGTTTTAGACTTTTGAGCACGTGAATTATGGAAAGGTGTTTAGCAAGTGCATCAAAGGAGAGAAAAAAATCGTAACTCCAAAAGCTCAAAAGCTGCAAAATCATGCAGCTTGTCATATGCCAAAGTTTTCTGTCAAGTCGCGACAAATGCAACAGGAAATGTCAAACACTTTACCATGTCAAAAACAATAAGTTCTGGAGTTTAAAGAGGCGAGACTTCACGTAGTGTATGCTTTGTTTATGGAACTCCGTTTTTATTCCTACTGTTATCATTGTCATTGTCAACGATAATAATGACAATAATAACAACAACAACAATGGAGTTGGCACAAACAATGGTCGCAACATCAATGACAACAATGCCACCAAACACTTTGAACCAATAATATCAAAACTTATGGAGTCTCGTCGACTTTTGTGTTTGTATGGATGACAGTGGCGTAGACAATTTCAAGCGGAAAGGGAGCTCAAAGTGAAAATGATTAAAACGATAAGTGAAATTCTGATTTTGGTAAACAAATTTATCGAACGAAAAGTGACATAGTTCAATTTTTAAATGTCTCGAGCTACTCATTCCTAATTTAAACCCGTTGTGGCATGTTGTAGGAAAAAACGCTCCTGAAAATAATTAAGTTTCTATTATATTATTCAAATTCTTTATGACGTTTTACAACCAGTGGCGGATCCACGGGATGGTTTTCGGGTCCGGAAAAAAGTTGGAAAAATGGGTTGACAGGCTTTTGCGAGCTCTGATATATATAGACTTTGAAGTGAAGAACCCCCCCTAGACGAAATCCTGGATTCGCATCTGTTTCCAACTAAGATGTCAAAATTCTATCGTGTCAGCATTTGTTTATGTAAAATTTTATTTTAAAGGAAAAAAATGTGGATAAAAACCTTTGAGCAAAAAAGAAACTGAAAATTGTATGATTAATGGGTCGCGAGGTTGAAATGCGATGATTCATAATTCTAGCGAATATACACACTACTCCAAATACTTGAATCCCGCTGCTGCTGCAGTAGAACGCCAATTAAATATGTGGAGTAAGTGTAACAGTTTTGCTGGCTGGGGACTCCTCATTCACTTTTGGGAGAAGTCTCAAGAATCCCAACCTGAACAACAAGTGAGTTCTACTTACAAGCTGCGAAAGTGATTAGACCATCAGTTGGACTTCTTTAAACACCAAGGAATAGAAAATTTTTTTGAAGAGGCTCTACTGCCTGGTGGATGTTCAAAAGGATGGTCGAACACTACGGCTTTCTTCCTGACCACCAATTGGGACTTAGAGTAGGTCTCGACTCTTTTGAACAGATGCCCAGAGTATCAAATCATATTTTAAAAGCGATTGATGACAAGTAGTACAGTTTTGGAGTTTTCAATAGACCGAGAGCTTAGTTATACGGATCATGAATCTGCTCCCAGCAATATACCTTAATCTAATCCGATTTTCTCTAGTGGGCAGAAGAATCCAGATTAAAACTTAAGATGCTACTATAGTATCTTCGTCTAGAATAATTTGAGTTTGGGTTCCGCAATGAAGCGTTATAGCACCATTCCTCTATAATCTCTACACATTGAATGTACCTATCACTATGAATCTAAAGCAGCATATAATTTTCTCTCCCCTTCAGTTTTTATGTGACTACGCCCCTGTTGAAGACTTGATGCATTTATGCATTACTAGCTAAAGGTTCGTTGGGAATGTATGCAATACATATGCATAAATTAAACTATGTAGAAAGTCAAGTGTAGACAGTGATACAATGCGTATCTGTGGCTGTGTTTGTATCTGTATGTGTTACTGTGCAAGTGTGCATGTTTTCCATTATCAAAACAGACAGACATTATCACCACACACACATGTATATGTACATATATGTATGCATAAAACATGTCTCGGCGCATTGGCAGCAAATTGAATCAATAATATCCAATCATGGGTTAACAATGCGAATTGATTTCTACCAGGTCCTGGGAAGGAAGTGCATTTCAGTGCTGCCAGACTGGCGCCTGGCCATATGCAAACATGTCAGCCCAAAGATAACAATAGCAACTAGTACAACAACAACAAAAATCAACAATGGCAGCATCAATAGCTTCCAAAGTGAAGCCTCTGGCTTCATCTGACTACAACTGCTTCTCATCTCTTTATCTCTTTGGCTCTCTTCGGTGCAGTATCTACCTAAAATGCTCATGTAAATATTAATTAAGTTTTGGCTTTTGTTGTATGTACGAGTCGCTTGGTTTTTGGCTACTTCAGGTGTACTACAGTCCTTAGACGTTAGTTAACTTGGCTAGTTAGTTAGTTGGCCTTTGTTTAATCAACTCACATGCTTATTTACTACACATGTACAGTGAAATAATTTAGTTTGTTCTTCAGCTCGAGGGCGTCATTGCATTTAATTAGTTAACAAAGAGTTGCATTTAAATTGACACTAATTTGTTGTTATTGTTGTTAATTGTGTATCAATAATAAAACACTTAAGTAAGCATTTTAGACGCACTCTAAGTAAATGTCTCTACTAAGTCTATACGTGTTAGTAAAGTTGTCATGGCCTACAAAATGGCGTCGCAAGGACAAGCGTCTGCTGTAAAATCGACATAACGAATTTGAAGAACTGTGTAGAAAAGGTATCGGATATATACAAAGTATTTTGTCCTTTGTCTCTTTTTATTCCCTGTACCTAATGAGTCAAAACTTTCAGGGTTGTTGTCTTTTTAAGAAGTTGGTTACGTCGGCCCATGAAGTTATTTCAAATACAAATTGCTTACGTACCCATATCTAGCCAGTTAGTAGCTCAATGTTTGTGCAGCTTATATTTAATAAAAAGTATTAAGTTCTTTTGTATAAATATAATAACTAAACCAACCAACTAATACAATGCAAATTAAGTATTTAATTATTGGGGTCACATCGTTTGGTATCACACATTGAAGTTTCGCCCATAAAAACGTAACTTCATATGAAAAAAGTGAAAAAAGTTTTTCTGAACTTTTCACAGTTGGTGATAAAAACTTATTAAAAAAAAAAAATAACTTTTTACAAATTAAATTTTACAAATGAAATAATTTTAATAATTGTTATGACAAAATTTAATGTTGGCAAAGTGCAGTTTCAAAACTTTAACCGCTCTGCGTTTAATTAGGTATAGAAATGAAAATTCAATAAATGAATAAATGTTGGCCTATATAAAGGCACTATAAAGCTTAGCCAGATTATGTTCAAAATTGAAAATTCCTCAATATTCATGATTTTGTGTTTAAGATGCATTGTGTTGGTATTTACTAAACGAAAATTTTGATGGAGAAACAATTGGTGTCCGCCACAATAGAAATATCTTGAGATAGATTTTAAAAAAAAAAATAAAAGTTGTGCTGTAAGTATATTGGCATCACATAGCGCAAACCACCGAACGACATCACCTACATATATGTCTTTGCAGTACAACCCGCAGGGCTATAGATGCACGAGATTATCACCAGCGTGGAAAGTGATATGCTAATATCATCGAGCTCAGGGAGACCGCTTTACGAAGAAGAGAATGAAGACTTCTTGTGGATATTTTATGCCCAGCAGTTCGGAATCTTTCGACGCCGAACAAAGCTAAATAATAATAAAATTTATTAAAAAATATGTCAGCGAAGAGTGTCGAACAGATGAGTGTTTTAGTCAGATTATAAGCATTAAAAATCTTTAAGGGGGCAACGGAAACCGACACTAACATAAAATAAAATAAAATATAACACTGATACAAAAAAAAAAAAAAAAAATAAAATTGTCTTTCTTAAGATAATAAATAAATAATTACCAGAAAGTTTGGTTACTCTAGCTCTTACCATCTCTGAGATGTAGGCGTTTATGCAGACAGACAGGTAAACACATGAGGAGTCGGACATGGGTATATCGACTTCTCTAGTCACCCCGATCATACTTAAGGTAACTTTGGGGGACCCCCGAAGTCTTCTTCTGCAGGTTACATACATTTTTAGCTTAAACAAACTTAATGTACCCTTTGTGCTATAAAGTACAGGATATACAAATTTATATTCTTATTTTGGGTATCAAGTTCGTATGGCTTACAGCACCTAGTATATGCTGATATAAACAGACAGGTGGACATGGCTCATTCACCAATCTATTTGATGAGAGGCATTTAGGTACGAATTACATACAGTCTGCCATGTCTCCTTAAGTCTATGTAAGAAATAAGAGTGGAAATGTTGAATACTATACCTTATAAGTGCATCTTTAAAACTGCCTATGAGGAATCACGTGCATTGTCTAAGATCAGTATCCTTACAAGGGGTCTGGCTGGATAAGATACTAGAAACCGCCCCTACCGATTTTTGAAAAGTAATGATGTGGTTCGATTCATAGGTGAAAAAGAAGAAAGTGACTAAACTACTGATTGTTTTTAGACAATGTTTTTTTAATCTAAGTTGGCAATATTATAAGTTTAATTTATTATTCTTAAAGAAAATTTTTTAATTAAAAAAAAAAATTAAATATTTTAAGATAATAAGAAATTTTTTTGTTTTTCAGTATGTTCCTTAAATATGTCAGTTACAATTTTTTTTTAAACACGTGTATTTATTCGTGTCTTTATTTTATGCGAATATGAATCGAATCGATTTGTTGGAACAATGTTTAAAAAAATATAAAACAAAAATTTGTTAGTGTTTTTTTTTTAAATGTATAAAACAAATTTTTTTACGCAAAAGATATTAAAATTTGTATAATATTTATTATGTATGGAAATATAAAAAATTAACATTGCTCAACAAAGTATTTTTTAATTATAAAAATTAAAGGAACATATAGTACCTACCTACTTAAAAAAAAAAAAAAAATTTTTTTTTTAATAAAATGTGTTGGCTATAAAATATGTGTTTATTTTAAGGAGACCTGTTACCAACTTAGACTGAAAAAAATTTGTTCAGAAATAGTACTCACAAATTAAATAAAAACATTTTTTTTTTTTTTAATTAAGCTGTAACGCGTTAAGTTTAAAAACTGAAATTTTGCGAAAAATGTGCCTGTGTTTTATTTCGTGTTATGTATGCAGACACGAGGCCGGTTTGGTAGAGCACAGGCGACTTACACAAGCACGCGGACACTTTTTGCAAAACGGTCTTTTGCTGAGGGTTTTTTAGTGAGCGAACGCTCAAAGTGTCTCGACACAAGTGTTATTGTGAGAGAGACACATTTGTTTTGCTCAGCCGAAAACACTGACCAGAGCCGAAAAACGAAACGAAAAAAGTGTTCGGCTCAGTGAGAGACCGTTTTTGTTTTATTTTTTCTGTTTTGTTCGTGAGCCGACCGCATTGGACAAATAGGTTGACAGTTTTTTGCGAGCTCTGAATAGAACTGCATCATTACTTTTAAAAAATCGGTGGTGAAAGTTTCCTGTACCTTATCCAGCTAGACCCTCTAAGACAAAATGACGCCGTCTTCTAAAATCTCCAAGTGGTCAAAAAGTCCTGAAAATTCAGTAAAGCCCTTTTAATTTTAAGTGTTTGGTGGAAAATTACTCTATAGGATCGAGTATAGATCTTTACACATTTTCTTCGACTTTGGCTTTGGAAGGAACGAAAAATACAACAAGTTTTATGATGACAATTAGTTGTTACGAGAAGTTACATATATCAAGGAAATCCGCTGGTCAGGTTATATTGTTCCTGGTGTAAGTTGTTCGTCACGATTTGGACTCAAGTGAATTTTATGTTTTGAGGTCAACAATCTACCAACAAAGCTTTCACTAAGTATGCTTTGACCTCGAGGCGCTTCGAACTCTAGCCCAAAAATATTATATTGTGAGTACATACGATATGTTCCAATTATAAAGATGATTAATATAAGTCGAAAGATTCCTTTATTTTACGTACTTTTTCGATACAAAAGTTTGATATTATATGGGATTGAAAGGTGAAAAAAAAATTTTCCAAATCTCAAGATCGGTTATGCTAGCATCCTCGAGTAGGGCCATAAAAGCGCACACTGTGTGTATTTGGCTTTTGTAAAATTCTCGGCTTTCTGCGTTTGCGTCTGGCTGGCGCCACTTGCAAGAAATAACGGAAAGAGCACTCGGAGCAAAAAGAGCCAAGGCGTGCCCACCGCTGGTTGTAATCTCCAAGATCTAGGCATTCATATAGAGGAAGAGACAGACGGACATGCATTTCTACATCAAATTCTTTTGTCGTTCTGACCATATTGATGGTCACATTGGGGTGTCTCCAGCGTCGCCATCCTTCTCCTCCAACCCTCGTTCATTCAAGAAAAATCTTGTTAAAATTTTAAGAGACACTTGAATTGTAAAAGCCAACAATTTAAATATATAATTTAGCATGCTATATTTCAATTTAAGCCAAAGCCTTGTAAACTAAAATATTTTCTTAGACCATGGAAACTTATAAACATGGAAACTCAAATATATATATATATATACCATATACATTTGCATCTTGCTTATATCAGCAATAATAGAGCGACAAAAACTCTTTGCATATTTATAGCCTCAACTGTTGCAGAAGTTATGTAAATTGGAAAACTTATGGCTTAGTTAAACTAAGCAAAAACAACTTTTCTTATTTTTATCTAACTCGAAATGAAGGAAAGAGTGAAAAAGTAAATGTGGTGAAATTTAAACCAATTTGATTTATAAATACAGTAAAATATAAATAAATTTACAAAGAGAGAAAACACGCAAACAAACTCAACCAAGTTTTAGTCAAAATCGTTTTCAAAGCATATTATTTCAACAAACACAGGCACAAGCATGATTGTGCCAACATATTGTCATGTCAAAATACTTACATGACCGAGTATCATATGCATCTCTATTGGTTTGTGTTTATACAATACATATATTTATAACTTCAAAATTTATTAAAGTACATTTTATTTTTGCCTTTCTTTTTTTTTTGTTACTAAATTTCAATGTTGTAACTTTTATTCTGTCTAGTTTCTTGGAAAGTGTCATTTTATGTTGTCATTGTCAGTTAGTGTGCATTTTGTGTGGCAACTGTACCAACTTTTATACTCTGTATCCTGACAAAAAAAGGTTATATTAAGTTGATGCAAGCATTTTTGTGGCACATCTATGGGAAAACGACGTAGACCCTATAATCTGTATACCAAAAGGATCATATCCGCCTTTAAGTTTCTCGAAGACCGAAGAGTGAATTAGGAAGATAAAACTTTCTCGAGGTTGCATTACAATTTTCGAAAATAGCTCCCCTTTGCACTTAATAGAATTTTACAATTTAATCTTAAATTTTTTAAGTCATAATTTATACTGCCTACCATCTTCTTATATTTTGGATATACAATACATACTATCGAAATTTTGAAAAATGTGGTATAGTGCTTATATACTCCAAAAAACTGATGAACACCGAGCTTAGTTACGATATTTTCAAAAACAAACGAATTTATTGATCGATCGGTCCTATGTGGCCTATATGACATAGTTAACCGACTTTGATACAGTACATGGAAATGCTCTTAAACTTTCGGTCACCAAATTTGGTTACGATATCATATTCCTACTGACAGACGGACAGTCGAAAATGTTTATGTCGACTTTTCTAGTTGCGCTGATAATACTTTACATAACTTTGGGTAGTCTCCTCATTAACTTCTATATGCTGCTAGAATCACCAAAATGGGTATGTAGACTTACATATGTATAAAAAAACTTTTTTAATTTTATGGGATACAATCTCCAGTCCCCGGCAAAAGTAATTTTAAATCGTTTAAGTGGGAGAATGGAACTGAAAGAAAGTACAGTGCATACAATAGTTGGAATGTTTCAACCTGTGACCTGTGACCTCTGACACATTACTTGTGTTGTTACTACCATGAGTACCATAAGGAAATCAATAAACAAAGAAGGTATACTACTGTGTCCAAAAAGTAAGACCAATTTTCGATTTACTATTCCACAGTTAATCGGGTTTTAATTCTTTTTTTTTAAATTGGTGAAACTATCCTTTACGTCCGTGTCGAATTTCACATCGTAATTCGTAAGACGTAGAGCGCTCTGATGGACCATCACCCTCAAACGACGAAGCTCACGTCCAAGAAATTAAAGTTTTGAGGCTAGCAAGCCGTCATAGTTCAATACAAGACCTTGAATTTCAAATGGATCCGTACGGAAAATACTGAATTATTCGAAAAACATGCATTAGTTATTTGAGATTTTTTCGTCAGAAACGAAACACCTGTCGTGCGACTTCTGGCTATTCCCTAAGCTCCAAAGACCACTTCAGGGACACCCTTTTGAGTAGATTAACCCATTTTCGCTGCTTTCGCGAAAAAAATTTCTTTTTGCCTTAGAATAGATATTTGGAAAATTTAAAAATTTTCCGACACCCAGGAGTGCCGTGACGTCATGTTGCGTGCACGCAACATTGGCGCATTGCTCGACAAATAAAATTGTCTCAGATGAATAATGCATAGTGAAAGAAATGATTCATTTTTGATGAGTTATTTAACAATAAGTGATTAAAAACGAATGTTTACAATGAAATGAAGCAATGGAAAATAAAACAACAATAAATAAAAGTAAATTCAGAGTTTCCTCTCATAATAATGTTTGAAACATTTCAAGTGGAGGGCTTTGATGCATTTTTTGCACTGGTAAATTGTTTGCGAGCTGCACTGCACACACTTCAATCGTCGCTTCTGTGGATTTTCGCAGATGTGGTGATCTCGGACATTGATCCGTGCAAGTTTTTTTGAAACCTCTGATTCGTCGTCATTCGACTCCGGCTCCACATCTTCCGCGTCTGATGGCAGCTCTTCAACGAACGCCAGCAAAGATCGCGTGACTTCTGATTTGAAGTCTAGTTGGCAAAGACATTTGGTTTTTTGCTGCATGGAAATGAGGCAATGTAATTTCCAAGCATTTACTGAACCAGTGTTGAGGCAGTTCGTAAAAAGTGGCCACCACCACTTTTTACCCCGAATGGCGATACGATAGTTGGAGACGGCATTTTCATGTAAGTCTACTCCTCCCATATGTTTATTATAGTTGCATATCATTCGAGGTTGAGCAATCGTTATCACCTTTCTTTCTTTTCGAGAAAATCTGGATGCTTTTTGTGCTGGTTCAGCCGCGAGAAAGTTTAAAGCGACTGTCACTTCAGCATTGTCCTGCCAGCGGCAGGCAGATATCGAATTTCTTTTTTCAAAGCACTCATCATACGCATATTTTTTCAGATTCTTTCCTGTTGCCAGTTCACTGTTCGCTCCTCTCAGCCGGTTTGATCTTACAGTGCCGATTGCCCCAACCTACCTTTCATTGAGTAAGCACAGTAAAAAATACGATGTAAAAAAATTGTCGAAATGGAATGCATGTAGCTGTGGGTCTTCAATAGATTCGATCATAGAGACAATTACTGATGCACCGAGGCCAATGTTTTTGTCGAATGAGCTTCCTTTGCCTGCATAGGGAATGGAATGGAAAAGATAGCCTGAGTCCGAACAGAGACACCATAGTTTGAAGCCGAAACGAATTGGCTTCCCTTTTATAAACATTTTGCAATTATGTCGCCCAAAATACGGAACCATCTGTGGTGGGCAGTCTCTCTGAACTTACATAACTCGCGAGAATATTGCACCAAAATCTGCCGCAACGCAATATGCTCATGCACGGTGAAATCTCTCTCTCGTTTTGCTTGATTGTGGTTCTTGCTCTCTTCTGCGGTTTTGCCTACTACGCTGTTTACTTACAAAAAGGAATGTTTGTTTGTATGATCTTTGCCCACCACTGATTTTAGTTTTGTAAGTTGCTGATAGTCCAGGAATTACACACACACTTCATGTATTTTCTCTTTTTTGGCAGCATAGCCGGCGTTCTGCTTACGCTAGCGCCACTTGTGAAATATACCGCGGTAAAAAAACGTCGGCTGGTTGAAAATTCGTTTGTCGAGCAATGCGCCAGCGTTGCGTAAACGCAACACAAACTTTAAGCCTCATCTAGAACTCTCACAATTACTTCTGGATACGTCATAAACTAATTTAAATTCTTCGTTGCTCTTTTGTCAACATGTCTTGATGTAGAAAAGACAAAAAATTTACGTTCAATAATTTTTAGTGTACAGTTAAAAATTTGTCCAAAAAAGGTGTGTACATATACACAAGTGGGTGTGTCAGTGTGTGTTTTGCAAGGTGTCATATTATGAAGAGGAAGAAAGATCAAAGATATACCTTTAAAACAAAAACAAAATGGTAGCGATATCTCACACACAGGCCGCATAAGAATTTTTTGAAAATGGTGTTGCGTGTACGCAACGAAGGAAGAAAATGGGTTAAAGAGATTTAACAAGAATCGACGCGCGCTATGAAGACCATCCCGGCAAATGATTTTTTAGCATGGATGTATGTTGGATTGGAAAAAACTTTGGTATAAGTGCCTTGTGTCCGAAGGCGATTACTTTAAAGGCGACGAAATACAATTGGATAAGTAAATGAAGTGTACTTGAAAAAAAAATTGGTCTTACTTGTTGGGCGCAATAGTACATGTATCTCAAAAAAAAAAAAAAATGGAAAATCTTTTTTCAAGAAACTTGAATTTATCGTGTCGAGTACCTCTAAGGCTATTTCCTGCCCAAAATTTTCCGAAAAAGGAAAAAGCACAAAATTTTGTGTTGATACTTTGAGGATGAAGTAAGAAAAGGTCAGTGCTTCAATGTACATGATTCTTGATACCAAATTACCAGCTCAAGATTTAGACAAATTGGTTTACAATTCAAACGAAAATAATTTGAAATCTACTGACATTATCTGAAGATTTTCACTTAGTTATCAACAATAGGGGCAAGGCTTTCAAATTTCCATTTCACCAATATGACTTTTGTCAAGTGCTTGTTACACCCTAGAAGAAATCTTTGGCTTGATCAGGCTATACCTATGTTATATCCTCTCTAACTGTTGCTTCATTTGATAAATTTGGAAATTTTGTTTAGTTTCTTTTTAAGTTGAAGAATATTTTTGTAATAAGGACTAGAAAGCCTCTCCGAAATGTCAAAGTCGATTGAAAGTTGATCAGTATTAATAGCTAAGACGCTAAAGATACGTCCAGCTGTCTGCATGAATGCTCAAATCTTGGAAATCAAGAAGAGCAAGGCTCATCAAATTTGAACAAGATGCGCTTAATCCATATACGTATGATCCACAAAATTAAAAAGACATTTTGACTAAAATCTCTGCAAGAGCCGTAAAAATGAAATAAAAGTCGGATGATAACTTTTGAAGATATAGGTAAAAATACTTCAATTTAGGACACACTTTCCTACAAAACTTTAATCCATTCTGTTTCATTAGTTAACATTATAGATGGCATATTATGTTAATATATGTATAAGTCTAAGATTATATGTAGATGTAGCTACTCCCCATTCGACCATTTTTTGCACGAAAGAGATCCTTTCACTCGCTAATCCAACTAATAAATAAGCCTAAAACCTATAATTCAAAGCACATATGTTGAAATTCATGCCTTAATGAAGCGCAGTGGAAAATGTTATCAACAATTTTCATTTGACTTAGTTTTGATAAAAACAAGCCTAAAATTCACATATTCACTGAAGCAGGCTAATTTAATAAGTTAAAGCGACAACAACAATATTTTTCCAATTGAACTAACGCCATTTAATGAAAATCAACACTTCCGGCTTGGTAAACCCACACATACACGCACTGTGATACATGCACACACTGTCGCACACACGCTGTGTGTGTTTTGTAACGAGCTTCAAATGTTTACCACAAAATGTATATTTGCATTTATATTTGTTGCTGTTGTTGTCATTTCATTGCAAATATCGTACGTGCCACATTTGGCTTAAGTAGTTTGCAGACAGTGCTACCAACTCAGACCAAAAAAAACGTAGATTGCCTCTTTGCGGCTTCCTTATTGACGGTAATCGCATAAAACGAGTAAGTACTCACGAGCGAGAGAATGAGTACGAGCGCTGTTGAGCGAGATGGCAACATTAGCTATATCTCAAGAATCTACGGGTATCCATTGCAATTGCTTACAAATTGAAGTAAGCTCGATTGTGGCATGGAATCGAACAAGACGGCATCGCTATAAAACATACAAAGATAAAAACATAAAAGACTGCAATAAAATGTGAAGCACTGGCGCCTTCAGCAGAACTTTGCTTCAAACACTCGAAACACGATGATTTGTGCTGAAGTGCTGCAAAAACATCGATAGTAGAAGGTATCGTTAACTATCGATGCTGTAGATGGAATGCACCTATGATCATAGGTGGCCGACTGTGGTAGTGGCGGTTCCCTAAGTTAATGTTATTCCCATGCTGGGGGATTGAGGTGGCTTTGCCAAGGGTAGGAAATATTGGAAAAACAGGAATATTGTGGTTTGTGGGCTTAAGCGCTGGACGGTTCGGGGTTCGACCTTTGGAATGGGAGTGCAGCATGACAACCACTGCACCACCGCGGCCCCTAATGCAACTAATGCATGCTAGTTAACTTATGCTTAATATTACAAAGGTTTGGAACTCCAGCAACAATTTCTCCTGATAAAGCACGTATAAGGACAAGGAAGCTGTAGACTCTAAAAGATTTCAGAGATGATACGGGACTACGCAATGCCATTGGAGTTGGCCACAACATCTGTGCGATATTTGTTGAAAAACGTAGCTAAAAGATTTGTTAAACGTTTGGAGTTAGTCAAGTTTCTGCACAGGAAGCTTACCTGTAAAATTTAGCTGTTCTGGTTTTGTTTCTAAACATGCCTAATTTAATCGCTCTGCCAACTTAACAAACTTATAAAACGACTCACACGGTAGGCTTTCAGACTTACTTCCAGTATGCCAAAATAGTTATTTTCAATATTAACCTAAAATTAACATAACACTCTAGTCTAAAACAACAAAAAATTTCTCAACAAAATTTTGCCTTATTCCACATTATGCCGAAAATAATAGGCCGTTTATGGGAATCGGCCAAAGCCTATAATGTCTGGTAAACAAGTTAAAATATAATTTTCAATATTATAATTAATAAATCGATTATTTTTATGCTTGCAGGAAGAATTTAAAAGCTCTGACTAAAATCACTGAAGTGTCTTCATTGCGTACAGTTGAGCAGATGCATCAAGTAAGTCCAAATATTTTGAAGTCTTCTTTCAGTTTTTATTTCAGTGTTCTACAGGAACGCACCACTTTGATGAAACGTCGTCTAGATCTGGTTCTAGAAAAGCGTAATCTGGAAAATATGATAACCGAACTAACACGTAACATAAACCGCTTGGAGTACAACCAAAAGTCCGATACACTGGAGAAGGCCCCGAACGAGCAAACTTTGGAGGCTTTGAAATCGCAGCAAGAAGACAACAAACAAATAAAGAGCGAAACTAAGAAAGACCTCTAGGGTGGAGGGGCACACGTCTACACGAACCACAGAAAGTTCAGCAGTCTACGCCAAAGATTGCCTGGTAGCAATTTCAAATGTTATAAAATATAGTCAGGCATCGCAGAGTAACGAAATCTTTGTCATTTGTATATAGTATGTATTTAGATAGATTAAATTTTTTTCCTTAAACAAACACAATAAAAATTAAATAAACCCACGTAAGAAGTTCAACGAATGCAGTGTAAAAAAGTGTAAATTATAAACTTAAAAAGATATGATCCAGTGACGTAGAGTGATAGGTAACTTTTTTCCATAACTTTTGACAACTTTTTCATACCAATTCAAAAACCATTGTTTTGATTGGTACCCTTGACCCACCTTTTTCAAAATAGGTTTTTTTCAAAATATTTAAATACCGAATTAGACATTGCATGCAAAAATACTTTATCTATATTTTTCTCTATCCAAATGTGTCGAGAAATGCATCTATGAAATTTATTTTTATTTGTGCGATTTGGGAAAAATATTCTAGAGTGACCAATTGAACCAATATCGCCATGAGCTTTTGTACCAAGAAAATTTGACCCTTCCTAGTATATAATACATATATTTTTTTTAAGTTAGGTACTAATTATTATGGGATATAATTTATTAATTACAATATTTTAATTTAATTTTCACAATTTAAATTATCTAATATTTTCAAAATAACTAAAATAAAAAAAATTATAATAAATACAAATTTTCGAAAAATTTTGAAATGATGTCTATCTTATTTCATTTTATATTTTTACATTTGTCGCGAAAGGGTATGATCAAAGCGAATAGGGAAGTAGAGCCCGCTATTAAAAAGAAAATATTTTTATAAAATGATGTTTCCCTTATTGCTTATAAATTTCAAAATTTTTTCTAGAATTAAGTTAATTGTCTTTAAAAAATTTTTCTTAAAAATAACTTTTTTTTTAGATAAAGAAATAAGTTTTTTAAAAAGTTGATTTCTAAAACACGTATTTTTTTAGAATATTTGATATTGGTGAGTTGTTTTAGAATAAATTTAAAAATATCAAAAAGTTCACACCTCAAATTTTATGGGAAGCACCAATATTCCAAATATTTATTTTATTCAATAAAAATTTTTTTGAAACAAAATTAGTCTCTGTTAATTGCTTGCAGTCTGGCTTACAGATATTTATTGAGATTCTTTAATTTTAGTTTAGAGAATGCTCCAAGCTACTGATACCTATTATTAAAAATATTAAGAAAAATTAATCCCGACCGACTTCCATATAAAGTAGCGCATTTGACAAACCCCCAATTCTTTATTTTCCAAATATGCTGCAACATTTTGCAAATGTTCCAAAAAATTACCATGAATAACCGTCATTTGGCTGTTGTCAGGATCGTGTTGTCATCCTCCCGTAGATGTTGCGGTTGTTCTTGTTGTTGTTCTTGGTTGCTGCTCTGCTAAGCTGTGTACATTACATGAAAAACGTGAATATGTGAATATGGAATGCTGCCGGACATTGGACGGACATTGAACACGGGGACACAAATACGGACGTGGACAGGGACATGGATATGGATACGGACACGAACACGGACATGTGAACGTGTATATATGTACAAGCGGTCACGTTCATTTTGTATGGCCGGAACGTGCAATTTTTCCCCTTCACAACTGGCACACAGTACTGGACCTTGGACAGCACAATAAGCACAAGTTTTATGCAATAAAATTAGCTCGCATACACACACACGTACGCACATAGATACAAAAACACACACAGTTACAGTTACATACACTCACGCAGAACGCATCAGTGGCTGCTGATAAGATAATTTTATTTGGCTGTTATTACATAAAGTCATGTGAGCAGCAGCGGAAATGAGTTGAAGTAAAGTAAAGGACTACGTGCCAACCAGCTAAGACATGGATGGACAGAGTGCAGAGCAAGTTCTTTAGGGGATCGAAGTAGGAAAACGGTTTTTAATAAGATAATTGGCTGGTTTGTCAGCTTTGTGCTTGATGGGTGATTCCATCGTGTCATGCCTTTTTCATTGAGCAAAGTTGAAATTTTTTAAAGAAGAGTTGAAAATTGAAGAAACTTTTGATTAAATCAAGGACTTGACTGAGTCATGGAAATAATTAAAAGTCAATCTATTTTTGCATGAGGATCGGACTCGTATTAATTGTAGAAATTCAATTAAAAAAATTTTCGCAGTCTCTTTGACTGACTTTAATCCGATTGAATAAACTTATTTTTTTATTAAGGCCCATGAAAGCTTTTTTGAAACAGGATCGGATTAAAATGTAGTTCTGTTCAAAACGAAGTAAGCGTCAAAGACCGTCGGAGAGTTTGGAAATGTTTATAATCTTTTTAGTTCCGATTCCGATGTGTGAATAGTTCAGTTCCAATCAACTGCGTTGTGGCAAAGTGGAATCTGATCTAAAAAAAGTCGGGACTTTTCGAGCATAAAAAAAATAAATTTTTTTTCACAACTCAATTTAAAAAAAAAAAAATTAATTAAGACTCTACTGCGTGACATTTGAATGGTGGTGATGATGATGATAATCAAAAAGTCACAACTTCTTCTTTACTCTAAAAAAAAACGTCGATTTCAGTGACTTGAGGTTCTAATTTTAGTATTATGTCCATAAAATGTATCAACCGTGAATATATAATATTTTCATGGGGGGCGGATGGCATGGAAGAAGTTTCTGATGTATTCGACTACTTTTATCATAAACACAATGTTTTTACGTAAGGGACATTTTCGAATTTTGACAGCTCGATCATTATTAAAAAGGCTTTGTTTTTTTTTTTTTCCCCGAGTATTGTAATGGGTCATGTTATTCGTTCAAATGTGGAGGCGCAGATTCCGTTTCCCTGGACTTTGCTGAGCACTCCGGCTACATTAGGGTTGCTTTTAAGAAGATCGAGCACGATCCAGGTCGTGGCGTCCATCCCTCACAAGGTCCCAAAGAATGTCATTACCCCGAGGGTTTTTTTTCCACCCGCCACAATGGCCCTTTGGTATTAACCTAAGATTGAAAGGACTGATCCGTTCCTCTGTTCCACACCAGCGGTGGGCAGTCACAGAGACTGATCGTTGGTTTGACAGGCGCTTTTGCTTGGCGCAGCCCCGGTAAGGAGAGCCAGTATCTCCTATGTTCTTTTTCAATGCACGCAACGCTACGCTGCAAATTGGCAATTTGAAGCCAATGTCTCTTATGCCTGTGGGAACCATTATTTGCATTCATTACATTATTGCCCGCAACCTAGACACTTAGAAGATACGTGTCGTGTTGCCCTCGGGCACCAAAAAAGCTGTGACGTCTGCCAACCGCTCTGCTGGACGTTAGGTGGATCTTATTGCTGCTCGTCGTACCGATAGGATTCGTTGTGTCAAGGGCGATACCAAGGATACCTCGTCAGTTGCAGCTGAGGGTGTCTAAGTTGAGGTTTTTGTTGTTGTTTTTGTGGAACCTATGGGGAACTGGCGATAAGGTTATCAAAGTTCTTCTTCAATAATTACCTGTAAAGGATTAAGACTTGTAGGTTGCCTGGGTGCCTGTTGGTGTGCCTTCTCAGTCAATCTCTGTGCCGTCTCATAAAGAAGGACAATTTTTTTTTACTGGAAACATTTTCAAGTCCTTATGGAGCGTTGATTCAGCGAACCAATCCTAATTAATAAATTAACTAATTCACAGTCTCATTTGTGTAATTATTCCACTAACAAGTCAACTTAAAGAAGTAACCAAGTTACTAAGAGAAAGTGTTCGGTGTGGATTTTGATAAAGTGGCTTCAAAGGGCTGCTCATCTTTAAAATCAAAAACGGCCAGATGAAGAATGAGTTACGATATCCTTGCTAATTTTATTTTTTTTGGTTGAAATGGGTCCATATGTCTGGAGCGGTTGCTACAAGATAATGTGACGTGCTGTAGTAGACGCTCCTTTGAAGTTGTTTCAAGAAAAGTTTGAGCATTTAGCATGGTTGCTTGGATCGTGATATTTAGCCAACGTAATAGTTGCACTCTGTGTTTACGTTACATCACACGAGTTTGTTAATGAACCGATAACAATTAGTTACCTACACCATGCAAACTGCTAAGATCGAGTATGACTTTTACGAGTGAGTCGTGAAAACTTGCATTGTCGGTGTGAAGCACAATCCGTTTTCGGCGATTACCTCTCCAAAAACATCTAGCGAAGAAGGAATTGAATGTTCCACGTAGCTCCAAGTTCTTTCAATGAAACGGGCGACCATCTGTTTCAAAGTGCTTTGACTCGAACACCTAAGGGTGGCTCTTAAATACAGAAAATACAAATTTTTTTTTCAGACGAACAAAAATTCCGCAGTCAAAAGAGAAGTTGTAAATAAAGATATTGTTTTAGGAAACTGTTTGATTAACCTGACCTTAAAGTTGGGTCTATATTGAATTTAAAATCCTTTTATATTATTCCACACTTAATAATTTAAACAACAGTATTTTTGTACGCACTCTATATATGTCAAAAACATCAAATATTTTTGACTGACCCATCAAGCAGCTGTCCGCCATCGCTCCAAATGAACAGAAACCACAAATTGGGTATACAAAACATTATCAAAAAAATTTCGGCATTGGCATATTGTGCGCTCAAGCGATACTAAATCGTTTTGTACTCACTGGCCTGTTCCGTCAGTCTTTACCAACACGGAGTGGGTGTTGTCGACGATTCGCATGCCATTTGGTTGCATTTTTTCAGCTGACCGCACACACAAAAATATTTACCACATGCCCCAAGGCGACGTCGTTGCTCCACAAGTCAGCAAAAAAAAAACAAACAAAAACACAAAAGAGGCGTAGCGAAAGAAGGGGAGTTGGATGAGGGGGAGCTGTTGAAGTGCCGCCAGAGCACTTAATACTAATTAGCTTTGCGCCTATGCCAGAAATTGTGCGCGCCGTGACCTACGACCTGGCGGCACATTTCCGGCTACGGTTCGACTTGGGCCATAGCAGGGGCTGGAGCCTGAGCCAATCTGTGCCGCAGTTAAGTGGCCGCAACACGCAGCCACAATCTACATGGTAGTGGGTGTGTGGGCGGGTGTGTGTTAGTCGGGATGTGGTCGTGGGAATGGGAGGTTAACAGCTTATGGCGTAATTTTTATGAGCTAATTAAGTTGTTAGACTTGATGAAAAACTCATTTCGAGTAGGTACAAAAACAAGCTCATACAAAAAAGAAAAGAAAAAAAAAACAAAATGGCATTGCATATCTCATTTGCATTAATTAAGCGCTGACGCGGTAAATTATGCAACAAATTATTTTGTTGTTTTTTTTTTTTTGGAACAAAATGTCAAAGGGATTAAAGCTTAAGACCAAGTCGACCAATTATTAATGTTTTTTTTCTTATTTGGCTTTGGTCCACTTTAATTTGCCTCTTGCACCCTCGTTCTCTTAGTCCAACTAATTGGCTGGCAATTTGCATTTATTGGCAGCCAAGCGAACTTTCTTGGCCATCAAGTCAAGGCAAAAGTTTCTCTATTTGCAACACTGGCACAATATTTTTGCCAGAATCCAACACTTTTCACGCCACCTTAGTCAAATTGTCACTGTAGTTGTTGTAGCTGCCCTTGGCTGGCATTTGTTGCCAAGTGCAAATTTGTAGTTTATAATTTGTTTAGTTGACGCGCTCAACCAAAAAACTCCCACAATATTGTAGAATCACCAGGAAAGTTACCCAACACGCCCCTGCACTCACGTTGGAATAGCAGCAACAGCTCTGCAATTGAAATAAAAAGCGTAACTTTTTAATGGTCCGAACTTCAAGAGTTGTACTACTAGTTAGCCAAACCGAAAAGTTTTCAAATTATGTCTAAAGAAGCTTTTTATGGATGTTCGAATGGAAGTTTTGGCAGCTTCTTGGTTTTTGTCGAAACTTCAAGGTCGGCAATGATAGTTGGTGGCAACTTAAATGGGTTACACTTACATCTTGATGATGTAATAACCTGAGAGATACAACTACAACACTGCGCAAATATTTAAACTTTATGAAGCTCTGTCGGCGGCCAGTTTAAATATTGCAACCTTGTCAATTTCTTGGGTAAGAAACCGGAGTAACTGCCAACTTTTTTGTGTGATACTAAAGCCATTAACAAAGGTACTAATCCGACCGCATCCTGACAAATTACAAATCGGCTAGAAATGGGAAAAGACTCCAAGTTTTCATCAACCGCTCGTTGCGCCGCATCATGAGAGGCTTTTGACCTCGCATCATATCAAACTACGAGCTGCTGAGAAAGGCAAACCAGTTAGATATTGCGACAGAAATCAGGAAGAGGAAATGGCAATGGATTGGCCACACACTAAAAAGGAACGATGACGGCGTTGCAAAATAGGCGTTGCGATGGAATCCTTTCCAGCAATTAGGTCTCAACATTGGTAGGCCGCGTATAACCTGGCGAAGCTCAACAAATGAAGTGAAATCTCTCAATCTATCCTGGAGTGAACTCAGAGCCGTTCCACAAGACCGGGTCCGCTGGCGAAGACGCCCTATGCTCCAAATAAGAGTTTAAGGAACATATACATATATACATATATATTTATTTATATATACATTCATAGAAATGGGTAGCCAGAATCCTTAATCGATACCCATCATCTCTGTTACATTTTTGTTACTTACTAATTTATTTACATAATCATAAGAAAGAAATTAATTCTTAATTTTATGGAATCTGCATAGCCAGTGGATGATGAGGCATCGATCATTTATCGCTTTGCCTGGGTGTGGGATTTTGGTAAAGTTCGTGGAAGGCTCTAAAATTATGATTGTGTCTACACTTTTGATGCCACCCAGGACTTCACTTAACTTGGCTTCAACCCGTTGCAACGAAACGACAAACAACTTCATCAGCTTTAATGAGAGAAACATTATGCAGATGAGAGAACCATACCCAATGAAGTTTGAAGCCCTTATAGTATAGTAAAAATAGGTTTTGACCTATTTGAAAATATCGAAAAACTGCGTTTTAGTAACTTTGGCGCCATCTGCCGCCTAAAAATGAACTTCTTGGTATACCTACCATTACAAATAAAATTTTAAATTCAATTTTAAACATTTTCTGTCTTATATGTTTTTGCGTACGGCCTTTAGATTTCGAGTTAAATGGGCTCAAACATATGTCAAAATAACGGAAAACCCTACGGGGGGAGGAGTTCTCCAATTTGGTTTTAGACTGTTTGGATTGTCCGTAGTACATTAAGCAAGAGAAATTCCAGTGTGCAATTTTTTCCAGGTCAGCCCCTGTTTTGGTCTGTTTTTTCTGTACTATTAAGAGGAGGCCACAACTGTATCATTAGATAAAATCAAATATGTATCTAACAAAGGTACAAGCATAGATCGAACTTTCGGTGCTGATACGTCTGGGGCTATGGTGTTACGGCCAATCGATAATAGGTTAAAGCTAAGTAAATTCAATTAAATACTAGTAGAGCTCCACCCCATACTAGTAGAGCTCCACCCCATACACTCACCAGCCATTATTCAACCTTCACAAGTCTTTTCGGGATATCCCCACAATAAAATACCTTGTAGCTTTCTTAATTCCCACAGTGTTCACTCGAAGGAGAATGCTACAGTTGTACCTACGCGACTTCAAAATGGCCTGTAGCAACACAGGTCGCCAATTTGTACATTTGGTCTCGATTATATAAAGTCTAAAGTCTGGATTAATAAAAAGTATCTAGGAAGAGACCATTGCAACGGAGTTTTGAGATGTATAATGGTTCACGATAATACACTTCCATGTTCCGATGTTATTCTCAAAAAAATTAAAGAAAATTAGTATCTTTGTTTTCATTAGTCCACATACCGATTTGATGAATGTAGCTCAAGAAAGGTGAACCCACGGTATGCGCCAACTATCATGGTAATAGTCTTCTTTCCATTGCATACAAGGCCGTATCTATCCACCATAACCTGACATTTACATAACACCAAGTCCTGGAAATCGACACTCACCATCTATTTGTCGATTATAAAGCAGCATTTGATAGCTCGTTGAGAGAAAAAAATTTTATCATTATTTCATTGCCTAAGTTCGGGTTACCTAATAAGTTGGTGCCATGTCATCATTAACTTTGTGATAAAAAGTGTCCAGTGAGAGGCCAGAGTACATTTGAAAACGAATTTTTTTGTTAAAGTGTCCAGTTGCTTATGTGGACATTATTGGTAGTACTTAGCGAGATGTTATTGAAGCCTTGACAACTAATGAAAAAGAATATGGTGGTTCTTGTGATAAATTGGAGCAACACGAAGTATATTTGAACGAACTGTATTACCTCTACGGCAACATTACCGTAGTCAAACCGCTCCGCTAGCTCCGTCATGTTGAACGTATGGATGAGAAAGCTCCAGCTGGTATGGTTTCTGAATCGGGTTTTGAGGGATTCCGGCGAAGCGTAGACCGTGCCTCCATTGGAAAGTAGAGGTAGTGAACTTCATTCTTCTTCTTTCTTAAAACTTTCGAAATCCTTTTGTTGATGTGGCCAGAAAGACAGACGGACAGATAGACGTACCAGGTATCGAGTATAAATATTATTTTCTTTAACTCCTGTTGGAGCGTAGGGCCAGATTATTAATTGTGTCAGATGAAGTTTAGAGTCTAATTTACAAACATTTTGGCCGAATCTCACAATGAATGGCTTCTGCCGAGATCGAAATCGTTCCTAGATCATGTACGAGTTAAATAACAAATAATTTTTCATTATGCAGCTAATTCAACTAATAATGCAAAACACCTTAATCATAGAACAGTGGGTAAAGCTGTTTTCAGCGTCACTTTGGAAGAAAAAGTATCCATAAGTAAACCCACATTCAAGAGTCTTAGGTTTATACTTATTATAAGACTAAAGATACGTTAACAGGCTGGCCTGCTTATGAAGTGGATGAACAGAGAGACCTCGCCTGGCAGCAAACCTCTCTTCTAGATTTTTAACTTGAAAAATTTTAATCTGTCACGTAGGACTCGTCGATAGTCAACACCGGTCCCTACTCTTGAAGTTTCTGGAAGGTTATTTACTAGCTAATAATATGTTTTTAAAAACCCATTATAAACTAATACCCCTACTTAATCCATTTTATGTGAATATCCTTTATGTCAGTCCGCAGTTCGTAACAAAAACAAAAAGTTGTAAATTGTTTTCCCACACATCGTCCTTGAAATCAATACGTTCAAAAAAAAATATACCTCCAAACGAAGACAGTGCTATCAAATTCAAAGCCATTTATCTAAAACCAACAAACAACTGAGCTGCATATAAATAACTGCCTAGCCAATAGAAAAGAAAATATTTTAAGTGCTCCCGGGGGTACACTTAAAAGCGCTAAACAACTGTTGGACATTTTGATATATGGCCAAATATCTGGAACAGCCGCCACAGGAGCTGTCAAATTCCCATTGACAAGTCAGCCGTTAGGACAGCCAAGTTCGACCACAACAAATGCCAATTTATTTTTTGCTAACAATTTAAAGGCTCTGTCAATGCAGCGACAGGCAAATCGAACAATGATTAATCATTTTCAGGATGACATAATTATTTTGGAAAACTTTTAGCAGACTGTCAGCGATTTTTTGCTTTTTGTTTGGACTGCCTGCCTATCCTAATGAAATCGTTGACAGAGTGGCAAAAAGAAAAAAAAGAAACCAAAAAATTACAACAAAATTATGTATAATGATTATGTAATGAATACTTATGTCTTGGTTACATGGGTAAAAACTTTGGGTAAAAGTTTTATAAGCAGACCCTAAGCGAAAAGTGTTACCTTATTGAGCTCGAGCTGGGGCTACTTAGCGGGAGAATTGTGTTGCCGTCATGATAAATTATGTTAATAATGTTGAGGCAGCAGCAACTTGTCGGAAACTTGACGAACTCAAGTTGGTTAGAAAACTTTACTTGGTAGCGCCACAAAGCAGCTCATCCCTTGTCAAGAATCAGAGAGGCAACCAACCAACTAACCAACCAACCCCTCCCAAGCCACTTGTTTTGCTGTCTCATTTTGACCATAATATTGTGTGTGAATATCATATTGAGTGGTTGCACTAAGTAGTTACCAACACTGGACGTGCCCGCCATCCATGCCATACTTTATTAATTCACTTAGCAAAGTGTAATCCTATCACGTCAATAAGATTATGGTTTTCAGAATCTTTAATATTTTCTCTCGTTTTTTTTTTTTTGTTGTTGTTCATCTCTTGCCACCATTGGCATGCCACACACAGAGTCGCTCTTTCCAGCTACTGTTGGCACTTGTTTGGCAGCATTTGTTATTGTTGTTGTTTATGGAAATCACAGCATGCTAGCCCTACCCTCGGACTCTATACCCCCTTGTCCAACATGGCTTTGGCTCTGGCTTTGGCAGTTGGCGTCATGCATAACAATGACTTTTGCGCGACGCCTCCTCCTTCGACTCCTTTCCCAGCTATTGAATTTCAAGATTTTCTTATTTTTTCTTTTTTAATATTTTGAGTAAGCGTTTGCTTTTCCTTAGGATTATTCTGCTTTTTTCCCCCCTGGTTATTTATTTAACTAGGCTTGTTTAGGAGTGCTGATAAGCCTTTTGGCTTTTGTTGGTGTTTGCTTTTATTATTATTAAAATGTTACATATGTTTGTGGCCCATTTTAGGAACGTTAAGGGAAATAAAGTTTACGAGTTATGAGAGATACGCGAAATTTTAGTTCAACTAAAAAATTAAATCGGAAGTTTTCTGATTAATCATTAGCTCGAGAAAAGATCTCCTTATTAAGCAAAAATTCACACGTACATATGCTATAAGGTAGGAAAAGCTGCATTGCGACCTCAAGGGTCTATTGTGTGCCCTACTAGCTCTACAATTTCCGAAATAGCCGCCACACTCAGCGCCTACAAGCATTCATGAACCGCAGTCTGCGGCGCATTCTTCGCATATTCTGGCCGAATAATATGTCAAGCAATAACCTATGGTTCAGAACTAAGCAACCAGCAGAAGCAATTCTATGCCGATAATATAAATATGGCATACACTGCGGAAACTGGCAAACGATCTAGCAAAGCAGGCGTTAGATTTCAATCCCCAAGGCAGTCGTAGACAAGGCCGCCCGCGTAACACCTGGAAGAGGTTGAAGCCGAACTGAGAAGCTCCGGAAAAAGCTGGAGTGGATCAAGCACCTAGCCCTATACAGGGTTCAATAGAAACTCTTTGTTACAGCCCTATATTCCTCTAGGGAGTAAAAATGGATTAAATATATGGCCGCCAAAAAAAGAAGCACTTTGTCTGGCAGATGCGCCATACTCAGTATGTCTGTGTTGGAAAGATTCCTCCTCAATCTCAAAGAACCTACAGGTGTTAAAATCTGTGACACCCTTCTTACTTAGGTGTTTTTTTTTTTTTTTTTTTTTTTTTTTTTTTTTTTTTTTTTTTTTTTTTTTTTTTTTTTTTTTTTTTTTTTTTTTTTTTTTTTCCTTCAAATCTTAATCCTTGATCCGCTCCTGATCCTTATCTCCGAGAATGTAATAGCTCGATATATAATGCATAATTTTCTGTTTGTCTATATTGACCGTTTCTTGAAGCCCGAGCTAGGTGCATGAGAGGTGCATGTGATCCACTTCTTCAACCAAAAGCATTTCTTTCCCACTAAAATCAAACTATTTTTTAATTGTTTTTGAACAGCTACAGTCACCAAAATCAGTGTAGTCTCATGAAGTATAAAATATAAAATAGTTTTTACTTTGAACGGATACCATACCCTGTTCTGCGAAAAAATTGATTCAAATTCGATCGAAAACCGTGAATATTAAGAAAAGTGGATTTCAACTGTAACCAGGCCCTTTTTGTTTTCGATTCGAAAACTAGAAGAACATTAAGACAATTATTTGTATTTCAAAACGATTAAGCTTTAGTAGATAAAATTGAATTGAATTGCATTTAAACATCATATATATAAATTTTCGTTAAATAGTATGTATTGAAAAAAACTTTAAAATATTTCTGAACTCAAAAGTGAAACTTGAATTATCATGAATAAAACTGTTTATATAATCTCAATTAAAAAGCCATTTAACACAAAAGTTACTTCAAGGAATATAAAGTTGTGAGTAATTTAATTTTTAACATATTTAGAAGATGCATAATAGTTCATAAATTTTACGAGAAGCTCGTTTTCTAGGCGCAAAAAGTCGGCGTGTATGTCCATTAAAAAAGCAGTCCAGAATTAAGCTAATTAAATCACCAAACTACAAAAACTTGCAATAAAGTTTAGAAACGGACAATGTTAAGCGATTACTGTCGATAACGTCAAGCAACTACTATCGATATCGTTAGCAAGCCTCGTGAATTCTTTAATGATTAATAAATGTGATTTCCTATGAGGTTGTGATGACTAACTGCATATAAATTTATTAATTAAAGTTACTAAGGAATAGTTCCAGATGATAAAGACGCAAATGTATAACTGCTTCCAGCTAAACTTAGCTGAAAAAAAGAAGTAGGTATTAGACTACGATAATGGCTTGTCTTTGTAGATTAATTTTCGTAAAATTATATTAACTTATTGTCATATCTTTTACAGTTCTATGGAAAATCTTTTAAAAACTATTGAAGAGATACGTAATTACTATAAAGTGGAAAACCCACCACCAGCTGATAGCGATATTCAAACAATTGAGGATGTTCAAAATTTCTGTCGCAGATTGGATGAAATTGAAGAACATTGTGAAGTATACAAGAACGTCTCACTTCTTAGAAGGGCACTTAACGCACTTTTCTCCATAATATACAGATAAACCAAAAAAAAGTAGCTAGACATTCGTACATATATACTATGGTACATGTACAGATAACAAAACATGTCCAATAAACATTCATTACGTATGACTAAATTCCGTAAATAGAGCCGGACAATTGCGCAAATAGAAATCGAACTTGAATGTATTTTTTATGGCACAGCTGCCACATGCAAGCACAGAGTCAAGATGACCAAGAAATCACAGCTTCCTCACATACACATACACGCACTCCCTTCCCTCTTGACTTAAAGTCCTTAACAGTCTAACAAGCATATGCTCTGGAACGGAATCTCGAATTGAACAATAAAATAAATGATATTTGCTAAAGTAGCTGGAAGCTCGTTTTAAAATTTAATAAAATTTTATGAAAATGCTTCACGCCATCATTGGCCAGGCTTTGTGATTAAGTTGTAACATGTGTTGCAAGACGACTTGGAGCGTACAAAGCTGGGATACTCTTTAAGCTATATTTTTTAGATGATTGTTATAAGAAAGTTAGTTTAAGATACGTTTCTACAATTTCTATCAATATTTGTAATTTATTGAAGACTTTTAGTCAAACTATTGGAAGAATTCTATTAAAGCTTGATAGTCTCGTAAACTGTTTGAATTTTCTTAGTTGGGAAATTTATAAGCCCGAAAACAGCCGTGTGCTACATTTTATGATTACTTTCAAGCTGGGCACCTTTCTTTTCTAAAGCTTTTCCCCAGATATTGCCAGCCGTTGCAAATCACCATTTATCGACTCTTTTGTCTTTCTAGCTATGGCTTGGTAAGCGTCTGAACAACTTTATCTCGTACACCATAAGAGTACATATATATATGATTTCCTTTATCTCCTATTGGGGCATAGGGCGTCTTCCATTGCCATCTTCCATCGACCTTTTTGGCTATCTTTCTCAATTCGTTCCGGCTTAACCCCAGAGATTTTATTTCAGTTTCCATGTATGGGACACCAAATTTCGTAAAAAATCTGAGAAGTCGTTCGCACCTGGTTTTATGGACTAATTCAAAATTAGGCCAATATAAGGCGGATCGCAAGCCAAGTAAGGGAGATTCTTAGTGAACTAGTGCAACGAAAAAGGTCTCGGTCAGTGAGTGAGAAAAGTATTAAAGTCAGTGCCGCAAGTTTAAAGGCGTTTATCTGTCGCAAAGAACGTTAATCTGATTTGGTGTAACATATTTTTAAGTTAAGTATTCAAGAATCACAATAATCGGACTTTAATTGGACCGCTTACCTAAGGAAAAGGAATTTTGGAAATTTTGTCAAAACTGATGAACCTGCGTCGATAAAGTCAATCGAAGAATTGTCAACGGTGTGCGTAATGTCTTACAAAAACTGAGAACACAAGCAAGAAACAGGAAAACGGAGACCAGCACTACAAGAATCATCAGGCGCCTAAAAAGACGGCGCAAACAAAGTTTCCACTAAAAGTTTGTAGAGGCGAGATGAAGTCCTTTGACAGTGTCTCTCAGAATACAAAAGTTAAAGACTAAGCTGTCCAGTTAGACTAAATAATATCTAGATGGTCAAGACTGTGATCAAGTTACTTTAAACAACAAAATTCCTGAAAAAGATAGATTTGACAACCATAGCGTCAAACTTAGTTCTTGGCTTTTTCATAAAATTCCCCCAATTCGTTTTGCCTACTTTTCCAAAAACCTAGAAGAACGCTCATGTCATGGCCCCTAAGAATGACAATCCACTAGAGAACATTTAGTATGCTTTCACAGCCCTAAAAGTCTTTTCCTGACATTTCGAAGCATACTTGAAACTCTAGAGCTTAGGCGGGTCATACCTGGGTCAGTGAAAGCCAGAGTGAAAAATTATTTAAGTAAAGATGTACGGCCTACCAATTTAAAGGAAAGGCATTTGACAGACTATGTCAAAAGATTGTTAAGATTGTTGAATCACGGATTTTTTTTTATAATTCATCATCTTTTCTTACGGGCAGATCTTTCAAGATAATGTGGCAATAAAAAACTTTGGAGGTGGCTTTATTTTTAGCAAATTATGTGTGTAAAATGAAACTGAATATATTGTATTTCAAGTATTTGAGCTTTTTTTGATAGTATTTGAAACTTCAATTTTCAGAAGCATTCCAAACACATGGAACTAATTTTTCTTGGTATTTAAAAACACAATGTGTTGGTTTTGAAATATCCAAATTTCACTATAGATTATATAAATTGTAAAATTATTTGGCATGCTTATGAAAGGTACATATACAATTTCTAGAGAAAAGGATTTGTCATCGCATCGTCGCCTTGCTCAAAGAAACGCAACTTGCTCTAAAGTTTCCTACATTAACGTAGTAGTCCTAAAAGTCGATGCTGCTCTAAAGGGTATTTAGTAGAAAAGTAAAAAAGGGTCAAGAGCTGCCGTCCACGCATTTGGCATATTGACTTTTATGACAACGGTCAAATGGCACCCCTTAAAAGGTCGAAGCAAAAAATAAAAAATAAATTCCATATAATCAGCATTAAAAACTGAAAATGTGCGCAGCATGCAACAGCTGTTGCAACAATGGAAAATTGCCAAGAAAAACAGCGAGACATTTTTCACACACACACACACACTCACGTACACATATTTATGTTCAATTGTGATAAAGAAAAATGTGCTCATTTAATTCTCACTCAAAAAAAAAAAAAAAAAAGAGAAATAAATGCGAACTATAAATTTTTCATAATTGGCAGCACTCAGCTGTTTATATATAGGGTTTTTTTTTTTTGTCTTTGCCCCTTTTCATATATTTCTTGTTTGTTTTTATTTCAGCATTGAGAAAATATTATTTGTTTTTTATATTTGCACAGATTTCGCTTTATTTGATATTTTTAATTAAAAATATTTTTATTTATCGAATTGATTTGTATTTCTGCCAGTTCAAAAGCGTGTGACAAATGTGCGGCCATATTTTGTGACTGTGGCACGGCATGTGTGACATTTATTACGAATTTTGTAAGGTAACCGAGCAGGCAGCTTTTGATTGCTAGCTATTAAATTAGCAGAATTTATAGCAGAAATTGATTTTGATAAACAGTGGAAGAGGAAGGGGTCGGGTGAGTGGTACCTACAACATAAATCAAGCAAACGATGGTGGGGGCTTTAAATGAATTTTATAATTTTAAAATATGGCACATATGTTTATGTAGACATATTTATATAAAATGGCGATACAATCAATGTGAGAACAAAAAACAAGAATTGTGATATTTAAATTGTCCTGAATTTTAAGCTCTTGATAGACAAATTTATCTTTGTTGAACGCTAATGGATAGTAGAAAATAAATTTAAATATTTTTCAATTAATTTTACCAAATTTTTTTTTAATACAAACAATTTTTTCAAAATTCAAAATTATTAAGAAAAAGCTAATAATTAAAAAAAAAAAATTTTCATAATGGAAAATTATTTAATATTTTTATGCGCTTACGAGAAAAGGGAAGATGCGGCCAAGTGAATGGGCTTAGAATAA
Organism: Chymomyza costata; assembly: GCA_018150985.1. NCBI lineage: Eukaryota > Metazoa > Arthropoda > Insecta > Diptera > Drosophilidae > Chymomyza > Chymomyza costata. Next base: position 298,711 of record JAECWU010000244.1, on the reverse strand, counting down.
TTAGTTTGAAAAAATAAATAATAATAATAAATAATAAAGCTTGGCTCTAATCTGACATGTACAAACACAAAGAGTTAAAGAACAAGTGGGAAATATTAAGCTTAGGGTTTGTATCGACAATGAAGAGCCTACCGGGTCCCATGAGTACGAAATAAATGAAAAATTAATTTCTAATCAAATTATAATTTAAGGTCAGATTAGATTTATAATTCAGGATTACGATTACTAATATTAGCATAAAAGATAAATATTAAAAAAAAAAAAATATCTTATTACTGACATTAATATTTATAAAAAAAAAAAATATATATGGGCCTTTGCTAAACCAGCAACCCCTCCTCGGACTTCAATTTTTAAATAAAAGATAAATCAACGTTTTTGGGCTTAAAATTTTCGTCTTCTTTTTTGATGATTTTAGAAATTTCAAAATGGCCGCCAAAGCAAAGCATTGCCATAATTTAATTACTATTTTTAATCTTATTCTCAGAAAAATATAGTTGAAACCCCTTTTAGAGACTTTTGTGGTAACTGATTATAAGTACGTTATTCGTTTTTCAAAATTTCAAAATGACGAGCCTAAGATATGTTTTTCATTTTTGTACTTAAAGGTCGAGTGAGGCATGCAAATATGGGTTTTTGTGGTCGCTAATCAAGAATCTAGGGTTACAGTTTTAAAATAATAAAATGGCGGACCTATGATGGCTGCCGAAAATATAAAATATCATTCTTATAAGATGGTCGGCAAAAACCTAAAATATCATTCTTAGGTCTGCCATTTTGTAATTTTGAACTTCTATCCCCAGAGACGTGATTGGCGACCCCGAAAACTGTATTTGCATACCCAACTCGAACTTTAAACAGAAAAATGAAAAACACATTATAGGCTAGTTTGACAGAGAATGATCGGAATTACATAGTTATAAATAACAAAAACATACTTAATTAAATTTTTTTTTTTTTTTTTTTTTTTTATTATTAATATATTGGCAATCAGCCTACATAAAACTAAGGCTATAATGCAATAGGTGAATTACAAGTGAATCGCTACTGTAGTCTGGTGTAATGGATGATATTAATTAAAATAGATTATTTTACAAAATTAACTACAATAAAACAAACAAAAATTATTTACATGTCTTACGAGAAATTGTGTGAAAATTGTGTGTAAATTGTGAAATGATTAAATTTAAAATTTTTTGCTAAGGCCATACGCCCAAATTCAGAACAAAATGTCAAAATTTCATATAAAAAAATTCCCTTTTTTAACCTTAAACTTTTCGGTGCTTTAATCCGAGGGGTGTAGTCTATTCAGTCTTCGCCTTGGCCTATGACCCGCAAGAGCACAGGCCAACGAATTTGGATGGGTTTCCAGTCTTCTTTCATACCTCCCGCTCAGATTGTTTATGATGTCTCCGGTGAAACCTATTTTAAGGTCTTTATTTAGATTCCTATTCCTAACAAACCATGGAGCATCTGCTATTTGGCGTAGAGCTTTATTTTGGAGTGTTTGAATCCTCTTAAGTTTTGATTTTGCTGCCGTTCCCCAAACTTGAATTCCATAATTAAAAACTTTAAATAAAGTATTTCAATGGAAAGTATTATAGATAAACATATAATATACCGAAATACATTATTTAGTAGTTGCTCAACACCTGAACATTCCTTTACTCTAAGCTCTTACACATATGGATCATCGGGCAGTTTCAGCTTCTCTGCGAACTGAACTCTTAAGCATCCTTGTGCATTCGCTTAGTTTATTTGAGTCCTTTCTGTTTTCTGCTGAGATTCCATGTGTCGCAAAGGCCCCGAGGAACAAAAGGCAAGGCTGTATTTTATATATATACTCGAAATTTTCTTGGCCTTTTTTGTTGCCAAAACACGGCATTTTGTTTTTTTTCCTTTTTATTTTCTTTCTTTGTCTCGTACCGTAATTCGTATTTTATACGTGAAAGGAAAGAGACGTACCCGGTACAATATGTAGATACAGATGCAAAGTGTGAGCGTGTCAAAGTTGGTATTAGAACTGACATGCCTGCAGGGACAATAGAGACAGCAGTAGGCTAAAGGACAGACCCCGGTGACAGCAGCGCGTTGAAGTATGTAAAAGGCATTGATGTGCATGTGTGTGTGTGTGTATCTGTGTGTGTAAGCATGTTTCAGTCTCAACTTGATTGAGTTTTATGCACAGTTTGGTCTCTTGCCACACGCCTGAAGCCATTTAATAGCCGGTGGTGGTGCTGCTGCTGCTGCACGTGGCATACATACAAAATTCAACTACTGCTCGGCTTTTTCAGTTAGTTTTTTGGCTTTTTCTATTATTATTTTATTATGCTTTAAAAGGGCTTAAAAGTACTAAAGAAACTTTTAACTTAAAGCACAAAACTTTAGAGAGTAAATATAAACAGCCTTTGCTCTGATATATACTACAATGCCCAAGTGCATATGAATAAACCAACTTCAACTAAGTCAAGTGCCTCAAGCCGGCTCATCTGGCGTATGCGCAATTTTTGTCATTGACTATGGCTGCTACCAAGTTGGTCCTGCTGAATCCTGCTTGGCTCATTGTTGTATGCCTGCTATTCACCTTTATTTGCTTATGGATTTACTTATTCAAATGCACAACAATTTTTGTAATTTTTTTTTTTTTTTGTTATATGCACAATATTTATTTTTTTGCTTTTGGGCCCAACTTGAAGTCTAGTCTTTTGTGCCAAGTTCTATTTCTATGGCCCATTGCTATTTACATTCATATGTCTTTTTTGGCTTTATCTTTTTTTGTTGGTCTTTCACTTTTGACTTGTTTGCTTCTTCATGGGGGCGGGTTCCTCCTTAGGTTCAAGCTGTTTGAATATTTGTCAAGAGTTTGAGTGAGTTTGTGTGCGTATGTGTGAGCTTTTGCTTTTTATTTACTGCAAGTCATTGCTTATACTTGATGGAAAATTTGATGTCATTATAAGTAGATAAATACATATTTATATATATTTATATGCATATGGGTAGGCACTCAAGTTGAGTGCAAATATTTTTGGGCCCAATTTTTATATATGTATGTAGCTATCGGTTGGAGAGTAAAATCAAAGGTGACAGTAATTCGTTTACCACAAAAGCAGTGGGTGTTGGCTTTTTATTTGTCTTAAAATTGTCTTATTAAATAAATGTTTAGACAAATTAAAAATCGCGATACAATTCATTACTTGTAGAAAAAAAATGCTTTAAAAAACAAATAACACCCCTTTTAAAGGATTTCTTCGCCCAATTCATCCCTGCAATTGGAGGAAACTCAAATAACTTTAACATTTCTCTACAAAATTTTAACCCTTTTTGTCTAGAAGTTTCCTTTAAATAAAGCTCTTTGCAATCATGTTTTCGAAGCAGAAACCAAACTGCTAGGTAAGCTTATAAAACATAGAAATTCTTCCCAATATACTACCCTCCGATCCTATGTAATAGTTTTTCAAAATTGGATGAATAATGGCGAATATAAGAAAAACTCCACGTACATGACTGTCATGACTTCCTGACTGTAACCATCCAATTAATTTGTTTATGCATTTTTTTATTTTATGATGCTTTTGAAAATTTTCAGGAAACTTTGTTTAAAATTGCCTAGCTACGCTTCACGGCAAGGTTCGTGATTCCCTCAGAAGTCTGTCCAGGCAAAAATCATGTATACTTTATAGAAAAAAATTTGTCTTTTAGTGTTTATCTATAAGCACACTCTATAGAATGTATAAAGGTTAAAAATGTGTTCCAATTTATTTTCACATTCTCTTCAACATTTGAAAGCTAAGGGGCTCTGCCACCTGAGTGCTTTGCACGCCAACCTTTTATTTTCTTTTCGGATCATCACCAGCACTTTTCATTAATTTTAAAGAATTTGAGAATGGACCAGGATTTTTCCATCCCTTTTAATTTGGCAAAAGTTTAGCTCAATAGGTCTTAAAGTATGAAAACGAAATCGAAGTTAAAATCCTATATACGAGTTGACCAACAGTATGCTAAAAACACCCATTTCATGAGTGCAGAAGGACAACCGAACCGATATTTTGAATATCGAGAATACGAGTCGAACTGAATATCGATACCGATATTTGGTCTCGATTAACGTCGATCCGAACCAATGCTAGTATCGGTTCGAGCAAATCGGATCATTTGGCGGTGAGGGACAACGCAAAAAGCAATAAAATTAAATAAGAAAAAGTAACTTCTTCTTCATTTTATAACCATTACGAATTTATTATGATTGTTCGGAGCAGCCCATTAGCTCAACAAGATCATAAAAGTTTTCTTCTTGTCGAGCAAACGCCAACTCAATTTCTATATCAAATCTACGATATCCTCATCGATTCTTCCAAAGAAATAAAAATCAGTATCCAAAACAACCGATCGATCTTCCGAGAAAAAATCGAATGAATACCCAAACTATTAATTTTTTATCGGGCATCCCTAGTGCAGAAGTGCTGGAGAAACGTCTCTGTTCGTCAACATCGATATATAGAGATTTTAAACTTCGATCATCGATGTTTTGTCCAGCACTATCTTATAGTCTCTGAGATCCTTTTGTTCTAAGAGGCAGACGGCTGTTGATGCTGATCAAGACTAGATATATTTTATGGGATTCGCCACGCCTGCAACTTTCCGCCTCCACGGCTGTAGCTTTTTGACGTCGCTCTTGATCTGAAACCTAAAGCAATTTTTTTCCTCTAAAAAAAAAAAAAAAAATTAAAGTGTCAAAATTTCAAATCGATAGGATAATATAATTTTTAAAACAATTGTGTAACAATTTAGCAAAAAAAAAAAATGTGCTACCCCTTAACTAATCTGATTGATGCTGATTTGATTAAAACCAATTTGAAACTTCTCAACTTGTAGTCAAAAATTAAAAACTTTCCGCCGTTTTAAAAATCGAACTTTCCGGCGTCGATACTAAATGCTCAATGCGAATATTTTGATTCTCGATACGTCGTCTGTAAGATATAAATTTTTGTCTAATATCGCTATTTATTTTTTAAAAAAATAAAAAAAAAAAAATTTATTTTTTTTTAAAAAAATTATTTATAAAAAAAATTTTTTTTTTTTAAAATTTTTAAAATAAAAAAATTAATAAGTATTATTTCAGTCTCTTGAAGCATTCTTATTATTTAATTTTCCAAAGAGTTTTCTTATTTTGTAGTATTTTCAACATTTCAAATTGTTTGATTTCAATAGATGGCAAAAAGGAGGTGAAAATTTAATTTATTAAAAGCAACATTTTACAATAATAGGTTAAGTAAGTGATTATTTCCTGGCTCTTGAGGCAGATGTTTTCGATCATTTTTGTAATCGATATCGAGTTTAAAGATATTAATGTATTATGTATTAGCACTGACTATGCTATCTGGCGCGAGAGCCGAATCTTTACGATATGATTCATAGCAGAATTCTTCCCAGAATAATCTATGTCCAACTTAGTTGCCCAGCTATGTGTTGTCCGTAAAAGGGGCAGATGACGTTAATAGATCCTAAGCGGTCAAGGGAGCAATTATTGCTTATAGGGATATGCGAATTATTAGCATTAATAGCGAATAGTGCAACTGCAGTTTGTACAGCAGAGTCTCTTCAGAGTAGTGGGTAAGTAAGCTAGCTTCCTCTGTCTTCTCCCAGAAAATACTTTTAAATTTATGTTTTTAAATATTTTTAATTGCACCTAAAGCACATTAGTTATTTATAACTGCAGAAATTTGTTAAACAGCTGCATATTTAATTTTACCCTTTAGGCGTTCAAACAATTTCGAATTAAAGCACATCAGCATTTCCAAGCAATTACAACTGCAGCCAGATACAGATACACAATTGCACACAAGCACACAAAAAAACACTAAACGTACACACAGATACTCTCTCTCATACACACACACACAGATACACAGAGTAAAATGAAGCTCATGTGCTTCACTGAAAACGCCTCGCAGCGTAAATTACGCGCATAAAATGAACATTAGATTCATATTTTAATATGTCTGGGTGCAAGAGTATGGTAAATATGTGTATGTATAAGAGTTTAATGTGTCTTTGCGTATCTGTGTGAGTTGTCGGTAATATATGTTTACATTCTTCAGTACCAAGAACTAACCCAGGGCTGAGGAATCATTAATTTACTTTTTACAATACAAATCGTCTACATTTCCAAATGCAACTCATCATAAAATTTACTTTTTTATATTTAATATCCGCCTCTACTTGAGTAAAACTGCATCTCTTAAGCACAGGATGAAAGAAAAAAGTTGGCGCCAATTTCCATGAAATACTTAACTTGCTAAAAACAAAAACGCAGTCTCCAAATTTTTTAATAATACATATTTTTGGATTTAAAACAATGGATGTAGCTTCATCGAAAATATCAAAAAATTGAACTAAGCTATTTTGATAATTTGTATACCAAGTTGTAGGTAATTAAACTACCCGTCTTCCATTATTTTAATAATTATAATTATGTCATCACAATCGCGGCATTGAATTCAAAAGAATATTTTTTTCGAAGTACCTCGATATACCGTTTCGCCCAAAAATTTCAAACCGGTTACTTTCACCAAATTTTAATAGAACCATGTGTAGTATGATGAGTGAAATTTTTTGTGAGAATGAATGTGTTGGTATTTTTTTCAGAAAAGATCAACATTTCTTTGTTTATTAAGGCTCACAAAAGTCAAACATATCGAATTAAATGGCTATAGCTTGTAAAATTAATGAATGATGAATAATGCACCAAAATCAAATATTGTTACAATTTTAAAGAACAATTTGCCATCTTAATAATTTTCAGTACTTTATTTTATATTAATAAGGTGCAGATTTTGGATCGGGTGTAAGCCATGAAATTGTCCTAAGGGGAAACAGAGCAAACTATGGTCTAATTTGAGTTCCTAGCTCATAAAATTGTATGAGATCTAGATGTTTTTGGCTACTGATGTACAGACGGACAGACAGCAAAACGAACAGAAGTGTCCCGATTGGCTGACCGAGGGGATGACAAGTTTTTGGGTAAGAAGACCTTATGGTCTGCTATGCCCCCTTTAGCCGATTGCATACATTTTACAAATTTAGAATATTCTTAACTCCATGGGTACATTATATAAAGAGTGACGAACGCCGCTTGAGTTGAGGCGCAGCGGTGAGAATTGAACCCCGTCGAAATAAAACGGTGTTAGTTTAGGGACAATACGCATATTGCGTACTGAAGACCAACCAAGCAGAGACACACAAATACAGACATATAAAGAAGCAAAAACATAAATAAAAGCGAGTAAACCTTGGCGGGCCTCACACTCACACACACTCATTTAAACACACAGATACACACAACTTCAAATAAAAGCAGCGGCACAGAAAAAAAGGTCATGCCAAACAACCTGCAGCTATTACAAATACAAACAAACTGTGTGTGTGTGTGTGTGTCTGCGTACATGTGCGTAAGTATCTGTGTGTGCGTGTGTGTGTACTTATTTCCATTACAAATGAGCTTATTATGCGCTCAAGTCACAAAGTCATTGCGACTTAAAAGGATTTGCATGTGATTAGCAGTACGAAATGTAAACAAAAATTCTTGTGCCAAAAGACAAAAGCAAGAACAACACAAATGACAAAAACGCCAAAGTATCTGTGTGTGTATATGTGTGTGAGTATGTGTTTCGCCATTTATATTTGTATTATTTGGCAAAATGGCTGAAGGCAGGCATAAAAACAATAAACACATCATAATCATAATTTTTGTAGCCTAATTTCAGGGGCGCATATGAAATATGCTTGGCTCAAATATACATATTAGGCAACAGAGGCGGAGTTATGCTTTTTGTGATGGGATTGCTTTAATATGTTATGATTTTGTATGATAGCTACAATTTGGTGCCATAGTACTGAACTTAGGCATGTAAGGTAAACAAAAGCCTCGTATGTTGGTAAGAGAAGAATTTCAGAGCCAATGTTCGTGGGTGCGCCGTCGTGCCACGTCTAAGATTACTCCAGCTCAATAGGCAGAATTGGCTGTATCAAAATAAGAAAACTGTAATTTTTAAAAATAAATGTATTTTTGAAAATTTCCCAAAATTGAATTTAAAAAAAACGTGATAACAGATTCCGACCTCAGACAGCTGCAAAAGGCCTCAAAATTATTAAAACCGCAATTAAGAATCAGAGTTGTTTCTGACTCTCTCGTTAGTCTTATTACTTGGGGACTTTGTCACACGTATGTCCGACAAAAAATTTTTTATATGAAATATCTATTTTTTATCATAAAACCTTGAAGGCCACTGCTTCTATGATGTATAAAAGTTTAAAGTTCCTTCTATTTTAACAATAATTAAAACTTGTAAATAAAAAATAATACAAATAATTAAAAAATGCAACCAATTTGTTGCAGCAAAATAAATGATGGCGATGAGCACGACGAGACATGAATTTTGTTTATATAATACAGTGTGGATTTTAGAACTTCCCTTTTAAGCAATCAGCATTATACTGATTATTTGTGACCTCATGTTTTTGTGATTTCAGAACTGATTTTTAAAATGAATCATCGCTGATTTTTTCTGAGACTGAGAATGAGACTGAGACTGAGACTGAGACTGAGACTGAGACTGAGACTGAGACTGAGACTGAGACTGAGACTGAGACTGAGACTGAGACTGAGACTGAGACTGAGACTGAGACTGAGACTGAGACTGAGACTGAGACTGAGACTGAGACTGAGACTGAGACTGAGACTGAGACTGAGACTGAGACTGAGACTGAGACTGAGACTGAGACTGAGACTGAGACTGAGACTGAGACTGAGACTGAGACTGAGACTGAGACTGAGACTGAGACTGAGACTGAGACTGAGACTGAGACTGAGACTGAGACTGAGACTGAGACTGAGACTGAGACTGAGACTGAGACTGAGACTGAGACTGAGACTGAGACTGAGACTGAGACTGAGACTGAGACTGAGACTGAGACTGAGACTGAGACTGAGACTGAGACTGAGACTGAGACTGAGACTGAGACTGAGACTGAGACTGAGACTGAGACTGAGACTGAGACTGAGACTGAGACTGAGACTGAGACTGAGACTGAGACTGAGACTGAGACTGAGACTGAGACTGAGACTGAGACTGAGACTGAGACTGAGACTGAGACTGAGACTGAGACTGAGACTGAGACTGAGACTTGAGACTGAGACTGAGACTGAGACTGAGACTGAGACTGAGACTGAGACTGAGACTGAGACTGAGACTGAGACTGAGACTGAGACTGAGACTGAGACTGAGACTGAGACTGAGACTGAGACTGAGACTGAGACTGAGACTGAGACTGAGACTGAGACTGAGACTGAGACTGAGACTGAGACTGAGACTGAGACTGAGACTGAGACTGAGACTGAGAGACTGAGACTGAGACTGAGACTGAGACTGAGACTGAGACTGAGACTGAGACTGAGACTGAGACTGAGACTGAGACTGAGACTGAGACTGAGACTGAGACTGAGACTGAGACTGAGACTGAGACTGAGACTGAGACTGAGAGACTGAGACTGAGACTGAGACTGAGACTGAGACTGAGACTGAGACTGAGACTGAGACTGAGACTGAGACTGAGACTGAGACTGAGACTGAGACTGAGACTGAGACTGAGACTGAGACTGAGAACTGAGACTGAGACTGAGACTGAGACTGAGACTGAGACTGAGACTGAGACTGAGACTGAGACTGAGACTGAGACTGAGACTGAGACTGAGACTGAGACTGAGACTGAGACTGAGACTGAGACTGAGACTGAGACTGAGACTGAGACTGAGACTGAGACTGAGACTGAGACTGAGACTGAGACTGAGACTGAGACTGAGACTGAGACTGAGACTGAGACTGAGACTGAGACTGAGACTGAGACTGAGACTGAGACTGAGACTGAGACTGAGACTGAGACTGGTACGTTTTGGTTGTTTAACTAGCTTTTCAACGTTTATTAACCAATAATTAAAATGACTAATTCTTGCAATGTTCGTATATCTAAAAATTCATTTTCGCATTATATTTTTTTTATGCAAACTTAAACTCAAATTCTGCCCTTAAGCCAAAAGCACTAAATGTGTCAGCTATCGTCTGATTTTATTTTAGTGTAAAAATTTAAAAAAAAAAAAAACAAAGGGCCTAGCTGGGTAAAACAATAAGAAAAATTAAGAACTACAGAAAACACGAAAAATTAATATTTTTTTTGTTTCAATGTGCTGATTAACAAAAAAAAGTCAAAATTTAAAAAGTAGTCAAAACACGTTTTAATAAACTAAGCCGTAGCACGTTAAGTTCAAATAGTAAAAATTAAAAAAAAAAAAATTATGTTTGATTAAAAAATCTGCATCATTAGATTCAAGAAACGTTTTTACAATTTGTGTTTTTGACTTGGACCTTGAAACCATAATTTATTCGTAGTAAATATTTGTACCCCTTTAATTCTACTTAACTACGCCTCTGTGTTTTTGATATAATATGAGTGCGTGTATGTGGTTGAACCATGCTCTTGATATTTAATGCATAATTTAGCGGGGCATATGTAAATTTCGGTAGTTTATACATGCATATATATACATATATGTACTTAAGACAGTCTAATGGCTGCTCGTTTGAATCTTGTCCTTGAAGCAGACGCCAAAGTTAAATCGGCTTTGTCTGTCGCAAAGAAAAATTTATGCAATTCTAATCGATAAACTTGGCCCCAACTTGGCACCCTCAACACTGAAATGAACTGACAGTTGCGACTTGGACTGCCGCATCTCCAAAAGCAGATGCGCTTCATTTGCCTTGAATAATGGCATCGTTTTTGCTTTCGTTTTTTTTTTTTCTTTATTTTCTTGCATAATAAGAATCAGCTCTAAAATGAATGTGCAAGAGCAAATAGAACTGGAAAAGGGATGGGATATGGACAGCCTTTGGTGTCACTTTTGGCTGTCAAACTATCTAATTGAAGCTGACTTGAAAGTGTTGTCAAGTGGATTGCACTAAATAAAATAAGAAGGAAAAAATAAATAATATTGATTTTAAATTAGAGGCTTTAAGCATAAAATGGATCTATAACACTAGCTTAAAAATTTATGGGTCATCGAGGAACCATCGTAAAAAAGTGTTTTTTAGGGTAATTTGGGGTCAAGAAACACGAAAATGGCAACCTTTTTTTTTTCTTAAGCACCGTTTTCGAGATATTTTCGAAAAACATGCTTTTGGGCACATGTTTTAGTTATTCGTCAATATCTCGTGAACAAAATTTTGTATCGACATGAAAGATGACTACATCGAAAAATCACGCGTGAGTATTGTCAAGTTGTCATGTGTTTTTTTTCAGTTTTCATTGCCATTTCATCATGGAAAGACTTACACCCGAACAACGCTTACAAATCGTACAATTATATGACGAAAATTCGCGTTCTGTAAAGAATGTTTTTCGCGCGATTAGGCCATTTTATGGAACCAATTCGGTGAACATTTAATTTGACGCTCCGGGCCGGTGATTTGGCCACCAAGATCGTGTGTTATCACTAGAGATGGGATACTATCGATGGCACCATCGAAATTTTCGGAATAAAAGATTCAAAATGAACAAAATGCGTTTGATTATTCAAGTAAAGGAAAAAATTTGTATCCGATATATAATGAAAAATATAAGAAATATGTTTAGCCGAAGGCCTATGCTGCCAGCGCTATAAGTAAACACCCCCTTCTTATTAGTTTAGTTTTAAAGCTACTCTAATAATATTAATAAATAAATAAATAAATATGAAATAAAAGATATTATGAGAAAATACGTCTTGCTTCATTGAGTGTATACAGTGCATAGCGACATAAAAAAAAAACATAGTCTTAGGTTAAATTTTATGAAGAAAGTAGCAGTGCTATGTTCTTTCTAAAGAATTAAAAAAAAAATTAAGCCGAAGAATAATTTCGTTTATTCATATTTTTGAGGCAATCGTTTTGATGCGTTGGTATGAGTTCAATCATTCTCTTCCTTCCACAGCCCTGGTCAAACTCCACGAAAACTTTGCTAACCATAGTCAGAGAATTTCAAACGATACTTTGCAGCTTTAAAAACATATCTTTCAGCGTGTTAATATACGTTAGACAAGAGACAAAGTCGAAGCGCTTGTGTCTAAGAGACTTGGCAGCTCTATCAGAAGAAAAAGAATATCTATGCTCATCTGAAACCTATCAACCTATCTCCATCAGATTTAACATTTTAAAAAAAAATATTATATTTAAGGTAGACATGTAGACAAAATATGTGGCTTGGCCATTTCGCTACATTCACATAGGCGTAAGGTGAAAAATTAATTCACTGTTCATTACTTTTCTGTTATACAATAGTTCTTGTTACGAACGGCCAAGCCACAACTTTGACAAAGGTGTAGAATTTGTGAATTTTTTTTAGTTTGGGGGTGTAGAGTTAGAAGCTTGGCTCTACATAGAAAAATTTAAATGCGAGTTATATTTTTCGTCTTGGCAACATTTTATATGAAATTTTTTTAGGGGATAGATAATTTCGTATCATTTAATATTTAAAAAAGATCTCTGGCATGTGACCCCCACGACTACGAGTTAAAAAGCGCATGTGGGTCCAATTTTTGACAACACTATTGAGCATTTGGGGCCATATTTCAGTACTGACACGTTTAATGTTGGTTTCCAAGTCGTCAATTGTTGCTGGCTTGTCTACATAAACCAACGACTTGACGTATCCCCAAAGAAAATAATCTAAAGGGGTCAAATCACATGACCGCGGCGGCCAGTTCGTGGGCGCATTTCTTCAAATAACTTTCTCAGGTAGCGTCATCCTGTTGAAATCAGAACACTTCGACATCAATGTTACGTAAATTAAGAAACACATATTCATTGATCATTGCTCTGTATCGATCACCATTGCCGGTAACAAGTTGCGAATCGATAAATTTGGATTTTCCTCTACACTGGTCACTACAACAGCGATATTTTCTTCGGACCGTGCTGTTCTCATTCTGATTGGTCGTCAGACATCGTTGAATGTCAAATGTGTTCGTACGTAATCAAGAACACGACGAATAGCACGTTCTTATGGACGATTATTCGGTCCATAGAACACTGAACACTAACTTTGATTGTAAATCTCGAAGATTGGAAGACGTTGTTGTGGTGCAAATCTTACCATGATAAATTGTTAGTCCATACTGAATAAAATAAATCTTAAATTTGTTAAAAATAACAACTGGTTTCAGAGATATCCCTTCAAGAAATTCGGACGCCGTTAAAAAAACACCCTTTGCCAAGCTTAAGCCAAATAAGATCACTTGATCGTACCGAAATCGGTTTTACCATATCTCTGGCATTTATCAACCTATCTCCATCACATTTCATATTCAACATTTTGAAATATTTTGCCGTGCTCCAAAAACAAATCCGTAAATTTTATTCCGCGTATTTTATACGGAAATGTTTTGAAATCACATTTTTGGTGCTACCAATTTTACCAAAAAAAATTGATATGTATGTGCTTGGAATCCGACTATTTTGTCACAAGTGAAATGAAATCGAATTGTTTAAATAGGTTCCAAAGCGCACGTTATATCAGAACAATAAAAAACATGAAGTTAGGAGCACCCAAAAACAAAAATGAAAAAAATTTACTTCAACAAAATTTATTCGTTTGCGTTTTCCGGAGCACGGCAAAATATTTCAAATTATTATTGGTAATTAAGGCAAACATATACATGAACCAGGTTTGATCCAAATCGGACCAACATACCGTGCATAGAACCACCCAAGAACGCAACCTTACGCGACATTTTCAATGTCTATACATCGCAAAGTTGACAAGAATCTTTTCGTTCCCTTCCACGAATCAAGCGTTGAGATTAACCTCGTTGTAGTAAGTGAATATATCATCGACCGGCAAGTGTAGTGACGCTTACCGGAGATGCATTGGTGATGGGTGGTCTCGACTTTAATGAGTTTGAATTATTGTTGATTCTCGCGAATTGTGCAGCGAGCTACAGTAAAATGCAAAAATATGAAACCCTCATTTTTCAAAATAAGCTCAATGATCTCAAGCTTAATCGGCTGGTTTCAATGCGAATTTTCTATTTCGGCTAGCTAGCGAGGGATTTCTAAGGAAAATTGACTCAAGTGACTTAAAATGACTCAAATTTGACTGTATGATTGGAAACTCTATCCATTGAGCAGGATATAACTCGTAGTCTCAATCATAGTGATACCATAAGTCCTTCTAGTCTTAAGTCCCGAAAATGAAAATAGTATCGCGTTTGAACTTATTATCACCGTTTCTGATACTTAAGGGGGTGGTATCAAAAAGAGGTATAACTGAATTACTGTAGCGCAAACGGAATGCGTTCAGACCACCTGGGCGTGGTAGTAGCAAACCCTCCGAAGAGATCGATGTTTTGTCAGTTGGAATTCAAGAATTCTAAGGAAATGCTGGCATGAGCCGCTCAACAATGTTTGGAAATGTTATAAGACATTAAAGTATTCTATGGAATTGCTGGCGGGCCGCACGACGACGTTCGCCGGTCAGGAGCCCGTCAATTACGCGCCGGTCATAGATTGATAAAAAAAGTGGCCAAAAGGGAAGGCACTCCCAGACTCTGACAGCCGCACAAGTATTCGTCTGATTCTTGATGAGATGGGGAATTTTGTGGCGTCCAAAAAATTATTATCGAAGATTTGACTGTGGGAATGGTGTGCGCCAGGTTTATACGCTGCTGGTAAGGGAGCACAGGGCTGCCAACGTAGTGACAGGCAGAAGGAGTCGTGGGGGGCTATAAGTTTTTTAAAGCCAAATGCTTATAATGTGTCGGGTTAAGCGTGCCCAATTACTCGTACCCGTTTCCCAGAGATCAGACGCACTAGGGTCAGCAAGCAACATATAAGGTTATTGATTCGTGTCACGCTCTTGATTCAATTCTCTGCAGAAATTTCTCTTTAAAATGTTGGGGGTTATACGATTAAAAACTTCCAAGATATAGACCAAAGTGGTTACAATAGTTGTATCGCTGTGTTTCATATAATACAATTTCCCTGATTGACTGTCTGATGCCCCTGGAATCTCTGTTTATAAAACAGTTCGAAGGGAACAGGCACCTCCAGTTTATAGCCGAACCGAACGGCGGTGTCTTGAATTAATAGAGATTTTCTTGAATATATTAGCCATATAACATAAAGCAACAACATCCTGTTCCTTTTTACCATTTTCCATGAGTACGCCAACAATCCATAATTTAAAGACACAAATTTTGGTATTTTAAGTTATATAATTTTCATAAAAGGAATCAATTTGCACATATTTTTTTTTTCGTTTCAAATATAGAAGACTGCTCACGCTCTAAGCCTTTTCCTTTCGAATGGGTTTGCTGCATTGATATATTTATAATAAACAGTTGTAAATCATTTTAGCAAATGCCAGCCACGTGATTTCCGCTGTTCGCACGTGCACCAAAATGGCTGCTCAACTTCCGGCGCCAACAGCTGCCAAAGCAAAAATTATTGGCACAACGTTTAAGCGCAATAAATACTTTTGATTGCTGGCAACTTGCCAAATCCCAAACCCCAACCCAAATCCCAAACACAGACTCAGACCCAATTTCTGGCGTGGGCGCAATTTTGCAACTTGACGCCAACAGCAGCAGTGTAAATCCCAAAAATCACGCTTCTTTTAAGGACCTTAAATTGGTTCGGCTTACAGAGTGCTAAAAAAAAATCACAAAACGGCCAAAACAAAGTAAAGCAAAAGGGAAATTTGTAATTCATTCAAACGCGAAAGTAAGTAAATCGCTTTGGGCTATTTGCTCTGTAGTTTTAATAGTCGCTGATTGTTTTATACAAACTCCAAAAGTAAGGAGCAAAATGGCCAAAGGGGGGAAATATTAAACGAGTTGACTTGGAATAACTAAGTAAAAGTTTTCAATATGTGCAAAGAATGTAAACTTACCTGCTGAACCACTTAATTTTCTTAGACTTAGGAACTTTGATTCTCGTGAATCATTTTACATGATTATCTTTATGATGTATCTGTATATTAATATTATGTGACACCCTCATCCTGAACACCTAATCAGGCAAATTTGATAAGTGTAAATTAATTATATATAGCACTGCAGGAAAGTAATCTCCCATTATGGGGTAGAATTATTTTAAGACCATGAAATCCTGCCACCAATAAGGATCCTTTTAAAGGATCTTAAAAAACATATGCTCGATCGATCTTGGAAATAGATGCTACTGTGTCCAAAAAGTAAGGTGACATTTCAGTTTAAGCTCCGTGCGCCAAAATTGGATTTGGTAGGACTGTCTTTGTCATCCATGCCAAGTTACACGTCAATTTATTCATTAGTGTTTGAGAACGCTTCGTTTTTGTGAGCCGCTATAAGTGAATTTTTCGATTTTCACAATGTCTAAATTGAAGTTTTTGGAAAAAAGGCGTCGCGTTGAAGTGTGAAGCAATGCTTTCTGACTACATTGACAAGACGAAACACATAATGACTAGAGATGAGACTTGGATCTTGGATATCATTCCAAAAGTGAGGCAAGACCAAAAAAAAGTTAATGTTAACTCTTTTCTTCGATATTCGTGGTGTTGTGCATTATGAGTTCCTTCCGCCGCGGCGATACGGGTCAAACAGTCAACAAGGAATATTATTTGAGCATTATGCGTCGCGACGCGTCGTTGGCGTGAAGCTATTCGCCAAAAGAGGCCGGAATTGTGGCGAGACAACTCATGGTTTTTGCACCAAAAAAATGCAACGCTCACTGCATTAATTCTTCGTGACCATCTCGCCAGAAACTCAACCCATATCGTACCAGAACCACCGTATTCACCTGATATGGCATACGTGCGACTTCTGACTATTCAACAAACTCAAAAGACCACTTCGGGGATACCGTTTTGAGTCGATAGAGGAAATTCAAGTCGCGTCGAAGAGAGAGCTGAAGGCCATCCTGGAAATCGGTTTTGACAACTGTTACGAAGATTGGAAAGTCCGTTGGCATAAGTACATTGTATCAGGGGGCGATTACTTTGAAAGCGATGAAATTGATTTGGGTGCATAAATAAATGTCACCTTATTTTTTGGCCACAGTAGAAGAATCCTCAATATGCTAAAAAAATTAAGTTCGTTCAAAGCAGTTCTCCCTAAAAAACTTAGACCGGTCGCAACAGTCATTCAGAGATAAATGTACATACTTCTTTGGGAACTTCCTTATATCAAACTTATGGTTCCATTAAGAAATCTTGATATCTTTCATCTTCCCGGTGTTTACGATATTTTGATTGCTCTAGCTCTTACAATCTCTAAGATCTAAGCGTTCATTCAGACGGTTATGGGTGTATCGACTTGTCTCGTTACCCTGATCATACTTTCAGTAACCTTAGAGGCCTTCGACGTTTTTTTCAGTATGCTACATACATTTTCGGCTTGCATAAACTTATTATACCCTTTAACCATAAGGTACAGGGTATAAATGTTAATAGAACCCCTAAAAAATATTAGACGGTTTCATTTATTATTAAAAACAACACAAAAATGTGTAAAAAATGATCAAAATTTCCAAGAACGAGCTCTTAATTCATTGAAAACTATAAACATTAAAATAACTTTTCCTACCACCCAGCATTCTGCTGCTCACAATTTAACAAATATGCTTTCATTTCCAGGCTAAACTAAGCGCTCTTTGCTCCTACATCTCCCCTCCCTTCAAACCCTAGGACTTCGGCAAACTTACAGAAATCTGTGCATCCCGGAAAATAGAGACGGCCAAGAGCTCTGACAATGTAAAAACGCTTTTAGGTATAAAATTCGATTATGTATGTTATTTTTCTTTCGCTTTTCCTGTGTAAGTTGCATTTCCGCATTAAATGATATTTCCTTCTTGCAAAACGGGTTAGCTGCAATATAATAAGCAATTATTTTTGTAAAAAGCAGCAGCAGCAGCGGAAAAAGCCAAGAGAATTCCAAGAAAATGGGAAACTACAAAAATACGAAAAGAAAACAAGCAGAAAGTGCTCTTATAAAATAACTGTAGTACAAATAAAGATACAAAATAAAAAGCAAGAGACAAACAAAAGATCAATTTAATAGCATCGAACTGAGCCAACAATAAACACAGCTGCTGCCACGGGCCTGTTAGATACTTATATATCCGCTAGATACTTACACTAGTTAAACATTTAAACAACTGTTGACCCATTTAAAGCTATGCAGCACTTGGCTATAGTGGTTTCAATATTCCGCCTGATTGGTATAAAAAGCGCAATGGAACTCTTTGGTGGCATCACAAACACTTCCGGCCTTTGACAAGCAACAGTTGGGTCACAACATCATGACAAGCAAGTGCACATTATTCTTGGCCCTGGTGGCACTCTGCTGCTTAGCTGCCACGGAAGCTGCAACACAGCGTAATCGCAACACGGTGCTACGCCGGCCGGAGACGGAAGCGGGCACGGACAAGCAAGATGAGCAGCAAGTGGAGCGCAAGGAAACTGCTGAAACAGATGATGCTGAAGATGAGGATGATGTTGAGGAGCAGCAACCCATTGCAGTGCGTGAAGCTGAAGACGATCTCGCCGAGACCAACAACAACAACAACAGGGAGAATGCACTGAACAATGAGGAAGATGCACGTGCCAGACGTCGTGTATCACGTCGTCGTGGAGCACGTCGTGGTAGCCGTCGCGGTCGTCGTGGCTCTCGCAGACGTGCTGGTCGTCGTGGCGTTCGTCGCACCCGCCGTGGTGGTAGCCGTAGACGCGTTACTCGCCGTCGTGCTCCAAGGGGTTAGATCATGCAACTGAAGGGGTTTTAGAGGCACACGCATAGAAACACACACATACAGGGCACTCAAAAAAAACAACTTAAGTAATTAATAATAAAATATTTTCACATTTTAACTGAAACAAAGATGAATTCTCATTGCGGGTCTTGGGGAAAAATAACAGTCAACATTTTTACTTTGTGATCATTAGGTTAGAAAACGGTGGAAAGTACTTTGATTTTATTTTTCTCAAAAAGATTTGCTTTAAAATGCTTATCTCTTAAGGCTTAAAGCTCTAGTTTAGCATCAGTTAGCAAAAATAGTTTTCCGCTTAACCAAAATGCATTACGCCTTCAAAAGGACAGTACATACTTAGCTTCCATCCGATAATAATGTTTATTTCACCTGCATCTGATAATTAAAATGGAAACTCGATCATTGTGGAGTCGGACAGTGGAACACAATGCACCCACTCTTAAGACTAACACAAAGTGACAGTAATGTTTCTGGAAGTCTGTGGACGCTACCGTTGACTCGCTAGGAACTTCATCGCTAGCGCTCCTCCAACATGAGCCTAATGACTCATATTAGGGTAATTACGCAACTCGTAAACCTCTCTGAGATCTCCCCTCTTGGACGCTGAACGCTGTCCGGGACTGCTTATTGTTTATAAGCAGCTAGCCTTTATATCTTAAGGTATTTTACTATCTGCAACCTGTGACCCTGCCTGCAGCTCGGCTCGCAGAATACCACTAATTTCGTGATTACCGGAGATAACCCCCATAATACCTTACTTATGGGGATAGCTAAGTCCGAGTCGTCGCTTCAAAAACCCCCGCACTTCAAAGACCTCAGTTAACATCTACATCGCGTAATGGGGATTTTTTATGTCAATGTAATTGATTCCTAAAGTTGGGCCTTATACCCATAGGGTCAAGGCTGTTACAGGTTTCTCCAGAATCTGTAACAGCCAAAGAAGGTGTGACCAAAAGCTCTTTGATTCCAAAATGCTTATCATAACATCCGGAAGAGAAAGATAGAATTTCGCTGTTACATACAATTCTCAATGCAAATATATTTCCGTTAGATATTGTTATGTTTGATGAATGACTGAGATATGGTCAAAACAGATCTCGGATTATATGACAGGCTGCTGTTTAATGCTTAAATAAAAGTAACGATGGGGTTCCAATGAGAAAGGCTACTAAACACATACAAACGAAACAACATAATTCCGTCATATATATTATTAAATAAGCGGAATTATTCTTTGGCTTTATTAATTATTTTAACTAGTTTCCACATCATTGAAAAACATACAACGCGGAACTGAGTTTTAAGTTTTGGGTTTCAGTAAAAGTTCGTTGGCTTGGTTTTCAATCGAATTAGTTCAAATGGATATGCTTGGAGCGAAGATGCGCATGCTTCTCGGAGATTAACTTTCAATCGGTGCCATGATTCTGGCCTGTATCCTATTGGTAGTACCGAAGTCTAAATTCCTGTTATATCGATACCAATACGACGAAGACGCAATGTAAGTAGAGAAAGTCGGAAGATACAGTACAGATAGTTTCAGCAATGAAGTTCTGTATGACATGTCTTTTTCAGAATCAATTTTTGCCATGAAGGAGAGATTCTTGAAACGACAAGACAACCTTATTGATCATTTTGTAAAAAATAATGATCAAGATTTCTAACGAATCCAACTTTCAAACCGAAGTACGTCTATGGTTTTCGGATTTCTTATGCAGTGTACATGCTCGATGAAGTAAAACGTATTTGCTGAGAATGCTGACAAAGGAAAAGCTGATTAAATGCTTACAAACTTTTAAAAATATGTTTAACATGAATAATCAAAAGTACTTTGTTCATTTTGAATCTTCTGTTTCGAAGGTTTATAATTCATGAGAGGGTCTCTGTTGGATGATGACGCTTTGAGATTCCGCCAACCGCTACCGATTCTTTGAGCTTCATATTCGAGCTTTTTGCGTTAGGTCTGAATCTGCTCCAAACGACCCAGAAGCAGAATCGACTAAATACAAAATTCCAAAATATATACATAGTAGGTTTTCATACAGACATGCCGCAGTCGATTAAAGAGGCGCTGTTAATTATTTGGTGTGGCCAAAACTGCTCTAGGAACTTTTTAGACATTGTATACCTTGCTAATAACACATATGTCTTTAATTGAATATGTACAAAACCTATATAATGTTTTCAATGTGTAGTTTGAACTATATGTACTCAGAATTCATTTACTTTGTTGTCATATCTAAACGGTTATGTTGCATCTATTGTTATTGTTATTGTTTTTGTTGTAGGCCAAACAATGGAAGCTAATTGTTTTTTGAGAAAACACAAACAAAGCACTTTGTGGGGCCTTTTTGAAGCGACCCTCTACATAATACAATTTAGTCTGCTCATTAGGCTAAAATGAAGATAAGCGCAAAGCTGCGTTTACAGGAAATTAAAATACAAAAAAAAAAATCCCATTAACAGGAATTTAAGATAAGTCGAACCCACTGTAGCTGACAGATAAACATGAAGAGTGCTCATTATATTTATTATTCTTGGGCAAAAGTTAATAAAGTTTTTGGCAGCTTCAATTTCCATCACGTCTCCTGTACATAGGCACTACCTGACTATAATAGCACAATGTTTATGTAAAACAATAGAAAATACTCATCAATGGGCTGGGCTGCATGGTTGCATGCTTGCAACGTTGCATGGTTGCATGAGTGTTGTGAGAGAGTGGAGGGTTTGTGCAACAGAGTGTGCATATGACCAGAAGAATGCTTCATGTTGATGCTGTTGATGCAACATTGCCGTTGGCTCGACGTATGAGTTTAATTTCCTGCGGCATGACACACTCACTCAGGCATACGCACACACAGACTCTGACACCCACAAACTATTTGCGGTTTAATGTGCAGCCTGTTCAACATTTTGCAACACTGACAAACTCATTTACTCTCGCCCATTGTTACACTACACAAAACTTTTCCAAGGCATTGTGTTGATAAACTTTTCCATAACTATGTACCAGGCGGTCGCTTATTGCAGCTCCTGATGTTACTCCAAGTGTTGTAAAATGCATAATAATCCAAGTAATAGACCAAACAGCTGCCAAACTTGGTGGCCGCAAAACTTTTTTTTTTTGTTGGTTCAGCCAAAATAACATAAGAAGTTTGTCTGAGTGTACTACGTTTACTATGTATAGTGTTGGAAAGAGAGAGATTTCCACATTGGCACATTCATCATTTTTGGGGCAACACAAGCAACTACAAAAAAAAAAAAAAAACAACTGCTGCTGATGTTGCTGCAGCTGCAGCGGCAACTTCTTGTCACATGTCACGTCGTTCCCTGCTCGGAACTTTTGGAACTGGCAAGCTGAGACCTCAACGTTTTGTGTCTGGAATTTTTTGTCCTTCTGTGGGCTCTGTTCAAAAGTTATTGTGTCATATGGATAATACGAAAGAGCAGTCAGCATTATTAGGAATTGATTTAATTTATAAGTTTATGCTGAGGAACACAAGTTTGGGAAATGTTACAAAAATGTTGACACCTATTCTGCTAGAACGTCCCTGGGTAAGTATGTAAAAAGCTTTGAAAATAATATTTCTTATCACAACATTATACAGGTTACAGCATTTTCTTCCAGAGTTGTCTTTTACATTTTCATGGTTACTGGTTCTTAGAACACGTTTTTTTTAATATAAGTCAGTAGGGATAGGGCCATTATTAAGTTAATGCATAAACGGGGAAAGGAGCTTCGGAGGATGTAATTGAAAATGTCAACGTTTTCTTGCCTTTTAGGCTCAAGTAAGTTTACAAATCAAATTTGGTTGATATTGCTACTCAAAAAAAATCGATTTTAGGGTTCAGAAATCAAACCACTTATCTACATGGCTTTGGGGTCAAGCTTAAAAAACATCAGCATGTCAGGGCTCTGACATAATCTCAAGAAACCCCACAAAACCAGGTATTTTTGAGTTTATCTCAGTAACCCGCCTTACTAAGATATTTTTGACTTCGGATTCGACCAAAAAGCATATAAAAAGAACGTCAAACTACGGATCTCGAAAAGAAAGGTTAATGGGTTTTTGGAGGTTAGCCTAAAACCTTATCCGTTTGGACCAATTCTGTTAACGGATTCGTTCAGAATACATAAGAAAACATAGTTTTTTTGGGTAGCTGTTTTATTAATGAGCCTAAAGGGAATGTGTCTAGGCAATAGACAGCCTTCTTCTTATTTGCGTGACTAAGACAGAAGTCGTGGAGAAGAACGCTGCTCCTTTTCGCTAATAGGCCTATGGTATTGTGACCCTCTGTGGAACCGCTGAAATTTTTTATTTCGCATTGGATTGCACAAAAGATAGAGCGTTCGGCAGAAGTCGTGGAGAAGAACGCTGCTCTTTTTTTTTAACTTTTTTTTTCCTCTGTGGCAAAGACTGAAATTTATTTCGCCTTGGATTGCACAAAGGATAGAGCGTTCGGCAGATGTAACAACAGGATGATGTGTTATATTCCCATTCAGCCTTTTTTTGTATTGCATTTTTTAAAAAATTTTTTTTTTTTTTTTTTTTTTGGGTTTTTTTGGCACCCTTGCCCGCCAGCTCGTTACCGTATAAAAATGCCCAGCAGTTAGTGATTAGATTCTTAGTTACGGCTTAGAGTGGAAAGGTCTTAGGTTGAACATTTTTAAGGGTTCAAATTTTTTTTGGATAATTTGATTAATACTTTTGCATTATCGAATAAAAAAAAAATGTAAATATTTCATACAATTAAGTCTCTCTAGAAATCCCATAGTCACTGATCTATGTCATGAGTTGGAGCGTTTTTTTCTGAATCTCCATCAGGGTGCGCTGCTTAGAAACGAACTGGTCGAAGCAACCCTATAGTCCATAAATTTTTTGACATGAAATTGGCAAAGACTGTTGGCAAGGCATCATAGCCTCTGATTGCATTTGCGTAAAGCAGTAAGATGAGAGCTTCTTGCAAATGGATCATTTTCTTTGCATTGAATAAAACTACAAGAAGAATTTATATAGCGCTTTAGCTTGACCATAGCCCTAATAGCAATGAAACCGAGTGAAGTCATTTATTTGTAAGACTTTTCGAGTTCAATTGTTTGCCACTATACTATCACTATTCCACAAAGAAAATGAAATCGAATTTTTATGTTTCTAGGACAGTAAGCTGCTCTTTTAGTTTATGGTGATGTGTAAAGTTTCAATTTAAAAGTTCAACAAACTGAACACCGTCTTTATTATCGCTTTCTGGAACATTATCCACTGCAGTTTCCAGAAGAGCAAACCATGTGCACTTGACTTTAAATAAAAACAAATAAATGGTCTATCTAAATAATTTTAAGAACTTAAAATTTGGCTTAAATTTTGAATCACTGCAAATGGTTTAAGATTTACGAATAGTTGTGGAAAAATATCATATGATTCTTAAAAATGAATTTGCTTATTAGACTGCTCGATACAAATTTTTATTCTTATAACTTGGCTGAAATGGCAAAGGGAATTCCACCGCCTCGACTCTTTCGTTTTTTTTTATTATTTTAAAGTATTTTTTGCCATTCAATTAAAAATAACAAATCCATTTTCCAGCTGAATGGATAGATGTTTCATTCTATAACTTATGCATATTTGCAATGAAATTAAAAAATAAAATACTTTTTGCATATTCGTAATTTTTTTCCTTTGTATAGTTATTTGAAAGGCAGCTTGGATTTTTATACCACATACAGTCTTTTTTTTTTTTTTTGACTCACCATCACAACAAAAAGAAGTTGGACGGATACAGTCAAGACAAATCGACTTTTATATACCCTTTACTATAACGACTTTCTGCACCTTTTTGTATAAATACCCCAGTGGTTATCAACTTTAGATGATATGTTGAAAATACGTTGCAAAGGATTTTGTTTTATTATTATTCGCTTGAAGGTGGACATGGTTTGGTCTGAAATCTAAAAACATATTTCCACAATGTGAGACAAAAATTATAATTTAGGTTTAAATCTATTTTGGTTAATGCCAATGCGTTTTCAGAGACGAAAAGACTAAGTCTACGGAAACTTTGAGCATGTTTGTGTGGTCTAATCAAGTCTTTTTCACTTATATTTTCAAATACAATTTTTGGGCATTTTCCAAAATAAACTAGCTTTTAGAAATTACTGTGAGGTCTAAGCTGGTCTTTCTTATTGTCGTATCTTTTATTGTTAAAAGCCAGTACGCAGCCTCGGAAAAAGTTGTGAAAGAAAAATGTGAGATCTAGGTGTTCATACAGACGGACAGACGGACAAAGCTCAATCGCTTGATAAGCAGTTTAGTATAAAGGACTTGGGGTCTGCTTTGCGTCCTTCTGTCCGTTACATACATTGCACAAATCTAGTATACCCTTTGTTCCTATAGGTACAGGGTATAAAAACTGCTACTTATTTTGTGCGCAAAAAGAATTGTATGGATGGAGTTTGTGACCAAACAGTGCTGCTGGTATTCGGGCAATTAATGTGTAGATGGCGCTACTAACAATAGATGGCGCCAAAAAGTTTGTTCAAATTTGTTAAAAAATGAATCGCCAACAGAAAACATTACTTGATATTTATTTCGCAAATAACGCTATTTGTTTGCGAATTTGTTGGAAAAAAACACGCCAAGAGCTGGCAAGAGGTGGGTTAATTCATATTAAATAGGCTGACCTGATTATGGAAGATTTTGTAGAGAAGTACGAGTTTTGAAGTGAATTAATATTGCAATTCAATAATTCACATTTGTTTTTTCTTTCTCTTTTTTTTCGTTTTTTGAACTTTAGTTAAATTTGCGCATTTATTTGGCCTACGCGACATTGTTTCTGCTATCAAAATAAGTTGCTGCACATAAATGATTTGTTTTTAGCGCCCAAACAGAAGAGCTGAGGTTTGGTCTATTGTTGGCTGCGCCATCTATATGTCGATTGCCCAGATATGGGCAGTACTGTTTGGTGACAAACTCCACCCATACAATCGTTTTCGCGCACAAAACAAGTAACAGTTTTTTCTTTTATGCCTTTTACGACGCTGCGTACTGGCTTTAAACTAAAATGGTGGCTTCTTCTTCTTTATTTCCTGAATTCCAACGTGTAGTATTGGGCATCTACAATTCCTTTAATTTTATTCTATTTGATGCTTCTCTGCAAATCTGCGACCATGTGTAGCCGGATCTTTCTAATTCGCCGTCGACAGTTCTTATCCATATTTTTTCTGGTGCCCCGGGTCTTCGACCCCCTTGAGGATTCCATCTTAGTGCTTGTTTGGCAATGTAGCTATCGGTTTGTCTCAAGGTATGACCTATCCAGCGCCATTTTCGTGCTCTGATCTCTAACGCTGTCTCTTTTTGCTCAGTTCGATACATAAGATCTGCATTACTGATGGTATTAGGCAACAATATCTTCAATATTTGCCTCAAGCAGCGATTCACTAATACCGGTATTTGTGACAAGAGTTTCTTCGTACAGTTCCATGTTTCACTACCGTAATATTAGATTGATTTAACATTGGATTTAAAAATACGCAACTTCGTATTCATCGATATTTGAGTTGATTGCCAAATATTACTAAGTTGCTGTTACAACGCTTTCCAAGCACACAAAGCTGTCGACGTAGTCAATCGTAATTTCTTGTGTGGATGCTCTGCAAAAATGTAAATCTCCAAAACAACCTGGACAGCACAGCTATATGGTCTGTACAGCTTGCTTTGAAAATCAATGACTCGGTGGCTTAGAATACCGAATACAGACATCGCCAGCGACTTCTAAATCTTCTAGTTGACCATTCAGACTCGACTGCAATCCTTGCCTACCGGAAGTTGGTATCAATGGCGAATGGATGCAGCCCTGCCAGTGTGAACTCCCTGTATGCTTAACTCGGCACTTGAATTCGTGGTACGTACTTTTGATTAAGTTGGTAATTTTTGTGGGCATACCACGTTTCTTTAGTATATTTCACAAGTATATTCTCTGTTGAGACTTTCGAAGGCCTTAAAGAAAATAAAGAAAATAAAGGCGACGTAAACAGGCGTTCTTAAGTAAAGGGGGTTTAAGAGAAGCTGAGGTAGCTGTAATCAGCAATCTAGTTCCTCAATCCCTACTCTTACCTCCCAGTGGTACACCCTGGTAACCTGAGCAACCGTACTGAAGATGAGGTAAGCAAGGTCAGGGCTAACGAGAGAGGGAGCTTCGGGAGGGGTTTCTCCGTCATATATGATTTAAAGGTCCCCCGAAGTTCTGCAGCGTCTACCTCGGAGCAAGCGGCTGCAAAAGGCGTCTGTTCCTCAGGTTAGAGGCGGCCTCTTATTATAGATTATCTGGTTATCTATTAGGTGGAGCTCACCAGATCTTTTTTAGGCTTGTAACCTATAGAAGATCTGCACTTTGCTCGAACTATTTGCAAACGGAAATTTTAAACATGAGTGTAAACCCGTACGGAAACGAGTCTCCAAGTGGTTTCCACATTTATGTGGAAGATCCACCTGCTTCGGCAGCATGCACATCGGACTTGGAGGTGCAAAATTCATGTTCAAATGGAAATGGAAACGGTTCCACAGTTGAAACCTCTAGAGGCCCTATGTCCCACTGGGGATAACAGGAATTGAGAGAGAGAAACAGGCGTTCTAAGTTCATGGCATTGTTCAAAGATAATTCGTAACGTGATGATGAGATCGACTGTTCTACGGCGGAGGAAATTCTGTAGTAAATTTTTCTCGAAAGATTTTTGCTCAGTATTGGTAGTAAGTGGATACCTCTATAATTGTTGCAGTCTGACGTGCTACCCTTCTGGGGTATTTTTATAAGAATGCCTTCATTCCACTTACTAGGTAGAGCTTCTTGATTCCAGAATCAGTCCAATGAATGCTTTAAGAAGCTCGTCAGATATATTATAATTTCCAGCGGCTTTATTTGTCTTTAAACACTCATCACCCAAATAAACTCCACTGTAACACATTTTTTTTACTAATTTCTTCTATTTTTTTGCACTAACCTAATATACCCCTTACCCTTTTTGGTTACAGTGTATTAAAAATTACAATAACGACAAGAGCAAATAGTACGTTACGGTAAAGAAAGAAAATCACACGACGATTTTCAATTGAAAGGCGGAAATGTAACGGAAATAAATTTACATAAATACAATATGGCGCGTGCTTGTTGGTGCCATTTTTATTTGCACAATATATATGTATATATATATGGAACCGACATACACCCACGCACAAAATTGTGTGTGTGCGTGCACATATTTACACAGAAGTGCGTATTGATTTGTTAGTGTATGGGAGTGTGAGAGATTCGACAGGCTGTGTCAAGTTTTTCAATAATTTTATTTTTAACAAACGGAATTTTTAAAGTTTTTTAAAGCACGGACTGCAAATACATACTATACATATAAATATATATATATATTTTTTCTTGTTTTTTTTATAAAATTTCCTCACACATTTATTTAATACCAAAAATATTTTCTGCATTTCGTGACCAAAATTTGGCACACTATCACGTGTGTATAAATATTGTAGCCTCCACACTACCCAGCCCCCACTCACAATATACACCTGCCTATATCCGGCATCTGGTAGTAAGCGGCATTTTTGTATGCAGCATGCATTATTTGCATAAGATAAAAGATGAAAAACAGTCCCAGGGCTGGGGCCGTCTGGAACACGGTGGTAAGTCAGTAAAATGCTAAAAAGACATGGACAACTTCAAGTGCTGCCAAGTAAAATGTGAAAATGTATTTTCTATAAAAGCCAAGAAAACGCAAAAAAAAAAAAAAAAAACTAAAAATATGTAACCCAACGACAAAGACGTCGAAGCCATTGCCAATGTAGATGACGACAAAGACGACGATGACGACATCGCTGATAAAGACAAGAGGAACACATACTTGAAACGGTGTTGCCAACGCCATTTTGTTGCATTTGCAACTTTTGCATATGTGGCCAACCAAATGCTGCCATTCTTGCCAGAGAACTCCAGAAACACAATCCTCCACACATATTGAGTAAAAAATTACATTTTCCGTGCACGAACATTGGCCACAACCAACTGCACGAAAATGCACAAAGATTTTTGTCGTACTTTGTTTTTCTTCGTGGCAAAAAGAGAAACGTTTCCTGCACGCGCACAGTGGTCATAGCAATTATTTTATTTCAATATTTTGGGAAAGACAAAGTCAATATTTTCAACAAATTTAGATAATTAGTATTGTCGAAAGTATACTGTTTTTTTTTTTCTTATTTTCTAATTACTTTTCTCTTTATTCATGGTTAGTACGCAGCCTCGCCAAAAACCCTTTAAAAAAAACCTCAGATCTATTCAGATAAAAAAAGATTAGCAAGTCTGTTTATATTCGAACTAATTGCATTGATAAGGTAGCAACTATAAGCTAAAAATAATGATTTTTATTTAATTTTATTTATTTATTTATTGACATACTCTTGTTATTTCATTTTCCATCCGAGTGTGAAATCAGAGTATAACTATAATAAATAAAGTATAACTATAATAAATAAAGTATAAGTATAATAAATATAAAATAACATGAACAAGTTGCTTTGTCTTTATTCACTCATTGCCTAAATAAGTTGTGAGCTGTAAGCATAAATAAATTAAATTTTATACTTTTCGGTACTACCAATAGTCTACTTTAACAAGTCGTGAATCATCAACATGACCGACTTTTTCTCTCATTTATGACATGGGTAAGCGTACAGCATTAAAGAAATTGGGAAAATATAGGTATACATTATTTATTGTGGGCTCCTATCGAGTTGGAGTGCAGATTGTGCATATAATGTAGAGATTAATGGTAAATCTTATAATAAAGGGAAGATGTTGGGGACTATGGTTTGTTTCCATAAAACCGAACTAAGACTTGGCATACACTGAGAAAAAAATCAAGAAGAAATTCTTTATTTAAGGCCAGTATGCATATTCTTAATGATTATGAAAGAAAAAACAACAGCTATTTTTGTGAGCAAGCGACTAAGCCTAAGCGACTCTCACGAACAGACGAAATTCCCAAATAAGGTCCGGTTGGCCATTACTTTGGAGTTATAATGCAAATGCTTCAAAAAGCATTATATATTACATTGGATTTGAGCTCTTTTGTAAAGTTTGTTCTTTGCCTACCCGACATTTTAGATGCTATCAAAATAACCTTTTGGATTGGCAGAGGTGGGAGAAAATAGACAGCGATAAAGGTCAATGCAAGAACCTCTTCCATTTTATGAAACCAATCTTCACTACATATCCGTCTATTCTTATTGTAATTTACTTATTAATTTTGTACACGTGGAAGCACAAAACTGGAGTAATGTTTATAAAAAATGAACCAGACAACAATACAGAGTCGAATCAGGCACAAGCTCACATAAACACTCAACAAACAAAACTCAACAAAATGGCGACAAAATGTTATTCTATCCAACAGCAACGAATGTCCTGTCAATATTATATAAATGTTAAAAAAGCGAAAAATCATACAAACAAAAAGGGACACATTTTCACTCTCATACATATACACTCACAGATAGACAGTCGGGAGATCTCGACTATTAAATACACTGAATAGAATATAAGAATATAAACACAGAATATGTTGCCAACACAGACTATTCCAAAAGCCATCTCTCCATATAGACCACTTGTTTCCAATGGCAGAATGCAAGTCCAGAGGGAATCAGGAAGTATTACTAGTAATTTATTCTGATCGCTTTTTTAGAGAAGAATAGAGGGTATCTCAATGTCGGGTACCACGTCGACATTTTTCCTGAAGAATCAAATATTTGAGTTATGTGATAAACAAATGGAATTCCGTCACAAAGTTAAGTTTGTTCTGAAAGAAATGTCGTCACATCTGATAAATTCGAATTTCTGGGATAGAAGTTTGGTGGATGTAAAGAGAAATAGATTATAGAGCAGCCTCAAAGAGACATGTCAATAGGTTTGAGCATTTTTGAATTTGTATCAGAATAAAACAAAACAACTTGTAAACATTTTGTCGAGCAGAACTGCAAAAGTGACCAATAACAGCTTGTATTAAAATAATTCTGCATATCTGCCCCACTTAGCGAGTGTTTTTGAAATCGTCTATATGAGCAGGGCGTCTCCTCTTATAAAAGTTAGATTGAATTCTAAGAAAAACATTTGAATACCATGCGCTGAACTTTGTCCCACTGACCATAGGTCGAAATAAAACAAAATTCCAAAAAATAGGAAAGTCGTGACGTCCCTAGATTCAAATAAGCTTTTGCCATTTTAAGAGCTGCTATTATTATTTTTCTCGAAACAGAGTAAGAGCATAGGAGTAGATATTATAAAAATAATATTATTTAACTTTAATATTTTTAAATTTCAATTGGAATTTGTGGCTTGGCTTTTGAGCACCTCAACACTTGACTTTGTCCCACTGTGCATTGGTTTAAATTGCGCAGAAATCGGTTTTTAGCACTCGTACTTTTGGCATATTTTACAAATGCATTTGACATAAATTTTAAAGGACTTAACGGCGAACACAAGTAGCAGGAGCGATGCCCCACTGTCCTGCCCACTAAATGTGCCACATGATAAGCAAATGCCATGTGGGCGTCGTTAAATCTTTGAGGTTATATGTAGACATAAAATGCGGCAATTATAAAAATGATCATAAAATATGCAAAGGTTTTATAAGCCATTGCAACAAGTGCGCCATAAAAACCCAAAGACAAGAAGCTGCTGCTTAAGTTCTGGGATCAGGGTTGAGTTTGAGGATTGTCAAGCAATCTTCACTCACTCAGCTCTTGAGCCACACGCGAATTGAATAATAGCAGTTACCCCATTTTTTGCTATAGCTCTGGCACTTGACTGCCATTTTTACATATGAGAAAGCAAAGTAAGCTTCAGCACTCTAAGCACTCCAATGGATCTGTATGTCGTTTATCAACTGTCAAGTGAGTGCTGAAAGATAGATAGTGAGAGAGAGAGAGAGAAAGAGTGTAGAGTAGCTGGCGAAAAGGTGGCAGTGGGGGAATGCATTACAGCAGCTGTTGACAACAATGCAAAAGTGTAGTACTGTGAAGAAGCAGAGCATGCAAATCGGTTTTCCAGGATTTTCTTTCAACAATACAATTTAACGTAAAAATTCATGCTTGACAGCTTGCCAATGTGTCTGTGTCTGTACGTCTGTCTGTCCCCATCTGTGGTAAGGAAAGCCGTGTAGTTATGAATAAATACAGATACAACTCGACCTCGACTTAAACGAGCTTGACTTAACGCCTTGCCCATAAATGTTCTGCATAAGTGGCGCCATTTGCTATCTGCATATGTGTAGCGGCCATTTTAAACTCTTGCCAAGTATTTTCATACGCACTGTTGCCTGTTTCATTTTTCCATTTATTTTTTGTTCAGCACTTGTGCTGCTTTGAGTCTAGTGGGGCGTGTTATCGTTGAGATTGCATCCCTGCACAGCTCATAAATGTCAATTGATGTGGTAGGCGACTTGGCACACTTATGATGTGGATTGGTATCCGTATGGTAATCGAAAGGAAATGAAAAGCTATGGGTGTACTTGGTACAGGTGTGTTGTAGGCTAGCATTTTGCGGATATGACTTAATTGGTGGTTAAAGCGATAAGTGTTGAGTACAGATTGGAGTTTAGAAGAGATTTACACATGTGGCTTTGAATAATTTGGAGGGTTTATAAGTACCCACAGTTTTCACACTTATTTATTTTAATCAAGTATACATATTTTATACGATGTTAATTTTGTGAATTTTTTTGAGTATTGCCTTGGATGTTGGAATTTTGACAATGAACAGGCAGCTTCTAAATATATATTGTGTTATAAAAATCTATTAAATTCATGATAAAAAATCGTACTTGCCTATTTCTTACAATGCACTGTGGTTTATTTTTTTGGCACAAGCTCCAAAAATGATTGTGCAGGTCTGAGAATTGGAATGTTTTATAGGAATGGCTTACATATATACTGGGGCTTATAAGAGCAGTCTATTTAGTCAATCTCAGGTTCCCATTCTTCCAGTAGAATACATAAACTTTAAACAGGGTCTTCTTTATCATCAAAGTCTGCAGTTCTGTTTCTCTTCTTCTTCGATACAAGCATATAATATTATAAGTAAGTGCAAAGAAAAAAATGTGGTAACGCTAAAAAAAAAAAACCAATGAAATTTCTCAAAATGAGCAAAACGATAAAATAAATCGATTAAGTCGTGTCCAACTATCATGTTTTTCAGAGAGCTTGAATCATGAGATCTTTCCACAAAGTGGGGCTAATAGTCTAACTCTTCTAACGCATTGGGTTTTCTTTAACTTGGCGCTCCTTTCCACACAACAGTACTTTGCTTCAATTTTTTGTAAATTGTTATTTTATCCCTTAAACTCCTTTGCCCAAAAGCCTAACTTAAAAACAGCTGCTGTCACTCAAATCGGTACCAACAATACCAATACTTTTATTTTTCAGCGATATATCCCTTCACTCCCCCAACAGTACGTCACTATATAGTACTAAACCTTTTTCGTAGAAAGTCTTTAGTTTTTGCGAACAATAAAGTAGCCGTTTTCAACATTTTTAAAATTGAAAAAAATAGAGGTCTTCGCCCCTGCATGCTTCTTACGAAAATCTCTAGTGGACAATTTCAGTCGGGATATCACGACCAATAGGTTAATTTTAGTGGCGCTTCACCGCTTTCACCTATTATTCGCGAAGTTCTTTAACTATTATAGTAAACGAAGAGATTTATCTCGAAAAAATACTAAATGGATGAAACTTTCAGGGATCGTTAGGCACCATGTTCTAAGTCTAAAACCGAGTTTTCGTATTTGTGCGTATGGCAATATATGTTGGTACGGTTTTTGCATGAAATCTTTTTCTATCCAACTAAGTCATGATTTACAGGTCAATATTGTTAAACATGAAATTATCTATCAAACAAGACTTAAATCAATGTTGTATGTTAATTGGTTCAAGCACAATGCCTGTTTAAAGTAGAAAGTTGGAAATAATGTTTGGTGTTTTTCGAATAATTTGCCAATATCCCAAAACAGGTAGTTTGTTTCGGAAATTTTACACATAAATTTTGTTAAAGTAATTGAAATTATCTACAAAATGAGTCCTCCATCACTTTTCTACAAATTTTAGTTTTCCAGCAATACATTAAGTATTTTTTCCAACAAACGTCTTTTTGAGGCTTCGTTTACTGTACTAAACAGATGCGCTTTAGATAAATGAAAGCCTGTACAAGCTGTTATATTATTTGTTTGAAAATGCGGGAGAAAAGCGCAAAATTTTGTTGGTGCAAATGAGGGCAAAATAGCCAAAAATTTAGTGCAAGTGAAGAACTAGGCCAAAATTCTTATGGCAGTATATACAAATCAGCTGAAGGCGCACCTTTTTATACTTATTAGGCCTTAGCTGCTAAGCTAAGGTTTTTCATATTTGTATTCTACTTTCCTTGACCATTGAATAATTCCACAAACTATAAATAAAAAATTTGTATGGGGCCTCGGTTGTGCAGTGGTTGGCGGGCTGCAATCCCGTACCAGAGGTCCCTGATTCGAACCCACTAACCGTCCAGTGACAAAAACCCCAAAACCCTGGGGTTCCTGCTTTTCTAACATTTCCTACCCTACACAAACCTACCTAATCCCCGCAACTCATCCATCAAGCATCACTACAGCGCATATCTTTCCAAGGAAGAATAAAAATAAATACTGCAAAAAGTTCGGAAAGCTTTATGAAAGCTCACTGCGATCAGCGAAGACACACATATGACGCCGGTGAGTAAAAACTGTGCCAATCAAGTAGATGAGCTTCTTCCCCTGGGAGCTTGGATGGTAGTCTCATCACCAAGGGACGCCACGCCCTATTGACTTTAGATGGCAGCCCCACCACTGGGATAAATCGCATCTGGCCAATCACCGAATCAAATGAAAATAAAATTGATTACTGAAACCGACACAGGAAAAATAGATCTCTTGTAGAGGCTAAGCTCCCTAGAGAAATAACAAAGGGGGGAAAAAATTTCAGTTGCGTAGTTTATTTGAAGAAAATTATCCAAGAAGAGATACGCTTCTTGTCTATTACCCATTAACTAAGCATCATGTTCGCCTTGCACTCTGAGTGTTATATGATGTACGCCCATATTTGATATAATTTCCTCCGCATGTTTACCTTCAACTAATAGACCATCCATCATCAGTCATATTATCTGCATATAAAATCTCAGCTTTGCTTTCAGTCAGTCTTTGCTGTCAAAGTATTAACGTCTCTCCCACAAAACGGCCTATACCCGAAAATTACCAAAACCAATGCTATGTAAATTTGTATTCTGCAAGCATCCCCTCAGTCCCGAATAGGGAAGGGCTGGTGGCCACCATTTTCTTTGGCAACTGTCAAATGCTTTAAATGCTAAAGTGCATGATTATCATTTCGATTTTGTATAAATAGCGCATGAATTATTCATGGCCACTTACTTATGCGCCTTCAAAGTGACTTGCTGCCGTCTACATAAGTCCCTGGTTGCCCAAACACCATCCCCCCGATATATAGATATATGACAATATGATGAAGTTGCTTTATTGACTTTAACTTGGGGTATATATGTATGTATTTAGTACATATTGCATTTGTTGGTGACATTAAGACAAGTCATCATCAGATAGTTGGATAAAACTGACGCGTCGAGTTTGGCAAATTAAAGTAATTTCCTGTTGTAAAACTTTTACCCCAATCCTTGCCAGAAGTTGTAACAATTGTTATTTCAACA
Source organism: Chymomyza costata (assembly GCA_018150985.1). Taxonomy (NCBI): domain Eukaryota; kingdom Metazoa; phylum Arthropoda; class Insecta; order Diptera; family Drosophilidae; genus Chymomyza; species Chymomyza costata. The sequence goes on along the minus strand of JAECWU010000244.1, from coordinate 263,105 downwards.
CACACACACATAGACACATACAAGGACAACTCACAAATTACTGTCGATTTCATTTCACGCCTTGAGCAAAGAAACTTTACTATGCGGCGGGAATACTCCAAGTGAAAATCTGCGCTTTTGTCAACGTCTCCGCCAACTTAAGTATCATCCTGGTCGTCGTTGGCGTCAAAGTATCCTGAAATTCGATAAGGCAGGAGACAGCGTTAAAACCTGGAAGCAATTTGCGCATAAACGTTCAAAACGATAAAATTTTCAGTTTTGTTTATTTTTCTGACAGATGATGTAGAAACAGCGCCAATATACAGAGAAAGCAGCCTTTGGCATTGAGCTCCTGCTTCTGCATCCTTGTTGTTGTTGATTTTTTTTTTTTGTTTTATTTTAGCATGTTTTTTTATTGTACAAGAGCTTACGTTGAATTGGATTTTGATTTGTTTCTGTAATGATAGTTCGAGCAGGTAAGAAAGCAACTTTGAATGAAGCAGATTTCGAATCTGTTTAACGACAATGCATTAAAATGCCTTTATTTTTTTTTTTTTAAATGCTTAAGAAACTTATTAAATTTTTTGTTTAAACTAAGTTGCAATTTATCGGCACAAATTATAAGT